>JAVMKO010000001.1:160161521-160761521 GCA_032164245.1 Sternotherus odoratus
AAAACAAACCTTTTAATTTTAAAACTATTTCCTTGCCTCTGTTACCAATATCATCTTAGATTATTTGAAAAATAATTGTCAAGTTTAATTTGCTTTTTGCACTTCTCTGGTAGAACAATAAAAATTAACTAATCTACTTAACTTTTGTCTCTAGACGATTTAACACTGTTTCTCACGCATTAGCACTATGCTGCAACATTTGTATTTGCAGATATGTGAATGCAAATATGAGAAGTATTTTGAAGAAATTTTTATTAACTTCATATATATTTTTAAATAGACAATCTAAAAGTTGTCTTAAACTATCTAAAGGTGTCCATTTAAGAAATGAAGCAAGACATCTGTATGCAGATAAACATATTTTGGAAATATTTTCCCTTTCTTGCACCCTCTAAAGGAGGAGTGGTTCTCAAACTTTTGTATTGCTGACCCCTTTTACAAGCAAGCCTCTGAGTACGACCACCTCCTATATAAATTAAAAACACATTTTAAAAATATTTAACACTATTATAAATGCTGGAGGCGAAGCAGGCCTTAGGAGTAGAGGCTGACAGCTCGTGACCCCGTGTAATAACCTCGTGACCCCCTGAGGAGTCACAACCGCAGTTTGAGAATCCCTGATTTAAATCCTGAATGTATGCAGACACAGGGCACTATTACTTTCAGAGATAAACTGGTATTAAGGATTTTCTATCAACTTTTTCTGGAAATAACTCAGTGATGAGACTAAGGAAGGGAAATGTTTCTCTAAGATTTATAATTTTCTTATTAAGGCTGAAGTTACTCTGAGTGAACAAATATCACATACATTTTTACTAACCTTTGACACCTAAATGAAGTTCTTCCGTAAAGAAAGTTTTTGTGTCCTTATCTGGAACTTCAGAAGCTGGCCCTGAAAAGGCAGGGTTTTCTGGCATAAGCCTGAACAGGTGATAAAGCAGTTTATTCAGATTCTTAGTTCTTCGAAGGTACTGTGAATATAAAGCCCGCAGCTGTGTGGGGGAGAAAATAAAGTATGTGAGAGTCCTAATAAAAAGCAGCTCATTCTGATATGAACATGTACACGTAGAGAGGAAGGTTGGTCCAGTGATTAGGTAACTAGCCTAAGATCTGGGAGACTCTAAATCTTAAGCCTGTCAGTAACTCAGTTTCCTATCTTGAAATGGTAGTACTTCCCTACCTAGCAGGGGTGTTAGGAGGGTAAATACATTAAAGATGGTGAGAAGGACTATATAAATACCTAGGACAGACAGACAACTACATGTAAACACTAATCATGGAGATAAATTGGTTAGGGCAGTTACATATAGGCAACATATAGACTATCTGGAAAAGCATTCTGACACCAGCCTATTACTTTCTTTTAAGTAAACTGATGGGAAACTTCATGGTTCAGGCTATTGAATTAGACTAGACCAGGAACTCAAGAACATACTGTAGGGAATAATCTTGTGCTTGAATAGGTGAGATGAGCTAAGAGAAATGGAAAAATCTAAATTTAGAATGTTGCTTTAGCTTTGTTTCCAATGAGCTGTTAACACAGAATTCATTTCCATTACATCTATACCTACAAGTATGAACTCCACAATTGGAACAGGAATCCAAATGGTTCACTTGGGTATATATTGGATTCACTTGGGTGTTATATATAATGTCATAACGTTTATATCACCTTTTAACAGTAATAATTACATTATTTTGGACAACTCCTTAAGTAGGATTTAGATACTTTATAACATGATACTAAATTTAAAATTAGGAGTCACTGTTGCACAGAGATTGATTGCAAGAATAGCAATGTAAACAATATGCCTTGTACTGTGAACTATCACATTACCTTACAAATACTATTCCATGTCCCTCAGGTATTGTTTACTGATTCAATCAACAAAGTCTTCTGGTGGTTAACTAGTAAGGTTAATTACAGCTGTATATTTAATTAAATGCACCAATACTTTTTATTTACAAACAATAGTTTGAATTCAAATTAGCAGCAAGATTGTTCTCCTTAAATGAATATTAATATACAGGTTCTACACTAATGTCTTGCTTTCTGTTGAGAAAGATTTCTAAATATTGTAAAGTAAGCATTCAGCAGGTGGATAAATAGAATATTAATAAAATGCCAATAAGGCTGCTTAAAAAGTGCTTACAAATTATATATTTTAATCAAATTCTTAAAGCACATTTAATACTCTGTGTTATAGCAGCTTTCTGCACTGCCATGTCAAACACATGAGTTCCACTGCTAGCTTAATGGCAGAACTAGTAGTGCTGTGTAAGAAATGCTCAGCACTAGGGAAAAGAGAAACTGATAGTGAGTTCTATCAGTGTTTTCAATTTTGATGGGTTCTAAAAAGAATACAATTAATTCTGCACCAGCTGAAGGCCTGAAACCATTGAATACTTAAAAGGAAGAAAAATATGAAGATGAAACTTAAGAACAAGGTGTAAATGGACCCTGGCCAGATAGGAATGTAAAGAAAACCCATTGGGAGAAAAAACACATTCATTAAATACATACTTGAGAAGAAGCTGCCTTGAAGAAAGTTAATATTAATTTCCAAGTGAGAAGATATCCTAAAATAAAGCAGAACTCTTCGCTCAGTGGCTGAACAACTGCATACTCTCCAACTGGAATGCATTCTAGGATGTTTTCTAGAAAGAGTTCTTGAGTGGCAAGAACAGACATAAGAGCTGCAGGTGGTGACCTACAGAACGATAAGACGTATTTGTTATAGTGATGAAATATACAAAATGAAATTTTCTTAGAACACAAAATGGTTTTATTTTTACAGCCTGGTCAGCATCCTCTCGGTACCAAACATGTAAATACATCAAAAGAAGCTCTCTTCTTATGGTGAAATCCTCTTCGTAATCTGCACATCAGTATTATATTTTAATACTCCTCTCCCCTTAAATAGACATACCTCCCATAAACTTCTTATAGGAAGAGCAGAATATAGAAACTGAATGCTACCATAGGGATCTGAATGGAGAATGCTTTAACTTACATTTGGGCAGAACTCACAGTGTGTTAGTGCTGGATAAACACAATAGAAAGCACAACCCATTCTTACCACATAGGCAGGTGGTAATACTGAACTAACTGCTTCTGAAGTTTGCTTTTTGCAATGCTATACATTGGATAAAAAGTCCTTCCTGACACCATGACATGCAACACCCCATCCCCTTTGAAGATGCAGAACTGAAGTCAAGATAGAAAAAAAACATACAAAGTTGATTCCTCTTCTTCATCACCATATGATTTGAGATCCTCATCATCAAATTTAGGCAACTCGGGCATTAACCTGTGGAGTTGAGAGGAAGGTAGAGAGAACCAGTTTTCATTTTTACTGCCTACAATATTTATCTCATATCAAGAAAAGCATTAAAGTGTTGGCAATGTATTTATTAAAAATAGTGCAGCGTCTATACGACACACATCCAAAACTGGTTGCTTAAACCACTGGTGCCAGAAGGCACAAAATCTTGCTCAGTTTATCCCTTTGCTCATCTTTATTTTAGGAGAACTCAGAAGTCCTAACATCTATACTTCTGAACAAGCCTATCATCAGCCTTTACAGCCCTTTAAGGGTATTCTAAATGAGAGGCACAAGCTGCTATGGAGCCTATGTTTCAGGTCATATGTACCTTACAAATTGCATGAACAGTAGTAAAGAATATGTATCACTTTTCAAATTTAGTAAGTAAAGTATGTATGTTTCAGGTCATATGTCCAAAGAAAGTTCAGAAGAATCTTGAGAATATGGAAGAATTACTCCCCACTTTCCTTATACACAAATGTCTGAAGGGTTTTGGCTCAAACTCTCTAGTAAAATTTACCTTCAGGCAGGAACCAACCCAGGAAAATTTCAGCTCAACAGATACAAGTTTTGGAAAACTATGTACATCTCAAAACACAGGGCTAGGCTGAAAACACTCAGGCAACCCTGGATTGTAGTAATATTGATACTATACTTAAAGCACATACACAATTCTGTCAGAAAAACAAATTATATTTTCATGTTCCTTAAAAACTAGTTTTTCCTTTATGTTAATACATTAGTCTAAAATTAAAACATTTATAAAATTACTCAGTATTTACATTGAATATATGTATATCAAAGTTCACTACATGTACATAAATTACCTCTTAGTGGTTTTTCCAAATGGAAAACTATTTCACTAGTCTCACATTTCAAAATGCAAAATTTTATAGAGTTTAAAAACAGAGAGGAAGAGATCATTGGTTGATTCCTTACTTATATAGCATGTGGTAGACCGTGATTTGTACAGGTCTAGCTCGGAAGAGCAGCAATGGAGATAATGTGTTTAACAAGGTCTGTAGGTTATCTGGGAGGTTTGTTTTCTGGCCAGCAACAAATTTGGCTGGCAGTTTGTGGTTCAACAATTGGTCCTTCGAAATGTATGTTAGAACTTCACCTAAGGACTTCAGGATAGAGTTCTGAAAGGATTTTTCAGTTGCATCTTTGCTTTCCCCTGTTCATAATGGAGAAAAACAGCAAGATACAGTGTGTTATGGTTATAAGTGAGTTCAATCAGACAATTAAGGGACACTATTTCCACTTATCTAAATTATCAATACTAAATATTCTTAAAAATCAAAGTGTAATTTTATATCCCTTAAATATTTTTCACTGGTTGTTGCTCATCCACTATGTGCTAGTTAAATACTATTTAACAACTCCATGAATAGAGTACTCAACAGAGTACTCAATGTAATAAAGTCAAACTTAGTCTGTCAGCTATTCTACTTAAAAATACCTTTACTCAGGTCATTTTTCAGGTCAAGCTACTACCCTGCTTGTCATTTGCCATATACTTGCCTGTGACTTTTACCAACAAAGTTAACAGCAAGTTGTGAATGCCTTCAGAAAAGAATTCCTTCCATTCACTGATCAGGTTCAGAGGAAGATTTTTGATCGCCTCAGGAGTTGCTGCCTGGAAATAAGCACTAAGGGCAGAAGCCAAGTCACAGCTGACGCAGGCAAAGATTTGCACCAGTGGAACAGGATAAAGTGAATAATTTTCACTTGTTGTCTGGAAAAAAAATGGCAGTAATTTCTTAGTCTTCACTTGCTTTAAGACAGTTGTTTTATACTACATTTATACAGTATGTATCACTATAGGATTTGTAGTTCATCAAGTGCTTTGAGATGTTTGATGGGAAAGCAAGTGTTAGTTACCGCTACAAAATATAAGAGAATTAGTAAAGACGACAAATCTGTGCTCATGCCACTTCAGAGCTCCTGGTATTTGACCTCACAAGGTTATTTAAAAACTTCTGCTGGATCCCAATGAAAGTAAATAAAATACAATAACTTTCCCCAGCTCTTATCAAGGTTTAGAATAATGGATTGTTTCCATTTTTACAGAACTCTTTACATAATGGTAGGCAGAAACTGCCACCAAGTGGATTCAAATAGTATTGTGTGTACAGTATCTGCACCACTAAAACTTACACGGCCAAATAGGCCCAAACCATAGTTTAAAAAGCACCCCCAATCCCTCCCAAATATAAAAACTTCATAAGCTCCATTCATTAAATCATTTCCACATTGTTGAAAACTTACGTTCAACCAGGAATTGCTAAAATGGTGTTCACTCCCTTGGACAAAAATCAATCCCCTCCCTCAAACTGGACGCCTGCTTTTATTTTATTCTGCAAGATCCACAAAAAGTAATATAACCAACTACTGAAAATCCTCTAAAATTACATGTCTATATGGCAAGTCCACAAATGTAGCTGCCTCTATGTTTTGGGCTACTGTCTTTAAATTAACATCCATCCTTCCATTTTGTAATGATACTGGTATAAAATGAATATGTTTCTAGTCAAGGTAGATGATGCAACCCCTGTACTTATATTATGCAAAGCACTTTCATACCCTTCAGATGAAAGCTGCTATAAGAACACACAGAGAAAGATATTAGGGCTTAAATGTCTGTTCTTTAGTCTCCTTATTTTAAATACAGAAGAAAAAAATATGAGTCTAATGTCAAATTAATAGGTGTCGAATGTCCATTCTGAGAGTCCTATTTCAGGATGCAATATACTGTTAAGCAATGATGCTTATCATTTTACCTCTAACCAAGCCAGCATGGAGCACATTACGAAGTCCCACTCATTGTCCATCAGTGGAGATGTGGAATATTTTAGCAACAGAGGAAAGTAACGGATCATCTCTATATTGAAACCAAGTAACTGAGGCGTTGCTTCTTTAAGATTGCTGCAACAGAAGTATAGAAGTTAAAACTAACCTCATTAATGTAGAGGAATAAAATCTTTCTGTTCTATCCTTAGTGTTTCCTCTTAGGCCAAATTCATATTCTATACTGGAATCCACCTAAGTGCTTAAAATACCCTTGCTTTCTTTGAGGTTAGCTCCTATGTAAACTCATAAGTTTACGCAACAGGAACAAGATAAACTAACATGGAAACAAACAAGAAGTTCTGTGATTCTAGACAGGCCAACTGCACATTATACTATTTATTTGCTCAAATAATAACCTAATGTAAATCAGTAAGTTTAGTAATTGAAACTACAGTTTGCATTATACTCCAGAACACAATTCAACATCGATTTACAACATAAGAACATAAGAACATAAGAACGGCCATACTGGGTCAGACCAAGGTCCATCTAGCCCAGCATCCTGTCTACCGATAGTGGCCAATGCCAGGTGCCCCGGAGTGAGTGAACCTAACAGGTATGATCGAGCGATCTCTCTCCTGCCATCCATCACCCCCCTCTGACAGACAGAGGCTAGGGACACCATTCATTACCCATCCCGGCTAATAGCCATTTATGGACTTAGCCTCCATGAATTTATCCAGCTCTCTTTTAAAGATTTAATGATTCCCTGTAGCCAATAAAATATACGAATGAATCACTGAGTTTAGTTTCAAGTGTGAGCACCTGGATATGAAAGTCCCACAAATTAATGCACGAATTGATACACAAACACCTACAACAACTGCCTACTTTAAATGCATAATGCAGGCACAATGAAACTCTCTTGCCAATTTGTCCCCATTTCATGGCATCATTACACAGATCTCTTCAGTAAACCCAAGATGGATGAACTTCAGACAAATGAAAGTATTTCTTCTCTGCATGTTAAGTCTTTGCTCAGATTTTCAGGCCCAGATTTCTAAAATACAGATGCCTGAAATTCACCTCCCAAGTCTTTATTTATGTGTCTAAATAAGTGATCTGATCTTCAAAGTGCTCGATATTCAGAAGCTGCTTGATGCTCAACACACTTGAAAATCCAGCAATTTATTTAGGTTCTTCATCAAAGATGTAACCCCCAATAATCCTGAAAAGTCGTATGCATGTCCTTAACTTCAAGCATCCAAGTACTCCTACTGAACGGGAACTTTAAAAAAGATATTTTTATTTTTAAACTCTTTGTTCTTCTAAATAACCTGTTTTAAAATACACAGTAAGATTTGGCTATGTTAAGTTATAGCAAAGTTACCCACCAGCTGAAAAGGAAGCCGTCCTCATTATCGTTTCTCCATGACATGATGATTTTTAGTATTCCAGACAGTAGCTCTCGACAATCAATGCTTCCACTATGTAAGCAGGAGTTTAAAATGGCAAGATATCCAAAAGCTCCTACAATACAATAAAATGCCATGTTAAAAAGCGCACAGAACACATTGAATGCTCTTGAATATATTCATGTATTTATTAACAAGACAATGCCACCACAGGACAGGAAAATGCATATCCAATTACTACTTTTTTGTTTCTATCTTACATGTACAAACATACAAAAAATTATTCAGGACAATATTTAGATCTCTCTTATTCTTTCAGTAGTTAATCCACTCTTACTACAACTAAATGCTATAAGTTTACACAGTTAATAAAAATGATTAAAAAATGCAAACTCAGGTTCCAACAGCACATTTATCCTTTACAGCACAAAACAGAATAACAGGGTTAAACTATACATTTAATGAGATAATTAGGAAAAGAAAATATTACACATGTGCAACATGCAGAGTTAACATAGCTCAAGGAAACTTGATACACATGTTAACTGTGAACCCTTATTACTGTATGAATGTATTTTTTCCATCTCCATTTCCATTTTAAAAGAAAGAAGAAAATATGCATCTACATCTCCTGGAAAATAGGTACATTTTTTTACAAGCACCATACCAATGACGTGAGCATGCATGTAACCTCACACAAGATCTGGTGCTATATTTACAAGAATTTTACCAGCTTTTTCATGAAGTGAGTAGAATAGAGACTCAATGGGGAACTCATTCCTTGATTGATGTTTAGACACTGGGTACACATTCCTTGGCCAGGACCCAGAGGATGGGGCAGAATGGGACATGTGGACCAGAGGAGTTGACTGGGAACCTATTCTCCTCAATCACAGAGTATGCCAAAGAGATACATGAGGATCTCCAATAGAACTAGGGAATAGTCTGAGGACCCACTCCCCTGTTATCCTCTTAAAATTTCCCAGGTCAGGCCCTGGTGGCCCAAATGTAGTCTCAGGAGCAGACAGAGAGCCCAAAAAATTTTAATTGAATGTATAACCCAATGGTAATACAATCATATACACACTAGTTGTGGGGAAAATAAAGAATGTAATGGGGCAGGAAAATTCAAGATTTTTTATAACTGTTCCCCCTTAACCAATGTTTAAAAATTCACACTTAAAAAGCCTTTACAATATGTTTATTTGCCGTTGCTCACCTGAAGATACAACACAGTTTTGCCCAAATGGTCGTGAATTTGTTTTAACCATGCTAAGATTTTCAAATTCAGCAAGAGATACATCCCTCATGAAGAATAGTGACATGATAAGTTTTTAATGTAGCTTGGTCAACAAGAGCATGGCCGGAAAGGAAGGGAAAAAAAGGAAGAAGGGGGAGGAAGAGTGTTTTGTTTTTTATTTTAACTGCACCATACTCAAACACATAAAAGAATTTTGCTTTTACTTTCCCATACAATTCTTCTTTGGGCAGAAACCCAACTATCAAAAATTTAGGCTCAAAAGGATAATTTTTCAGAAAGTTACACATTTTCAAAAGCAACATAGGGCATTTAGGAGTCTAGGGCCAGGTTTACACTGGAGTGGGGGGGGGGGGGGGGTTGGACCTAAGATATGCAACTTCAGCTACGGAAATAACATTCTCACGGTGGCAAGTCAACTGCTGCTGCTCCTCCATCGACTCCGCTTCCACCTCTTGCAGCGGTGGAGTTCCAGAGTCAATGGGGAGAACACTCGGGGATTGATTTATCATATCTAAATCGATCCCCAATAGAGTGATCACTACCCACTGGGTCGGCGGGTAGTGTAAACGTGAACTAAGTCACATTAATTCCCATTGCAACACTGAGCCATGCTATACCTAAATACCATAAAAATCTGGACCTGGGTCACTTGCTTCCCATTCTGGATGGGCCATGTGGGTAATACTTAGTTATATACATGATAACAGTCCTTACTAGTTAATAAAACTGTTGGTTCAACATGTAATCAAGACAATATGCTGACAATTGAAAATAATGCATTTTCATTCCATTAACAACAATTTGTAGTAAACAGTTGCCTTATCAAATAGTCTATGAAGCATTACTACGAATAAATTAATTACAGAGTCATCCCATCTTAAATTAATAAGCCAAACTGGCTAAAGAGTCTATAGTTATGTTACTGACCATCAGTACTGATGAGGTCGGTTTGCATACATGCCATAAGTTTAGCAGTACATTGGATAACTACTTCTTCCTTTTCTTCTTCGGGTAAAAATGGAGACAGGCTCTGAACTGTATGCAAGTTGCCTTCTGTTAATGGGAAAAACCTGTTCATGTAAACAAGATACCAAGAATGAAACGGGGAAACAAAAATCAGTTTTATTATAGGAAAATGTAAATTGGCTCCTGGGGAACACGGATCAAAGAAGAATTATTTCATATTCTGCCACTTTCCAACCATTTATATACAGTAAATTGCATTTCTTTTACACTGCATACATATAATAAATAGCACCCATCCTACATATTTCATTAATCAGTAACACCACAGTATCATCAACAACATTCACTCGCAACCACAAGGAATTATGAATTGTAGTACTAGAATACCCTTCTGTCATCTTATAAAGTTGTTTTATTTCACTAGATGCAACATTCTTTGTATGGATCAATCTAGCCATGGCTAAGGCCCAAAGTCTTCCACTCTCTTTTGATCTACAGAAGAAAAAGGAAAAAAAAACCACTATTTAATTCACATGTAGATTGTACACCCACCCACCCTACATATGTGAACATATCAAGGAAAAGACCTGAATGAAAGAAGTCAAAATGAAATCACATCAGTGAAAGCGATCTCTGTAATAAATCACATCAGTAAAAGTAATCATCTCTGTAGTGCAAATGCCAAAGCCAGAATAAGTCAGGAATGTTAGATTTCATCAAGTATTTTCTACATCTCTACCTACCTGTTAAATAATATTTGCAGAAGGTGGGTTGTATTACCAAATGCACTTAAATCCTCATATGTAATACTTATTACTTGAAGCATGTTGAGAAATTCAAGGAGGAGACAAGGAGGATCATCAAGTTCTTCAATCCACTGCAGTGAGTACAGCAGTTCTGCAACTAATCAAACCAACATAGCATAAGTTTTAATATAAGCATGGTGTATGCGGTGAGCCTCTGCTTACATTTCCATGTAGCTTGGTAACAACACAAAAAAAGCTTACATTCACACATAACTTCAGGTGCTGAGAGGAATGAGCTGGACTCCTGGCACCAACACTTAGGTACTTTAGGGTTAACAATAGGTAATAATCCATGATTAATTTAAGCCCTTCTAGATGCTTAGGCACTATTAAAATGGGGGGGGGGAGAGAAAGGACTCTAGTTAGTAATTCCTGTCCTACACTTCATATTTTCTTCCTCTTCTTGGCTCTAATTTTCTGTTGCAGCTCCTAAACTAGGCAGTCAAGACCAAATTTCAGATAGTAACCTCAGTCTGAAGTTAGAAACCAGTTCTTAAATTACTGTGTGTTTGTTTGTTCTTCATCCTCTTATAAAGGACCACACTGAGAACTTACATTCTTTTTCAATAGCAACAGAAGAAGAACATGGAGTGGCATCACTACTTCATAAAATGCATAATGTCAATGGTCAGATATGATTTAAGAACATGAAAATAAGCAAGCCACTTCACAAGTAAAAGGTATGGATGGAGTGATGAGGAAAAGAAAATAACGTCTCCGATTTCATAGAATAGGGTTGGAAGGGACCTCTGGAGGTCATCTAGTCCAACCCCCTGCTTAAAGCAGCACTTATCCCCAACTAAATCATCCCAGCCAGGGCTTTGTCAAGCCTGACCTTAAAAACCTCTAAGGAAGGTGATTCTACCACCTCTCTAGGTAACCTATTCCAATGCTTCACCACCCTCCTAGTGAAAAAGTTTTTCCTAATATCCAATCTAAACCTTCCCAACTGCAACTTGAGACCATTACTCCTTGTTCGGTCATCTGCTACCACTGAGAACAGTCTATATCCATCCTCTTTAGAACCCCCTTTCAGGTAGTTGAAAGCAGCTATCAAATCTCCCCTCAGTCTTCTCTTCTGTAGACTAAACAATCCCAGCTCTCTCAGCCTCTCATAAGTCATGCCCTCCAGGCCCCTAATCGTTGGGTTTTTTTTGCCCTTCTCTGGACTCTTTCCAATTTTTCCACATCCTTCTTGTAGTGTGGGCCCCCAAAACTGGACACAGAACTCCAGATGAGGCCTCACCAATGTCAAATAGAGGGGAACAATCACGTCCCTCGATCTGCTGGAAGTGCCCCTACTTATACAGCCCAAAATGCCATTAGCCTTCTTGGCAACAAGGACACACTGTTGTTCATGCCTAACGCTCAAAATGTACCAATATGCTATCCTGGATACATTGCATGTATGCTCACCACGCAATAGGCAGTGTTCTGGGATACCCAGTATTTTGGCAAAGAACAACTATTTTAACCTCACTGTTTGCTAAAAGGTTAGTTGAGAGAGTATGAATACAAGCAAAAAATGAAAGGCCAGAGGGGTTCTAGATATATAAACACCACACTAAAATATACTTGTGGACTTAAAGCAGAATCAGAGCAACAACTGTAAAAGATATAGGATAAAGTAATAATGTCAATCAGCTATATTCCAAACCTTTCATTAATAATTGCTTCCACTAATTGATACAGTTTGGTTTACAACTACTACATAAAATCAACTGCTCTTTAGTTTTACCATTCTTACTTACGTAAATTGTCAATTTTCTTCCTTTCTGCATCGTGGTTTTCAAACACCACCTCATGTTTCTGTATCAGTAGTGCCATTTTACTTAACAACGCTGCAGTGCACAGATGATTTGGAAGTTTAGTTGTTTTGCATAGCTTAACCTCTGTTCCTGAGTGCTCACAGTTCACACTCAGTCTTCCTTCCAAAAGAGGTTTGTGTAACCACTGCAACAAACACAATAAATGAGATGTCCACAGTTGCATGTAATTTTTAGGGAATACCGTATATACTCGAGTATAGGCCGACCCGAATATAAGCCGATGCACCTAATTTTAGCACAGAAACTGGTAAAAGTTATTGACTCGAGTATAAGCCGAGTCCCCCCTGCCGAGGTTCCCCCTGCCAAGTTCCCCCTGCCGAGGTTCCCCCTGCCAAGTTCCCCCTGCCAAGTTCCCCCTGCCGAGGTTCCCCCTGCCGAGGTTCCCCCTGCCGAGGTTCCCCCTTCCCCGCCGCGGGCGGGCTGCCGAGGTTCCCTCCTCCCCGCCGGACCAAAAAAAAAAATGTGCGCCCCGGTTCCTCCCCTCCCCGCCGGACAAAAAAAAAAAAAAAAAAAAAAAAAAAAGCCTCGCTCTCCCGTCCCCGCCGCGCGGGCGGGCTGCCGGGAGCGTCCCGGTTCCCCCCTCCCCGCCGCGGGCGGGCTCCCGGCAGGGACAGGACGGGTCGCGCCCGCAATGGCCGGGGCTCCCCCCGTGACAGGCCGCGGCACGGAGCCGCCGGGCCCAACCGCCCCGGGATCCTCCCGAGCCAGCCCTGCTACCGCGCAGCGGGGGCCGTTCCCCAGCCCGCCGCCCGGGCCGTTCCCCCCCAGCCCGCCGCCCGGGCCGGGCCCTGCACTCACCCCTCCCCGGGGGGGGAACGGCCCCCGCTGCGCGGTAGCAGGGCTGGCTCGGGAGGATCCCGGGGCGGTTGGGCCCGGCGGCTCCGTGCCGCGGCCTGTCACGGGAGGAGCCCCGGCCATTGCGGGCGCGACCCGTCCTGTCCCTGCCGGGAGCCCGCCCGCGGCGGGGAGGGGGGAACCGGGACGCTCCCGGCAGCCCGCCCGCGCGGCGGGGACGGGAGAGCGAGGCTTTTTTTTTTTTTTTTTTTTACCGGGTTGTCTCGAGTATAAGCCGAGGAGGCTTTTTTCAGCCCAAAAAGTGGGCTGAAAAACTCGGCTTATACTCGAGTATATACGGTAATATAAAGACTCAGGCATTTGTGCATCTTTTCAAATTCAAAATTACGAAGTCACCTAAAGTTCCCACATTGAGATTCCCAAGTGTTCATAACAAATAGCCAGTAAAGGTACTATAACTGGAGAACTATTCCCAACACAGGTCTAATTGCTGTAGCAGTTACTGGTGGGGGATTCCTAATTTAAATTTAAAATCCTTTTCTGTCTAAGGGCTGGTCTACAGTACGGAGAAGAATCGACTGAAGATACACAATTTCAGCTATGTGAATAACTGACGGCAGCGGTGATCGGCAACAGGTTCCCCCATCGACTCCAGCTTGCGCCTCTCAGCAAGCTGGAGTTCCAGAGTCGATGGGATGCTGTTGGTGATCGATTTATCGCATCTTAACGAGACACAATAAATCGATTGCCAAAAGATCGATCACTACCCGCCGATCCAGGTATAGTTGCAAGTAATACTATGAATATTATACCCTAACAGTAGTTAAGAAAAAATATATTTATGTTTTTTCAGTTTACTCTGCTTATTTAACAGCACTTTGAGGACAGTCAGTTTCACTGTTTTCTCTCTATAGTCACTAATCAGTTGAAAAGACTATAAACAGCAGCAGAGGAACAATACAAGCCTTATAAAAGGATTATTTTAAACAGGATTTACTTTTAAGAGATCACTATCAGAAACTGCCTTTTTTAACCCAGTAAATTGTAAAATAAAGCAAGTTGACAATGTTCTTTTATGTAGAATCCAAAAAAGAGGGGAGTTTATATTTGCAGATTTTGTATAGCATCATTGGGGATACAACAGCCTAAATGTTCTGTGCATGTGTGGACCTTCAAACGCATGCACATACCCCTACCTTCTCCTCCAGTATGCAAAGAAACTCATCCACCTCTGCTGCTTCTGAGCACTTTGGCCTTGTTCCAGCTCAGCACTTAACAGGTGCTTAACTGTAAGTATTCACTGACTACAATGGGACTATTCCTATGTTTAGAGATAAGCATGTGTGTAAGTGTTGTGCTGGATCATGCCAGAGTAGCACAGCACCATGCAGCATTGAGCTCCTGGATCTCACAAAAATTGAGGGGATGGAAATGAGACAGGCAATAGAAAGAGAGGCATACTTCACACCATTCCCAACCACCCTGCTCCAAAGATTAAGCAGGAAAGATTACACAGAAAGCAGCCCAGGTTGTAGATACATCAGCTATTTCATTGTGCAGTAGCTTTCAGACTGCAGTCATTTTCATACCTGAATGGGTAGAGATTCTCGCAACTTTTCCCATTCAGAGTTGTTTGGAGTAATACATCCAAAATAAGCCTCCAGAAGACAACCAGACAGTTCACCAGCTTCTAGTAGCTTAGTCAGCAAATCATTAACTGCAGAGATCAAAACCTGAAGGCTGAAAAAGTGAAGAAAAAAATGCTTCCTGAGAAGTTAAGCACAATCATGTGACAAGACATGACATTTCACATCAGAACCAGGCCACATCAATGGCATTTCACTTTGCATTTTAAGTCATGCTGTTACCTCACGGCCAGAATAATAAACATTTTCATTATTTAGGATGTACGGATAGGCAGATGCTGTTAAAACATTAGTTTTGAAGTTATTATTTCATATTTTAATATCAAAACAAACAGATACGCAGGAAACATGGTTACCTTTTAACATCCAAAGAGGAAGACTGAATTTGGTTCTTGACCCACAATGCAGATTTATGCAAGAAGGTGCTCTGTTTCTGCATACAGCCAACCTGATGCACAAGTGAATTTAGGCCAGACAACCAAGTGTGCTTTAGTTTATTGACAAGTAAATCTAAACACAAAAAATAAGGTAATTAAAACATTAACTGCAAAATTACACATTGCATAATGGTGGGCAAAATCACTACATCACTGCTCAGTTAACATGTGAAGAAGTGTTTCTCAAACTTTTTAGGTTGCTAACCAACTATTGGAAGTCAAAAATTCACAGGACTGTAAGTAAAATATGTATACAATTATCCACACACACCCCTTGAAAAGTCAAGCATACAAAAGTTGTTAGGAAATGTCAGAATTAAGTTATTTGACTGTTAAAGTCTGCTTTTTTTAAGTCCCTTGTTCTTATTCTGCAGCTCTCCCTCCCTCCTTCCTTTCCCTAGGATCATAAAATCTATCATTACATGATCACTTTCACCTAAATCGCCATCCAACCAGGGGTGCTGGAACAATTTTTATAGTGGGGGTAAGCTATTGAACCAAACTGTAAACCCTGTATATAATGGAAACCACTTCAAGCCCTCCTCCCCACCCCCTAGTTCCAGCACCTATGCATCCAACTTCAGCTTTCTAACCAATTCTTCTCTGTTGGTCAGAATTAAGGCTAAAATGACTGTCCACCTACTTACTGCCTCCACTTTCTGAAACAAAAAGTTGTCTCCAAAGCAAAGAACTTATTGGACATTTTGTGCGTTGCCATATTATTTTTCCAACAGATGTCTGGGTAGTTCAAGTCCCTCATGACCACATACTATTTTTTCCCATAGGACCCCTGCCATAGTCAATGCACAGAATGGATGGTGCTCACTTAGGGCATGTCTTCACTAGGACTTAACGTCGACTTTAACGACGTTAAGTCGAACTAAACGTGTACCTGTCTTCACAGGCATGCCCTTAAAGTCGATTTAAAGGGCCCTCAAAATCGACTTTGTAACTCCTGCTTGACGAGAGAAGTAAGGCTAAAATCGACTTCTCTACGTCTATTGTGAGTAAGTGAAGAGGCATCTGATGTTAAGCCTCCGACCTCCGAGCAGCCCCACGGACCCCCCCCCCCCCGCCCGCCCAAGCAGCCCCGCGCCGGACCCCCCGCCCGCCCAAGCAGCCCCGCGAACCCCCCCGCCCGCCCAAACAGCCCCGCGCCGGACCCCCCCCGCCCGCCCAAACAGCTCTGCGAACCCCCCCGCTCGCCCGAGCAGCCCCGCGCCGGACCCCCCCGCTCGCCCAAACAGCTCTGCGAACCCCCCCGCCCGCCCGAGCAGCCCCACGGACCCCCCCGCTCGCCCAAGCAGCCCGGCGCCGGCTCCCCCCCCCCTCAGGCGAGCGGGGGGTCCGGCGTGGGGCTGCTTGGGCGAGCAGGGGGGGGGTTCACGGGGCTGCTCGGGCGGGGGGGTCCGCAGGGCTGTTCGGGTGGGCAGGGGGGTCCGCAGGGCTGCTTGGGCGGGCGGGGGGTCCGGCACGGGGCTGCTTGGGCGGGCGGGGGGGTTCGGGGGCTGCTTGGGCGGGCGGGGGGTCCGGCGCGGGGCTGTTCAGGTGGGCGGGGGGGTTCGCGGGGCTGCTTGGGCGGGCGGGGGGTCCGGCGTGGGGCTGCTTGGGCGGGCGGGGGGGTCCGGCGTGGGGCTGCTTGGGTGGGCGGGGGGGGGGGGTCCGGCGCGGGGCTGCTTGGGCAGGCGGGGGGGGGGGGGGTCCGGCGCGGGGCTGCTTGGGCGGGCGGGGGGGGGGTCCAGCGCGGGGCTGCTTGGGCAGGTGGGGGGGGGGTCCAGCACGCATTGCACTGTGGGGTACCTACCCACAGTGCAATGTGGGCTATGTCGACCCCTGCAAAAGTTCTAGGACAGACAGTGTCGACCACTGTCGACCTGCTGTCCTGATGGGGACACACTGATTCGATTTTCTAAAGTCAAGTTTAGAAAATCGAATTAAGGGAAATCGACCTAGTCCTGTAGTGAAGACATACCCTTAATGAGCAGCCATTCAGTATTTTATTTTCTCCTCATTGCTCCCGTGTGATCCCAGGCCTTATTTATTGAAAACTATTCAAACTCTGTTCTAAAAACAGAATTATTCATTTCTTCATGGGATTCACTATGATGCTCTTTACTACATTATCAGTGTGTTCACAAATACTAATTTTACAACACCCCCGTGAGAGAAGGGTGTAGCATTATACTCATTTTACAGATGGGGAACTAAAGCAAAGAAAGATTAAAGTAAAAAGTATTCACTAATTTTGAGTATCCAATTTGAGATGCATAAAACCTGACTTTTCAGGGTACAAAACATTATAAAGCAATGTTCAAACCACAGCTCTCATTGACTTCAGTTGCAACTGTGAGTGTTTAGCAAATCAGATCCTAGTTCTCAGCAAAACAGACACTGCAGTCGCAAATCAAGCATCCAGAAAATGAGAAGACACTGTTATACCAAACTTCTTTCTTTTTTTTAGACAGCTGGTTATGATGAGACTCGATTAGCATCATATAGAAACTCTGTGGCAGACGCAGGGACAGACTCCAATTCTCCAGGGTAGCATTCAACTGCCTTCACCATGAGACCCTCCTTCCTTTTCCTGCCATCCCTTCCATCATTTATTCCACATCTTCAAATGTCCTCAACAAATAAGGCAGGGGTCCTACAGGCAACATCTCCTTCAATATGCAACCTGGCCCAATGACTATCCATCATCATTCTCAGTAACATTTCATAGTCATAGAATGACAATCTGTTGTCATCGTGGACCAAGAAAAGATAGCAAAAATGACTCTACAGCCTGGGGAATAGGGCACACATCAGAGAAAAGGGAGACCCAAGTTCAAGTCCTGGCTCTAATGACTAATTATTTATAACGAAGTAGAACAGTTTCATGAGAAGAGAGAGAGAGAGAAAGTCCCATAAGACCAGGAGGACATTCCCCTGCAATGTGGGAGACTCAAAATCCCTCCTTCTCATCAGATAGAGGGGGGAATTGAACCCTGGTCTCCCATATCTTAAGGGAGTGCCCTGACCAATGAGCCACCATGTAAAACAGAAGTACCATCCCCAGCACCTGTTCCTGAATCCTTTCCTTTGTTTTTGTCAAAATGTCTGAAAGTCTAAATAAAAGTTTTTCAGCTCAGAACAAAATGTTTTAACATTACCAAAATATTATGACCTCTTAAGTTTGATCAAAACTATTTGGTAAATTAGACACAAAATTGTGAACAGTTTTGGTCAACCAGAAACTGCAACTATTCATCTGAAAAACTTCACACAGCTCTAGATATAACTGACCAGTTGAGAAACACTGATCCCGCTTTATGTGGATATTACTTGGGTAATACGTTATAGACTATTTTGCACAAAACCTTAAATTTCTGGAGGTGGCTTTTCTCTACTATGCCCTGAAGATCAACCTTTAATACAAACCAACATTAAAACACACATGCAAATAAAAGCAGAAAAATAAATGTTCCAAAGTCAGATTTTAGTTTGCTAAGTAATTCCTGCATTGGGTTACCTGACAAGTGTGTAGCATCCTGGCTCTGAGCACACAGTTGGAAAATAGTGAACAACAAGTCTTCAGAAGATGGCATCAGTAAGCACCCTTTAACTGAGCTGAAAAAGTTAGAGGCTACGTCACATATGAATGATACTGATGGTTCAGTATTTCCAGCTTCAGAAAGATCCTTAGCTTTTGAAAGAGCTGCTTGAAGTTTATCAATAATTCTTTCAACATAAATTTCACCAATCAAGGACTCTATTAAAAAAAAAAGACACTTTATGATTACTCTGTGACAAGTAAGATCCTATGGAAGCCAACAGATGCTATAAACAGTGTCTGCCTGCTTTTCAGGATTCACTAATATTGAAAGCAAGATCAAGGGGAGAGTCTGCTTTAATTTTGTATGTGCTAAAGCTTGATTCATTTCACTCTAGTCAAAGATGTCCTAGCTCTTCAACACCTGATGGAACACACCCAACATATTCTTGGTAGTTTGTTACACAAGCACTTTGCACAAAATGAATGTATAGGTGTAGCAATACCTCCAGTCCCATAGCTATCCATTGAAAAGCTTGACCCTGACTCGTGATAGGGCAAACATTCAATACTGGAGCACTGCATTAGGTCTTTTAAACAGGCAAGTCTGACTGAGTACTTTTCTGGAGTGGCAAGCAAGTTTCCCGCATCCTCCTCTGGGACCCAACAGCGAAACACAATAGTATTATGAAGGTCTATCTATTCTACAGTATACATTCATCTTACTGGTGCATATCTTGGGAAATTATGAATCACTTCTTGGGCACCAAAAAAGAATCCAGCCTTCAAATAAATTAGGGAACATTACTGCAAGCATTTTAATAAATACTGGCAAGCTAAACAAAATGATAGCATTATAAATACATTGACTTTAAAATACACCAGAATATGGAACTCATTAATACCGAGGTGTAAGTCACACTTGCCACACAAGAGAAGCAGCAGTGGGAACAGGTAGTTATTCACAAAGATGTACCATACCTCTCTCAATGTATGTGCCCCAAATAAGCAGACTTAGGACTAATAAATTGCTTCTGTTGTCTGAGGTCAGAGGGCTTAGACGTGGATCCATACTTTTTGAACAGGTTCCAGAGTAGTAGAGGTGTTAGTCTGTATCCACAAAAAGAACGAGGAGTACTTGTGGAGCCTTAGAGACTAACATTGGTCAGTCTCTAAGGTGTGACAAGTATTCATCGTTCTTTTTACTTTTTGAACAGTAAACATCAGGTGGTATGGTCTATTCTGCAGTCAATCATTTAGTAAATCCAATCTTTACATTAAAGAATTATACAATTAGAGAACTGAAAAATCTAAAAAGAAAGAAGATTAATACTAATCCTGTTAACAGTGCGTGGAAATGGAAGCAAATCAAGTCACTACTCCAGGTTAGTTTTAATAAAATTAAAAGGCCATAGTATACTAGTTCAGGTAAACGTAAACAAAGAAGCAACTAGATGTTACAAAATGTGATACAGTAAAAAACCTCAAGAAGTCCCCGTCCCCCCCTCCCCCCCCCCCCCAAGTAGCAATTCACCTACCATTTTTAATGTGCTGTGATAATACCAAGCTCAGGAGCGTCCACCTTTCTGAACAGTACAATTCCGATGAGGTCGTTGTGGTTTTCAAACCCTTATAGCACAAATCATCTGCTAGTATTACGAGCTTCTCCCCTAGTACATCGCCTTTCAGCCACTCAGAGACTAATGAATGTTTCATGGAGTCTGAGCATGCCTGCGTTATAAGAAAATAACTATTTTTGCAAGGTTAATAACTTTAAGGGTTTAGGATTAGTATTTATCGGCCTTTAGAGAGAGAACTTCATTCCTATACATTAATGCCAAGTTATAATGTCAGCGTTTTTCCAGAAACTAATGTCAAGTTATATATTGGGGGGGAATTCTGCTAGGTGATAAGCCAATTATTATTATAAATAACAAAAAAGAAAAAGCAGGAAGGAATTTTCAAGCGTCAGGCACCCATACGTGAGGAGGAGGGATTACACTGATATTGGGCATCCAGAAATCTGGGTTCAGTTCCCAGCTCTGCTACCAACTTCACCTATCACTTCAGGCAAAACACAAATTCCTCTGAGCTTCTGTCCCTATCTGTAAAAATTGGGGTAATAATACTTTACTTCACAGACATGTTGCAAGAATAAATGTATTAATGTTTGTGAGTTGCTCAGATCATATGGTGATAAATGCTATACCAGGGATCAGCAACCTTTGGCACGCTACCCGGCAGGGTAAGCCACCTGGCGGGCCAGACCAGTTTGTTTACCTGACATGACTGCAGGTTCGGCTGATTGCAGCTCCCACTGGCCGCGGTTTGCTGCTCTGGGCCAATGGGGGCTGCAGGAAGCACTGCAGGCCGAGGGATGTGCTGGCTGCCGCTTCCCGCAGCCCCCATTGGCCCAGAACCTGTGGACATAACAGGTAAACAAACTGACCTGGCCCACCAGGGAGCTTACTCTGGCGGGCCGCGGGACAAATGTTGTTGATCCCTGCGCTATACAAATGCCTACAAAGTAAAATAAATTGGTCTTAACTAGTATTTCTGAGTTTTCCAAATAGTGGTTGAATTTCCACATCATGCTTTCAAAAGTACATATCCACAGTGTGATGCTGTTTTGTAGAGAATAAATGTCTATGGGGAATTGAAATCTATATAACATCATTCCATCCAACTGACCATACTAGAGACTCCTATATATGAATGGACAAGGAGCCCCTCTACATCAGAGATGAGACATACGAAAGATGGAAGTTTATAATACAGTAATGCAATGCCTCTATCAGTGGTTTTCAAACTTTTTGTATTAGTGACCTCTTTGACACAGCAAGCTTCGGAGTGTGACAGCCCTGAGCCCCCATTAAATTAAATTATTCCCTTCCCCCTCCCATATAAATTAAAAACCGGGGGAAGGGAATAATTTAATTTAATGGGAGCTCAGGCCTGTCACCGACCCTAGTTTGAGAATTCCCTGAAAGAAGTGCTTCAGTTTCTAAAGCTATCTACCATGGGCTTGTGAGAGGTGCCATATTTAAGTTATAATAAAAGAGAACTGTTTCAAATTTAATTATTACTAGATTTTCAAACTATGAAAATCAGATTAGTTTGTAGTCTACTCCAGTTCAACGAACTGAAATCCTTTCACTTAAAGATTGGAAAGTATCCAAAAGTATGCATGCAAAATAAGAATAAAATTAGCAAAGATACCTTTTGAATTACTTGTAGGAAAATACTCCATTTCAGTTCCATCTAGGGCAAAAACAAATAAATAAAAATATAATTAATAGAACATATTCCATTAGGAAAAGAAACCTTCATACAATCTCTATTTATTGTCCAATTTTAATTTCTGAAAAGGATGTGTAGAAGTTGTCAAGCCTTATCGGTGAGCAAAGGTTACTCCCATGATTATGAGTATTTAGCACCGAATAATCAATGAAAGAAATTGTAACTGCCCAATTTAATGGCAACCTAAGTTTCCCCTGTAACTAGATCAAAATGGGTAGAAGTGACTGTGGTTAAGAGAAAGGATACAGGTTAATACTATAAATCATATTGTACAAAGAAAAAAGTGGTAATTTAGGAACAAAAATCTTCAGTTGTATTATTTTTAGTACAGTATATGTATGTCGAGTGAGAGGGATAAACATATTAATGTCATAACACCTTTCCTAGTATTCTAATTCCAAACTCTCTTAATTCCATCTTCCCTTTGTCAGATTTATCCAAAACAAATGTTAGTTAATCTGAGTCAGAATATATTTTTCAGATCCAAAATAACAATTATTCCCACTGCCAGTTGTAGCCCACAAATCAGGATAGTTATTATATAAATTCTTCTATTTGCAAAGGAAAAAAGAAAGCCTTACCTTAGTTAAATCATCAAGAATATTTTTTCTCTCTATATTATTACTACAACACCTAAGGACACTATACAAAATATCAACCAGAAAATCTGTCTCTTTCCTCCAGTCTTCTTTCAACCAAGCTATTAAATTCTGATGCAGAAACCGTACTGATGGATTTTCATGCTGAAGTTTTACATCTTCCTGGGATTCAGTCTCAGCAGCACTCACACCATTTTTCTGCTCTAACAGCACTTGAAAAACTCTGCTAGAAGGGAAGGAGTTGAGCAGAGCAGAGAGAAACTTTAAGTGTCGATCAGACTTCCGTTCACTGATATACACAAAACTCAGTTCAGCGAGGCTACAGACTAAATCTTCTAAAGGTTCTTTCCTTAGAAACAAAATATGTGGTGGATCAGTTAGTATTTCAGATTCACCATTATTTGTCACTTCAGCGGGCTTCCCATTCTCTGTTTTTCTTTCTGATTCATTCTCATCTGTAAATCTGATCTTTATGGTTCTTCTTTTGTTTGGTTTCATAGAGCTCTCTGGGCTCTGCAGAATTTGTAGCATACAGGATATAGCAACCAAAGATTTCTCATCAGCATCTGCTGCATCAACATGGAGTACATACATTTTTGAGAGACTGTCCCAGAAATTTGACAAGAGTCTCTGGAAAGTATCAGCTGTGCCATCATCATTTAAAATTTTGGTCTTTGTTTCCCAGGAGCTTAGTGTTTCTGCTATTTGATAAAACAATGGACCGATTTGTAACCTGGTCTCTTTAAGCACAGCTTCAATGAGAGGAATTAACTACAAAGAGAAATGTGAGAAAGTTTTAGTAACTAAAGCTTTAGTAATTAAATGTTCACACAACTGGACAATAATTTTAATACTGACAATCTCAGGAAGCTCTGCAAAACAAAGTGTTTTATCAATTTAGCAGCAATCCTGAAAAGAGAATTAGCAAAACATCTAACCCACCCAACCTCTTCTGTTAAACATTTACAAACCCCTATCCATTATATTAATACTTTATTATTAAAGACATTGATGTTTCATACAATAATTCCACACTGTCAGAGGGTTTGGTCTTATGGGAAGGGGGATATAGAAACACAATTTTGTTCACGTTAAAACTGTGAAATTGCAAAACCAAGAACAAGAACTTTTAAAATATTTACATAATATATACCTGATCACATATAAGCATCTGCTGAATTTGTTTTTGTTCATCTTCTTCACCTAAATTCTGTAGCATGGCAAATCGTAAGCACTCCATAAATGCAGATATGATTGCAGAACACTCTGAATGGCTAGCTATGGCTCGCTCACTTGACAACCTAAATACATGTAAATCAGGAGACATAAAAAGAAATAGTCATTGTTCCTTGATTACAATACCAATGCTGTTCATTTGAGGAAAAAGGGATAAGAAAATCTATAAGTGACCTAAAAATAAAAATTCAGGAAATCAAGTACTACATAAATCACAACGAGAAACATAAGCATTTAAGCATGCTGCTTTTTAGCCTAGTTCACTTATTCATAAAAATACAATTAAGGATGTAACACATTTGTGGCTTAACAGACAAATGCAGTCTCTACTATTTAATTTAATCTAATGTTTTAAGTGCATCCAATATAGTGTCACTTTTCAAACCTATGCTTTGTGTGTGCAGTCTTGAAGACAGAAAGGGACAAGGGATCACAGCAGGAAGGAGATAGGCAGACAGTTAACAGAATTCAGTTTCTGATATCTATATATTTAAAAATGATGAGTAATGTAACCTTTTTATTTGTTTCCAAACATAAATTATTATTTTAATAAATATTTCATCTAATATCATGAATTTGTGGCTCATACCCTTGAATTATTGAGCTGAAAAAAGTTCTGTAAAAGTCCAGCTTTGGTTCTGTAATTCCATGGGGTAACTTGCTAATAAATGGCAAGAGATTAGGATATATAACAGTAGCTAGACCTCGTCCGCCTTCTCGAAGTACTATCCATAGCTTAGGCAGAACTCCTTTTTTGGCATTTACGTGACTCCAACAATCCTATGGAAAGAAATAATTACAGGAATAAATTAAACCAGACTCAGCTGGTTTGGAAGAGCTCTCAGGTGGGTCATCTAGTCTAGCTCCCTACACTGTAATAAGAGCAAGCTATCATCAAATCTAAATCGCCAAGAGTATTTTTAAAACTAGTTTTCTCTCTAAACCGTTCCATTTAAATTAGTGAATTTTAAGGTTTAGCAGACTTCAGAACAAAATCTTGTTTTAACACAGCAGAGATCTTCTGGGTAGTCAACTTAAATCAAAAGGTTTTGTCTTGAGTGATCTTTTGACTCATAATACTGCTTTGTAAAATAGCTTACTAAAATATACTGCTACTTTTATGACAGTCCTAAGTTTAACCCACAAAAAAAAAGCATTAGCTTTCATAGAGTCACTACAGTTATAAGTATTAGTATTCTGCAGTGAATTTTAAATTATGAACTGTGACAAATCAACTATAAGTATATTTTTTTATTAAACAAACTTCCTGTTGGTGAGAAACAAGCTTTCAAGCTTATACAGAGCTCTTCTTCAGGCCTTGGAAACTTACTCAGGGCTTGTCTTTATGTAAAATGCTGCATCTGCACTAATGCGGCGCTTCAGGGAAGACGCTCCTATGCCAATGGAAGAACGTCTCCGGTTGGTGTAGTTAATCCACCTTCCCAAGAAGCAGTAACTATGTTGACGGGAGAAGGTCTCCAATTGACATAGTGCTGTCTACAGCGGGGGTTAGGTCTACCCCTGAGTGATGTAGTTATACTGACACATGTCTGTAGTGTAGACCTGGGCTCAGAGTGCCACAGCTAAATACATGGTGGAACAGATTGTTTAGCATTAGTTAATGAACATTTCAATGGTCCATTCAAAGTGAAGTGGCCCATTAACACCCTTCCAATTATAGGGAGGAAAGGGAGGGAGTGGGAAGTAGCAGGGGTGGGGTGGGGTGGCAGGGGGGTTGTTAGTGCTTTATAGATCACTTCTCGGCCCTTTTGCTAAGAAAGCATTATCTAAAAAGTCCTAAAAGACCTAAATCCAGTGTCTCTATTCAGTCAATACTTGTGATGATGAGTTTGGAGAGGTTGGAAGATTGTTTAAAGCCAGAAGTAGATCACATCATGGAATGGGTCACTCAAATACCCTGAGAGAACTTGCTTCGGTACAGAAATAAAACCCCCTCCAATTGCACATACCTAGTTGTCACCTACCACCCCCTTCCCCGCACTGGAACCCATAAAGAGTATCATCAAACATAGTAGATAATGCTTTCTGGGCTCCATAAAGAGTATCATCAAACATAGTAGATAATGCTTTCTGGGCTCTACTACAATCCATACTTTCCCAAATCCCTTCTTCTGGCTTTCAAACAAGTCAACAATGTCCAAGCTAGTTATCAGAAGCAAGCTCCTCACAGACCCGGACACCAACTCAAAGTGGCACTAGAACTTGCCAGAACAACAGATGCAAAATCTGCAGACATATCTCCATTGTTACAGTGATCAACACCCCACCACAACACAACTTTAAAGATCCATGGGTCTTACATATAGCTAGCACAATATTGGTGTACCTCATCCAGTGAACTAAATGCCCCAATAGCAACTATGTGGGTGAAACCAGACAGTCACTATGCTCTCAAATAAGCTCACACAGAAAAATAATAATAATAAAAAAAAACCCACATCATCTGTGGGTGGACACTTTTCACAAAGTGATCACTCTAAACCTGACCTCTCAGTCCTCATCCTCAAAAGAAACCTGCACAATTCTTTCAAAAGACAAGCCTGGGAGTTTAAATTCATAATTTTGATAGACACCAAAAATCATGGACTGAATAGACTGTATGTATGTCTTATTAAAACTATCATCCACTAAATTCCTCCCAGCCTTCCTTCTCCCATCAGTGTAGTAGCATCTTCACTGAAGTGTAGACCTGCCCTGAGTAAGTTTCCCAGACCTGAAGAAAAGCTCTGTGTAAGTTCAAAAGCTTGTATCTCACTAACAGAAGTTGGTCCAATAAAAGATATTAACTCACCCACCTTGCCTTTCTAATAAATTGGACCAAAACAGCTACAACAACAGTGCATATAAAGTTAAAGTTTGAATGAAAGCCAAAACAAAAAATATTCCAGGAGGAAAAAACATCATCAAAGTTACATTTATTTGTATGGAAAATGTATGAAGTAAACAGAAGGCTGATTTCATACATGATTATAGGTCATGCCAACAATTACAAGATACATCAAACACTAATTAAAATAAGGACACTATGGAATCACTAAATGAAATTCTGGCCCCACCAAAGTCAGTGAAAAATCTCTATTGATGTTAATGAAACCAGGATTTTATCTGAGGAGTTGAGTGGCTACAGAATCAGGCTCTAACTAAACTTGCACATTCATTTTTATGAATTCTAATAAATAATTCAACAGAGAAATACTTGTATTTTTAAAAGCTATTTTATATACTTGTGAAGGTCTTAAATGTCACAACTTCAGTTTAATTACATGCTAAACTCCTGTCTACTTTTCAGAGATAGTGGACACACACAATTTTTATTTACTTTTAGTGGAGCTGTAAGTGCTGAGTACCTCTGAAAATCGGGCCCTTATAGTTGGGGGTGGTAGTTGTTTGCAATAGCAAAGGATCCACAATGGTTACTTTATTTTAAACTGATGACATCTTCTGTTTAACCCCAAACCAAGGGCACTGGTATGATGTGAAAGGTATGAGTCTGACATATCTGGAAAGACCAGTAGCCTCTGACTTACAAAGAAAATAAGTTCTCATTCAGTTTCCTGCATTACCTCAATGGTAACAATGATGTAAAGCACAGCTTCCCAAAGAGCTGGACACACCACTGCATCACTGTCATTAATACTGAGAAGAACTGCAGGACAAACTCTTGGTGCTTCAACTTTCATTGATTCAGGAAGGAGCTGGCAGAACGTAGAAACTAACTCAAAAAAAGCTGAGCGAACCTAAAGTAAGCCACAAAAACAAAATATTCCAGTCAACCATGGATTACAATATTTATTCACTACTACAAATCAAAGGTCTAATTTCCCCATGTTTGTTAATTACATACTGTGATTTACTTTAAAAAGAAATGGCATTTCAACATAGATATGTCTGAAATAGTACTTTTAGCATGCAAAAAAATCAAAACAACAAATTTTCAGTTAGTGCACAGAGCTGTAAAATATTATTTAAAACAGGGAAATTATAAGACAGAAGGTTTTTTAACAGACCATATACTGGAAGAGAAGATTATATATATATTTAAAAGTACATCATTATGCAGAATGTTTATCTTCCTTTTATGGAGCACCTTTTATCCACAAGCATCCCGAAATGCTTTGACAGGACTAAACAAATATTTTATGCAACACTGAAATGCAATGCTGTAGTTGTTCTGTGCTGATAAACACACGCAACAATTCTTGGCAGAATGAAGGTTAATCCAATAATTTAGAAAATTACCTGCCTAAATGTATCCATAAGTTTATGGCACTTGCTTCTTTAACAAGAATTATAAAGGGCTGTATTCCAGCTACAAATTCCAAATAAGTAGACGCCCACCTCAAAGGAACAAATTGGAGGAGATTGCTTGGACACTTGTTTGCCTATAGCAGGGCCAATATGTCTTGTGATTGGAAGACTGTTTTAAACACAGTTGGGCAAGGCACCCGGTTCTTTCTTTCTTCCACAATATTGGGGATGGCTTAGTGCCCTAAGTTTTCAAGTGCCGCTTTTGTAGAAAAAGCCTATAAAAATAAAGATGGTAGAAAAAGGTTCAGATACCTGAGGTACGCTGTGCTTCCCGTATTTCCAAAATTTGTTCTGAGATTGAAGGGGTATTAGCTTTTCTTCCAGTGACTGAGTCTCATTCTTCGGCAACATACAAAGCAACTTCTTTAAGGCTAACAAGGAACTTGTCAGAATTCGAAAGTATTTGGCTTCCCTTTCTTCCTCCGGTACAGTTCTCAGGTAAAAAATAAAAACAAGTTTAAAACATTAATGGAAAACTAGTAGAATGTGTATATTCATATTCTTTAATGAGTGTCTCATACGATTTTGATAAGAAAATCATAGGATTCTTCATAGAGATTGCAGCAGTGTATATAACGCCACTGACCTTTCCATAAGGTGTATATGTGTATGTGTGTTAAACACTAAACACATGTTTACATTGCAAAATTCTAGATAAAACAGTATTTACAGAAGTTCATTTTCCCCTTCTTTTGTTGGTGCCTCCTGTTCCTAATGCCCTGTGTCAAGCGATTCTGCCCTCCAGTACTCAATAATACTCATAAATCAGACAGAAAGAATTACTAGGCAATGGGTAAAATTTTCAGAAGTGAATTAGGAATTTTGATGCCTAAGTCTCATTGAAAGTCAACAGAATTTAGATTAAGTTTTTAGGTGCTTCTGAAAATTGTAGCCAACACCACCATCATTGCTGCTGCTTGGCTTTTTCCCCCACCATGACACAGGGCTAAGTGTGCTGCTAGCCCAAAAGTTCTAGTAAGATTCCCAAGCACAGTTGCCACCCAAGATAGCCTACTGTAATACAGGCTGGTTGGCAGCCTAGTTGTACAGGCTTGATGTGAAGAATAGAAAAAGGCACTTCCCTAGAAAAAACAATATTTTCTATAGAATAAGGCATAATATGTCTTCGGTATAATTTACTTTTTATTTTCTGCAAAAATGTACCCTTGTTTCCTTGTGAAATACGTATTACATCAACTGAAATTAACAGAATACAATTTTTGAAAGAAAAAATGAATTTTTAAACTATATTTTTTTAAGCAGAAAAACATACTGTAGGTCACTGAGCGTATCAGGTGTTTCTTTCAGAAGGTGATCTTGTAGCATCTAGACAAAATACATGAGAACATACTTTTTCACAGGTGAAAGTTAACCACAAGCTGTAAGTTTGTCACGTGAGGGTAAGCACTAAATAATGAAGCTTCAACACCTGTCTGATGCAGGCAGGTAGTTATTAGGCACAATTTACAAATGAGGAAACAAAGGTAAAGGCAGTTGAACTGACCAACCCAGGTCATATGAGGCAATGGGAAAGTCAGGGTCAGAACTTTGGTTTCCTGACTCCTAGACCGATGATCTGACCACTGCTAGACCATACAGCCCCTGTTAGTAGTCCTATATCTCCAGGATTTAAAAAAATAAAATAAAAAAGTTTCATGTCAAGGCTTTGCAATCACAAACCATCAACCTTGCAATCAATTTTTTCCTTAGTTCAAATGGCTCTGCTCCAGATATAGATTTCCTAGTGTAGGTCCATCTTGCACAGCACAAGGTTCAACCACGCTTTTGGAAATTGGTCCAGTCTACTACTGCAGTTAAACTCGTTCAGCTGAACATTTTTCCAGCATCTGTTAGCAGTGACAACTAAGTGCTGATTGGAACATAGGGCTGGTCTTCACTAGGGGGGGAGATCGGCTGTAGATACGCAACTTCAGCTAGGTTAGTAACGTAGCTGAAGTCGGCGTCTCTACAGCTGACGTACCTGCCGTCCTCACAGCGTTGGCAGTGAGCTCCCCCATCGGCTCCAGCTTGTGCCTTTTGGCAAGCTGGAGTTCCGGAGTCGACGGGGGTGCCACTGGCGATCGATTTATCACATCTTGACGAGACACGATAAATCGATCGCCGAAAGATCAATCCCTCCCCGCGATAAATCGATTGCCAAAAGATCGATCCCTCCCCGCTGTAGTGAAGACAAGCCCTTACTTGGTGACTGACTAACATCTGCTGTGCATATGGAAATGCATCGCACAGAAATTAGTTCCTATACATCCACATAGCTCTACAGACCCATGCAGCCTCAGTGTGTATGAAAAATCAAGGGAGATATTGGGGAACGTGTCCTGTCTCAATCTCCATTAGCATTAATAGGAGTTTCAATTGAGAAGAGAATATTCCTTTCTGAATACAAATGCAAAGAATGCACGAGTTAACATTTCCAAGAAAAAAAGTTCTCTCCTCATTAACAGATGACAACTACTTGTATAAAGCTTTAAGGCAGGGGTTCTCATGGGGGGTTGCGAGCTGTCAGCTTCCACCCCAAACCCAACTCTGCCTCCAGCATTTATAATGGTGTTAAATATATTTTAAAAAGTGTTTTTAATTTAAAAGAGGGGTCACACTCAGATGCTGGCTATGTGAAAGGGGTCACCAGCACAAAAGTTTGAGAAATACTGCTTTAAGGAAATAGTATTCTCTAAACTCACGTTCAGAACTTCTTCCTTACAAAATGCTACAGCTTCAGGTTGTTTACTTGAAGGGAAAGCAGTCTCAAATGCCACTTTAGCTGCCGATGCTGCAGGGGAGTAAGTATCACACTGAGCAATCAGCCAGTATCCCATGATACTTTTTAAATAAGGAGCCAAGTGTTTCTTTACTTTAAGAATAAGTTGCTCAAAAGCTTGCTGTGTTGCTTCTCGAACCCGACGGTCATGATCCTGTTTTAAAAGAAAGATTTTTTTTAAAAGAGATACATTCTCTGATACCAAGAATACCAAAGCACAAATTCTTTTGCTCTATCATGTCCCAACTTCCCCCCACTAAAAACAAAAAGTCTGTATTCAGTTGTATGGTTTCAAATTAAGTCCTTATACCCCAAACCTAAAGGCTTATATTCACTACTCCCCCATCCTTTTCATCAATGAAATGAAACAATATTAGTCAAACAATGCAAAAGATTTCAGATAATAATGTCTATAAATAAAGTCTTAAGAACGAATAATTGATTTGGGGTGTATATCTTCTAATTTTTAGGATTGTTAATCATGCAAGTAATCCTGTTGATTCAGTGACTTTAATGTCAACATTAACTTGAGTACACATTGCAGAATCCAATTTTCATCATAGGAATACCCTTCAATTTCTTAAATAACCTCTCTGTATTAACAGTATTGTAATCAAAAAGTGTGGGGATGGCAAATAGAAGAATCATATCTTAAACAATCTTGAATCAGAGGAGAAGTTTGAGAATTTCTGTGATTTTTTAGATGTTGGAATACAGACAAGAGACACACACCACTTTCAGTACAGTTTTGTTCAGAGCATATTTGTCTCTTTAGTTTAACCGTCAAGGCTATATTACACTTTGCTTAGAACAGTTCTATTGATTAAGCTGCATTAGAGACATTAGTTACACCTCCATAAGTGTACAGCAATACATACCTTCCCAAAGGTTGAAGAGTATCCTAAATATTACAAATATTTTGATGTAATATGAATACATTGGAATCCCTAAATGTAGACTATGGCCCTATTTTACCAACATAATCATGAACTGTACATCACTGCAGCATAGCACATAAGAGCTATGATCCCTATGGACTCCATTAACTATTGTGCGTAGCATAACATATGCAATGTATGACTGTATTTATAATGTATCCACATCTGGATTTTTCCATTAATGTTCAAAAAAGGTTAGTACAAGAAAAGGTCAATAGGAAACTGCTTTCAATAAAGAAACTTTTCTTATTAGCATAAAAACATCTAGGAGTCTGCATGAATCATGCACAATTGATTTGTAAACCTCAAGCATTTGTGGGAACTGATATATTAGTAGATTTTTTATGTTCCATGGCTCCTAATAGTAACATAGGAATTGCTCTAAACATCAGAACAAAAATCCATCTGTTCAAGTATCCTATCTCCAACAGCGCCAGATGATTCAGAGAAATATGCTAGAATTTTTATAATGGACAACTATGGAGTAACCAATCCACAGGTGAAGTTTCTTCCTAATTCCTGTTAGAGGACTCTTATGTCCTCAATCAGGGATCAGCAGCCTTGACATGCGGCCCCCCAGGATAAGTACCCTTAGCGGGCCTGGCCGGTTTGTTTACCTGCCGCATCCACAGGTTCGGCCGATCGCGGCTCCCACTAGCCGCGGTTCGCCGCTCCGGTCCAATGGGGGCTGCGGAAAGCGGCCTTTAAATTATAGTCTTTAAATTATTTATCCTACCTCATAGAACTGTGGATGTTCTCATTGTCCACATACATGCCTATGTAGTAAAAGAACTTCCCTATGTTGAAACCTGAAATTGAAAAACCTGGATAATGCTCATTAAAGGTGCTACTGATTGAAAACTTTTATCCATAGAGCTGGCACAGCAAAGTTTGTCCTGATGATGCATCCCAACCACTTAGAACTTGGAGAAAAGCACTTGGTCCTAACAGTTTTTTTAAAACTAGCCAACCCACAAAAATATACAATTAGGTGTATCGATCTGATTGCCTTGTGGATTACCACAGAAACTGCCCAGAGCAATTTTATTTGCTGGTTTACTTCTGTCATAACCTAAGTCCTTTAATACTTACAAGTGAGATTTTACAGTAAATTCTTGGCCAGTAAGGAAGAACACCTTTAACAACTTCTGATTCTCTTTCCTTACACATCGCCCCAAACTCCTGCATAGCCTAAGATCAAAATACCAACAGCGTGGGATTAGAAACATTGCAGGTGAAAAGTATATCTTGAAATTTACTAAATTTACCAACTATTACCTCGTACTATAATTCTCATAAAACTAGAAACTGGTTCACTTCTTGCAATTGGGTCTAAAAACACTAGTTACCTGGAGTTACTCTTGTAAATCCTCTTTGCATCAGAAGCAGATGACAGACCTTTCTAAAGCTCTTCTAAAGCATCTTAAAACTGCATACAATCAAAATCAAGCTTTTGAGGCATACAAAATATATTTAAAAGATGCTAAGCAAATTACAGTACGTGCTACGGAATTTGCTAATGTGAAAGTAAAATTTACTATTTTGATACATTCCTTTCTAGCACTTTACACAAAAATATTCCCCTTCCCAAGCAAAATATCAAAAGAACCCTTGCACAAATGAATATTAGAACCAGAGGTCTCAAATGTACTTTTGTTACGTTCAGCTTTGTCACAATTTTTTCTAGATTCTATGGCTTAAAACCATATCATTAAAGTTAATGGGACTTTTACCAATAACTTGAGTGGAACCAGGATTTCACCCTATAAACTTTCAAGTTCGCTTTCTCTTAAACTAAAGGATGTTTAAAAAATAAACTACGGGAAATAGGATACACATACTTTTAATTTTGTTATGACATCTCTTTTGGAGAGTTTTCGCAGCACCATTCGAAAATCAGCATCTACAAGACTGTCTATTTCTTCGGCTCCTTGGACTGCAGGTACATATCCTAGATCACTCGGAGATGTTCCAAAGCCAATAAACCCAGGCACTGTTCCACGTTCCTTGGCAAGGAGTTCTGCAGCTCTGCCACTGCTGGATGGCTGATATAAACAAGAGAGAGAAGTCAATTAATTATTCATGTCCTTTTAAATCATTTTATTTCTAACTGAAATGCTGGTTTTGGAACCCATTTTCATGCACAATCTAAATAATCACACTTGAAGAAATGAGCCTGCAGATGTGTGTCTTATAATTGACCTGCTGCTCCAAGAAAAAAGTTTCACATTATATGCCTTATCATTGAGAAATTCCACCAAGACCTTAAGTAGAGAAATCTGAAATGGTAACTTTATTTTTCAACCTTAGGATCAGTATTTCCATTAGTTTTCAAAATATAAAATTAACTCAAAGAGCAAAAAATACCAAATATTAAGACCATTCCAAAAGGAAAATAATGGAGTGTGCTTCACCCACTAAACTTTGTTCACTAATGCCACATTACAGCAAACTTGATAAGAGAACATTTACTTCCCCCCACAAAAAACATTTGGCTTACACTCTTCTAACTTCCCTTTCTCCTTGCTACTGTGTATTATTTATACAGCTCCTAAAAAGAGTGTTAAGACTTTTATAGAAAAAATAATACACAGTCCCTGCCCTGAAGATTTTATGAGGAACAAATATAAAGGAGGTTAGAGATGATTTAGGGGAATGGGGGAGATGGGTACATCAGTGTCACATGACTTGTTGCATTATTATTGAAAATGATTACTTTTCTTTTGTTTAGCTTCTCCTCTAACTTGTTCCAGTGAAGTTAATCCTGTGCTTATTTTAATCAGTGCTTCACACTTCTTTAAGGCATTGAGATCAGATGTTCCAAAAAGAATGATGCTTTGAGGTGTTCCGTAGCAGATCTATGGATTCCAAATCGGACTCGCAAATGATTAAAAAAATTAACTGCAATTAATCACAAGATCAAAAAATATAATTGTGATTAATTGCAGTTTTACTCGCTGTTAAACAATAGAATACCATTTATTTAAATATTTTGGATTTTTTTCTACATTTTCAAATATATTGATTTTACTTATAACACAGAATATAAAATGTACAGTGCTCACTTTATAGTTTTTTATTACAGATATTTGCACTGTGAAAAAAGATAAAATAAATAGTATTTTTCAATTCACCTGATACAAGTTCTGTAGTGCAATCTATTATGAAAGTGCACCTTACAAATGTAGATTTTTCTTTGTATCATAACTGCACTTCAAAACAAAACAATGTAAAACTTTGGAGCCTACAAGTCCACTCAGTCCTACGTTTTGTTCAGCCAATCACTAACGCAAACAAGTTTGTTTACATTTACGGACGATAATGCTGCCCACTTCTTATTTACAATGTCACCTATAAGTGAGAATGGGTGTTTGCATACCACTGTTGTAGACGATGTTGCAAGGTATTTACATTCCAAATATGCTAAACATTCGTATGCCCGTTCATGCTTCGGCTACCATTCCAGAGGACATGCTTCCATGCTGATGACAGGTTCTGTCCGATAACGATCCAAAATAGTGTGAACTGACGCATATTATTTTCATCATCTGAGTCAGATGCCACTAGTAGAAGGTTGATTTTCTGTTTTAGTGGTTCGGGTTCTGTAGTTTCTGCATCAAAGTGTTGCTCTTTTAAGACTTCTGACAGCATGTTCCACACCTCATCCCTCTCAGATTTTGGAAGGAACTTAAGATTCTTAAACCTCAGGTAGAGTGCTATAGTTATCTTTAGAAATGTCACATTGGTACTTTCTTTGCATTTTGCCAAATCTGCAGTGAAACTGTTCTTAAATCAAACAACATGAGCTGGGTTATCATCAAAAGCTGCTAGAAAATGAACTATATGGCAGAACGTGGTAAAACCACAGAGCAGGAGAAAAAATACAATTCTCCCCCAAGGAGGTCGGTCACAAATTTAATTAACGCTTTTTTTTTTTTTTAACAAGGATCATCAGTGAGCACTGTACACTTAGTATTCTGTGTTGTAACTGAAATCAATATATTTTAATATGTAGTAAAACATCCAAAAATATTTATACTAAATTTCAGTTGGTATTGTATTATTGCTTAACAGTGCAACTAAAACTGTGATAAATCACAATTAATTTTTTTAATCGAGTTAGTTTATTTGAGTTAATCGTTTGACTTAACTGTAAATAATTAACTGTCCTAGTTGCAAAGCTTCACCGAAGGTGTAACAAAGTATCAGTTAACTTTCACAACTTGTTTTCTTTAAAAAAAAACAAAAAACAGAAATGTTGTGATCATTAGCATAAAATTACTACAGACATGGTGGCTGAGATACACTTGATGTGGCCACCATAACTTTGCATTGAGTAATTTCCATGGATTTAAAATCTGTCATGATACATTTCCCAGCGTTCCTTTACCTTCCCTACTATAAACACATAGTACTGTGCACATATTTTAAAAAAAAGCCCACCCAAATGAAACACTACACTGCAAACATCATTCTTCCCCTGGGAAGAGAATGAACAAAACACACATGACAGACGTCACTTCACTTCTGGATTGCACTCAGGTCCAGATCTACAGAGGTATTTAGGTAAATCCCCATGTAGATACAAAATTTGTATCCACGTCTAATTGATAAACATGGTCCATGGATATTCACAGATTTGCAGTGCTCTAGATATAAAATTTGGATCTGCATCCATTCACATCCACAAACACAAAGTGGATATCTGCAGATTTGCAGGGTTCTATATCTAGGCTTCTACCTTCCACTGAAATCAGTGGAAGTTCGGAAACTAAATACCTGTGTGGATCTTGGCCTTAGATACTATGCTGATGTGGCAGTAGACGAGCCTAGACAGAACAGAAGCTGAAAACTAGCACATTTAAAATAAATTAAGTGTAACTACAGGTACTACATTAGTTCAAGAGATGTGCCAATTTGTGATCACATCTTTCTGTTCTTAAAAGAAGTCTTCCCTACAACTGTCTGAAAGGCCTGCACAAGCAACAGAGGAAATGAGGTCATCAGCCCACAGATGTTTATGCATATAATAGCCCCACCAAAAGTCACCATCCTATACCAGGCAATCAATCTAGTCCTACCGATTCCATTAGTAGACAAGAATCTGCCTATGGAGATGACAGACACCTGAAGGCACTGCTGCATTTCAGGATGCTCACCTTGCTTGCTGAGTCGCTGCATGCTGCATCCCCAATTTAAATATAAAAGTGGTTTCAACCTGCTCTGTTTTACAACAATTAGCTGCAGGTCATGGTCACCAAGTGAATTAACGACAAAGTGAGGGCAGGCATACAAATTTGAGTAGCCAATTATCTCCTAGTGGATGATAACTGACTTTAGAGCAGTGGTTGTTCTCAACACAAGGCCCATGGACCACTTGCGGCCAAATGAGCGACCAGACCTGGCCTATGTGCCATCATCAGGGCTATGCAGGTGACATATATATTGTGTGGCTAGATGGCCCATGTAACATACAGAGAGGTGCATATGCAGCCCACAATAGTAACTAGGTTGAGAACCACCGCTTTAGTGCATGGGCTGTGAACCCGTGTTACTTTTCAGATTATGGTCATAAAGGCTGTCTGATCTCCTAGCCTCCTAACACAGGCCACAGAATCCCACCCACTAACTCCTGCAGAAGAGGGAATGATTCCCTCTAGGATGTAAGCAAGCACTACTGCTCTTTAGCCCAGGCTACACTAGACATTTTTGCGGATAGGGCCATGGTGGCTAAGGATATGGTTTGGGTTGTTTGTTTGTTTTGCAACATTGGTATCTGACCAAAAGCCCTAGTGTAGCTGCAGATGCCCCAGCATAAAAGTGTTTTTGTGGGTTTATTTCACCGGGGGGTGTAAATGAAGGACACCCGGAAAAGCACTTCTTTCCCCTCCACTCTACATCGCCACCGGCCCCGGCAGCTTGGATGGGGCTGGTAACATCTCTTAGGACGGTCTCCAGTCTCAGGTGACAGGAGTGGACCGGCCCCTGCTCTTCTCTTCCCAAGGCCCAGCGCCCCGTGGGGCAGACCCTGGGTCCGGCTCGCCCCCAGGCACACAATCCCCACGGCTGTGCGGGGCTGGGACCCCAGGGGCAGGACGCCGCCTCCCTCCCCCACCCCGGGGCCCAGGCCCAGACCTTCCCCCGCCGCACAGGCCGGGGAAGGGGCCCGTCACCCCCCTGCCCCTGCGGGTCGGGAGCGGCCTCCCCCGGCGAACTCACCCGCACGTTGCCCTTGGTTCGCTGCTTGTTCTTCCCCCCCATGGCGGCGGCGCAGGAGGCGGCCGGAGCGGGACCCGCACACGCACGGGCCGGGCCGAGTCGGGCGGGGAGAAGCAGCCGGGGCGGGGGCGGCGCTGGCAGGCAGAGGAGCCGCCCCACGGCGCGGACGGTGGGGACCGTGGGCGGGGAGATTCCCCTGCCTGCGCCGCCCGCCCCCACGCAGAGCCCGGAGCCCCCCTTGGGCTGGTGCACCCAGAGCCCTGGGGACACCCCGCAACCCCCGCCACAACAACGCACCCCCAGGCGGCCGCCTACAAGGGGGCTACCACCGTCTGGTCACTTTTCCACCACCATCGCTCACCCTAACCCCAAGCAGGAGTTAGGCAAAACCATCAACTGGCTTAAAAATTAATTTTTTAATAAATAATACGTTAGGTTTTTATGTTCCTCTGTCTTTCATGCCTGTAGGGTACACTAGGTGCACGTTTTTGTCCTTAATAATGGGATCAGAGATAAAATGTATTTATTGTAAAGAAAGTTGTTTCTCATGCAATCACTTGATTCCAGGCACTGGGCCTTGAAGCAAAATCATACGCCACAAGATTTGGTAATACTGTACTGCTTTTTACAGATCTAGGATTTCCTTCACCAGCATTGCAACTTTCCCAGCTGGCATGCAAGATACAGGGTGCTAGCTGGTTTCCACTGAGCCAGAGTTGGCAGCTTGTCCATGCTGCTGCTGTATGGACAGACACAGCAGGCTCCCATATCCCTCACACTTCATTAAACTGCATACTTTACAATCCCCTATTTGACCTTCAGTACCTTTAAGCCTTCATATAGGGCTTGATCCAAAATCCACTGAAATTAATGAAAGTTCTTAAATTTACTTAAACGGGCCAATTATTACACTTTCATTTAAATGGCAACCAAAGAGAAAAATCTGAGAGTACATATAGTAAAGCTTCCTAAAATGTCATGACCTAGCTTTTCAGATGATAAATGCATGAAAGTACTTAAAACAGGAATATGCACAAACAGGTACATCTTGATGTACTTGGAGTGTTGTTTTTTTCAAAAACAAGTCAGCTTGATATGATATTCCTTAAAAATAGTTACAAAGGTATATTAGAATGATTGCAGAGGTCAGATAAATGGGAAATGAACACTTTTAGTAATTGCTGATGTATCTTTGTGATAATTTACATGAACATAGTTCCAAACTGAAATATATTTTTAAATCATAGTCTACTAATATTTTTAAAAATATTATAAATTCCTAGTACACTTTGGGTAACTTTATTAATCTTAAGTAAATCCAGTCTAGTACAATTAAAGACCAACACTTTAGCAGGGTTCAAAAAACAGAATTGTGTTGAGCTGAAATCAAATATGCACCACAAAAGCTGTCTCACCAATTTTTGCCTACATCGATTTGAATGTCAATATTACTGGATTCAACTAATATATTTATCGCCACCATCCTTGCGACTCAGTGTGTGCCGCTTATTAAATGTACACAAGTTTCAAAGTCCTTTACCCTGCAGTATACTACCTTTAAGGAAAATAAGAGAGTTCAGTCTTTTCTTATGAATTAATGTATATGAATTTATTGAAATCTGACACAAAATTAGAGTCTGATCCTGCAAATTCTCTCATGTGAGTAGTTCTTATTTTATATGTTTTCTATTTAAGTTGTCAGGAGTAATTATATAAAAAAGGTTTAAGATTAGCAGCCATGTTAGTCTGTATCCGTAAAGAAAACAAGAAAGACTGTGTAGCGCCTTAGAGACTAACCCGTTTATTTCAGCATAAGCTTTCGTGGGCTATAGCCCACTTCATAGGATGCACAGAATGAAGTATGCATCTGATGAAGTAGGCTATAGCCCATGAAAGCTTATACTGAATTAAAGGGATTAGTGTCTAAGGTGACACAAGTATTCCTCATTTTCTTTATATAAAAAAGGGTTTACAAATGTAAACTTTTGGGTGGCAAGGACCATCTTTTTTTTTTAAATGTGTTCGAGCTAGCCATGTACAATGAGGCACCAATACCGATCAAAGCTTTTAAACACTACTAAAATAGAAATAATAATAGAAGTGAACTCATCAATTATAAACTTGTTAGGACAACTAGAGTGTCTTACCTTTTTTTCCTTATGTGAGAAGTTTTTTTCATATGACTAGTCCCACTGGTATCAATAAAACTGCTTGTATGAGTAAGGTTTTGGAGGATCTATCCCACCTTTATAAAGCAACATGTTCAACTGAAAGTATTATAAGCAGCAATTATTAACTGTTTTGGAATCAAAACAGCTGCTGGTAGTGTATGTAAAGAAAGTGTTCAATAATGTAAAAAGACAACCCAAGTTTGAATCTTTTTTACTATCTTACAGAGATATAGTCAACTGCTCCAAAGTGAAGTTTTAATAATTCAGATTATAAATAGTATGCAGCATCTCTCAAAAAGTTGTTGGTTTACTGTTGTTGGTGTTATCTGTGTAATTAGCATCATCTCTTTCCCTTAAAAATATCTTTATATTAAAGCATTCATGTAGTTATTTTCACAACCATTATTTAAAAGAATATTCGTTTTCAGAGAAAATGGAATTCATTTTATAAAGCAGAAGTAATCATTCCCCTCACTGATCAACTATTTCAGAGGGAAAAAGAATAATTTATCCAAGGCAGTCACATAATTTTTCAAGTTCATTGATTGGATCCTTGCTGATCTAACATCCTTCAACTCCAAAGTACATCTGAAAAACATCAGCACATCCTTTTTCATCTAAAAAATGATACAGCTGCCCCAGATCCATATGATTTCCTCTGGTACCATGCGCGTCAAATAGTTTTTCTTCAAAAGATGAGAATTTTCTTTGTGTCTGCATCTCAGTATGTGACCCATCCAGAGAAATATCCTCTCTGTGGCGAATTAAAATTCTCTGCCATGTTAACCTTCTGATTCTGAAAACAATAAAGGAAATATGAATCCATAAAATATAGCACATTTTATAAATGTTATGCAGGAGGTATTATGAAAGGAGGAAAACTGACAAATTTCAATTGTGTAATTAACTGGTATACACATTATAGCTCATTAGCCAATCAGTCAAACATACCTGCAAACATTCCTAGAGCCACAGCATGGTTTCTTTACACCCATATCTCCCAGATGATCAAAGGCACTTAGTCTCATAACTCACAGAATAGTCAATAAAGTTGGGATTTAAATATAACTGCACACCTCCACCTTGTCTGTGCTGGGTATTTTCTTACCCTTTTTCTTTATTACTAAATGGGCAGAGCTGAAACAGGTCTACACAAAGAAAAACACAAATAATACAAGCAGTATAAAAAATATTAATGAGACTGGTGCTACCGCATACTGTTGCTACACAGCTAACATAGAGCTGTCGGGACAGGCAAGAAGAAAAGCACTGCATGCACTAGTCAAAGAGAACCCCATGATGGCTAATTTATGGCCCTAATGGCTATAAGACAAGGATCGGCAACTTTGGCATGCGGGACCACAAGGTAAGCACCCTTAGCGGACCCCGCCGGTTTGTTTTCCTGGCGGTTTGTCGCGGTCCCGCATGCCAAGGTTGCCGATCCCTGCTATAAGATGTGGCAGAAGGCGGGAGGTGTAAATGTATTGTGAGAAAATATATACTTTTCATACTGTTGATTTTATCAGTATTATGAGTTACTCACCTCCTGACCAAATGTACAGAACAACAACATAATAAGCACAATATTCTAACCACCACTGTTACTTAAAAACAAAATATCATATATAAAAAGCAAACCTTGACCAGAATTCTTCACAAGCACTCTGTGGGCCTTCTACACAAATGACACCTGGTTTCCCAGGCATGCTAAACCCCGACAGAGCGAGTTCCTTAGACCAATCAACAATATTCTTTCTTTTATGCTTGTTATAGATGTGATGACTATAAATCCATAATCTAGTGAAAATGAGATCTTTTGACTGCATCGTCTTCAATGTCTTCACTGAGGAAGATGAAAGCTCCTTATCGATATAAGCAGCTGCATGATCTTTAACCCATTCTCTTGCATTTAATATACAGACTTCACCACTACAGTTTCTCTTCAAGTATGTTTTTAGATCCGTGTTCAGCTGAATCTGCTGCGATTGGCTTAATGATGGTGACCTAAGGAAAAAGTATTAACACATCTTGTTAGCACATCTTTTTTTAAAAGGTAGGAAAATCAAAATTTCTAAAAACTCTATTATGTTGTTAGTTTAGAATTGGTACAAAAGCATTTTTTGGCTAAAGCATTTAAGTTAATATTTTCTAAGAAAATCCCATTTTAGCCTTTAAAGGGCTAACTGCAGATTTCATATATAGCACTACGTATCTGTACATTTCAAACAGGAAAAGCCCAGATGAGAATTTATGATGGTTACTGCAGTGGTGTTCTGAGATATACAAACACAAATATTAAAAGGGAAATAATGCAGGTCAGTGAGTAACAATATTCTGCCAAGCAGAAGGATGAGATTTATTAAACAACCTTTCACTTCTTAGGTTAGAACAGACTGGAAGCATTGTCATGATGGATTATGGCCCAGATCTTCAAAGGTAATTAGACACCTAACTCCCACTGAAATATCTTTGGGAATCTGAGCCTATGTTCCTTACCTGGGAACTGGTCCTGTAAAATGATCCACACAGGAAGATCATCACTGTGTCCACACGGAGCCACACTAATTTCACTGTACTGGGAGCTAGCACTATGTTCTATTTTCAGCTGTCACTCACCTGCTGCATAACCACTTCACCAATTTGTATCTCTGCTTCCCTTTCCATCCTTGTTTCCATTGTTTATTTAGATGGTGTGCTCTTTGGAGCTGTCTCTTGCTATTATGTTTATCCCTGATCTTGTAAATTTTAGCTTTTAGTTTCCGGTCTAGAAATATGCATTACCTGACAGTAATTTCTGGTAGAACAGCTGGATAGTTAAGTGGCAAAGCACAGGATAAAGAAAGCATTACCTAGGGAGGAAAAAAAAAAGGCATTAAAATCTGATCTGAAATATCTTTTTTTCTTTCAAAAATATGTCTACATTACCATAGTGGCATCAGCAATCTCTTGCTTTACATTCAGTGTAAACTGAACTTTTGAAGATGGGATCTCTGAAGTCTTATCATCAATATAATGTTTTAGTTCTGCTACAGCCAGCTGGTCAGTCACAATAAACTCATCTTCACCAGGAAACATACTAGAAAGTAGGTCTAACTCGGAAAGTTGTACTTCAGCTTCTCTCAAGTTAGTCATTTTGGCCAGGTTTTAGCTGTTTCCTAAATAAAGAAATTAGGGAAAAAATGAATAGACATAATTCTAATAGATATAAGCACAGGCATAAGGCCCAATCATGCGACTCTTATGTGAGTAATATTAATTCATATAAGTAATCCCACCAAAATCAATGGGACTGCTTATAATTGCTGATAAAATAAAGGTCTGCAGGATAGGGCCAATATAGAAATGATGGCTGTAATCTTGGCCCTATTTAAATCAATGGGAACACTGGTGACATCGCATTGATTTCAACAGGGCCAGGATTTCATCCTGTGTTTTCAAACTCAAATGTATTTGGATTCCACAGTGTGATAGGTTTTGAATTCCATCATTTGTGTTGTTTTGGTATTTGCGGTGCTGGATAGGGCTATGCTTAGGGGGTCTGTCCTTCCAACAACATGGGAAGGAATTAGGCATATAGTGCTGATTTAAGCATCAACGTGCAATTAGGGTCAGAAGAGGGATGGTGGAGATGGTACGTTCCTGCTCCTTGGATCTGCTCACTGTGCATTCAAAGACATATCTACTGTGGTGACGAAATCAGCCGTGTCCCTGTAGCTGTGTCAGTCCCCGGATAGTAAAGAGACCAGGTGGGCGAGAGCGTCTTCTCCGGGTCTGGGGAAGAGACTCCCAACCTCGCAGCGAAACACCGGGGGGGGGGGGGGGGGGGGCCGATTGTTTCGCATGAGCACCGCTCGTGGGGAGTGTCCCTGGGCTCCTGGACTAGTCTCCCCCTCGGACTGCGCCTGCGCCCCCGCCTGAGCCGAACACAGGTCATTCCGCTATCGCGCATGCGCTGCGTGTCGTGTACCTCCTCCTCCTGCTCCGCAGACGCTCGCCGACTGACCGCACCCCCCTCCCCTCCAGTTTCCCACTATGCAACGCACCGGAAGTGGTAGGGAGCCGTTCCCTCTAGCGCTTCCGCAAGTCACCCCACAGCTCAGCCGCCGGAAGAGGACGGAAGCCGTAAAACTACGCTGAGCCGGAAATATGTGTCGTAAAACAACTCGCCTCGCGGTACTGGCAGGTGAGGGGCTTAAACGCTTCAAGTTCCTTTGGACTCCACCACGTTATTTACCCTCCCTTCCCCCACCACCCGTCTCCGAGTCACTTACTCTCCTGGTCTGAGGCGCCTCGTGTCCCTCTCGGCCGTGGGGTTTTCCTACTGGTTGTGGTGGCTGTCCGTAACGGTGGGGAGGCGGGCTCACATCAGGATGACTAGCCAGTCGGAGCCTGCGGGCTGCCTACGCGTGCTGGGCATGGTAGGGTGCGCTGCACTCCAGGCCTGGGTTAGGTTGAGAGGAAGGGCCGGCAGCAGCAGCGCTGGTGGCAGGAGCAGGAGGACTCGGTGCTCGTCCCTCCACGTGGGCGGGTAGGCAGCGCCGTGCGCCCGCTCCCCGCGGGGCGCCTTGACCCAGGGTCCCTTCGGGGCGGGGAGCTGGGGCGGCAGCGGGCGGGGGCGCTGGACCAGGCTGTCCTGCGGGGGTGCTGAGAGCCATTGAACCAAAGTGTAAAAACCCTGTTATAGGAGGGAAACCGCTTCAAGCCACGGGGTAGTGCAGCGCCCCCAGTTCCAGCACCTATGGCAGCAAGGCCTCGTGGTGCTGAGAGCTGGCCTGGGGGAGGCTCAGGATCCCAGGGGAGATGTGGACCAAAGAGCACATGCTGTGCTGCGTGACCCTGGCTCTGCACGGCGGGAGGGTCTCTCCCAGGGGAAACTATCCCGTGGAGACTCAGTGGTGGGAGAAATGCCCCTAGAGATAGGTTGCATACATGGCACAGTGGGCACCATTTACGCTGGACATTGGCCACCTGCTGGTACTGGGTAGTCTGCCTAGGTATCAGAGGTATGTCCTATTCCTAGTGTACCAGACTCTGCAAATATTAATGAAGTTATAGTGGGGTAAACAGCTTCTAAAAATAGTGCTTCTTTGTCAATGCCCTATTCCCAATCTACAGCAGGTGTATTTTAAAGACTTTCAAGTGCCTTAACAAACCTTTGAGTCTAAACCACACCCTTTAATGCCACATAAATTGTATTTTGTAGTTTAGTAGAGTTGAGATCATGTCTGACTTATCTATCCAGCTGCAACATGGATTTGTTTAATACTTACCTATTCTCAGATGCCTTCTCATTCTGTTGGCAAGATAGAGGTAAACCCAGAGAAGGCTAGGAATGCACTACTGTGATTTAAAGGTTGACAACTGCAACTTTATTTTGAGTGTGCAACTAATTCCCTTTCCAGATCTATAATTTCTTTAGTCTGAACTTTCAGAATGCTAAACTTGCCACACCCTCTAAAGTGCTACTTCATATTTCACATAAATGACTGTAGTGTATCTTTACATCCATTACTACCTGGATAAACTTGTCGTTTTGAGAATGTGGTTGGAATTCCTTTCCATGCCAAAGGTCTGATCTCTGACCCTTCTGAGGGTATACTCAAACAGCTGTTCCAAATTGCATTATTTACTAGAATAGTTCTAGGAATACAAAAACTGAAATCTCCCAGAATTAAAGAGACATGGATGCCACAAGAAATCTGAATCTCCAGTATGTTGTCAAATGCTGCTAGAATGACAGTTTATTTAATGTTGCTGATCAAGTCATTAAAAAAAGAATTTCCAATAAATCAAAAGTAGAGAGTTCATTAAATAAGTAATTCAATATTTAAATGTGATAAAGCTGATCATATGACAGATGCTTCCTAAAACTTTGTGGCAGTACTCAATTAAGGTGAACTGTAAAAGGTGTATGGGAATTTTGCTGATAGTTTAGACCCCACTCTTACAAACTGCAGATCTCTGTGCCCTTGTGGAGTCCCGTAGACCTCAGGCCTGGTTGCAGAAGTGGGGTCAAAATGTGCCCTAGCTGTAATGTATGGAAATGTTATGAATTCAGGTCCCCTTGAAATTTCAGCTAATTTTAAACTAGTTAATTTGTTAGATTGCTGCTACCTTTTGTATAACCTCCTACAAGCAGAATCAAAATTTAGTTTTGAATTTAATGTTTTTTTCCCCCTATTAGGTGATTATTCTGTGTAAGGAAAACTACAAATCACTAATATGGGAAAGAAGCGAGCAAAGGGAAAAAACATACTGGCTGATGATGAGTCTGAGGTTATTTTGGGTATGTTTCATAAAATATTTTCAGAGAAAGTCTGTAGTACTGTGGAAGAAATGTTTTATTTGTCTTCAGAGTGAGGAGCATTGAAAACCCATTAATAACAGAAGGCATTTACAGTAGTGACTTTTACTTCTTTGAATATTTGATTATAAAAATGAGTTTACCCAGCTGAAACTTAAGTCCTTCAGAAAGCCTCAGTATTGCTGCTTAAACTTACATCTATAAAATGTCAGAGAGTTAGTGTTTACTGTCATACAGGTCCAATCCTGAAAACCTCTTCTCAATAGTCATTTCAGTTCACATGGAAATGCCCCAGAATCCCATGAGACATTCATTGTATAAAGGGCCTGCAGAGCCAGGCCTTGTATGTGTAATAGAAAGTAGTTAGAGGTAACAAAGTCCTGTGGCACCTTAAAGACTAACTATAAAGTTTTGAAGCATAAGCTTTCGTGGGCTAATACCCACTTCGTCGGATGCAAGCAGTGTTCTTGATACCATTTTTTCATTTCTGGGTGGATCGGTATGCTAACCGTAAAAGAATATGAATTAAAATGCACAGTTATAAACGTGTATGGCATTTCAAAGTACAGTAAAACCCCGATTTAACGGACCCCGATTTAACGGACTTCGGATGCAACGGACAAAATTTCCGATGCATCCGAAATCCGTTATTCGGGGGCTGCCGGCTCCCGCCCGGCTCCCCGCCTGCGGGCGGGCGGGCTGGCTGGCTGCCGGCTCCCCGCCTGCGGGCGGGCTGGCTGGCTGGCTGCCGGCTCCCCGCCTGCGGGCGGGCTGGCTGGCTGGCTGCCGGCTCCCCGCCTGCGGGCGGGCGGGCTGGCTGGCTGGCTGCCGGCTTCCTGAGGTTTTACTGTAATTATTATTCCTTATAGAAGCAGCACCTTACTCCATCTGACTTTGGTGGTCAATGCTGCCTCAGTTTCCTCACTGCCATCTGTCTTCCAGGAACTTACAGGCTACCCTAACACTTCTTGATCTTCTGGTCAAAAGTCCACCCCTCTCTGAGTAAAATGAAGTTCTGAACAAAATGAACATAATCCTTCTTTTCAGCTTCATTACAGGATCCCAGCCCTGCTTCAAAGGTCTGTTTTCTCTAAGCTGTAGCTTTTCTTTTCGTATACTCTTCCACCGGGCTCCAAATAGTTTTTCAGTGCCCCTGTTTACCCCACCTATGCAGGGTGTTTCCAGGCACCTCTCCAAACAGTCCCATAGGTGGGAACCAATACCCACTTTCCCTCCCTGTCCTATCGGTTTCTACCCCGGACCCTAATGCTATAGGCTGTCTGCCCGGAATTCCAAACAGCACTGTTTCCATTTCCCAGGGCCACTTCCTACAGTAGGGATCGGCAACCTTTGCATGCGGGACCGCAGAGTAAGCACCCTTAACTGGCCTTGCCAGTTTGTTTACTTGCCAGTTCGCCGTCCCGGTCCAATGGAGGCTGCGTGAAGTAGCGCTATAAATATTAACTATGGATTTAGATGCTTTGCAAATTACAAATATTTCAGTAAATCTGCTTACATGAAATAATTTACTCTAGCTTTTAAACTTGAAATATTACACATTTGTTGTAAATATTAGTTTATGAGCAAATAAGAAAACAAACTGCTAAGCACATTAAATACCTTAGTGACAGGCATTTGTATAAACCCGACCACATATTTCTTCCCAACCTGTTTCTAGTTGGCTCTTAGCAAAATCATTGCTTCAGTTTGCTGACTAACAGATTATGCATAAACAGTGAGTTGTAAGCTCTAAATTAAACCTCTTGTCATGCAAAAGGAAAAACTAACAGCTTCTCTTCACTCAAACCCCAGAAATAACTAGAAATAAAAAAATCAAACTCAAACAATATCTTTCTCACTAGCAAATACTAGCACTCATTATATACTCATACAGCCCTTAGGAAATTTAATCTTGCATCACTGTGGTGGGATGAAGTAGATCAAGGTAGGCAATTGGACCGCAGACTAAATCTGGATTGCCAGATGCTTTTGAACTGTGAGACCCAAAACTTTTTATTTACTTATAATTATTGTTGTTTATTTTATTATTTTCTCTGGAGTCTGGATCTTCATTATACCTTGACCAAGAAATTTGGACCTTGACAAAAAATAGTTGGCTACCTCTGGACTAGATGATCTCTTGTGGTCCCTTCCAGTCCTGCATTTATATGGTTCTATAACTATATCACTTTTTCTTATCAAAGCCTGGGTAAATAGATGGACTTCACACTGTGTCCAAAAAGCCAACAGATGCAAGTTATTTCAGACAAACATGGAAAATGGCCCCTCATGAAGAATAAACTGCAGGCAACTCCCTCTTTTAAACTAAATAAACACATGACTGACTATATGCCACTGACTAGCTCTGGCAATATGGCATAGGCAGTCTGTCAAGCCTTTAGGAATTTATAGATGAAAACCAATACCTTATATTTCATTTAGAATCTAACAGACAAACAGTGAAGATCCTGGTGCCTTATTTTTCTGCTGCGAAGAGCCACGAAGGCAGGCCTGCACAACTCGGAAAGCAGCGAGGGCCATATTACTGCAAAAAACCCAGCTGTGGGCCGAAAAGCCCCGCCCCCATCCGCTTCCTGCCAACCCCCCCACTTGGCTTGCCCCACCCCTACTCCCTTCCCGCGGGCCACACAGTGAGCCTGTGCGGGCCTCATGTGGCCCCCAGGCCGCATGTTGTGCAGGCCTGCTCTAAGGTTATGTCTACACTTAAAGCACTACATCAGTGATACTTACTACAGCAGCAGGATTGGTTCTCCCAGGTAATCCACCTCCCCTTTGACCTAGGCAGTACCTAGGTCAAAGGAGGAATTCTTCTGTTAATCAAGTACTGGAGGTTAGGTTGCCATAACTATCTCAACAGGTTGCCATAGCTATCTCTCTCAACAGTGCAGATTCTTCACTCCCTTGAGAAACATAGCTGTGCCAATGTAAGTTTCCATTGAAGACCAGTCCATAGTGGCTAACATTCTGCATTGGCTTCAGTTTCTGGGTGGATTTAAGATGTAGCTCTATGTAGAGAATGTAACAAAAATAATAATATCCTGCACAAATCTTTCTTAATTAAATTTAATGCCTTTAGGGTCCATTATATTAAAAATCAAATTATGTTATTGAGACTGTGTGCAACTTCATATGTGCTAACGTAATTCCTCCAGTTATTAGTCCTTTGAGACAAAATCCCTAGAGAGGTGTGCATATCTAGCTCGAACTGGATTCTCCAGGGACCAACAGACATAGAAAGGATTTTTGGATAAATAGCCTGGTTTTAAACTGGCTCAGGGCTTAGTTCCTGATCCAGAAAACAGACAAGACCCCTGGTCCATGGAAGGCCCCAATCCTTAGGGTATGATTGGAAGGACTTGGACTATTGAGGGACCATAAGACTGGGTGCTAGTTCTGAACCGGGGTTGTTATGAACTTGTGATCATAGAACTTGTGATCCCTTTGTGGGGGTTTGAAGTACTGCTCCTGCCAGAGCACATGTTAAAGTTGTCATGATCTCTGGTGAGTTTATTAGCATGCATGCACATTCTTTTATTTTTTAATATGTTTTCTCTGTAATGTTTTTACCCAAAGAATAAATAAGCTTTCATAGAAAGAGTTGTATGGCAACGTATAACTGTAGCAGTTACACTGTGTATCATCTCTGAAGAGAGAAGCTAAGCAGGTGTGCTTAGGCAGCCTGACTTTGGTGAATTCATAGTATAATCAGGAAACTGTGCGGCCTGGAAATATCCTGGTCAGGAGAGAGTGAGACATATGTTTCCGCCCAAGAGAGGTGATGGCCAGGGGAGCTGGAAGCCCGAGTGTGGGTCCCCTTGTTGAACCACTGAGGGGAAATACAGATGCAGTTTCCTTGAATTGTGACAGAACAAAAAGGTTATCTAGTCTTGAAATGACAAAGGCATAGATTATGGTGGCTAGATCTGTGTCCAGAAGAAATTTGACACTTATTTAGTAATGCTATTTGGTCGTATTTGAGCAATAGCTGACAGTCCAAAGATATCTCCAGATCGTGAACTCTTGTAATGAAGGATGGACACCCACTCGTTGTCAAATCTGTGCCACAGCTTCCAATTACTTCCCCTAACCTGCCATTGTCTTAACTATGAGAAGGCCATGTGAGCTTGTGGGCCTGTCACCATTTTTATGACATCTAGAAGTCTGTGTCCATATTGACTATTTGGCAAAAATGTGACTGTTCCTCATTTTATCTCTGTACTTTGTTTCATAGAACCTGTGTGCAAGCACATTCGCAAGGGATTGGAACAAGGCCATTTGAAAAAGGCATTGCTGAATGTGGAGTGGAACATTTGTCAGGACTGCAAGACAGACCATAAGAGACCAGATAAATCTGAAGAGGAAGCGGATGAAAGCCCTTCAATATGGTTATGTCTGAAATGTGGCCATAGGGTATTTCTCTCTCTTTTTTTTTTTTAAATACCCTTCAGTGTTGCATAACAGTTAAGAAAGAGAGCTTCCAGTTAACCCTCTGCATTTTCATTTACTGTTAAACTTGTAGCCAGATGTGGTGCTACACAAATGATTTAGTATAATTCAATCTGGCAAAAAGTGTCTGGTCTGAATTGATACTGAAAGTATCTAGAAGCTTGGCACAAAGGCATTTAGCAGACTTAAGGACCAGACTCCATCATGATGACTTCTACTTCTTGAAAATCTGGATTATTTTGCTTGTAATCATATTTAATATTCCTATTGCAGGAGCTTATGGTTTATTGAAGTAGTAATATGCCTTGCTTAATTTAGAATCATGTATGCGTAATAGTTTTTTTCATTTTTTAGAACTTAACTTTTGGGATTTCCAAAAGCACCTAAGGAGTTAGGTGCTCAAATCCCCTACTACTTGATAATTATCCTTTATCCAACTAGTACCTTTTCTCTGTAGAAAAACTTCAGGAGGTATTCATACTAATTACTTTATTGGTTTAATTAATTGTTAGGTATTTATTAACATTTTGTTTATGGTCTGAATTTATTTTTTTTCACTTGATAGTCCATTGGGTTTTGTGACACTTCTGGTTATCAATGTTATAGGGCTGTGGCAGAAATTCTCAAGAACAGCATGCTTTAAAGCATTATACAACACCAAGATCAGAACCCCATTGTTTGGTTCTCAGTTTGGACAACTGGAGTGTGTGGTGAGTTTGTCAGGCAACAGTTATACATCGAAAAGAAAAGAAAAACTGGGGTGTGATTTATTTGTGTGTTGTTTGTAGACTTCTCAAAATAATACACTGAAATTTTCAAGATATTTCCATACAAAAAACTTTTAACTTAGAGCTATGGTTGCTGAAATAATTAATAAAATCTTTTACTACAGCATAACCATAAGACTGACGCTGACCAGTTAGTAAATATTTTAACGTCATACATTCACTTAATGATAGTATTGACGTGAAAAATTTGTGTTAGCATTCCCACATCAACCTTAATGCTGTCACTGAAGAGAAACACTTTCAGTTTGAACATTACTAATATACATATATCTTAGGCCGCAAAACATAATTAGTGAGAAATGTTAAATCTTTCAGTCTTGTTAGAAATTAAGGTTTAAATGGTCATACTGTAATTGTGCTTTTTATGTAAAATTGCTGAGGTAATTTATATATCCACTAACTCTAAGTTAAATATTTTTTGTGTGTAAATTTTCTTCTTTTAAAAGATATTCTAAATTGTGTGACAGAAATATTGCACCTAGTATGTAAAGATTTTTATTACATCAGGATTTCTGGTGTAAGAACTGTCTTCATGAAGAATTTAAAACCGATTGGTGCAATCCAGTATTTCACTGTAAAGTGTATGTTTAAAATTAAAAACCAAAAATAGTTCTTCAAATCTGTTAATTTGATTAACATCAAAGGAGATGCTAAAATCTTAAATTAATCTCTTATACAGTATATAAAAAGAACTTTGCAATCACTCTCCTCCATTCAAAACTTTTTAGCTGATACAGAGACAATGAAGAGGATGGTGCCTATTTTAATTCTTGTCATGTTGCCCATTAAAATGACGATTTTTAAAAATTGTATTGAGTTTCCAAAATAATTGACAAAAAAAACACATTACTAAATAGGTTGGATGAAAGATTGGTTATATATAGATGTTCTTTCCATGCTTTGTATTGGGATTCTAGTGGGTTAGAAAAAAGAACTTCATTTTAAACTTCCTCTGCTCCCAAAAATGGGAGTCAATCCACACTTTCTTGTAATCCTGAAATCTGCTAAATGCATTTGTGCCTAATACTTTAAAAATAAGTGTTCTTGATATATACTCATTTAGGATATTTCAGTATGCCAAAGCAGTTCTGTTTGGTTACATATGTTAGTGCAAGTCTGTACCAGGTAACAGGACAGGTGGTTCCTCAAAGTGAGGGTCGAGGTATGTTGAGAGGAGAACGTGGGGAAGGTTGCATTGTTCTCCCAATGCTCTATCTGCTCTATGGATAAATAGAATATTTCCATCCACCAGTGTGGCTTTTCTCAGCAAAATTACATGAAACACAGTGCAGTGATCTAGTGGTACACTTATGGTTTTTGTTCTCAAAGAAATAAAATAAGAAATAAAATAAGAAATAAAAACACAACTGTATCAGCAATAAAAACCGCAAATAAAACAAGACTATACATTAACAGGACAAGCAGGATACACTTGGTCAGGTCGTCTTCAAACTAAATATAACAAAATAAATGTTTGGATAGAATAAACTTCAACTTTTATATTTGTATTCACTAATATTTTTAATCATTTCCTTTGGGGCCTGATCCTTTATTTTCTTCAGGCAGAATTCCCATTGAATTTGAGTTTTGCATGAGTAAGAACTTCAGGATGGCCAGAAAGTCAACAGTTAGGGTTTATATGATCCCCACCTCCCATATCATTGCCACTCTTTTTCTTCAGTGAAGGTAAATTGGTATCAAAAATTGTTTCTTAAATTCCTGATTTAAGAAGATTGTTATAAAATTATAGCGTTTTCAGATCCGTATAATGGAGTAGTTCAGAAATGACTCTAGATGTGATTTAATGCCATATAAATATAATTTTAACTCCGTCTTTTTTTATTGCACTCCTTTGGCTTCTTTTGGGGAGACAGGTGCTACTTATGTGATAATGAAGTCCCATATAATAGTTCAAATCGATTGGGCCAACTCGTGGATTATGTTAGAAAACAAGCTTGTGTTGATGCACCAAGTACAGGTGGGTACCTATCAGATATATAGTACGCTGAAAGCGCCTTGAGCCCAGTAGGCACTGCTGTAAATCAAGACAATACAATATTAATTGTAGGGTTTAGATGTTAGGAAATAGGGTCAGGATTTCACCTAATGTTCTAAACCTTTTCAGAAGGAATATATGGGGACAGAAAAAATTCTTTATGGACTCAGAATGTTGTGCTTAGGGTATGTGTCATGTGGATTCCACTCTAGGGACACAAGGTGCACATGAGATGAGATTATGTGAAGAGTAGCATCTGTGCTGTCTGTGCATGTCCCCATGGGGGACCTCCCTGAGGTCATAAAGGGCAAGGTGGCTGCAACTATATCTCAGTTCTCTTTTATTGCCCATAGCGGCAAGGAATGTCTATACCCTGTCCCTTAGTGGAATTTCCCCCTCCTAGCAATTTTTCTCTAGTTAGAAGAATTTCCTAACAAATTTCCCCACATTTTTTAGTTTTATTTTTTTTTAAATGTAACTTCTCAGCACTTTGCACCACTACCTTAATCTAAATAGAGAGATTCAAAGGTGACCATCCTTATGCAGTATTCTAAGAGAGAAGATGATGTTGAGATCTTATCCCAAATTCATTCCCAAAGTTGTCAGATTTCCATTTTAAATAGAAATCTATTAAACTCCCTGTTTTCTTTCCAAAACCCCATTCTTCTCCAGGGGATAAGAAACTTTACACCTTGGATGTTCTAGATTCTTGCTACATTATCTTGATTGGCCAAAGCCCTTCAGGCAGTCTCCCTGTCTTTGTTGCCATAAGTAGCATTTCTAAGGGGCAAGCCATTTCTTCCCAAGGAATATCTAAATAGGTTGAAATACACTAGGTAATGTATCACATGCTGCTACACCCCTTCCTTCGAATATCAAAGCTCATTCTACTAGAGCACAGGCTACCTTTTCTGCATGCTTTACAAGGATCCCCATTTGATGTCAGCAAGGCAGCTATGCAGAGTAATCCCATTGCAGTATTAAATACTATACCTTTGACCTGGCCACAAGATCAGACACCAAATTTGGAAGGCCACTGTTTAGTAATTGGCAATTAGGACTCCAGAAGGGAGAACTATTTATTGGCCACCTAGAGTGGAATCCACACAGAGTCCTACTCAGAGAATGCAAGGCCATTACTTGCCTTACAGTAACTGGTTCTTCTAGATGTCATCCTTGTATATTCCAGGCCTGCCCTCTAGTTGCATTTTTCCAGAGTCCTCCTTACCTGAGATTTTGAATTAGCAAGGAAACTGAGAGATGGGTTGTGGCTGCTCTGCCCTTTGTCTGTGGTTGAGGGAAGGGGAGGCACAAAGACATTGCTAGTCTAATTTTGTGAAAGGAGCATGCACATCTAAAATGGGATGACAGCATCTCTAAGAGCCAGGTACTATAAGGTTAAGTAACTATTTTCTAGGTGGTTACAACTGAATACAACTTTCTCTGAATTAGTAATGTCAATCCATTTCTTAGTAGACTGGATCTGGCAGTTTTAGCAGAAAAAATGAGGATTCAGTGGGTTCTATGACTGAACTCCACTTTCACCTCTAAAAGTGGTCCCTATAGATCAGAAATGAAGTGTGTTGCCTGGGCCATATTTTATCTGTCCTGTGAACTACGTGGCTAAAACCATAACTGAAGTGTTCCTATTAATGTAGTTGCTATGTTTCAAATTACATTTATAGCCCTAGTCCACACTAGTTAAGATTTAAATTCTATCTCTCTTCACTTTGCTGTTCAGCCAGATGAGTCTAATAATCTTTCCAGTAGGTGAGGAGCAGACTGGTAGCTCCACTGACTTCTGAGACAGACATCCTTAATTGTGATTATTGATGCATAGAAATTATTGCTAAGAAACAAGGCTAACATTTGTTAAGAAAACTGCAATTAGTAGATAAGAGAGTTAACATGATTCGGGAGAGAGAGAGAGAGAGATGTATGTGAGCAGCACAACCAACATAACCAGTTTAATTCACCGTACAAAAAAAGTGACCGAACGATCTTAGTTAGCTAGGAATGGGAGGGCACCACATTTTTTGAGGAATCCTGTAAACCTGATTTACACGTAGAAAAATAATCTCCATTATTTTATCAATTTCCATAGTAGTCTGGAATTGTGAGGCCAAAGTGTGATCCTGCTAAAGTCAGTTGGACCTTTGCCATTGATTTTAATGGAATCAGGAATTGGATCACAATCTCTAACTTGGTGTACAAAAGTGAGAAACATTAAAGGGAATTTGGGACCACTTCACTCAACATGAACCCGAATCATGGGTTGCTGTTACGCTGGAGAAGACGATACAGCCGTATCGTATCTGAATGACTTGATAGACAGAGCCCCATCAAAGACGACTGTGGCAGCTATTTAGTAGGTGTTTTTGATGGGATTTGTAGTCTATAGAACTCCCTAATCAAACTACCTTGGAGCATCTTTCAATGATGTACATGAATTTCAAGGAAAGAGGCTTAAGATACAGATGTTGCTTAAATAAAAGCTTGCTTGCTCTCTAACTCCATCTTTCTATTTATAAAAAGCGTTGGCATGAGAACACTTTTATGCAGGAGAGTTCTGTTCTACATGCTTCATTGTAGATCATAGCTGCCGTTTCATGTGCAGCATGATCTTAGATGCTCTAGTGGTGGGTGCTGTAGAAAATGCCATGTTAGAATGTCTTTTGACTCCACAGATATGGAATTTGAAATGTAATATATATGTCTGTTAAATGACAGTATTCAACTGATTATTAAACAGCACAGTTAGTCTTGTTAAATTATGATATGTTAAATTTGGTGTCACTTCTTGCACAACATTGAAACTGTATATTTGAACTGTGATTCTTGAATGGCATGGATTTAAAATTTAACCCTTGTAGTTCTCTACTTCTGTCTTTAAAGGTGGAGCATTTTTTTCAGGTCTCCTACAAAGTATTTGAATCTGTTTCCAACTCACCCCAAGTACCTAACATTTTTCTTTTCTGTATTGTAGTGTCAAAAGATCAAGAAAAAACAGAATTTGAAAATAAAAAAGTAGAAAAAGAAAACCAAAATGAACAGGAGAAGGAAAACAAGGAGGATGTGATCAAAGAAGACAGTTCTTCAAATACCAGTGCAGCAGCGACTGTGAAAGGACTTAGTAACTTGGGGAATACATGTTTCTTTAATGCTGTTATGCAGGTACACTAAATACTGTTGCACCACTTCAGATTCAGGTTTTTATGTTGTACTAGCCCCAAAAAGACCTAAAATAAATCCGGGCCTACTGTGGTAGGTGCTGTACAAGTATGCAGACATGATCCCTGCCCTAAAGAACTTGCAGTCTAATTCAAACAGAACAGTTTTGTTGTAGAGAGGAAAAATGAAGGGATTGGGAGGGGAAGAGACCACAATGGTTAATGAAAGTAAGATCACATAGGTAGTTAGGTTAGCCATTGAGCAATGTGATTTTCAAATCATAAGACTACTTTTTCTTAAACTCCTATACCTGATGTCCACAGTACCTAGGGCAAGTGGTCATTTGTGGGAGAAGCGGACAAATTGGCATTCAAGGCTGATAGTGTATTGTGTTAGAGAGAGAGAGAGGAACAACACAGAGCAGATGAGTAAAGGGGAACAGACACAGAGTTGTGAATGGTCCTCGGGATGAGTATGAGAAGCTTGAATTTGATAATGGTGAATAGGAAGCCAAAACAAGGGTGCAGAAAGGTGGGCATGCGGCCAGAACAACTTCTTGAATGGACTGGGTCGAGGGGTGTAATGTGTGTCAATGAGGTCAGAAAGGAGGTAGCAGTAGTAACGAAAGATGAGGTCCTGAACTAGGCTTCTATAACAATAACTTAATACATAGCTGCTCTGATACAGTGGTTTTCAATAGCATATTTCAAAGTGCCTTTCGAAGGGAAGTAAGCATTATCATCCCCATCTTATAACTGAGCCACAGATGCAAAGTGACTTACCCCAGGTCATTAAGTAGGCTAGTGATAGTGAGGAATAGAACCAAAGTCTCTTGTGTTCTAGTCCAGTACTCTAGCAACTAAGCTATACTGCCTCGTTCAGTAGCCCACATTTGGAACTGTTATGAAATGGCAGGATTTGGATACTGTCTGGACGTGTGAGGCAAGAGAGAGGCAGGAGTCAAATATGCCCCCCAGTTTACCCACCTGGGTGACAAACAGAATGGTGGTGCTGGCAAGACGTGGAGAACTGGGCAGGGAGTTTTGGCCATATGAAGTTAAAATGAATGATGATAAATCTTGTAGGAGATATGCAGAAACACTTTGAGAGTGGAAAGGCAGACTTGTGAGTGACTGGTACAAACTTTACTGTGTTATATTTATTATGCTTTAATGACTCATCTGTTTTGTCTATAATAATATGAATTGTAGACTGTAAATCTGGGTACAGAGATTAAGGAAACAACTGTAAATGGTTGATGCTAACTTTCAAATGTTATAAACAAGAAGTTATTAATTAATATTCTTATAATACCTTTAGAGTTCTCTGTCAAAATAACCCAACTTGTATTTGTATTTGTTTGGTATTTGTTTGGTAGTTTGCACTCAACTTCTAGGTGTTAAAAAATAATAATGTAACCACTACATTACTCACTTTTAATTGCCTCAGTAGTTGACTTTTTCTAAATGCCAGACTTTAATTTGATTTTTTGATCTCTTACAGAATTTATCACAGACACCAGTTCTGAGAGAGCTGTTGAAGGAAGTTAAAATGCCTGGAACAACAGTTAACATTGAGCCACTGGAATTTTCAACAGTATGTACACTGCAGTTTATAAAGTAATTTTTTAGGTGCATTAAAAAACTAGTCAGTTGTTTTCTGGGGTTTTGAAGAAATTTTAGGGAACAATGTAAGTCCTGGCTCTGTTAAAGTCAATGGGAGTTTTTCCATTGATTTTAGTGGAGTCAAGAATTTACCCAAGATATACGGTTAAGTGGCAGATTTAGTATGTTGAATATTGTAACTTCATAGAAGTATTCCCATTACATTAAAAAAATTATTCATGTAATTTTGGTATCGGTGAGGTCTGGTCAGATGCCACCTTCAATCAACCCTGCCCTTTTCTGCTGTTCCTTCAGCCTGGGCACTTGGGAGCTTACACATTTTTAAAAATTAAAATGAAAGCTAAGGAAATCCCTGGACACTTAACTTTGATGGCGTACATCTCATTAACTTGAGGGTATGCTAGGCTTATTTTATGCATTGTAAATCAAGAACAAACACAAAAATGTTGTCATTTAAAAATAAATACATAAGAGAAACCCAGAACATTGAGTTGAAATTAAACAATAAATTATCCTTGGTGTGCTGACTCAAAGGATACTATGTAATGAGGAAATGTTCTCCAACCATTTCTGCCTTATGTTAACTTATTCCCTATCGTTTCATTTAGAAAATCAGAGAATTAGGCTTTTTCTAAATGTTGTTTTAAAATGGATCATATTTCAGGAAGTTAAAACAAACATTCTGTTTTTATAATATTGAACTAATTTCAAATGAATCCATAACTCTGACTGAATTAAGGATGCAAAACAAAACTTGATTTTTGTTTTTGTTGTTTAAAAAGGAACCTCTGGTGATAAAACTTGAGCAGCCTGGGCCCCTTACCTTAGCTATGTACCAGTTCCTTTCAGAGATGCAAGAGACAAAAAAGGGAACTGTCACTCCTAAAGAACTGTTTGCTCAGGTTTGTAAAAAGTGAGTATCTGCACATAATGCATAGCAATAATGACTGAAAGAATTAATGGAAACATTGGATTATACAGTAGTAGGGCAGTTTTTATGATTAACAAAAAAACATTTTCATTTATCTCTCACCGTGCAAGTGCCAGCAGAAGTTCAGATGGTATCTATAAAATTTTCTAAGACATCGGTGTAGACTAAAATAGAAATGAGTTAAAGTGAAATGAAAAAAGCATATAAAATGAGACTTCCTGCCCTCGCACCTTCATATTTTTTAGAAGTTCCCATATACATACAGGTGTCTGTTCCATCAGCACTTGAGATTTGTCTTCTGTGGAGAAGTTGAAAATAATTCACATTTTAATTGTATATACATTCTGTCATTCTCATTCTGTTTAAACAGAGCAATACGGTTTAAAGGTTACCAGCAGCAAGACAGCCAGGAATTGCTTCGTTATTTACTGGATGGGATGAGAGCAGAAGAGATCCACGTAAGTACTTACTTCATTGCAGTATATAACAATGTGGGTATTCAAGAAAGCACTAAAATCAGTATACTGAGAGTAAACCCTATTCTTAATGTCTTTCATTATTGTTCGGTGTATTGTAAACCAAGCTAACTGTTTTAAATTTTAGCTTTTTTTCATTAGGTCTGCTAAGAATTTTTAGGCCACATCCCAGCTAATACTGAACTGGTTTGTCCACATTGTCATTTGCATGATTGTGGGATCAATGTTAGGATTTCTGAGGAGGGCTAGGTAGAGGATTTCTCTATCCTCTCTCTTCCCAGACATCCATAAAAGGAGGTTATTGAGATTACTACCTGCAGTCTGCTGTGACAAAGGAAGGGAGTCCAGCTGTTTGTACTCGGGTCTGGCCAAAGCTGTCAATACTTAGAGGGGAAAACAAGTCAATGAATATTATTCTCTAGATAAAACTGTGGTCCTGGAGGGGTGAATTCTGGTGAATCTTAGGTTGTTTTCTATCTTTTGATGATGATGTACTAATAGAATCAAGAGAACTAAACTGTGGATCCAGTTCTGTCCATTTTGGAAAGCAATGGGCTAATATTAACGTTACAAGAACTTGAAATAGGTGTCTGAAGTCCCTCATAAATGTAAATATGAATAAATTGCTGGCTTCCTATTATTGTAGAAGCACCTTTAAGAGCAATTGGTTTGGAAGGTGGGTGATTATCTACAAGAGTTTTATCAAACAAATATTTTGTTTTAGTAGGGATCCTTGTGGAGGCTTTATGGTTTGTTTGTATCAGGGCTTAGTTGGGAGACTGTTTCTTCCTTGGACTTCCTACTAAATATATTAACTGAAACACCTGGTAATGGCTTTACTTTCCTAGTATGGTGATAGTTTATTAATCTGAATTCTTTTTAATTGGTGAAAATAGAATTCTATCTGGCTGAAATGCTTAACTGAGCACACATTTAGGAAACAATGTTTTGTAAAGTCTTACAATGGAATATTTATTTACTCTAACTTTCAGCGACTAAGTGTTGGAATATTTAAGGCATTGAATGACTCTGACCAAAAAAACGAAGAGCTAAAAAAGAAAATTAAAGGTAAAAGAACAATTAAAAATGATTTTAAAACCTGGACCGTGCGTTACTCATGCATTTTTTAATATTTTCATGTAATTTAGTTGCATGGTTTAGAACACATTTTAAAAATTTAACACATTGTCTAGAGTATCTGGTCTAAAAATTATGTTCATCCTACTCATTCAAAGATGCAGCTGAGAAATGTTATAAAGGTGCTGATTTATTGTAAACAATTTAAAACTATTTTTAACAGCTTCTGTCCTCCTCTTTTTCCACACCTTTGTGCCCCTTCTCCCACAAAAAACACAAAAACTTGTGAAGCTTATTTTTCTTCTCTAGGAAAACAAAACAAAGCACAACAAATGCAAACCATAGGCTTTACACTTTATTCTCCCTGTTTGCACACAGCTTAACATCAATCCAAAGCAGTCACTAATGTACAGGTGAAGTTATTGTATATGACTTATATAGTTGAATGAATTCTCTGATTTTCAGAGTATGAAAAGAAAAAGGCAATACCAACCTTTGTGGACAGAGTCTTCGGTGGAGAATTAACTAGTACAATCATGTGTGAGGAGTGCAGAACGGTATGTAGACAGTCTGCTTGGTATAGTCTAAAACACTGTGTACAAGACTTGTGCACAGAAGAAACCAGTAGTAATATACATAGAAATGAGATGCATTAGATGGGAATTTATGAAATGAAGAAAACGAGGCAGCCCGGAGCTCCACGTTTCCCAAAAGGTAAAATTTGACAGAAATATCTGTTCACCAGCACTGCAAATCTCATCTGTATTCCCAGGATTTGATGGGAGGGATGAGGACTGAATGTTCAGAGAGGATTGTGTGGAACCTTCTTTTCATTCTGAAAAACTGCAGGGATCTTGAGTTACAAGATTTAGTAGGGATGCTGGTTATGGTTCATGGATTCCTGTTTTGTAAATGTAAATTATGACTGTTTATATTTGTATGTGCAAGTAAGAGCATGCATTGGGTGCAATCCCAGAAACAGGCAAAAGAGAAGAGAAATTAATGGCAAAGATGCTACCTTCAAAAAAATTGTAAGCCAGGACTTTTTTTGAGGCATGCCTAAAGTGTTAAGAGTGTAACTCCATAAGTAGGCACATAAATAAATGACCACACTTCAAGAAATGGTGAGCCTTTCTCCACTGTCCCCATTACATCAGTAGGGAAGTGCTAGCTTTGTGTTTAGACTTGTAAGAAAAACAAAGTTTTTCTATTGATATTAAGTAAAATCTGTTTGCTTAAGGTGTCCTTGGTTCACGAGTCTTTCCTTGATTTGTCACTGCCAGTCTTAGAAGATCAGGTAAGAATCTGAGGTGGTTTTTTATATATTCTGATTTGGTGTGCAGTTCTGTTAGTTAGCTCTCAGAGAGGAAATTTTTAAAAAGTAAGTAATTGCAAAAGGTGCTTATTTTCAATAATCTCACCTAATAAAGTTGCACACTAACATGATAGAGAATGACCATGCATTTCCTTAAGGTAAATCCTATAGGTTGTTGCTATACAAGCCCTCTTAGAAGATTATCTGATGGTTGGAAATGCTATTGTAGACAGGGAATTAGTGACTTTACTGCCATGGCAGCTAATCTTCCTATCATTAGTTAGTGTCTTGGTCAGAGAAAAAATCTGCTATGTTGAAAGGCTGTCTGACTTGTAAAGAACATTACTTCAGGTAAGCATTTAGGTATTCTCCAGTGTCATGAGTCTAAAATTTAAATAGATCTCATGATATTAATGTGTCAAAAGCCATACTTTCCTGGGGCAAATCAGATGACTCTTCAGATATTAAGTTCCTGTCTATTTACTGCGTTGGGGACAGTAATGGAGGCTTCCACTCTAACGCTGATACTCAGAGCCTTATCAAATATTCTCAAGGTGAAGAGACATATGGTTAGAGCAGGTAATGTGTGACTGCACTTATTTAACTGATCAGTCTAAAAGTATTTGACCTGTTTTAGATTTTTGCTATCAGCACACACATTATCTCCTTTCATCTTCAAAACATATAAAATAGTACTACCCTAAAAACCAAAATCACTAAGGGAAGAAATTTAAAAAATATATATTTCTTCCAGAGGGTGCTTGGAGAAAATGCTCCTGGGTTGAACTGGCCTTTCCATATTAATAGAAGCAAATAGAGGGCCTGATCCTGCAAACTCTTGCTACCTATTTATTGAAGTCATTCTAAACTATCTAAAATATTTAGTATCTTTTGTGGATTCAGCCAGATTCATATCAGTAAACCTGAGTGTTAAATTTCATCTTTAGTCAGGCAGCATATTTGAATCGGGGTTCTGTCACCCTGACTCACAATGAGGAGTAGTGTACTCTGCAAGTATATATTTCAGTGGGATTGCTTGTGGAGTAAGGTACTACTCAGTAAGAGTAAGAGCAGTAGAATCAGGCTGTGTGTGTGTGTGTTTAAGTAAATATTTTTACAGTACCTAAAAAGGCAACAGCTTAATTTGAAAATTCTCAGTAATATGCCAATTTCTCTGCAGTTTTCATTGGGATATTATGTTATTTTTTTTGGGGGGGGGGGACTCAAACTGATATTAAATTAAATCTTTAATCTGAAGTCTCTGTCTTTGAAACTATGATGGTGGTGGCACCACGGTTGTTTGATCACATCTGTTTTGATTTCTAGAGTGTTAAAAAAAATTCAAATGAGAAAAATGTTAAAAAGATGAAGGAAACAGATGATGAAGAGGATAACGACAATGACAGTTATATGAAGGAAAGGGGTGATAATCCTGGGGCAAGTAAGCACCTGCAGAAGAAAGCAAAGAAACAGGCCAGAAAGCAAGCCAAGGTTGGTTATGATGCAAAAATAAATATTACACACTTTCACCCTAGGCATAAGATAAAATGCTAGACTTTTTATTTAGTCCACTTTATGTGTAGGATGATCATTTGCAAAGGGACAACTTACAATTTCTCCCCACTCAAGTGCTAAGCTTACAGGAACAAATGTCTTATTTTACCGGTTGTGAAGTTGTATATATTTTCTGTTGCCTACTTTCCTAATGCAATACTAGTAAATCTTCCCAAATCTGCTGAACTAGTCAGTCATATGCTGCCTGACTAAAACAGCATTAACATACACCAAAAGGCTTTTCTCTGGTTAGTAACAGCAAGAAAAGCATTAGATGGTTCTGAAGGAATAAAATCAAGAAAAAACATGTTGGGGACATAAAAGAAATTCAGATTTCGATTGCAGGAAGGGTATTCTAATTGGAAGTGTGGGGGAAAGGGACTCCATCTGAGTAGTTGAGTGAGCGTGATATTGGCCATAATCATTTTGAGTTGATGGCCTCTGTTTGTTATGATGGCTAAATTAGATCATTCCCTCTTTAAATGGCAACTCCTGTTGTGTAAAGCAACAAGGTATTTCCTAAATAAATGGTGCATAGCTGATAAAAATACAGCAACTTTTCTCTGCTTTTATACAATATTGTACAGCATACTGCATATTTCTATTTGTAGAACCAGCGTCGGCAGCAAAAAATTCAAGGAAAGGTGCTTCAGATAACCAACGTATGTTCTATGGAACAGCCTGAAGAAAATGTGAAGGAAGATAAAGAAACAGAGGGAGAAATAAACTCTGAAGTCACTGACCTGAAAAAAGAAGTGGAATCTCCCAATCAGTGTGAAGATCTTTGCTTAAATCAGAAAGATTTAAATGATCAAGAGAATAGTACAGATGTACACAATGCCCATGAAAGTATAGAAAATCAAGAACAAGAATATGAAGATAATGAAACCAATATGGATGTTGCTATGAAAGTCTTAGTTTCTACTACTGAATGTATTAGTGGACTTGACAATCTATCTGTTAAAGAAGAGTATCATGAGGTAGAGGAGGAACTTGCTGCTAATTTAGAAAAATTAGACTTGGATGTTGTTACTGACTTTGATATGGATATCTTGGATGACCTTCAAATGGCTGAGCTAAAGACATATGAGGTGGTGGATGAGGACCCAGAAACAGCATTTTGTAGTCTTGCAAACAGGGAAGACCTAAACATAGAAGAAGGTTCAATCCTTCATTGTTTATATCAGTTCACTCGTAATGAGAAACTCAGTGAGCTCAATAAATTGCTCTGTGATATATGTACACAAAGACGTTATGGATCAAAGACGAGTGGAAAAAGTATGCCAATTAAGTTTTACTTACAAACTAGAAAACCAACTCTAAATCTGTCCATGTCTGCTATCTTCATTCTCTTTGTTTGCTTTTAAAGAGGTTTGCCTGGGTAGTTTTTCTTGGATCTATTGATACCCTGTATTTAAGGGCCAGACTGAAACCCTCACTCCTATTAGTGAGCACTTACTCATAACTAGCCCCATTGTCTTCAATGGAACTACTTGTAAGTTACCACCAGTATAGAGCATACAATATGGCTCTATACTAGGATGGAACATGAAGCAATTTTTTAAACTTTTTAAATGTAAACTTTTAGTTACTGTAGCACATGACCCATAGGAAGAGAGCATGCAGAAATTTTCCCAACAGATGAACAAAAGCACCATTCAGCATGTAATTCTGTAGAAGTCCTAGAAATGAGTGTTAGAACTCACTCTATTCAAGCTGATGATGTGGTGATTTGATATACACTAGTTAATCTCTTGAACTAGGACCATCGTGAAGATAGCAGCTTGTAAACATTTATAATTTTGAAGGGAAATAATCAGTATCTTAAACATATAATGATGGATGAAATAAATTGTTTCCAGTCCTAGATGTTAAGTTATTGCATTATTCTTGACTATCTCCAATGGTGCTCTCTCTTTCCTTTAGGTGAGAAGAAGCATGTTTACACTAATGCCAAAAAGCAAATGTTAATTTCTCTTGCTCCTCCAGTTTTAACACTTCACTTAAAAAGATTTCAACAGGTACTGTTAACTGGTTATCTCTTTTATTTTAAAATTTTATTTAGTAATAACCTATGAAAATCTTGACTTCCGTATTTATTACTATTCTTTCTACAACTTTAGAAGTAATATATAGGTAATGTGAGAAATCTTCCTGATGCATTTATTCCTGTTACTCTTGCTTACTGTAATAGTTTTTAAAACTCTTGAATTCTTCTAGCAAAGAGACGTTTATTAAAACAACTTAACTACCAGGAATGCAGAATTAAGAAATATGGACCCCAAAAAATTGACTCATGTTGAAAAATAAACTTACTAAATATGGAGAAGGATGATCTGCAACAGAGATTCACTCTAAGAAATACATAAATAGAAAACAGTACAGCAAAAAGACATCTAAGTGCTGGTGATGCGCAGTAAATTAGATACAAGCTTGCAATGTGAACAAACATTTTTGTACAGAGCATCATATTAACTAGAGGTTATATTCCCTCTGTATCTAGATTATGGCTTTCAGTTTGGGGCTCCTCAGTATCCGATAAAAAGGTGATAAACTAGAGAGAAATGAGAAGGGGAAAATTAATATCAGAAAGGATTGACTTAAAAGTTTGACATTATTCATTACATAATGCACCCTGGCCAAACAGTCAAGTAGGGATATAATTGTCTAAGTAGCCGATACTCCAGGGAGTGAGAGGAATTGTGTAAGATGATCCAGTGGGATATATTTGTGATTAAATTAAAAGAAGCTGGGGGAGTTTTTCTTTATGTTCAATATTAATACCCATTGAGCTGTAGAATAGCATTTGAATGGAAGTGATAGAAGGCTCATCACTTGAGACTTTTAAAACCAGGCTGGAGAATGTAGTATAGGCAACCATTCTTTAGCAATGGATCAGATGTGTCCTCCAACCAGAATTTGTGTAAGTATACTCCTATAACTGTGCTGCTATTGTCATTGCTGCCAATACATGCTAAATCTGTAAATTAAACAGCCATGTAGTCCTATGCTCCAGAGAAATGTGTAGAGAAACGATAGACAGGAGGAAATTTGGAACATAGCCATAAAGAACTGAGAAGCATTACTGTCGGAAGTAATAGTCTGTCTTTCCTCTTCCCTACCCCCCAACTTTGTTTTCCAGTCAAAGGTTGGTTGTGCTCTATAATGAATCTTTTAAGTCTTTTTGAAATTTTTTAAAATAACTAAACTTGTAACCTTCTAAGAACAGACATGTATCACCTGCTTATATATGTCAAGATTTAAAGTCCTGTGTGTGTTTTTTCATTTCTATGTTTCTTATTTCTAGGCAGGATTTAATCTACGAAAAGTTAACAAACACATAAAGTTTCCAGAAGTGATAGACTTGGCTCCTTTCTGTGCAATTAAATGCAAGGCAAGTAGAAAAAAACCTTTAAGTCTTTTTCAAATAGTTGGACCAGTTGTCAACCCTTACAGCAAGAGGTGTTTGTCTTTTTAAAAGTGCTTTGGTATGTTCTCAATACAGTCAGCCATTAATCAGAATCCCCCCATACCATATCTCAAAACTTCACTGACCACATCATATGGCAATATATGATAGACTATATGTAAGTACAATTAAGCTCTGCTGTAGTATACTTCTAATTTTAAACACTGATCATATCCATTGTCACTAACACATGGCTTCTATGCTGACAAGTGGAATCAGAACTGACTCATCTGAAAGGCTGACGTGTCAGCTAGGTTGAATCTCCTCAGCTGTATTACACTGACACTATAACAAAATTGTCACTTCACAGAATGTTGCTGAAGGGAATACAAGAGTATTGTACTCTCTGTATGGGGTGGTTGAACATAGTGGCACAATGAGGTCTGGACACTATACTGCCTATGCCAAGATGAGACCTTTGAGAAACCATCTTTCTGATCTTGTCCTCTGTGGAGAAATTCCACAAGGTAAGCGTCACCAGTATTTTTACAACAGTCCAATCTTAAATGGAATTTCTCTAAATGGATAGTAACTTGTGACATTTCTTCCTCAGCACAATTTTTAAGATTTTTTTTTTTTTTTAAAACAGCTTTAGAAACTGAATCAGCAGGACAGTGGTTTCACATCAGTGATACCCATGTGCAACCCGTGGCTGTATCTAAAGTCTTGAACTCACAGGCTTATCTCCTCTTCTACGAACGACTGCTATAACTAACCTGTGATGTGTTACTCACACAATACTTTGTGGTTTTTAAATATCTTAAAATAAAGAAATGTTAAATCAGAGAAAAATGATCTGTGAATCATGTTCAATTAGACTTGAAACTGTCTACTGCAGAAATCTCATGCTTCCTAGAAATACTGGCAGATGGAATATTAACTTATACTTTTCCAATAGCTCCATTGCTTTTAAATAAAAAGCTATTTTGTCTTTTTCCATAACATAACTTCAAGTCTGAACTATTTATTTAACTCCTTTGAACAGTTACTTCTGGCAATGACCACATTTGTCATATTAATTGTTTTGGGTGGTGTTTGACTCTCCAGAAACTTTCCTGCAGTTAATTCTTTAAGACACTCCTAGAATTTTTGCTAGCGGACCTCATTAACCAACTGCATGTAGCTACTTTATATTCTAGAATGTTGTGGTATAGAACAAAACTCATCTTTGTAGAGACACGTTGGGTTAGTTAATATGTTACTGGACCAGCTTCTGTTGGTGAATGGCAAGCTTCCAAGCCACACAGAACTCTTCTTCAGAGCATATTGTACCCTACCTTGCCAGGTCCTTCCACTATGTGCCAACTACTCATGCTGAACTCTCTCTTCCACCTTGCATTTTGCTGTAACTCTGGGAGTACCTTTTCCAGACCTGAAGAGCGGCTCTGGGTGGCTCAGAAGCTTGTCTTTCTCACCAACAGAAGTTGGGCCAATAAAAGTTATTGCCTCAGCCACCTTGTCTCTCTAATGTGCTGTAACCAAGATGTGTACAAGTACACTGCATAATCTTCTTAAAGGTAGTTTGCATGCTTGAGCTGTACCTTAAAACTCTGACTGCATCATTCCCCATCCTGCTTATCTCTTTCAACTTTGTGCTTCTACCCTCAGCCGTCCATGCAGCACAGTGCAAAGCCAGGCCCTGTAGGTGTTTCCCCCAAGCTATGGCCTCTACACCACATCGAGGTGGTGCCTCACTCTGATTGCAGTCTGAGAGGCAGCCAGCTTTGATTATGTTAAAAAAAAAAAACCCACTCAGGTGTAAAATCCACTGATGTAGAGGAAGTAAGGAGTAGTGGTAAAATTGCATTGTATTTTAGGCTGTCTTGCTCTGAAAACTGCCTCTCAGCATTGCACGGGCTGAGGACAATGAATTAATTTTTTCACACTGAACCCAATTATTACTTGTGGGATGATACCCAATTTGTTTAGTTAATCTCCATTGATTCACCACATCATGCCATTTGCAACCAAACTCTTCCACAATTAGAATCATAGGACTGGAATGGACCTCGAGAGGTCGTCTAGTCAGTCCCCTGCACACTTGGCAGGACTAAGTATTATCTCTTCTAGAATGTGTGATCAGCAGCTCTGCCAAGGGTTTTTGAGCATGAGTTTGTGCACACCCGCCTTGCATTATTTAAGTTTTCTGTAAGAAATAGGTAACAGCTGGAAGTGATACAGATCCTTAGATAGTTGCCCAGTCATATTTAGCACTTCTGTACTACAGTGACTTAAAAATCACTGTGCACACTTAAACAAGCTTAACCCAACCAGTGGAGTCCAATAGAAATTTGATGCTGTTATGAGGGGGTTGAATTTTTCTTATTTGCCACATTATAAAAAAAAGTATTAACACTAACATTTCAAATGGTTTATGAATATCAAAAATAAATCTATATTACAAAAAAATAGGTACTATTAACACAAAATTACTTCAGTGTGATACTTTGCATTCTTTTTCTTGTACCATAACCCTGAAGTCTGGTATGCTCATGCATTAGCCACCATTCAATAGCCTATTCGCCACCCATGGCTAAGCGCGAGCATATTGGACACCACCGACTAATGCCTTTCAGCTTTTGAATGATTAGTTGACCAAACAGAGCTATTCCCTGTTGTGTTCTCTGCCCCCCTGCACAAAAAGACTTCATTGAAAATCAACATCTCAAAAGAATAATTAAGGATCTTTCAAAACAACAGTCCAACCAAGGCCGCTCTAGTGACACCCTTGTTACATCAGGTCTGGTGGCTGAGTAGAATGGAGAGCTTCCTGTTTTGTTTGCATGTGTAAATCAAACAGACCTTCTTTAAGGAAAAAACAAAAGTGCTCAGTTTAGGGGAGGAAAATGCATAAGATTCTGCTTATACCAGCTGTGAAAAAGCAGAAGAAACCAAAATATATTCTTGTGCAAAAATCTGTTCTCTCTGAAGTCAAGAAGGCTACACAGGTGTAACTGGCAGCAGGAATTGGCCTGTGTTCTCATATCACTCAGATTGCATACTTGCCCAATATTTGCCACTTGGGAAAGAAGTGTGAGTTAAGGTAGAAAAAATGAGAACTAAATTCAGGTTTATTTAGCTTTAAGTTTTTGGAATGCAACTCAATCAAATGAGGTACTTTTTTGATGGATTGAACTGTGAATGGACAGAAGCTACCTTTAGCCTATTCAGCCAGTCTTTCTATCATAGCCTGCTAAGAAGTGGATTTAAAATCCCTTGAGGGGAGGGAGAAACCTACAATGTTGTGTTAGACCAGGCGTGGGCAAATTGCAGCCTGTGACCACGTGGCCTACTGGCCATTTATATCCAGCCCACAAAGGGCCAGGGAGTGGTGCCACTGGCCCTGTGCTCCCTGCCCCAGGTGCTAGGCCCCATGCCTGCTGAACATGCTAAGCAAGAACTGGGGGGGAGGGTGGCTTAGGTGGTGGGGTCTTAGGGGTGGTGGGTAGGTGTTGGGAGGGGGCAGTTGGAACAAAGAGCAGGGGGCAGAACCCTGGGGGTGGCAGTTAGAGTGGAGGGCTCTGGAGGGGGTGATTAGGGGACAAGAAAGGGGGATGGGTTGGGGGGGTCAGATAGGGGGTTGGGCCAGGCTGTTTGGAGAGACACAGCCTTCCCCAGCCGGCCCTCTGCACAATTTCAAACCACAAGGTGGCCCTCGGGCCAAAATGTTTGCACACCCGTGTTAGAGTTTCCTCCAGTGCTTTTGCAACCACATAAAAGTGTAAAGATGTGTTGGCTGGTGAAGCGTGATTGCCTGTGCATACCCATTCAGAAATACATCAAAGAAAAAAATTGGATTTTTATTACAGTTCAATACAGTATTGAACACAGTGCATCATAAATCTGAAGCCCCTATGGAAAGTACTGTCAAAATTAAAAGTACTGGTATCCAGAATGGGATGTTTTGTTTTTCCTACGAAGGTGAGAATATGTTCCTTATAGATGGGAGGGGCAATACTGGCTGGAGCTGGATCATGTGCGCTCAGGTTCTATTCAAGCTTCCCACCCCACTGCTCTGGTACGGCCTCCTTTCCCCCACTGCCACTCACCAGTTGTCCAGGAACAGGACCCAGCATGCTTGGAAGATGACAAACAGGCACTAGGACCCAGGAGGCAGCAGCCTGGAGCCCAGCCTCAGCCCAGGAGAGGGAGCCTTTTCTCTCCAGAACAGCTACTGTGTTTCCCCAAAAATAAGACAGTGTCTTATATTAATTTTGGCTCCCAAAATTACATTACATTACAGCGAGAGGCAAAACTGGAAGTACGTCTTATTTTCGGGGGATGTCTTACTTTCGGGGAAACAGGGTAAGCAGAGAAATGGGGCAGGGACACTGCCTGCTCAAACCACGACGGGCATGGGTTCCTGTGGTAACTAATACTTTTAGCATCTGGTCACCAGTTTTAAGCAGACACAGGGCAGCGTGTTCCTGCAGCATAGGGAGATGCAGACAGGAGGGAGCAGAAGGAGCAAGATGCCAGTTGAGCTCTTTCCAAGTCCCAAGGAACTGCTTTGCCTTCCTACCAGCAGCAGTCCTGCAGGGCTGCATAAGCAAGCTTGCTCCCCCCTCACCTGGCTGCACCCCCTGCCTGACCACTAGGGCCTGGGAGCCACAGTTCACAAGCTGTGGTATTTTTTGACAGAAAAGACAAACATATTTTGCAAAAGTATATCCCCTCCACCCCCCCTGAATTGGTCTAAAGATGTATTGGGAGAGGGGTTAGAAGTAGACCACTTCCCTTGTGTTTTGCTTCACCTGTTCAGGCTCTCTAATTTTTATAGGCAAAACCAGCCAACCTTGTGAAAACTTGCAGACACAATGCACCATGGAGTCAATGCCCTGTTGAACAGCAAATTTCTATATAGGATTTTGTATTACAGCAGTCATGTTGCAAAATATCATTCCTGCACATGGAGTGTAAACTTTGTTTTCACAATAAAAATAGGTGGCCTCAAGTGAAGATGTGTCAAGGTTGTTGTTAAAGGAGATTTACACAAGAGCAGAGACCATTATATATTTTTGTTAGAAGTAATAAAATTCCCCCACCATATTTGCATCCTGGACACCAAAGGATGGAAGCCACCTTGAGTGAAATTATTTTTAATCTCTAAAATGAAATGTAGAAGTAAAATGAAAGTACTAATTTTAAAGCTTAGTTTAAAGAATCAATGTTACTTGTAACAATCTATAAATACCTAGGGAATTACAGACCAGTCATCTTAACTTCAGTATCTGGAAAGATAATGGAGCAAATTTTGTAAACACCTACAAGATAATTAGTTGATAAGTAAGTTACCTGAAACAATTTGTTCTTGACAAAACCAGTCATACCAACCTCAAAGCTTTTTTTGGCAGGGTAACAAGCCTTGTGGGGAGGGAGAGCAGTAGATGTGGTGTATCTTGACTTTAGTAAGGCTTTTGATACTGTCCCAATGACCTCAAACCTAGGTTATATGTCCTTATTGGAGCTACTAACAAGGTAGGTGCATAACTGTTGGAAAACCATTCTCAGAGTAATTATCAGTGGCTCACAGTTAAGCTGGAAGGACTATGGAGTAGGGTCCTGCAGGGATGAGTCCAATTCTCTTCAATATCTTCTTAAATTATTTAGAGAATAGCATAGAGAGTATACTTAAAGTTTGTAGATGATACCAATCTGGAAGAGGATGCAAGTGGATACAATAACAATTCAAAATGATCTGGACAAGCAGAATGAAGTAAACAGATTGAAATTTGCTTAGGACAAATGCAAAGTATTCTATTTAGGAAGGAACAATCAATTGCACACATACAAAATGGGAACTGACCGCCTATGAAGCAATACTGCCGAAAAGGATATCTGGGGGTTATAGTGGATCACAAGCTAAATATGAGTCAACTGTAACACTGCTGCTAAGAAAGCAAACATCATTTTGGGATGTATTACATGTGTTGTGAACAAGACAGATGTAATTCTTCCACTCTATACCTCAACTGGAGTTCAATTCTGGGTGCCACATTTCTGGAAAGATATGGACAAATTGGAAAAAGTGCGGAGGAGAGCAATAAAAATTATTAAAGGTCTAGAAAACAATCTATAAAGAAAGACTGAAAAAATTGGGGTTGCTTAGTTTGGAGATAAGTTTCAAGTACATAAAAGGTACATAAAAGGTCGTTACAGGGATGAGGGTAAAAAATTGGTCTCAACCTCAAGATACTGCAATTTAAGCTCATTGCCCTAAGGAAGGTTTAAATTGGACATTAAGAAAAACTTCCTGTCAGGACAGCTAAACATCGGAGCAAATTATCTAGGGAGGTGGTGGAATCTCCATCACTGTAGGTTTTTAAGAACAGGTGTGACAAACACCTGTGAGGAATGGTCTAACTATTTCTTAGTCCTGCCCTGAGTGCGGGGGACTGGACTAGAAAACCTAGGGAGGCCTCTTCTAGTTCTACACATATGATGCTGACATGGGTAAAGTGGTACATGTTTAACTATAACTTTCCCAAATTGTGATTAAAGAGTCATTGTTAAATGGTGTTTAGGTTTGTTTGTTTTCATATAAAGGGAAACAGAAGCTGTAGATAGATTCAAAACAACCTGTTCCTTTAATCAATATAGATAATTAAAACTCAAAAGCAACGTGTGTGAAAGTTAATTTTAAGGCTACAAGTCTAACAAGACAAGTTAACAAATTGAGTCTTTATATTGCAAGTACATTTATTGAAATAGTAGCGGTACTGTACTCTTGACTGGATACAGTTTCATAACTTAAGGTGAGGGAGAAAATAGGTCTGGTCAGGCCCCAACAGGAGTATTACAAGATGCATACAATCCTTGTTCACTCAAAGTAGTGAAGGTGTTCATTCACTTTGGTCATCATCCCAATCTTTCTTTCCTGATGGAGGTTTGGGCCCACCAGCTGGTTTTGCCATGATGATCTTGGGAAAAAAATAATTAGGTTAGATAACTCACTTTCGATTTTTCCTTTCTGTAGCTTGAGACATGCAGTTTGAGCAGCATTCACTAAACTCGTGCAGTTTGTTACTTTTGTAGATTTTAACAGACAAGCTTTTGCCATTGTCCCATATTTCTGCAAATATATTGCAAGTTGGCACATCGTAAGATGCTATTTTCCCCAATACAATTTCAGTATTCCCTCAGTTATTTTTTTAAAAGAAAGAGGGGGATTCAAGCTGTACACTTTCACATCTAAGGGAGATTTGTTTTTACGTCACGTGTCAGATAGTGACTGGGTTACTGAACACATGTAATATATTACAGGAAGTGTTTAAAGATCCGTAAAGCACAGAATCTGAATACACTGAAAATCTATTTTAAATCCCTGACATCAGGATTTACCAGCCAAAGCAGACCTCCAAAAATGTCAGCTACACCTCTCTGAAGTAGCATCATACAATTTAGTTACAGTAAATAAGATTAATTCACAAAAGAACAGCAATGTGCCACAAATAGTATTTCAAACAGGTTGCTAAAAATGTGAAATTGCTCACGCACATGCCCTTGAAAGCCAACAATACATATTAGCTCCGTGCTGAGTGTGAATACATTCATGTAATAGAGGTCTCTCTCAACTCAATATAACTAATGCCACCAGATCTTACAGCTCGCTATTTTTCAGGTTCTTCTTTCCATTCATCCTTATCCCAGTGTCCTTCTTGTTTAGGGGCTTTTGGTCCACCTGCTAGTATTGCCATAATAATCTACAGAAGTTTTACATACATCATACACATTTCTGCTAAAGTTCCATAAAACACCAAGCCATTAAACTATCCAGAAAAGCCTTTCCTTCCATTTTATTGTACAAGATGCATTTAAAATATAGATGTGGAAGATTTTTTTTTTTTTTGGAAATGCATACTACACATTTTCTTTGAGAACGTTACACACTCATACCTGTGAAATTAAGAGCTACCAACTATGGGTCAGGTTGTAAATCCAACATGTATGGATTTTAGTGATATGGCACCTTGGCAAGATTTGAATCTAGCAATATGGTCAGCAATAACATATCTTGGTTTCTCAAAAATAAACTGACTTAAGGATATCATCAGTTTACTTTTTATAGCATGTATTCCTGACATGTACAAGTTAACTCAGAAGTTGAAATCACTATCTCCCAAAGTCATTTCTTCAACTCACCTGATCAACTCTAAGCACAGTCACTGCAGCATTTGTAGCCAGCTTCATACCCCAGTGTTTTCCAAGATATGTGTCTAACACACCAGTTTCCAACATATCCTTCACAGCTGCAGCTTCCGCCTGTGAGAAAAAAATTATGAACATTGTTCAAAGTTTCACAGCACCAGATTTTCCTACATTGTTTCAAACAGTTCCACCATTGTAATCCTAAACACCAAAAGCCACACCCACCAAATAGTACTTTCCAATGACACTTTCCTGATTTTGTCCCCTTTCCTCCAAATAAAACATTCATTTGAGCAACTTTTAGAAATGTGAACTGAATCATAAATGGAATTATCTGAGGTGTCTTCCTCAAAACAGAGCAATTGTTCAAGAACATATCCTCACTTCTCACATATACTATTACATGCACAATGGTTGTAACTAGTTTGTCTGCTGAAGAACAGAACATCCATTCTCATGGTAGACTAACAGGTTTGTCTAGCTCACTGATTAATATACTGCTCCAATTATTTTACAGCTGAACACCTAAAATCTAGATCATCATTTATATCCTCTGTATTTTTAGGTGGAGTAGTCTGTTGCACAAAACCAAGTATTTTGGCAGGCATAATGTATGACATTTACCTCAATATCAAATCCAACATTTTTGTTGCCTTCTTGGTGCACTGCATAAAGTTTAGAGAGAACTTCATTGGCCTTTACTCCAGAATTTTCTGCTAGTGCTCGAGGAATGGCTTCAAATGCCTCAGCAAATTTCTTGATAGCATACTGGTCAAGCCCAGGACATGTCTAAAGCAAAGTTTGAAAACTGTTTAATATTTTAAAGGAAAAGAAATGGATGAAGCGAGAGGAAAACACATTATTTACCTCTCCGTAAGATGCGATCTGCTTGGCCAACTCAATCTCTGTTGCACCACCACCAGGAACAAGACGTTTATCCTGTGAACAAAACCCCACAAGATACAGAATTATAAATGCAAAATAGTTTGAGGTAGTTTTATTTTAAAGTAACCCAATTAGATTTTTAATTTCTAGAATTAATTTCTGCCTTCATCAACCAATATTTTTCTTGATATAATATTAAACAAGTGCAGAAATGGCACCAACTTCAGAAAGTGAGGCATTTTATTAGTATTGTTAAAAATAAATATCTAGCATCTATTAATTCCAAATATCTCTGGGAAAAGTTCATTACTTTACTAAGACAATGAAATGGAAGTGGTAAGAGTAAATTTGTTTTTATCTCAACTGACAACATGACTTCTGGGGAAAAAATAAAGGCACTCTATATTAATACAGCTCCTCTGCCAATCATCTATTTTGGGGAGTCATTACAGAAGAGGCAGAATAAGAACGGCAAGGAATTCAGACTTGGACTCAAACTGTGGCAAAGTTGAAAGCTTAACATCTGATTGTTTCCAAAAGCTTCATGTTTTCTACATAGTTTGTCAGCCTGCATTCACATTGAGGACTCCCCATCTTATTTTAAAATCACTATTGTAATTACACAGTTTAAAGACATAACTTTTGTAACAGACCATGTTATCTTAATTTATTAACTAAATATTTCTGTACAGTATCTAAGCATATTTAACACCCTCGTCACCAATGATAAATACCAAGATCCAGATTTGCTGCTGCTCTCAGTTTCCAATGCAGATGGCAGGAGATTGGGTACAGGGTCCACACAGTGCCACCTATGAATCACTGATTCTCTGACCAGGGTGGAGTTTAGCTGTGCCATCTTATATTGGTCTCTGACAGATCATCTAGTCACTGAAGATGGACTAAGCACAGTGCACTCTGGCCACAACTCATCTCCTAACTCAATAGCTGCATGAGTAATGTTGGAATCAGTTACACACCCGCTCTTTACCCACTGGAGATTTCCCCAATTCTGAGGAGATACAAGTAGTTTCTGCATTCCGAGTGACAGAAGGGAGAAAATCATGCCGTAAAGTCTTGAAACAAATATCTTGGTCTACTGCTCTGTTTTAATAGAGAAGTATAAGCATTTTACTCACCCTAGTGAGTACTTTGAAAGTATTAACACCATCATCTATAGCTCTCTCTATGTCATCCATTAGGTTGTCTGTAGATCCACGGATTACTATGGTAGAAATGGCACCATCTTCCTTTTCTGTTAAGGAAAGACTGACTTAATTCTCTAGAATACATATTAAGATGTAGAACATTTATAAATAGTCAAGAGATAGAACCATTATCTCCTATGAATAGAAACATACCATGCTTAAACACAACTACTTGTGTATCCCCAACCTCCGACAAATAAACACTGTCACAATGACCCATTTCTTCTAATGTAGGTGGAATCTGGAAAAAAAAAGCACAAGTCAGAAAAAGATTCTGTTCATTACAAAATAAGTATATCCACTGATTATATTCATTTGCAAGCAACATACCAATTTGGGAAGAGCGGTAGCGCCAAGAGTTTTACACAGCCGCCTGAGATCCCATTTTGAGTTCAACCTTAAAAAAAGAAAAAAAGTGTTCCTTTTAGTACCATGTTTCCAAGAACAATTTGAAGTTTACATTAGTTTGCATGGAAAAATAAAAGGTTTCCTCCATATTTTGGCAGTTCTATGTAATAATATCAGAATTAGTTTAGTGGTATGCACTACAACACTACCCTGGCATCAACCCCTCCAGTGGATTTTTGCAGTTGCTACTCTATGGTTACAGTAATTCAGTGCTAATATTACAGAAATGGAAGTAGTAATGCTTTATTTTTAAGCACTATTCACTTGGAATCCATTTTTTTTTTTTTTTTTTTACTTAATACCTGTCTAGCACTTTGAAAGTTTAACTATTAATCCTCAATATCTTTGTGATAAGAGGAATAGCTATCATCTCCATTTTACTAATGGGGAAAATGAAATTTAATTAGTTTAATGCTCAAGGCTACTAGGCCAAAATCTGATCTGCTGTATCATCACAAATAACCTCATGGGATCAAAATGCTGTTTCTCTGAACATATTAGAACTCTTTTGAGGTGTCACTGGCTCTGTTTTGTAAACAGAAGAGCACCTTTTACCTGCACAAGCCTTTTCTGAGAGGATCAAAATATGAAAATTTCACACTAGCTGTTGTGTCTTTTTAATGGAGCTGTCCTGCATTTAATAATTATACCTATACTCAAAAATGTTCACTCATTTTATAAAGTGAATTTTAGTGCCCATAGAAGATGCTTATCAACTGTCCTAGGGCAGAGTTCTTCCATTTATGCACTACTTATATCTTTTATACTTCCGCACAGCACTGCGCCATCATGTCTCTACTCTGACTTGGAGGAACCACCATTGTGATAGCCTATCTCTATGCCCATTTAATCACTTTACTAAAATCACTAATTTGTCTTTTTAGAATATTTGATTTTGACGACTGGAAAATTATTTTCAAATAATGAATAACTATAATCTACAGACAATACAGCCATTACACCAAAATTCCATATTTTGCGACGTGCAATCCATTGTCAGGAAACCCCAAGCTATGTTCGGTAACAGACACACCCTAATTGTAACTATCTTAACAGACACTCATTTTCACCCTCTACAGGAGGAAAATCAATCATCCACATTAGGTAAGAATGTTTACTGTATATATACACCTTTGTATTCTGAGGACTTTGAGGAGACAACAGCAAGTATGGTATGTACAGGTGTTGACATTTAAATTGTTTGTACCATTTTAATCCTTACCTGACTAACATAAGATTGTATTTATTGGCATAATGGAGTGCCATGTCTGCCACTTTGCCACCTGTTACTACAACATTTGCACCAGCATCAGCTATTGCCTTGACTTGCAGATCCATTAGATTTTCTTCTCCCTTGCTGAAATTCTTAAGTTCTTCAGCATTTTTTATCAGTACAGTGCCCTACCAAAAAAAAAAACATTTTTCAATTTACAAAACACATGCCTAGAGGTTTGACATGACATTTTGACAAACCAAAATGAACTTGTTCATCTCCTGTTCACCACTTCAATTCATGCTACTTTATCACTATTCCTCAAGTAAAAACATAAGTGAAACATGTCAGATATTAAATTGCAGATCAGCAAGGTTCAGCTCTGGACCACCAGGAGAGAAATTTCACAGCTGAAGATCCTATCTCAGGAATGCCTTAGTTTCCAGTCCAGAGTTCAGATACAGGAACTGTTCATATTTGTCCCTGTAGCTGCTCAAGTGTCAAGACGGTGCTTCCAAAAATAGAACACTAACCATATGGAATTTTATATACACACAAGCCATTCTGGCTGCCAGTTTACTTCTAGAGCTCATTGTGATTTATGGAAAATAAGGTGCAATATCCTCCACATGGCTATCACCAAGTGAGCAGCCACATTCTGTACCAGCAGAAGCTTCTAAATGGTCTTTCAGGGTAGCTCCAGAACACATCAGACTAGTATACTCCAGGTGTCAAGTAGGCTTCTATCGCTCTGGCAAGAGGAAAGTCACATCCATCCTACACAGACACAGGTGGAAAGATGTTTCCAGCTACCACTTATCTTTAAAATCTAAGGAAGGTTTTAAAGGCAAAGAAATAGTAATGTCCCACTTTGAACAAAAAGATAGATTGTTGTCATGCTCATGTCAGTGAAGTCTAAATCATCTACTTCTTCTGACAGCCTTACATTGGACAGAAGGGTGTGATGAATAACACCACTTTGCACACCTGACATGAGTCCTCAGGGGAGCTATGCCTTTGCCCAACACTATCCTCTAGGACTTTTCAAAAGAAAATAATGGAGTCACTGCAATGCAGCTCCATTCACCGCTACCAGAGTCTAACTTTTCAGGTAATTTTGTCAACCGCCATGATGTAATACAGGTATCTGCGATTAAGTCAGTTAATTAATTTGCAATTACATCAAAGTTCATATTAAACAACACAGGAGAGCAAAACTACTGTGAGTTGGGCACACAAGAATATCTTGAGCCTTAAACTCTATTTTGACTCAAATTATATTTGTATGCTAACATTTTGTGGTATAGGTTATCTGTCAGTGGTCTCAGGAAAAGTTTAAAAATGTATCTTCTCAAAAAAACACTTCATATTGAAGTTCGCTGTCTAAACCATATTTTTATCTATGACAGAAAACCCTGAACTTCATTTTAACATAGAAGCTCAAGTCCTCTATTAAAAAAAGTGGTCACTGTCACCAACTGTCAAGTTTAAAGTTTAATATTAATCTGAGAATACTACTAATAATACTGCGTATGTATATAAATTGCTATGGGACTTCTTTAGGGCACCTACATACCTTAGTTTCAGTTATCATGCCGTCAAAAGGACAGGAATACACAGCTATTTTGGCATCTTTGACAGAAGTAACATCTCCTTCGGTTTCTTTTTTAAAAACCATACCATGCAGGACTGAAGAGGCAGATACACCAGAGCCCTAAAGAGAATAAAGGGGACAGATAAAGATCACATTTTAGTCCACCAAACCACCACAATAAAGCTACACTTGCTCTTTTAAAAAAGAAAGTCTCATGTTTGAACATGCTTAGGCATGCTTCTATTCCAGGGGAAGGAGAAAACACTATGCTGATTTAGGAATACTTCATATTCTTCTCTAGAAATACACAGTTGAAGATTTACTCCATGGCAGTAACAATTAGAAATTTACAGTGATCCTTTTCCTGCTCCCAGTCAGTGAGAACGATTAGCAAGAAAGAAATTGATGGGAAGCACAAGTGTAGCCCATCCGGTCATCCTTACTGAGGTCTAATATCCCACTGAGAGTAAGAACACCAGGATCAGGCCCATAACATTATGTATCCTCTCCCACCCCAGCCTGAATATCTGGGTTGCATTTTAATTGAAGGTACAATTACTGAAAAACATATTGGTTGAGCTTTTGAGTTTTGTTTAATGACCAAATATTTAAGAGTTCTGCCCCTGAAGTCTACAGGTAATTTAGCTCTAAGACAAATACTGCACAGAAAATATCTTAAACTAGGAATGCCAGAGCTTGGTAAAAATAATGTAATTGAATGTGCTATAACAATATATCTACACTACTGAAGCCATGTCTCAATCTATCAAAAATTAAGACCATCTTAAAAGTCTAGGCTGGGGTGAAGGACAACAGAAATGTAACATTTTATGATCCAAAAGTTAACTATTTTCATTACAGCATTATCTAATCCAATAACAGGAACACCAGAACTTATTCCTAAGGGAATTCTGCAGAAGCGCAGAATTAATGTCCCCTGCAGATATTTCTATGTCCCCCTCCTCCCCCCCCCCCCCCCCAAAATCATTCTGACAGGGAGGCAAAGGGAAGCCATGAGGAGTGGTTACGCTGCAATCACACTTTTCGCCCACCCGGGGCTGATGTGGTGCCAAAAGAGAGGGCAGCCAGCTGCGGAGAGGGAAGAGTCAGAGGCTGCGTTCCTCAAACTGCCATGCCCGCAGAACCAGGTTAGGAGGCTTGAGATTCGGGAGAAACGGACGGCATGAGGCACATGGGACTGCTGGGGAGTCATAAACTGGGGTTCTGAAAGGCTAGTGAGGATATAGGAGTTAGTGGGGTAACAACATTAAGCTAAGGGCTGAATGGAAGTGAGGGTACAGGGCTACATGGACATATGCCTGGGTGAATGGGGAGTGGGCATAAAGGGACACAGGGAAAGATGTGCCTGAAAGGGAGTGTCAGTGTTTGCATGGGGGATGCACCCCAACTCCCTAAGAATCCCTCCATCTTTGCCCCCCACCCCACATACACACAAAAAACAAAACAAAATTGCTCCATAATTCTCCCACCCATGCCCAACAACCTTCCAGGTTCACTCTCAGGTCTCCTTCCCAGCTTGTGCTCAGCTCCTCCATTACCCTTTGACTTCCCCAAGCTTTTGCACTGCTTCAGAGTGTGCAGCAAATATGGTTTCTGAATTGTAGTTTAAATGAATTACTCAAACTTCCATATTTAATATGCCTAATAAAGGATCTATTTGTCAAAAAAACATTTCCTGAATCTTTTTTGTTGTCTATATTGTTACAGACCCGTATTTTGAAATAAATTACCAACATAATTGAAAACGGGTGTGATTATATTGTGTTATTTTGACAAATAAAACATGCAGAATTTTGAAGAATTTAAAAATACTGTGTGCAGAATTTAATTTTTTGGTCAGAGTTCCCCCAGGAGTAAGAATTAGTCATGCTTTAGTGAAAAAAGTTCATAGCTTACCAAAATTTTGCATACTCTGATGTTGTCAACATTGAAATTACCAGAATTAGGAAGAATAGATACTGTTTGAGAAAATAAACATAATGTAAGTGCAAAGTACAAATGTGGCACTAGAAAATCATATGCATTATATAGAAAATACTAAATAAGATGTTTAAAGGCTTTTGAAACTGTTGCCAAAATGAATTTATCTACCAAAATTAAACAAATAAAGAGATCAAGAAATGAACTGACAAATTTTACATTATCAGGAAACAGTTAACTGTAAATGTATCAGAGGGATAGCCGTGTTAGTCTGGATCTGCAAAAGTGACAGAGTCTTGTAGCACCTTATAGACTAACATGTTTAGGAGCATAAGATTTTATGGGCGAAGACGAAGAGGGTCTTCGCCCACGAAAGCTTATGCTCCTAGTTAGTCTAGAATGTGCTACAAGACTCCTTGTCACTTTTATCTGTAACTGATCATCAAGAAGGGTAAGTATAGAGAGTATAATGCTGAGAAAACAGAACTCTTCACTATGAAACAGCAGTATTTGGCACAGCAAGAGAACACAAATCAATGAACCCAGCAGGCCAACTTTAGTCTGTGCTCACTTATGCGGAGGATGAATTTGGCCCAAAGTCTTTTGAGGAGAAATCTGCACTAATGAAGAGTCGTATTCTTCAACTCTAAAAAAAAAATGGAGCGCTCTATATAACAAAACACACCAACATCACATTTAGATTAAGTCATGCATTTAAGAGCATGAGTGCAACACCAAAGATGAAAGTAGATTTTCATCTTGCAAACTATGGCTTACTTGAAAGTCATTTGGATTAAACCACAGCTGGGCCATAATGGGCATGTAGAGAATTCAGTGGATAAGAAGAAAAGAAATACAACCTCCCTCTCTCCCTTGCCCCCAAAAGGCACAAAACCTAATATATTGAGCTCATTTAGCCTGATGCATGAATAGCTAGCAATGCTTTTTCACCTATGACATGAGCACCTGAATAACATAACCAAGATTAAAAACAAGCCTGTATTCAGTTTAGATATATACAAGATGCAAACTTGTTTACTTACCACATGCCTGAGAAATAAGCTTTGCCAGGAAGATTTCATGGCCATATTGTTTACTCATTATAGAGGTGTGCAGCAAAGATGCTACTTCTTCAACATCATACAGATTCTTTGCAGAACAGCATACTAAGTCAGGAAGAATTTCTAGGGCTTTCTTGCAAGCTTTTTCATAACCTTCTATCACCTGTAATGCAAATGACAAAGTTCACTGACATTCTAACCTCCTCCACCTAACTAACTGTACATTCATGTTCACTATGTTTCCTTCTGAAAAAGTCACAAAGTATCAATGCATACATTATGTATATGCTATCATTTGAAAGTTGACTAAGGGGAGCAGTTCAAAAGGGATGGAGATCATCAAATACTACATTGCAAGTATTCAAGAATATTACATATGTGATTGAATAATATACAACCCAAGATCACTGTTTAATCCATATTAGTTATCATCTACCAATGTTCATGCAGCATGAGTATTAAATTAACTACATGCCTCTGAAACTGAAAGTCCCATCCTCAAAAGTTCCTCTGCTAGCTCAAGAAGGGTTCCAGCAAAAACAAGGACAAAGTTTGTTCCATCTCCAACTTCTTGTTCTTGCATATGGGAAGCCATTACAATCATTTTTGCAGCAGGGTGTTGGACCTGTTCAAGGAGTTAGACATATTAATTTAACTGTTAATATCCTGGTTAGTCAAATTTAAAAGTATATAGCCCTAAAGTTCTTTGTATCAAATATAAGCTCCTTTTTGGTTAAAAATCTGATCTAAAGTTAATCAGGATTATGAACTAGATGGGGAAGAAGCAAGATAAACAATAATATTTTACTACATTTGGTAAATTATACAATAAACAAGAATATAACATATGAAAATTTCAAGACTCTGGAATATTACTGTGGGGTTAAGATACTTAATATAGATATATATATATAGATATATATATAGATATATATATATATAGATATATAAATAAAAGTACTTCCTTTCTTCCCCACTTCTAATTCACAGCTGCACTATTTTTATGGATACCAGTGTGGCCTGACAATTACACATGTAAATTACCTTATCTTGGCAAGGTAAGCTGAACGTCTAAACTTCAAGCAACCCTGAGTTTTGTATATATACACAGTTGATCAGTTCTAATCCATACTTTGCAATCTGCACAAAGATGGCAGCTCTTCCCCCTTCCAATAAACAATTTAATAGCAAAGTGCTTTATCTATTCTTGGATACTTTTATAGCTACAATTACGGTGTCTAAACCATGGTGACATGCAAGATTGATTATAATAAGCAATTAAGATTCCTGTATTTTACTCTACTGAAATTTTACAGTACTAATATTGGAAAAACGAGGACATCTAACCATGCATGTAAATATAGATTAAGAAATATCAAATTAAAAAAAAAAAGTAAATACATTTTCTTAAACATTTTTGCTTTGTGTTTGTTCACTTGCTAATTTTAGAATTAAATTATTTTTAATGGTCCCCTATTTAAAATAAATTAGGAAAGTTCTATCGCCGGGATACTTTTTCATAACCTTCGATCACCTGTAATGCAAATGACAAAGTTTACCGACATTCTAACCTCCTCCATCTAACTGCACATTCACGTTCACTATGTTACCTTCTGAAAGACCTCAGTGGTTCAGGAGCCAAATTAGTAATCAACATCACCCAAAAGAGCCATAGTAGTGTGAATTCACTGTTTCACTTACCATTTTTATATATTATTCTCACAGCAAAATGGCTGACCAAGTATTATTATTCTATCAATTGGTTAATAACATAGTAAAATATCCTGACTGATTAATAATTAAACCAGTATTTTAATATCATGTGCTGCCCTTCTATTTTTTTTTCTTTGTTATGTGTATATTTGCTACACTCCTCTCAGGGTCCAATTATGAATTAGATCATTTAGAAACTGTGTCCCTGATTCTACAAACTTACCGTAATTAATAAAACCGAGTAAAAGTCATAGATATTGAATATTTTAACACCAAAAAACACTTACCTCCAACTCCCTTAAGATAGTTGCAGCATCGTTTGTCACGAAAAGCTTCTCAAGATGATTGATAACCATTTTGTTCATTCCTAAATGATAAAGAGATTATCAATTCTTATTTTACACAACTGTAATTACCTCATAGTTTATATTGGTGTTATTTGGTTAATTCCTCTCATCTCATGCAATCGATGGACTATTTTTGTTCTTCATCTAAAAGTATTTATAACAAAGCAGTTTATCACAATCAGTTTCCTCTGTAAAGAAGTGGTTTGGGATATCTTGACCTTCACAATTTTTAGCCCTATAAACATTTGTAAATTTGGATTGAGGAACCTGTAAAACCTCTCTTCTGAAACAAAGTTTTGGAGTTACATTAAGGGGGATACTATCAATTTAAACAAAATTAGTTTTTTGTAATCCCATTCTTGTATAATTTAAGATAATGAACAAAAAAAGTAAAAGCACAATTTATTTTTCTTAGGTTTTCAGTTTACTTTATGCATTTGATAGTACAGTGTGTAGTCAGTTTAACCATATCCCCTACACAGTCAATGTTTCTTCACCTTCTGTGGATCTTTCACATAACAGCAAATGGGACAAAAAATATTAAATTAGGACAATGATGATAATTCCACAAAAACAGACTTGAGAACTCAGAGGCAGGTATAGTACATTACACTTTTTTTAAAAAATTGATCAGACTGAAAATGTTCCTTTATTGAAATCATGTGTCTAAAGACATTTGTAACTGAAGTTTTACATAAACAACTGAAGGGTCGTCCTTCAAGAAAAACAAATATCTTCTTTGTGCACAAGTATTACAATAAACAGTAGAAAATTAGAGACGGTTACCATTTGGTCCAAGAGCTGTACGGGTGGTTTGGGCAAGCTCCTTACATGCCTGTATGTTCCTAAATACAGCTTCTTCTAATCCTGAAAAATGCTACCCCCCAAAATAAAAGAGAAAAGAAAAAAGGTTATTTCTTAGAATCAGAGGTCCTAACAAAAAAATTCTGGAAGAATTACAGTCACTTGTCATTTGACAGCCAGGATGGCTTCACTAAAGTCAATAGCAAAACTCCCAATGAGTTATTTTGGAGTGAAATCCAAAGTGTGGTTGAAGGGCCTGACTGCTGTTCAAATTACCAACTGTCAGTTACCTAGCACTTTGGGGGCATTATTTTTAATACTTTCATAGATTCCAGGGCCAGAAAGGACTGTTGTGATGTAGCCTGATCAGTGTATTATATGCCACTGAATTCCCCCACAATAATTCCTAGATCCTATCTTCTAGAAAAACATCCAATTTTGATTTAAAAATGGCCAGTGATGGAAAAGTCACCACAGCCCTTGGTCAATTGTTCCAATGGTTAATTACTCTCACCATTAAAAATGTACATCTTTCAAACTGAATGTGTCTAGTTTCAACTTGCAGCCACTGGATCATTATCACTGCTAACCCGCCGAGCCCATCATTAAACATTTGTTCAAACAAGTCACTTCTTCTTCGCCTTCTCGCTGGGAAGGTGGAGAGGCGGAGCTCTTGGACTATCACTAGAAGGCAGGTGTTTCTAATCCGTCTGTGAATCCTCTCCCATGTCAACATCCTTCCGGAGCGATGGACACCAGGCCCGGGAGGGGATTTCAGTGGCGCTCAGGCCAGTGCCCAACACAGAGTGACAAGAGCCTCACTGCGCCCACTCAAGTCTCCCCTATGGGCACAGCCCAGCGGCTCTTTTGCTCACAGCGCCGCCCCGGGAGCTCCCGTTCGCCGGCTCTCCGGGGCGGGGCGGGGCAGAGCAGAAGGGGGCCGCCCTCGGGGACGGAGCCGGAGGCGAGACACGGGCACCGATGGGCGCGATCCGGGGACACCCGGGGCCGCGAGCCCGATTCGGAGTCAAACCGGCGGGTGGAAAGGGGGAGATTCGGCCCCGCCCAGCCCCTTCCCAGGGCGCAGCTGCGGGTCCCGCCGGCCGCCTCCAGCGCGAACCCGCCGCGGGCAGGGACACGCGTGGGGAGGGGGGAGCTGCCCGAACGCCCCGGCCGAGGGGGGGGGGCGCCGCGGGGAGGACAGACCCCGCCCCCCCCGCGCGTGGAGCCGAAGGGTCCAGCCCGGGCTGCGCTTCTGGAAGCTTCCCCGGCCAGGCCCCGAGGGCGCGGGGGCGGCCCCCCCCCTCCCCCTCACCTTCGCGCCTTCCTTCAGCATCTGGGCGAAGCCCGGGGCCTTGGGCACGTGCAGCGCCATGTCCGCTCGGAGCAGCGAGGCCGGCCGCGACGCACGAGCTGAGCCGCGGGGAGCGGGAGAATGGAGGCAGTCGGCGCGCGCAACCCACAAGCGCCTCCCCAGGCACGCAGGCGCAGAAGGGAACCGCCGCGCCCGGCTGGGGCGGGCCCCCGGCTCCCTCCTCCCCCCTCCCCCGGGCGAAGCGAACGATTCCTGGGGAACATCGAGCGGGGGGGGACGATGTGCTGGATACTTTCTTCTCTGTCTTGTTTCGTTGTGGACTGAATAATGTGCAAAATAGTTGCCCAAAAATGCTCCTTCTGACCTGAAAACGGACCCATCTCCAGGATACATTTCTATAAAGTTTTCAGTATCATGGATAAGCCCGGCGGCGCCCCCGTCTGGTCGTCACGGGAATCAGCTCTGTTGACCCCGGAGCGCCCTCTGCCGGCCGACGCTCGCCTCTGCACTCGGGCCCCGTGTCCCTCCCGGACCCCGGTGCTCTTCAGCTGAGGGTGCTGCACCCTGCAGTACCCCCCTGGTCTTAGGGTCTCCCCCCCCCCGGAACCCACCACGCACTGTCCCCAACTCGCCTCAGATCCAGCCACTGCCAGTCACCACTTGCCTCGGTTCGCTGAGGTTAAAATCCATATCCCCCCCTCAAGGATTGAACTCATAACCCTGGATTTAGCAGGCCAATGCTCAAACCACTGAGCTATCGCTTCCCATTCAAGCGGCGGGAGGAGCTGAGGGTTCCTGTGACAGTGGAGCGGAACGAGTCGCGCGCGCCCACAGCAGCCGCCTTGCGCCCTCCCCCCCCCAGGGCAGACCGCGCTGCCTCGTGACAGGGCTGTGTCCCTCCGCCGCGCTGCGGCGAGCCCCCCTGTGTCCCAGCCAGAGCCCTGCGCGGGGCGGGGTAGCTCAGCCGCCCCCGAGTCCCCCTGTGATCCCGGCCCCGCGCCCTGTCATTCTGCAGCGTGGACACGGGTCAAGCTGCAGCTCCCAGCCAGAGGCTCTGCTGCGTGGGGCGCTTTGGCTGGGGGAGCCGGGGCCAGCCACCAGGTCGTTTGCAAGGCGGTGTGGATGCTCAAGTGTGGAGCTGTTGAGTCTGAACTTTTGATGAGCTTAAACTTAACCCAAACTTGATGTCTCTGTCTGAACTTTTAATCAAAGCTCTGACCTGCGAACTGCTCATGACCCCCCCATCTCCCCTCTGTCTTTTGGAATTTACATTTTAACCTGTTTTATCCTGTAGAATCTTGATTCATTATTCATGACCATTATGACCTGTTAATCACTTGGTTTACTTCTGTGTATAAATATTGATGCTCACCCCTAATAAACTTGCCACACTTACTCTGAAGCTACTGAGCTAAGGATAGTGTGAGCCCGTTGATCAACGAATTGGTGTGTGTGTACGTGGTTTCTGACAGCTTGTGAACCCTATACCAACTCCGCACAAACTCGGGTGCTGGAGAGGTGAGTAGGGACTTGCTATTTTACCTAACAGAGCCAGGTTTACATACATGCGCCCACTGTGCCCTGGGCTTTAGTTACTTGGCTCAGTGTTTCCAGAGAAGAGGCTCCCTGTCCCCCTCTTCCATCCTAGGGCCCCGTTCCCGTTTAGTGATGCGGGAGGAAGAACAGGGTGTGGCGACACCCTTTCCCCCTGCCTGAAACCCTAAAGCGTGTACTGTGAGTGTCAACTGTGGTGATGCATCCAGGGCCGGCGACAGAAGTTTGGGGCCCCCCCCAGCCCAGCTGGCACTTCCCTCCCCCCCCCCAGCTGACAGCGGCCGGGGGGGCCCAGCCCAGCCAGCCCCCCCCCCCCCCGCCCCAGCTGACAGTGGCTGGCGGCAGTGCAGGGTCCTGGGGGAGCGCGAGCCGCCCTTGCTGCTCCCCTCCCCCCCGCGCACTTTCTCCCCCGGACTGCGCCGCTGCCGCCGGCCGGGCTCACTGCTCCTGCTGGGGACATGCGCGCTCGTCCGGAGGAGAGCCGCGCCGCCTCCCCGCCCCTTCCCCGCTCTCCAGGCCCGGCGACAAGGGGGGATGACTACAGGTACTGCTGTGTACCGGGGCCCCCCTAAAGTACGGGGCCCGGTACAGCTCTACCTGTAGTACCCCCCTGTCACCGGCCCTGCTTGCAGGAGTGTTTTCACTAAGTATGTACAATAATTTCAGAGATTGTTACCCAGGAGGCCTTGCAAAAGGAAACTCAGAATTCTGAGATCTGTTACAAGAGACAAGGTGGGTGAAGTAATACATTTTACTGGATCTTTTTATGGGTGGACAGGACAAGCTTTCAAGCTGCACAGAGCATAGCCTGAGGAAGAGCTCTGTGAAGCACAAAAGCTCATCCTCTCTGCCAACACAAGTTGGTCCAATAATAAATATCACCTCAACCTTCTCCTCTCTCATATCCTAGGACCAACATGGCTACAACAAAATGGGAGAGATCCGTATATGCACTTGTCAGCTACAATGAAAAATCATTAACCTTTCATCTCCTAGAAGACAAAAGAATATCAAACCCAACTGCAGCTGTTTTCAAAGTCGGGTTTCTGTACTATTCAAAATGTTAGTTATTTTGCCAGGTGATGCTACCGTAGTTCTGCTAGAGTCCAACAATACCGCAGAAGTATTCTATAATATTCACAACATTTGAGCAATTAGCTTGTATCATAATAGAAAAATTAAGACATACTAAAGGAAGGATTGCTACAACTGCTACGTATCAAAACTGTATTGAAAATGGAAAGGGCCTTATTTAATGGAGTCATTACCTAATGATTCCATTATACAGTCTTTCCTGCACTGTACAGAACAGCCAAGAATTGACAGGATTTCCTGGGTTGCATCAGGTTATAGTCCTCAAAAAATTCCTGCTGTGATATAGTAAAAGAGATACATGTTGCAAGTCCTTTTATAGAGGCTGCAAAGTGCAGTAGATTGGACTGAAAGTCTCTCTGAGTGGCAGTGAAATATCATGGGGCAAACATCTCCAAAAGAACTTTAGGGATATGGCATTGATTATATGATAAACCAGTATTCAGAGAGGAGGGGAAAGGCTCTTCTCAAATTTCAGTTAATATTAGCGATGGGAACTCTGGAGATCTGTGTTCTAGCCCCAGTTCTACAAAATTTTCCCAGGACATCAGTTTCCTCATCACCAGGCATCTGTTAGCCTAAATAAATGCAGGCTTGCAAAGTGCTTTAAGAGCCTCAGATGGAAGGTACTATGCAAGTGCAAAGAAATTATCTCAGCAGTATATAGAAAAGGTTAGGAAAGCCACTGCATTACTAGAAGGATCCAAAAGGCTCCATTTACCATAACAGACAGACAGCTGATGAAATTATTTCTGTGCTGCATGTACTAGCACTGAAAGTCTAATGAAGCCCAGGTTAAGTATGTCAACAAATAATGGGAAGAGTTTTGTTGCTTTGTTTATTGTTTAAGGCTTACTTTGGAAAATAGAGATATTGGTTTGGGTCCCAGGAGTGACTACTTCCCATAAGTGATTCATAACTTTTAAACACAGTCCATTACAGAGAGATGTTACTGGTAGATACTGGACCTCTCTGGAGACTCAGTATTGTAAAAGACTGTTAATGGAAATAAAGAGTGTGATTCATGCCAACAGTACAACATTTGACGCTGGATTTAGGGCTGGTCTACACTACAAACACTGCATCGGTGCAGCTGCACCATTGACGCAGCTGCAGCACTTCAGCACTTGGCAAGCAGATAATGAATAATGGCACAGGTAGATCCCACTTCATCTCCTCTTAAAAGAGCCAGTCATTCTTTACACACCAAGTAATATCCTATACCACAAATCGTCTCTTTGAATTCAAAGGAATTGTATGAGAAGTAAGATGCTACTCATCATCAAGGTAGCAGAATCTGGTTCAAAATGAAGATGACTCCAGCAAAGATATCATAAAAGCAAACGGATGGCACCATCCTTCAAATGCTGCATGTCGCTGAAGACAATGGAAATGAGGTACTCAGCAATGGATCTCAAAGAGCACCCTGTATAGTGCACCAGATACTCTCAAAATCCAAAATGGTTGTGGTGAGCAAATTAAATTGTGTGCTTGTACTCCATAATCTTATCTATGGAGACATTACTGTGCCTAGGTTTAGAAAGATTACACTGCAGGCTGTGGGAAAAGTAATAGGTTCACATCTGTTTAATGGAGACCAGATGAATCAGCAACTTTGGATTTTGCATCCCAACCACAGGAAATGACTGCAAGTCCATTCCACTTTTAGAAAATGCCTAGTTTACTAACTCCTTGATTTTAACTTACTTGTAAAGACCATGTTAAATTTGAACTATTTTACTTAGGCTACTAATGCGCCCAAATCTTAGTATAAACCTGTTCTCTATCATATGTAAATATTCACAGCACTGGCATTCAAAGGAAAAATTAGAAAGGTTGTGCATTTGAACAACAGCTTAGAGAGGCAGTAGGTTCCTGAAGTTTGGTGACAGCTAGTTTGCATCTGACCAAAGGAGGAAGTGAAAAACCCTAGGAACTTACAGCTACATCTTTCTCTATCTGCATCAGGCAATATTCTGTACAGCTATTAGGAATAGGAAACATCCCTTCCTGCCTCAGATACAATATGTCCCACACAATACCCTAAGCAGAATTTATCAGCCCTGTTTGGGATGATGGTGTGTGTAGAACAACCATACAGAGAGCCTCTGTACATCGTGGAGTGGTTTCTGCACCAGCCAGGTTAGTGCAAGTGAATTCCCGTGAGGGTGGACAAAAGAGGCTTATTTGGATCCAGAGGACAAGAAATCCTCAGAACATGTGCACATGCTGTTCTAGAATCCCAATCAACCCCTGCTTAATTCAGGTTCAGGTTCTCAAAGCCCGTTTTCACAGGCTTTATGCAAAGAGTAATACATTTAATCCTATCTGAATATTCATCAATTTCATCTCCTCGTATGATTTGTACACTCAGGCACGCCCACTGTACATCAATGAGTCATCCAGCATCATTTGTGCATTGTCTTGCTACAAAACTTTAAAGAGATCTGCAAAAGGGGAAGTGATGCTAAATCCATGCTATTGTTAACAGCTGTAGGATTGGTAGTTTCCTTTAGTTTGGACTCCACGGAAGTTTATGCCCTGGGCTAGTGATGTGTTACAATATAATTTGTGAGATGATAGAATGATTTTCCCACAAACTAGTAAGACTAGCAAAATCACAGTTAGAACATTGAGCACACACTCCTTGTGAGCCCCTGAAAAGAAATTTTAGATACTCTAACTCGATACAGACAAAGAGTTTAGTATAAGTAGTTCTATTATGACCAAGACCTGTTAAAAGTTCAGGCAAACAAATATAGCTAAGCAAAGGTGCTCAGGGTTACAGAGGGAAAAGGGGAAATGAAAAGATGAATGCATTTAACCATTGACATGTTGAAATTCATTCTGTTGTCCAATGTAAATGATATTTGAATTTTTACAAATTGGCACCAATTATGCTTCTTTTTGGAAAAGGAGACATCTAGTGACAGGATGTGGGTGTGGGGCCTACAAATCTATTTATGGAAAATGGATGTTGTCTTTTCTAAAATGTAGTTTTAAATTGCAGATCTCACGATTGTTCTTTATCATTGTCAAAGGGATAGACTAATACATATTGATACAATTGAATATAAGTATGAGCATAGTATGAATTCAGGCAGACTAATTGCTAGGAACACAAAAGATTTGCACACTGTCTGCCTTTTCTAAGTAGTTTATGAAACAGCAGTAATGTGCTCATTCTGGTTTTGTAGGAGTATCCTATAATTATTCATTTTTCTTTTATCAGCACATTGTACCCTTTCACTGTATTTTTGTCCTAAATGAGAACACTTTAGATTATGCCACCCAGCATCACTTACATTATGGGCTGGTACTAATAAATATCATGTCAATACTCTTTCAATACTCTTTGTGGGGATTTATGATTAAGAGTTCTAGAGCTGGAAAAAGGAGGATGTGTTTACTTATCAGATATATTCAGTGTTTCAATATTTGAGTCGAAAAAAAAATTATTTGGGGGCATTCCTACCACCTCTATGCAAATTCATCTCTAGCACAGTATGCTGTCTAGGACACAGTCCATGGACAGATTTTCTGCTTTACTCAGTTTGCTCAGCCAGTAGAATTAGTCACATTCATAGAGATAAGCATGTGCTTCAGTGGTTTGCATTTATGCCAGAGAAGCTAGCTTTTGAGCCGAATGTGGACCTGATAGAAGTTCAAGGTCTTGGTCCTTATCTTTAAGGGCTCCATGGCCTGGGGCCAGACTATCTAAAGACTGGCAAAAGCTCCAGGATTAAGACAACGATTGACAGCTCTGCATCTCTGGAACAAAGGCACTATTCTTAGTAAGGAAAGGTTACCTGCAAAGAAGAGAGAACTTTCTCAGGGGTGGGTCCAAGACTGTAGAATCACACACACACACACCTAAGGACCATCACAAAACTCGTCACCTTCAAGCCTCAAAGCAATAGGTATATTTATAAATATATATTTTTAAAAACCCTCTAACTGAACAAAACACTCCACTGCAAACTTTTCTCCTTGAGGAGAGGATGAGAGAGCAAACTCATGATGACAGGTGTCAGTCATGTTGCTTAATCCACTTCTGGACCATGCTGGAGGTATGTCTACATTGTAAACAAACAAAACCCACACAGAAACGAGTTTCAGAGCCCAGGTCGACTGACTCAGGCTCACAGGGTTTGCACGATGGGGCTAAAAATAGCAGTTTAGAGGTTCTCCATTGGGCTGGAGCATAGACTCTGAGACCCACTCTTCTCGCCAGATTTCAGAGGGGAAATCTACATGTGTGCCTCATGAGCACGACTAAGTTGACCTGGGCTCTGAGACTTGCTACCACGGGGAATTTTTCACAGCGTAGATGTCCCCTCTGATGTTATGGTGATGCATACAGTAATAGCATCTCTATAGCAAAGAAGAGAACGCAAAGCCCACTGAAATCTATGGAGACTCCCACTGATTTCAGTTCATACATATTTGGGGACTTGCATTTAGAGTTGGATTATATTTTATAGAATGAAGAACTAGACATAATATAATCCCAGGCCAGTGCTCTAAACCACTAGACCACACTACCTCACATATATTAATTAGACTATTGAAAATTTAGTAAATTTCTGAGAAACATGAGATTGAATTAAATATAAAAATATTACATTAATCCACTTTTTTAAAAAAAAATCTGAATGGCACAGTTGCAGAAACCAGAGGACCTTGCTAGTTTTAGGCCAATCTTATCATAGCCACAATCATTTATTGTGCTCAGGAAGTGAGCCCTAGGGCCTGCAGATCTTAAGCTATCTACGTGCTTGTAAACAGTGAAGGAACCAACCAAAGTCCTATTCTTGTGCAACTTAGAAGCTCTAGGAGGACAACTTTATGCACCTAAGTGGCAGTGAGATTGTCATCCTCAAAGTCACACTGCAGTCTGCCAAAAATGTATGATCGAAGAGAAAAATCAAGCTTCCACCACTACAGGATAGTTACTTCCAATGACCAAATGAAAAGGGTAAAAAGATGTTGATTAAATTAAAAGTAATGATACCAAAATTCTTCACAAGTTTTCCAGATTCCTTTTTCCTTAGCCAAAGAAAGAACTGAGACTATACTTGAATGTATACATTTTATTAATTGAATTACATAAATAGTAATAAATACATTCATAAATAAGGAGTTACAGAAAGAAAAGCAATGTGACATGACAGTCAAAGTTCAATCCATGCATTTAACATGAAGTAGTCCAACATTTATCAAATAGGTATAATCAGACCTGGTTAATTCATTTCACACATCATGAAATGGCAATTATAGCAAAATCATCTTAATACACCCAAGAATTAACTACCAGTGTAAATCTTTTAATACAGGTTATTGTTCAAAACTTAAGTGGCAGAAGTAGAAGTTTTCCACAGTTATTACACTTTGAAAAGCTCAATAAGGTTTAAGGGATCCCCTACAGCTGCAGAAATGCTAACCTCTCTGGAGACATCTTAATTCTGCCTGGTCATCTTCATCCAAGATTTTGGAATTAGGAATGACAGTAAGAACTGAGGTAGTCAGGTGGGTCTTGCATCCCTGTTGAGCTTTAAATTCAAACCTCAGTGCTTTCCAACACCAACCCTAAATTAACTTTCACACCATTCAAATTGCACCAAACAGGCAACCTCGGCTTTGCTCTCTAAATACATCTACCACTATACGTACACAAAAACATCTAAAATTGCCAACAATTCCATAACTGAAAAAATTCATAATCACAATATAATGCACCTCTACCCAAATTCCAAAACGTAACAGAAAAATACCTACCCAGAACATCCACATCATCCTCCTCTGAATTCAATAAGCATAAAAATGATTAGAACACCACTATTGCCTCCTACATCAACAGACACAACCACTAACAATACTCTAACTTCCGACAACAGAGGTGCAAAGTCAAAATTGAATGTGTGGTACACTTTGTTTGGTGTAAAAGTTTAAGTAGAGTAGCTGTTTGAAAGCTTTGACGTTGGGGAAGTACCAGACAGTTTCAAGCACATTTAGTTTTGTTTGTTTCTTTTTAAAAAAATGTCTGAGAAATACACAAGTTAGGTGTTACCTGGCGTAAATGTTAATCTTGTGAAACTTCATGTCTTTTGAAGAGTGTTCGGTGGGAAATTGAGGGTGAGTGAAGAATACAAATGTATGCTATCCCATAAGCTAAATCTGTGCACGTCCAGTAGTAAATGATTATTAATTAATAGTAAGCTATGATTCTATAGAACTTGTGTTCTTGAGGTCTCAACATTTCAGATACAAAGTTATGCCCTGGTACAGGGCAGTCAAACTCATTAGTCAGCAAATAGGGACCCAAGGCGCTTCAGAGATAAAAAATATTCTTAAGGAGAAGTCAAGCTGCCCATGTTACGGAGGCCTGATTACAAGAGGGTCTCGGTACCCAAAATCCCTTTCCTTTTCCTCCATCTTCCTTTCTCTCCTGTGGGTGTGGCATTCCTGACACTTCTTTCTTGTCCACTTGTGTTTCAAGATGACTGTAAAGAGAGAGGGAGCACAAGGCATGTGTAAGTGAGAACCCCGACTCAAACACAGTGTAAACTACTGATACAGTGTTCTTTTCCGCATCTGCACACACCCTGGCTATTTCGGTCCAAGACAGTTCTAGGTGCTCCGCAGAAACATCCACAAGGATATCCCCCTCCTCCCAAGCCACACTGGGTGAGAAAAGTACTGACCCCATTCTCCCCAAAAGCCACAATCTCCAAAGGAATGAAATGATGAAGGGCAGTAAGGAATGAATTGACAAGAAATCCTAAATCAATGTGACACGGTGGACTGCCTGGATTGACTTTGTCCAAAACCGCCACAGGACACCCCCTTTTGGAACTCACCAGCAACAGCATCTCCGGTCTCCAAAAGTTCAGCGGGTGAGTAGAAAGCTGGAGACTTGGCTGCAGAATTCCAAGCAGGTTGGAACCGCTGATCGAAGGGCCAGAACTCTGGACACAGTCTCATGGGGGCACCATAAATAGTAGCTGATGAGACATGTACCCTGGTTACAGGGTGTTCACTCAGGGCAGCTGGCTGCACTTGGCCTAGTGCCAAGAGCCTGGAGGGCAAAGACCCGATCCCTGATTACAGGGCGGTCGCTCGCAGCAGGCTTCGAAGACAGCACAAGGCCAAGAGACCCTAACGGCCTCGGAGACGCAAACCCTGGTTACAGGGCGGTCAAGCTGCCCATGTTACTGAAATGAGGTTAATCCCCCAGATTTCAAAAGCCGGATGCAACTTGTACCCCGATTACAGGGTGGTCGCCGGCATTAGCCCAATAGCAGAGACCATAACCTGAATTACAGGAAGGTCAAGCTGTCAAAGTAGCAAAGTCCCACTCTAGAGAGACTTGTGACATGTACCCTGATTACAGGGTTGTCACGCTGACGAGTGGGGCAGAGCACGGCGTAAAGCCAAATGAGCAAAGAGGGCAGAGACCCGGACCCTAGTTACAGGGCGGTCACATTGCTCAACTTACAAAGAACTCAATGCCCCTCCAAAGATAGGGGGAAGTGACTTGCACCCTGATTACAGGGCAGTCACCCTCACTAGCCAGCTAACAGAGACCCAAACGGCCTTGGAGACGCAACCCCTGTTGACAGGGAGGTCAAGCTGCCCATGTTACTGAAATGGCGCGAATCCCCCAGATTTCAAAAGCCAGATGCAACCCGTACCCCGATTACAGGGTGGTCGCTGGCATCAGCCAAAGAGCGGAGACCCTAACCTGAATTACAGGAAGGTCAAGCTGTCAAAGTACCAACAAGCTCGGGATGTCCCATTCTAGAGAGCCTTGTGACATGTACCCTGTTTACAGGGTTGTCACGCTGACGAGTGGGGCAGAGCATGGCATAATGCCAGATGAGCAAGTGGGCAGAGACCCAGACCCTAGTTACAGGGTGGTCACCTTGCTCAGTTTAACAAAGAGCTCAATGCCCCTCCAAGGATAGGGGGAGGTGACTGGCACCCTGATTACAGGGCAGTCACTCACTCGAGCCAGCCCGCGGAGCAGAGTGTCAAAAGGACACAATGGCACAGACCGGGACCCAGCTTACAGGGCGGTCACGCTCCTCACGGTATTAAAAGGCTCCAGATTCCCATACAGTCTAATAAGGTGACCTGAGGCCTGATTACAGGGAGGTTACTGTGCCCAGGGTCCCTTTCCTTTTTCCTCCATCTTCTTTTCTCTTCTGTGGGTGTGGCATTCCTGACACTTCTTTCTTGTCCACTTGTGCTTCAAGATGCTTGTAAAGAGAGAGGGAGCACAAGGCGTGTGTAAGTGAGAACCCCGACTCAAACACAGCGTAAACTACTGATACAGTGTTCTTTTCCGCATCTGCACACACCCTGGCTATTTCGGTCCAAGACAGTTCTAGGTGCTCCTCAGAAACATCCACAAGGATATCCCCCTCCTCCCAAGCCACACTGGGTGAGAAAAGTACTGACCCCATTCTCCCCAAAAGCCACAATCTCCAAAGGAATGAAATGATGAAGGGCAGTAAGGAATGAATTGACAAGAAATCCTAAATCAATGTGACATGGTGGACTGCCTGGATTGACTTTGTCCAAAACCGCCACAGGACACCCCCTTTTGGAACTCACCAGCAACAGCATCTCTGGTCTCCAAAAGTTCAGCGGGTGAGTAGAAAGCTGGAGACTTGGCTGCAGAATTCCAAGCAGGTTGGAACCGCTGATCGAAGGGCCAGAACTCTGGACACAGTCTCATGGGGGCACCATAAATAGTAGCTGATGAGACATGTACCCTGGTTACAGGGTGTTCACTCAGGGCAGCTGGCTGCACTTGGCCTAGTGCCAAGAGCCTGGAGGGCAAAGACCCGATCCCTGATTACAGGGCGGTCGCTCGCAGCAGGCTTCGAAGACAGCACAAGGCCAAGAGACCCTAACGGCATCGGAGACGCAAACCCTGGTTACAGGGCGGTCAAGCTGAAATGAGGTTAATGAAATGAGGTTAATCCCCCAGATTTCAAAAGCCAGAGGCAACCTGTACCCCGATTACAGGGTGGTCGCCGGCATTAGCCCAATAGCAGAGACCATAACCTGAATTACAGGAAGGTCAAGCTGTCAAAGTAGCAAAGTCCCACTCTAGAGAGACTTGTGACATGTACCCTGATTACAGGGTTGTCACGCTGACGAGTGGGGCAGAGCACGGCGTAAAGCCAAATGAGCAAAGAGGGCAGAGACCCGGACCCTAGTTACAGGGCGGTCACATTGCTCAACTTACAAAGAACTCAATGCCCCTCCAAAGATAGGGGGAAGTGACTTGCACCCTGATTACAGGGCAGTCACCCTCACTAGCCAGCTAACAGAGACCCAAACGGCCTTGGAGACGCAACCCCTGGTGACAGGGAGGTCAAGCTGCCCATGTTACTGAAATGACGCGAATCCCCCAGATTTCAAAAGCCAGATGCAACCCGTACCCCGATTACAGGGTGGTCGCTGGCATCAGCCAAAGAGCGGAGACCCTAACCTGAATTACAGGAAGGTCAAGCTGTCAAAGTACCAACAAGCTCGGGATGTCCCATTCTAGAGAGCCTTGTGACATGTACCCTGTTTACAGGGTTGTCACGCTGACGAGTGGGGCAGAGCATGGCATAATGCCAGATGAGCAAGTGGGCAGAGACCCAGACCCTAGTTACAGGGTGGTCACCTTGCTCAGTTTAACAAAGAGCTCAATGCCCCTCCAAGGATAGGGGGAGGTGACTGGCACCCTGATTACAGGGCAGTCACTCACTCGAGCCAGCCCGCGGAGCAGAGTGTCAAAAGGACACAATGGCACAGACCGGGACCCAGCTTACAGGGCGGTCATGCTCCTCACGGTATTAAAAGGCTCCGGATTCCCATACAGTCTAATAAGGTGACCTGAGGCCTGATTACAGGGAGGTTACTGTGCCCAGAGTCCCTTTCCTTTTTCCTCCATCTTCTTTTCTCTTCTGTGGGTGTGGCATTCCTGACACTTCTTTCTTGTCCACTTGTGCTTCAAGATGCTTGTAAAGAGAGAGGGAGCACAAGGCGTGTGTAAGTGAGAACCCCGACTCAAACACAGCGTAAACTACTGATACAGTGTTCTTTTCCGCATCTGCACACACCCTGGCTATTTCGGTCCAAGACAGTTCTAGGTGCTCCTCAGAAACATCCACAAGGATATCCCCCTCCTCCCAAGCCACACTGGGTGAGAAAAGTACTGACCCCATTCTCCCCAAAAGCCACAATCTCCAAAGGAATGAAATGATGAAGGGCAGTAAGGAATGAATTGACAAGAAATCCTAAATCAACGGGACACGGTGGACTGCCTGGATTGACTTTGTCCAAAACCGCCACAGGACACCCCCTTTTGGAACTCACCAGCAACAGCATCTCCGGTCTCCAAAAGTTCAGCGGGTGAGTAGAAAGCTGGAGACTTGGCTGCAGAATTCCAAGCAGGTTGGAACCGCTGATCGAAGGGCCAGAACTCTGGACACAGTCTCATGGGGGCACCATAAATAGTAGCTGATGAGACATGTACCCTGGTTACAGGGTGTTCACTCAGGGCAGCTGGCTGCACTTGGCCTAGTGCCAAGAGCCTGGAGGGCAAAGACCCGATCCCTGATTACAGGGCGGTCGCTCGCAGCAGGCTTCGAAGACAGCACAAGGCCAAGAGACCCTAACGGCATAGGAGACGCAAACCCTGGTTACAGGGCGGTCAAGCTGAAATGAGGTTAATGAAATGAGGTTAATCCCCCAGATTTCAAAAGCCAGAGGCAACCTGTACCCCGATTACAGGGTGGTCGCCGGCATTAGCCCAATAGCAGAGACCATAACCTGAATTACAGGAAGGTCAAGCTGTCAAAGTAGCAAAGTCCCACTCTAGAGAGACTTGTGACATGTACCCTGATTACAGGGTTGTCACGCTGACGAGTGGGGCAGAGCACGGCGTAAAGCCAAATGAGCAAAGAGGGCAGAGACCCGGACCCTAGTTACAGGGCGGTCACATTGCTCAACTTACAAAGAACTCAATGCCCCTCCAAAGATAGGGGGAAGTGACTTGCACCCTGATTACAGGGCAGTCACCCTCACTAGCCAGCTAACAGAGACCCAAACGGCCTTGGAGACGCAACCCCTGGTGACAGGGAGGTCAAGCTGCCCATGTTACTGAAATGACGCGAATCCCCCAGATTTCAAAAGCCAGATGCAACCCGTACCCCGATTACAGGGTGGTCGCTGGCATCAGCCAAAGAGCGGAGACCCTAACCTGAATTACAGGAAGGTCAAGCTGTCAAAGTACCAACAAGCTCGGGATGTCCCATTCTAGAGAGCCTTGTGACATGTACCCTGTTTACAGGGTTGTCACGCTGACGAGTGGGGCAGAGCATGGCATAATGCCAGATGAGCAAGTGGGCAGAGACCCAGACCCTAGTTACAGGGTGGTCACCTTGCTCAGTTTAACAAAGAGCTCAATGCCCCTCCAAGGATAGGGGGAGGTGACTGGCACCCTGATTACAGGGCAGTCACTCACTCGAGCCAGCCCGCGGAGCAGAGTGTCAAAAGGACACAATGGCACAGACCGGGACCCAGCTTACAGGGCGGTCATGCTCCTCACGGTATTAAAAGGCTCCGGATTCCCATACAGTCTAATAAGGTGACCTGAGGCCTGATTACAGGGAGGTTACTGTGCCCAGAGTCCCTTTCCTTTTTCCTCCATCTTCTTTTCTCTTCTGTGGGTGTGGCATTCCTGACACTTCTTTCTTGTCCACTTGTGCTTCAAGATGCTTGTAAAGAGAGAGGGAGCACAAGGCGTGTGTAAGTGAGAACCCCGACTCAAACACAGCGTAAACTACTGATACAGTGTTCTTTTCCGCATCTGCACACACCCTGGCTATTTCGGTCCAAGACAGTTCTAGGTGCTCCTCAGAAACATCCACAAGGATATCCCCCTCCTCCCAAGCCACACTGGGTGAGAAAAGTACTGACCCCATTCTCCCCAAAAGCCACAATCTCCAAAGGAATGAAATGATGAAGGGCAGTAAGGAATGAATTGACAAGAAATCCTAAATCAACGGGACACGGTGGACTGCCTGGATTGACTTTGTCCAAAACCGCCACAGGACACCCCCTTTTGGAACTCACCAGCAACAGCATCTCCGGTCTCCAAAAGTTCAGCGGGTGAGTAGAAAGCTGGAGACTTGGCTGCAGAATTCCAAGCAGGTTGGAACCGCTGATCGAAGGGCCAGAACTCTGGACACAGTCTCATGGGGGCACCATAAATAGTAGCTGATGAGACATGTACCCTGGTTACAGGGTGTTCACTCAGGGCAGCTGGCTGCACTTGGCCTAGTGCCAAGAGCCTGGAGGGCAAAGACCCGATCCCTGATTACAGGGCGGTCGCTCGCAGCAGGCTTCGAAGACAGCACAAGGCCAAGAGACCCTAACGGCATAGGAGACGCAAACCCTGGTTACAGGGCGGTCAAGCTGAAATGAGGTTAATGAAATGAGGTTAATCCCCCAGATTTCAAAAGCCAGAGGCAACCTGTACCCCGATTACAGGGTGGTCGCCGGCATTAGCCCAATAGCAGAGACCATAACCTGAATTACAGGAAGGTCAAGCTGTCAAAGTAGCAAAGTCCCACTCTAGAGAGACTTGTGACATGTACCCTGATTACAGGGTTGTCACGCTGACGAGTGGGGCAGAGCACGGCGTAAAGCCAAATGAGCAAAGAGGGCAGAGACCCGGACCCTAGTTACAGGGCGGTCACATTGCTCAACTTACAAAGAACTCAATGCCCCTCCAAAGATAGGGGGAAGTGACTTGCACCCTGATTACAGGGCAGTCACCCTCACTAGCCAGCTAACAGAGACCCAAACGGCCTTGGAGACGCAACCCCTGGTGACAGGGAGGTCAAGCTGCCCATGTTACTGAAATGACGCGAATCCCCCAGATTTCAAAAGCCAGATGCAACCCGTACCCCGATTACAGGGTGGTCGCTGGCATCAGCCAAAGAGCGGAGACCCTAACCTGAATTACAGGAAGGTCAAGCTGTCAAAGTACCAACAAGCTCGGGATGTCCCATTCTAGAGAGCCTTGTGACATGTACCCTGTTTACAGGGTTGTCACGCTGACGAGTGGGGCAGAGCATGGCATAATGCCAGATGAGCAAGTGGGCAGAGACCCAGACCCTAGTTACAGGGTGGTCACCTTGCTCAGTTTAACAAAGAGCTCAATGCCCCTCCAAGGATAGGGGGAGGTGACTGGCACCCTGATTACAGGGCAGTCACTCACTCGAGCCAGCCCGCGGAGCAGAGTGTCAAAAGGACACAATGGCACAGACCGGGACCCAGCTTACAGGGCGGTCATGCTCCTCACGGTATTAAAAGGCTCCGGATTCCCATACAGTCTAATAAGGTGACCTGAGGCCTGATTACAGGGAGGTTACTGTGCCCAGAGTCCCTTTCCTTTTTCCTCCATCTTCTTTTCTCTTCTGTGGGTGTGGCATTCCTGACACTTCTTTCTTGTCCACTTGTGCTTCAAGATGCTTGTAAAGAGAGAGGGAGCACAAGGCGTGTGTAAGTGAGAACCCCGACTCAAACACAGCGTAAACTACTGATACAGTGTTCTTTTCCGCATCTGCACACACCCTGGCTATTTCGGTCCAAGACAGTTCTAGGTGCTCCTCAGAAACATCCACAAGGATATCCCCCTCCTCCCAAGCCACACTGGGTGAGAAAAGTACTGACCCCATTCTCCCCAAAAGCCACAATCTCCAAAGGAATGAAATGATGAAGGGCAGTAAGGAATGAATTGACAAGAAATCCTAAATCAACGGGACACGGTGGACTGCCTGGATTGACTTTGTCCAAAACCGCCACAGGACACCCCCTTTTGGAACTCACCAGCAACAGCATCTCCGGTCTCCAAAAGTTCAGCGGGTGAGTAGAAAGCTGGAGACTTGGCTGCAGAATTCCAAGCAGGTTGGAACCGCTGATCGAAGGGCCAGAACTCTGGACACAGTCTCATGGGGGCACCATAAATAGTAGCTGATGAGACATGTACCCTGGTTACAGGGTGTTCACTCAGGGCAGCTGGCTGCACTTGGCCTAGTGCCAAGAGCCTGGAGGGCAAAGACCCGATCCCTGATTACAGGGCGGTCGCTCGCAGCAGGCTTCGAAGACAGCACAAGGCCAAGAGACCCTAACGGCATCGGAGACGCAAACCCTGGTTACAGGGCGGTCAAGCTGAAATGAGGTTAATGAAATGAGGTTAATCCCCCAGATTTCAAAAGCCAGAGGCAACCTGTACCCCGATTACAGGGTGGTCGCCGGCATTAGCCCAATAGCAGAGACCATAACCTGAATTACAGGAAGGTCAAGCTGTCAAAGTAGCAAAGTCCCACTCTAGAGAGACTTGTGACATGTACCCTGATTACAGGGTTGTCACGCTGACGAGTGGGGCAGAGCACGGCGTAAAGCCAAATGAGCAAAGAGGGCAGAGACCCGGACCCTAGTTACAGGGCGGTCACATTGCTCAACTTACAAAGAACTCAATGCCCCTCCAAAGATAGGGGGAAGTGACTTGCACCCTGATTACAGGGCAGTCACCCTCACTAGCCAGCTAACAGAGACCCAAACGGCCTCGGAGACGCAACCCCTGGTGACAGGGAGGTCAAGCTGCCCATGTTACTGAAATGACGCGAATCCCCCAGATTTCAAAAGCCAGATGCAACCCGTACCCCGATTACAGGGTGGTCGCTGGCATCAGCCAAAGAGCGGAGACCCTAACCTGAATTACAGGAAGGTCAAGCTGTCAAAGTACCAACAAGCTCGGGATGTCCCATTCTAGAGAGCCTTGTGACATGTACCCTGTTTACAGGGTTGTCACGCTGACGAGTGGGGCAGAGCATGGCATAATGCCAGATGAGCAAGTGGGCAGAGACCCAGACCCTAGTTACAGGGTGGTCACCTTGCTCAGTTTAACAAAGAGCTCAATGCCCTCCAAGGATAGGGGGAGGTGACTGGCACCCTGATTACAGGGCAGTCACTCACTCGAGCCAGCCCGCGGAGCAGAGTGTCAAAAGGACACAATGGCACAGACCGGGACCCAGCTTACAGGGCGGTCATGCTCCTCACGGTATTAAAAGGCTCCGGATTCCCATACAGTCTAATAAGGTGACCTGAGGCCTGATTACAGGGAGGTTACTGTGCCCAGGGTCCCTTTCCTTTTTCCTCCATCTTCTTTTCTCTTCTGTGGGTGTGGCATTCCTGACACTTCTTTCTTGTCCACTTGTGCTTCAAGATGCTTGTAAAGAGAGAGGGAGCACAAGGCGTGTGTAAGTGAGAACCCCGACTCAAACACAGCGTAAACTACTGATACAGTGTTCTTTTCCGCATCTGCACACACCCTGGCTATTTCGGTCCAAGACAGTTCTAGGTGCTCCTCAGAAACATCCACAAGGATATCCCCCTCCTCCCAAGCCACACTGGGTGAGAAAAGTACTGACCCCATTCTCCCCAAAAGCCACAATCTCCAAAGGAATGAAATGATGAAGGGCAGTAAGGAATGAATTGACAAGAAATCCTAAATCAACGGGACACGGTGGACTGCCTGGATTGACTTTGTCCAAAACCGCCACAGGACACCCCCTTTTGGAACTCACCAGCAACAGCATCTCCGGTCTCCAGAAGTTCAGCGGGTGAGTAGAAAGCTGGAGACTTGGCTGCAGAATTCCAAGCAGGTTGGAACCGCTGATCGAAGGGCCAGAACTCTGGACACAGTCTCATGGGGGCACCATAAATAGTAGCTGATGAGACATGTACCCTGGTTACAGGGTGTTCACTCAGGGCAGCTGGCTGCACTTGGCCTAGTGCCAAGAGCCTGGAGGGCAAAGACCCGATCCCTGATTACAGGGCGGTCGCTCGCAGCAGGCTTCGAAGACAGCACAAGGCCAAGAGACCCTAACGGCATCGGAGACGCAAACCCTGGTTACAGGGCGGTCAAGCTGAAATGAGGTTAATGAAATGAGGTTAATCCCCCAGATTTCAAAAGCCAGAGGCAACCTGTACCCCGATTACAGGGTGGTCGCCGGCATTAGCCCAATAGCAGAGACCATAACCTGAATTACAGGAAGGTCAAGCTGTCAAAGTAGCAAAGTCCCACTCTAGAGAGACTTGTGACATGTACCCTGATTACAGGGTTGTCACGCTGACGAGTGGGGCAGAGCACGGCGTAAAGCCAAATGAGCAAAGAGGGCAGAGACCCGGACCCTAGTTACAGGGCGGTCACATTGCTCAACTTACAAAGAACTCAATGCCCCTCCAAAGATAGGGGGAAGTGACTTGCACCCTGATTACAGGGCAGTCACCCTCACTAGCCAGCTAACAGAGACCCAAACGGCCTTGGAGACGCAACCCCTGGTGACAGGGAGGTCAAGCTGCCCATGTTACTGAAATGACGCGAATCCCCCAGATTTCAAAAGCCAGATGCAACCCGTACCCCGATTACAGGGTGGTCGCTGGCATCAGCCAAAGAGCGGAGACCCTAACCTGAATTACAGGAAGGTCAAGCTGTCAAAGTACCAACAAGCTCGGGATGTCCCATTCTAGAGAGCCTTGTGACATGTACCCTGTTTACAGGGTTGTCACGCTGACGAGTGGGGCAGAGCATGGCATAATGCCAGATGAGCAAGTGGGCAGAGACCCAGACCCTAGTTACAGGGTGGTCACCTTGCTCAGTTTAAGAAAGAGCTCAATGCCCCTCCAAGGATAGGGGGAGGTGACTGGCACCCTGATTACAGGGCAGTCACTCACTCGAGCCAGCCCGCGGAGCAGAGTGTCAAAAGGACACAATGGCACAGACCGGGACCCAGCTTACAGGGCGGTCATGCTCCTCACGGTATTAAAAGGCTCCGGATTCCCATACAGTCTAATAAGGTGACCTGAGGCCTGATTACAGGGAGGTTACTGTGCCCAGAGTCCCTTTCCTTTTTCCTCCATCTTCTTTTCTCTTCTGTGGGTGTGGCATTCCTGACACTTCTTTCTTGTCCACTTGTGCTTCAAGATGCTTGTAAAGAGAGAGGGAGCACAAGGCGTGTGTAAGTGAGAACCCCGACTCAAACACAGCGTAAACTACTGATACAGTGTTCTTTTCCGCATCTGCACACACCCTGGCTATTTCGGTCCAAGACAGTTCTAGGTGCTCCTCAGAAACATCCACAAGGATATCCCCCTCCTCCCAAGCCACACTGGGTGAGAAAAGTACTGACCCCATTCTCCCCAAAAGCCACAATCTCCAAAGGAATGAAATGATGAAGGGCAGTAAGGAATGAATTGACAAGAAATCCTAAATCAACGGGACACGGTGGACTGCCTGGATTGACTTTGTCCAAAACCGCCACAGGACACCCCCTTTTGGAACTCACCAGCAACAGCATCTCCGGTCTCCAGAAGTTCAGCGGGTGAGTAGAAAGCTGGAGACTTGGCTGCAGAATTCCAAGCAGGTTGGAACCGCTGATCGAAGGGCCAGAACTCTGGACACAGTCTCATGGGGGCACCATAAATAGTAGCTGATGAGACATGTACCCTGGTTACAGGGTGTTCACTCAGGGCAGCTGGCTGCACTTGGCCTAGTGCCAAGAGCCTGGAGGGCAAAGACCCGATCCCTGATTACAGGGCGGTCGCTCGCAGCAGGCTTCGAAGACAGCACAAGGCCAAGAGACCCTAACGGCATAGGAGACGCAAACCCTGGTTACAGGGCGGTCAAGCTGAAATGAGGTTAATGAAATGAGGTTAATCCCCCAGATTTCAAAAGCCAGAGGCAACCTGTACCCCGATTACAGGGTGGTCGCCGGCATTAGCCCAATAGCAGAGACCATAACCTGAATTACAGGAAGGTCAAGCTGTCAAAGTAGCAAAGTCCCACTCTAGAGAGACTTGTGACATGTACCCTGATTACAGGGTTGTCACGCTGACGAGTGGGGCAGAGCACGGCGTAAAGCCAAATGAGCAAAGAGGGCAGAGACCCGGACCCTAGTTACAGGGCGGTCACATTGCTCAACTTACAAAGAACTCAATGCCCCTCCAAAGATAGGGGGAAGTGACTTGCACCCTGATTACAGGGCAGTCACCCTCACTAGCCAGCTAACAGAGACCCAAACGGCCTCGGAGACGCAACCCCTGGTGACAGGGAGGTCAAGCTGCCCATGTTACTGAAATGACGCGAATCCCCCAGATTTCAAAAGCCAGATGCAACCCGTACCCCGATTACAGGGTGGTCGCTGGCATCAGCCAAAGAGCGGAGACCCTAACCTGAATTACAGGAAGGTCAAGCTGTCAAAGTACCAACAAGCTCGGGATGTCCCATTCTAGAGAGCCTTGTGACATGTACCCTGTTTACAGGGTTGTCACGCTGACGAGTGGGGCAGAGCATGGCATAATGCCAGATGAGCAAGTGGGCAGAGACCCAGACCCTAGTTACAGGGTGGTCACCTTGCTCAGTTTAACAAAGAGCTCAATGCCCCTCCAAGGATAGGGGGAGGTGACTGGCACCCTGATTACAGGGCAGTCACTCACTCGAGCCAGCCCGCGGAGCAGAGTGTCAAAAGGACACAATGGCACAGACCGGGACCCAGCTTACAGGGCGGTCATGCTCCTCACGGTATTAAAAGGCTCCGGATTCCCATACAGTCTAATAAGGTGACCTGAGGCCTGATTACAGGGAGGTTACTGTGCCCAGAGTCCCTTTCCTTTTTCCTCCATCTTCTTTTCTCTTCTGTGGGTGTGGCATTCCTGACACTTCTTTCTTGTCCACTTGTGCTTCAAGATGCTTGTAAAGAGAGAGGGAGCACAAGGCGTGTGTAAGTGAGAACCCCGACTCAAACACAGCGTAAACTACTGATACAGTGTTCTTTTCCGCATCTGCACACACCCTGGCTATTTCGGTCCAAGACAGTTCTAGGTGCTCCTCAGAAACATCCACAAGGATATCCCCCTCCTCCCAAGCCACACTGGGTGAGAAAAGTACGGACCCCATTCTCCCCAAAAGCCACAATCTCCAAAGGAATGAAATGATGAAGGGCAGTAAGGAATGAATTGACAAGAAATCCTAAATCAACGGGACACGGTGGACTGCCTGGATTGACTTTGTCCAAAACCGCCACAGGACACCCCCTTTTGGAACTCACCAGCAACAGCATCTCCGGTCTCCAAAAGTTCAGCGGGTGAGTAGAAAGCTGGAGACTTGGCTGCAGAATTCCAAGCAGGTTGGAACCGCTGATCGAAGGGCCAGAACTCTGGACACAGTCTCATGGGGGCACCATAAATAGTAGCTGATGAGACATGTACCCTGGTTACAGGGTGTTCACTCAGGGCAGCTGGCTGCACTTGGCCTAGTGCCAAGAGCCTGGAGGGCAAAGACCCGATCCCTGATTACAGGGCGGTCGCTCGCAGCAGGCTTCGAAGACAGCACAAGGCCAAGAGACCCTAACGGCATCGGAGACGCAAACCCTGGTTACAGGGCGGTCAAGCTGAAATGAGGTTAATGAAATGAGGTTAATCCCCCAGATTTCAAAAGCCAGAGGCAACCTGTACCCCGATTACAGGGTGGTCGCCGGCATTAGCCCAATAGCAGAGACCATAACCTGAATTACAGGAAGGTCAAGCTGTCAAAGTAGCAAAGTCCCACTCTAGAGAGACTTGTGACATGTACCCTGATTACAGGGTTGTCACGCTGACGAGTGGGGCAGAGCACGGCGTAAAGCCAAATGAGCAAAGAGGGCAGAGACCCGGACCCTAGTTACAGGGCGGTCACATTGCTCAACTTACAAAGAACTCAATGCCCCTCCAAAGATAGGGGGAAGTGACTTGCACCCTGATTACAGGGCAGTCACCCTCACTAGCCAGCTAACAGAGACCCAAACGGCCTCGGAGACGCAACCCCTGTTGACAGGGAGGTCAAGCTGCCCATGTTACTGAAATGACGCGAATCCCCCAGATTTCAAAAGCCAGATGCAACCCGTACCCCGATTACAGGGTGGTCGCTGGCATCAGCCAAAGAGCGGAGACCCTAACCTGAATTACAGGAAGGTCAAGCTGTCAAAGTACCAACAAGCTCGGGATGTCCCATTCTAGAGAGCCTTGTGACATGTACCCTGTTTACAGGGTTGTCACGCTGACGAGTGGGGCAGAGCATGGCATAATGCCAGATGAGCAAGTGGGCAGAGACCCAGACCCTAGTTACAGGGTGGTCACCTTGCTCAGTTTAACAAAGAGCTCAATGCCCTCCAAGGATAGGGGGAGGTGACTGGCACCCTGATTACAGGGCAGTCACTCACTCGAGCCAGCCCGCGGAGCAGAGTGTCAAAAGGACACAATGGCACAGACCGGGACCCAGCTTACAGGGCGGTCATGCTCCTCACGGTATTAAAAGGCTCCGGATTCCCATACAGTCTAATAAGGTGACCTGAGGCCTGATTACAGGGAGGTTACTGTGCCCAGGGTCCCTTTCCTTTTTCCTCCATCTTCTTTTCTCTTCTGTGGGTGTGGCATTCCTGACACTTCTTTCTTGTCCACTTGTGCTTCAAGATGCTTGTAAAGAGAGAGGGAGCACAAGGCGTGTGTAAGTGAGAACCCCGACTCAAACACAGCGTAAACTACTGATACAGTGTTCTTTTCCGCATCTGCACACACCCTGGCTATTTCGGTCCAAGACAGTTCTAGGTGCTCCTCAGAAACATCCACAAGGATATCCCCCTCCTCCCAAGCCACACTGGGTGAGAAAAGTACTGACCCCATTCTCCCCAAAAGCCACAATCTCCAAAGGAATGAAATGATGAAGGGCAGTAAGGAATGAATTGACAAGAAATCCTAAATCAACGGGACACGGTGGACTGCCTGGATTGACTTTGTCCAAAACCGCCACAGGACACCCCCTTTTGGAACTCACCAGCAACAGCATCTCCGGTCTCCAAAAGTTCAGCGGGTGAGTAGAAAGCTGGAGACTTGGCTGCAGAATTCCAAGCAGGTTGGAACCGCTGATCGAAGGGCCAGAACTCTGGACACAGTCTCATGGGGGCACCATAAATAGTAGCTGATGAGACATGTACCCTGGTTACAGGGTGTTCACTCAGGGCAGCTGGCTGCACTTGGCCTAGTGCCAAGAGCCTGGAGGGCAAAGACCCGATCCCTGATTACAGGGCGGTCGCTCGCAGCAGGCTTCGAAGACAGCACAAGGCCAAGAGACCCTAACGGCATCGGAGACGCAAACCCTGGTTACAGGGCGGTCAAGCTGAAATGAGGTTAATGAAATGAGGTTAATCCCCCAGATTTCAAAAGCCAGATGCAACCTGTACCCCGATTATAGGGTGGTCGCCGGCATTAGCCCAATAGCAGAGACCATAACCTGAATTACAGGAAGGTCAAGCTGTCAAAGTAGCAAAGTCCCACTCTAGAGAGACTTGTGACATGTACCCTGATTACAGGGTTGTCACGCTGACGAGTGGGGCAGAGCACGGCGTAAAGCCAAATGAGCAAAGAGGGCAGAGACCCGGACCCTAGTTACAGGGCGGTCACATTGCTCAACTTACAAAGAACTCAATGCCCCTCCAAAGATAGGGGGAAGTGACTTGCACCCTGATTACAGGGCAGTCACCCTCACTAGCCAGCTAACAGAGACCCAAACGGCCTCGGAGACGCAACCCCTGGTGACAGGGAGGTCAAGCTGCCCATGTTACTGAAATGACGCGAATCCCCCAGATTTCAAAAGCCAGATGCAACCCGTACCCCGATTACAGGGTGGTCGCTGGCATCAGCCAAAGAGCGGAGACCCTAACCTGAATTACAGGAAGGTCAAGCTGTCAAAGTACCAACAAGCTCGGGATGTCCCATTCTAGAGAGCCTTGTGACATGTACCCTGTTTACAGGGTTGTCACGCTGACGAGTGGGGCAGAGCATGGCATAATGCCAGATGAGCAAGTGGGCAGAGACCCAGACCCTAGTTACAGGGTGGTCACCTTGCTCAGTTTAACAAAGAGCTCAATGCCCCTCCAAGGATAGGGGGAGGTGACTGGCACCCTGATTACAGGGCAGTCACTCACTCGAGCCAGCCCGCGGAGCAGAGTGTCAAAAGGACACAATGGCACAGACCGGGACCCAGCTTACAGGGCGGTCACGCTCCTCACGGTATTAAAAGGCTCCGGATTCCCATACAGTCTAATAAGGTGACCTGAGGCCTGATTACAGGGAGGTTACTGTGCCCAGAGTCCCTTTCCTTTTTCCTCCATCTTCTTTTCTCTTCTGTGGGTGTGGCATTCCTGACACTTCTTTCTTGTCCACTTGTGCTTCAAGATGCTTGTAAAGAGAGAGGGAGCACAAGGCGTGTGTAAGTGAGAACCCCGACTCAAACACAGCGTAAACTACTGATACAGTGTTCTTTTCCGCATCTGCACACACCCTGGCTATTTCGGTCCAAGACAGTTCTAGGTGCTCCTCAGAAACATCCACAAGGATATCCCCCTCCTCCCAAGCCACACTGGGTGAGAAAAGTACTGACCCCATTCTCCCCAAAAGCCACAATCTCCAAAGGAATGAAATGATGAAGGGCAGTAAGGAATGAATTGACAAGAAATCCTAAATCAACGGGACACGGTGGACTGCCTGGATTGACTTTGTCCAAAACCGCCACAGGACACCCCCTTTTGGAACTCACCAGCAACAGCATCTCCGGTCTCCAGAAGTTCAGCGGGTGAGTAGAAAGCTGGAGACTTGGCTGCAGAATTCCAAGCAGGTTGGAACCGCTGATCGAAGGGCCAGAACTCTGGACACAGTCTCATGGGGGCACCATAAATAGTAGCTGATGAGACATGTACCCTGGTTACAGGGTGTTCACTCAGGGCAGCTGGCTGCACTTGGCCTAGTGCCAAGAGCCTGGAGGGCAAAGACCCGATCCCTGATTACAGGGCGGTCGCTCGCAGCAGGCTTCGAAGACAGCACAAGGCCAAGAGACCCTAACGGCATCGGAGACGCAAACCCTGGTTACAGGGCGGTCAAGCTGAAATGAGGTTAATGAAATGAGGTTAATCCCCCAGATTTCAAAAGCCAGAGGCAACCTGTACCCCGATTACAGGGTGGTCGCCGGCATTAGCCCAATAGCAGAGACCATAACCTGAATTACAGGAAGGTCAAGCTGTCAAAGTAGCAAAGTCCCACTCTAGAGAGACTTGTGACATGTACCCTGATTACAGGGTTGTCATGCTGACGAGTGGGGCAGAGCACGGCGTAAAGCCAAATGAGCAAAGAGGGCAGAGACCCGGACCCTAGTTACAGGGCGGTCACATTGCTCAACTTACAAAGAACTCAATGCCCCTCCAAAGATAGGGGGAAGTGACTTGCACCCTGATTACAGGGCAGTCACCCTCACTAGCCAGCTAACAGAGACCCAAACGGCCTCGGAGACGCAACCCCTGGTGACAGGGAGGTCAAGCTGCCCATGTTATTGAAATGACGCGAATCCCCCAGATTTCAAAAGCCAGATGCAACCCGTACCCCGATTACAGGGTGGTCGCTGGCATCAGCCAAAGAGCGGAGACTCTAACCTGAATTACAGGAAGGTCAAGCTGTCAAAGTACCAACAAGCTCGGGATGTCCCATTCTAGAGAGCCTTGTGACATGTACCCTGTTTACAGGGTTGTCACGCTGACGAGTGGGGCAGAGCATGGCATAATGCCAGATGAGCAAGTGGGCAGAGACCCAGACCCTAGTTACAGGGTGGTCACCTTGCTCAGTTTAACAAAGAGCTCAATGCCCCTCCAAGGATAGGGGGAGGTGACTGGCACCCTGATTACAGGGCAGTCACTCACTCGAGCCAGCCCGCGGAGCAGAGTGTCAAAAGGACACAATGGCACAGACCGGGACCCAGCTTACAGGGCGGTCATGCTCCTCACGGTATTAAAAGGCTCCGGATTCCCATACAGTCTAATAAGGTGACCTGAGGCCTGATTACAGGGAGGTTACTGTGCCCAGGGTCCCTTTCCTTTTTCCTCCATCTTCTTTTCTCTTCTGTGGGTGTGGCATTCCTGACACTTCTTTCTTGTCCACTTGTGCTTCAAGATGCTTGTAAAGAGAGAGGGAGCACAAGGCGTGTGTAAGTGAGAACCCCGACTCAAACACAGCGTAAACTACTGATACAGTGTTCTTTTCCGCATCTGCACACACCCTGGCTATTTCGGTCCAAGACAGTTCTAGGTGCTCCTCAGAAACATCCACAAGGATATCCCCCTCCTCCCAAGCCACACTGGGTGAGAAAAGTACTGACCCCATTCTCCCCAAAAGCCACAATCTCCAAAGGAATGAAATGATGAAGGGCAGTAAGGAATGAATTGACAAGAAATCCTAAATCAACGGGACACGGTGGACTGCCTGGATTGACTTTGTCCAAAACCGCCACAGGACACCCCCTTTTGGAACTCACCAGCAACAGCATCTCCGGTCTCCAAAAGTTCAGCGGGTGAGTAGAAAGCTGGAGACTTGGCTGCAGAATTCCAAGCAGGTTGGAACCGCTGATCGAAGGGCCAGAACTCTGGACACAGTCTCATGGGGGCACCATAAATAGTAGCTGATGAGACATGTACCCTGGTTACAGGGTGTTCACTCAGGGCAGCTGGCTGCACTTGGCCTAGTGCCAAGAGCCTGGAGGGCAAAGACCCGATCCCTGATTACAGGGCGGTCGCTCGCAGCAGGCTTCGAAGACAGCACAAGGCCAAGAGACCCTAACGGCCTCGGAGACGCAAACCCTGGTTACAGGGCGGTCAAGCTGCCCATGTTACTGAAATGAGGTTAATCCCCCAGATTTCAAAAGCCGGATGCAACTTGTACCCCGATTACAGGGTGGTCGCCGGCATTAGCCCAATAGCAGAGACCATAACCTGAATTACAGGAAGGTCAAGCTGTCAAAGTAGCAAAGTCCCACTCTAGAGAGACTTGTGACATGTACCCTGATTACAGGGTTGTCACGCTGACGAGTGGGGCAGAGCACGGCGTAAAGCCAAATGAGCAAAGAGGGCAGAGACCCGGACCCTAGTTACAGGGCGGTCACATTGCTCAACTTACAAAGAACTCAATGCCCCTCCAAAGATAGGGGGAAGTGACTTGCACCCTGATTACAGGGCAGTCACCCTCACTAGCCAGCTAACAGAGACCCAAACGGCCTCGGAGACGCAACCCCTGTTGACAGGGAGGTCAAGCTGCCCATGTTACTGAAATGGCGCGAATCCCCCAGATTTCAAAAGCCAGATGCAACCCGTACCCCGATTACAGGGTGGTCGCTGGCATCAGCCAAAGAGCGGAGACCCTAACCTGAATTACAGGAAGGTCAAGCTGTCAAAGTACCAACAAGCTCGGGATGTCCCATTCTAGAGAGCCTTGTGACATGTACCCTGTTTACAGGGTTGTCACGCTGACGAGTGGGGCAGAGCATGGCATAATGCCAGATGAGCAAGTGGGCAGAGACCCAGACCCTAGTTACAGGGTGGTCACCTTGCTCAGTTTAACAAAGAGCTCAATGCCCCTCCAAGGATAGGGGGAGGTGACTGGCACCCTGATTACAGGGCAGTCACTCACTCGAGCCAGCCCGCGGAGCAGAGTGTCAAAAGGACACAATGGCACAGACCGGGACCCAGCTTACAGGGCGGTCACGCTCCTCACGGTATTAAAAGGCTCCGGATTCCCATACAGTCTAATAAGGTGACCTGAGGCCTGATTACAGGGAGGTTACTGTGCCCAGGGTCCCTTTCCTTTTTCCTCCATCTTCTTTTCTCTTCTGTGGGTGTGGCATTCCTGACACTTCTTTCTTGTCCACTTGTGCTTCAAGATGCTTGTAAAGAGAGAGGGAGCACAAGGCGTGTGTAAGTGAGAACCCCGACTCAAACACAGCGTAAACTACTGTTACAGTGTTCTTTTCCGCATCTGCACACACCCTGGCTATTTCGGTCCAAGACAGTTCTAGGTGCTCCTCAGAAACATCCACAAGGATATCCCCCTCCTCCCAAGCCACACTGGGTGAGAAAAGTACTGACCCCATTCTCCCCAAAAGCCACAATCTCCAAAGGAATGAAATGATGAAGGGCAGTAAGGAATGAATTGACAAGAAATCCTAAATCAACGGGACACGGTGGACTGCCTGGATTGACTTTGTCCAAAACCGCCACAGGACACCCCCTTTTGGAACTCACCAGCAACAGCATCTCCGGTCTCCAGAAGTTCAGCGGGTGAGTAGAAAGCTGGAGACTTGGCTGCAGAATTCCAAGCAGGTTGGAACCGCTGATCGAAGGGCCAGAACTCTGGACACAGTCTCATGGGGGCACCATAAATAGTAGCTGATGAGACATGTACCCTGGTTACAGGGTGTTCACTCAGGGCAGCTGGCTGCACTTGGCCTAGTGCCAAGAGCCTGGAGGGCAAAGACCCGATCCCTGATTACAGGGCGGTCGCTCGCAGCAGGCTTGGAAGACAGCACAAGGCCAAGAGACCCTAACGGTCTCGGAGACGCAAACCCTGGTTACAGGGCGGTCAAGCTGCCCATGTTACTGAAATGAGGTTAATGAAATGAGGTTAATCCCCCAGATTTCAAAAGCCAGATGCAACCTGTACCCCGATTACAGGGTGGTCGCTGGCATTAGCCCAATAGCAGAGACCGTAACCTGAATTACAGGAAGGTCAAGCTGTCAAAGTAGCAATGTCCCACTCTAGAGAGCCTTGTGACATGTACCCTGATTACAGGGTTGTCACGCTGACTAGTGGGGCAGAGCACGGCGTAAAGCCAAATGAGCAAAGAGGTCAGAGACCCGGACCCTAGTTACAGGGCGGTCACATTGCTCAGTTTAACAAAGAGCTCAATGCCCCTCCAAGGATAGGGGGAGGTGACTGGCACCCTGTTTACAGGGCAGTCACTCACTCGAGCCAGCCAGCGGAGCAGAGTGTCAAAAGGACACAATGGCACAGACCGGGACCCAGCTTACAGGGCGGTCACGCTCCTCACGGTATTAAAAGGCTCCAGATTCCCATACAGTCTAATAAGATGACCTGAGGCCTGATTACAGGGAGGTTACTCTGCCCAGAGTCCCTTTCCTTTTTCCTCCATCTTCCTTTCTCTTGTGTGGGTGTGGCATTCCTGACACTTCTTTCTTGTCCACTTGTGCTTCAAAATGCTTGTAAAGAGAGAGGTAGCACAAGGCGTGTGTAAGTGAGAACCCCGACTCAAACACAGTGTATACTACTGATACAGTGTTCTTTTCCACATCTGCACACACCCTGGCTATTTCGGTCCAAGACAGTTCTAGGTGCTCCTCAGAAACATCCACAAGGATATCCCCCTCCTCCCAAGCCACACTGGGTGAGAAAAGTACTGACCCCATTCTCCCCAAAAGCCACAATCTCCAAAGGAATGAAATGATGAAGGGCAGTAAGGAATGAATTGACAAGAAATCCTAAATCAATGGGACAAGGTGGACTGCCTGGATTGACTTTGTCCAAAACCGCCACAGGACACCCCCTTTTGGAACTCACCAGCAACAGCATCTCCGGTCTCCAAAAGTTCAGCGAGTGAGTAGAAAGCTGGAGACTTGGCTGCAGAATTCCAAGCAGGTTGGAACCGCTGATCGAAGGGCCAGAACTCTGGACACAGTCTCATGGGGGCACCATAAATAGTAGCTGATGAGACACGTACCCTGGTTACAGGGTGTTCACTCAGGGCAGCTGGCTGCACTTGGCCTAGTGCCAAGAGCCTGGAGGGCAAAGACCCGATCCCTGATTACAGGGCGGTCGCTCGCAGCAGGCTTCGAAGACAGCACAAGGCCAAGAGACCCTAACGGCCTCGGAGACGCAAACCCTGGTTACAGGGCGGTCAAGCTGCCCATGTTACTGAAATGAGGTTAATCCCCCAGATTTCAAAAGCCAGATGCAACCTGTACCCCGATTACAGGGTGGTCGCTGGCATTAGCCCAATAGCAGAGACCGTAACCTGAATTACAGGAAGGTCAAGCTGTCAAAGTAGCAAAGTCCCACTCTAGAGAGACTTGTGACATGTACCCTGATTACAGGGTTGTCACGCTGACTAGTGGGGCAGAGCACGGCGTAAAGCCAAATGAGCAAAGAGGGCAGAGACCTGGACCCTAGTTACAGGGCGGTCACATTGCTCAGTTTAACAAAGAGCTCAATGCCCCTCCAAGGATAGGGGGAGGTGACTGGCACCCTGTTTACAGGGCAGTCACTCACTCGAGCCAGCCAGCGGAGCAGAGTGTCAAAAGGACACAATGGCACAGACCGGGACCCAGCTTACAGGGCGGTCACGCTCCTCACGGTATTAAAAGGCTCCGGATTCCCATACAGTCTAATAAGGTGACCTGAGGCCTGATTACAGGGAGGTTACTGTGCCCAGGGTCCCTTTCCTTTTTCCTCCATCTTCTTTTCTCTTCTGTGGGTGTGGCATTCCTGACACTTCTTTCTTGTCCACTTGTGCTTCAAGATGCTTGTAAAGAGAGAGGGAGCACAAGGCGTGTGTAAGTGAGAACCCCGACTCAAACACAGCGTAAACTACTGTTACAGTGTTCTTTTCCACATCTGCACACACCCTGGCTATTTCGGTCCAAGACAGTTCTAGGTGCTCCTCAGAAACATCCACAAGGATATCCCCCTCCTCCCAAGCCACACTGGGTGAGAAAAGTACTGACCCCATTCTCCCCAAAAGCCACAATCTCCAAAGGAATGAAATGATGAAGGGCAGTAAGGAATGAATTGACAAGAAATCCTAAATCAACGGGACACGGTGGACTGCCTGGATTGACTTTGTCCAAAACCGCCACAGGACACCCCCTTTTGGAACTCACCAGCAACAGCATCTCCGGTCTCCAGAAGTTCAGCGGGTGAGTAGAAAGCTGGAGACTTGGCTGCAGAATTCCAAGCAGGTTGGAACCGCTGATCGAAGGGCCAGAACTCTGGACACAGTCTCATGGGGGCACCATAAATAGTAGCTGATGAGACATGTACCCTGGTTACAGGGTGTTCACTCAGGGCAGCTGGCTGCACTTGGCCTAGTGCCAAGAGCCTGGAGGGCAAAGACCCGATCCCTGATTACAGGGCGGTCGCTCGCAGCAGGCTTCGAAGACAGCACAAGGCCAAGAAACCCTAACGGCCTCGGAGACGCAAACCCTGGTTACAGGGCGGTCAAGCTGCCCATGTTACTGAAATGAGGTTAATCCCCCAGATTTCAAAAGCCGGATGCAACTTGTACCCCGATTACAGGGTGGTCGCCGGCATTAGCCCAATAGCAGAGACCATAACCTGAATTACAGGAAGGTCAAGCTGTCAAAGTAGCAAAGTCCCACTCTAGAGAGACTTGTGACATGTACCCTGATTACAGGGTTGTCACGCTGACGAGTGGGGCAGAGCACGGCGTAAAGCCAAATGAGCAAAGAGGGCAGTGTGACCCGGACCCTAGTTACAGGGCGGTCACATTGCTCAACTTACAAAGAACTCAATGCCCCTCCAAAGATAGGGGGAAGTGACTTGCACCCTGATTACAGGGCAGTCACCCTCACTAGCCAGCTAACAGAGACCCAAACGGCCTCGGAGACGCAACCCCTGGTGACAGGGAGGTCAAGCTGCCCATGTTACTGAAATGACGCGAATCCCCCAGATTTCAAAAGCCAGATGCAACCCGTACCCCGATTACAGGGTGGTCGCTGGCATCAGCCAAAGAGCGGAGACCCTAACCTGAATTACAGGAAGGTCAAGCTGTCAAAGTACCAACAAGCTCGGGATGTCCCATTCTAGAGAGCCTTGTGACATGTACCCTGTTTACAGGGTTGTCACGCTGACAAGTGGGGCAGAGCATGGCATAATGCCAGATGAGCAAGTGGGCAGAGACCCAGACCCTAGTTACAGGGTGGTCACCTTGCTCAGTTTAACAAAGAGCTCAATGCCCCTCCAAGGATAGGGGGAGGTGACTTGCACCCTGATTACAGGGCAGTCACTCACTCGAGCCAGCCCGCGGAGCAGAGTGTCAAAAGGACACAATGGCACAGACCGGGACCCAGCTTACAGGGCGGTCATGCTCCTCACGGTATTAAAAGGCTCCGGATTCCCATACAGTCTAATAAGGTGACCTGAGGCCTGATTACAGGGAGGTTACTGTGCCCAGGGTCCCTTTCCTTTTTCCTCCATCTTCTTTTCTCTTCTGTGGGTGTGGCATTCCTGACACTTCTTTCTTGTCCACTTGTGCTTCAAGATGCTTGTAAAGAGAGAGGGAGCACAAGGCGTGTGTAAGTGAGAACCCCGACTCAAACACAGCGTAAACTACTGTTACAGTGTTCTTTTCCGCATCTGCACACACCCTGGCTATTTCGGTCCAAGACAGTTCTAGGTGCTCCTCAGAAACATCCACAAGGATATCCCCCTCCTCCCAAGCCACACTGGGTGAGAAAAGTACTGACCCCATTCTCCCCAAAAGCCACAATCTCCAAAGGAATGAAATGATGAAGGGCAGTAAGGAATGAATTGACAAGAAATCCTAAATCAATGGGACACGGTGGACTGCCTGGATTGACTTTGTCCAAAACCGCCACAGGACACCCCCTTTTGGAACTCACCAGCAACAGCATCTCCGGTCTCCAAAAGTTCAGCGGGTGAGTAGAAAGCTGGAGACTTGGCTGCAGAATTCCAAGCAGGTTGGAACCGCTGATCGAAGGGCCAGAACTCTGGACACAGTCTCATGGGGGCACCATAAATAGTAGCTGATGAGACATGTACCCTGGTTACAGGGTGTTCACTCAGGGCAGCTGGCTGCACTTGGCCTAGTGCCAAGAGCCTGGAGGGCAAAGACCCGATCCCTGATTACAGGGCGGTCGCTCGCAGCAGGCTTGGAAGACAGCACAAGGCCAAGAGACCCTAACGGTCTCGGAGACGCAAACCCTGGTTACAGGGCGGTCAAGCTGCCCATGTTACTGAAATGAGGTTAATGAAATGAGGTTAATCCCCCAGATTTCAAAAGCCAGATGCAACCTGTACCCCGATTACAGGGTGGTCGCCGGCATTAGCCCAACAGCAGAGACCATAACCTGAATTACAGGAAGGTCAAGCTGTCAAAGTAGCAAAGTCCCACTCTAGAGAGACTTGTGACATGTACCCAGATTACAGGGTTGTCACGCTGACGAGTGGGGCAGAGCACGGCGTAAAGCCAAATGAGCAAAGAGGGCAGTGTGACCCGGACCCTAGTTACAGGGCGGTCACATTGCTCAACTTACAAAGAACTCAATGCCCCTCCAAAGATAGGGGGAAGTGACTTGCACCCTGATTACAGGGCAGTCACCCTCACTAGCCAGCTAACAGAGACCCAAACGGCCTCGGAGACGCAACCCCTGGTGACAGGGAGGTCAAGCTGCCCATGTTACTGAAATGACGCGAATCCCCCAGATTTCAAAAGCCAGATGCAACCCGTACCCCGATTACAGGGTGGTCGCTGGCATCAGCCAAAGAGCGGAGACCCTAACCTGAATTACAGGAAGGTCAAGCTGTCAAAGTACCAACAAGCTCGGGATGTCCCATTCTAGAGAGCCTTGTGACATGTACCCTGTTTACAGGGTTGTCACGCTGACGAGTGGGGCAGAGCATGGCATAATGCCAGATGAGCAAGTGGGCAGAGACCCAGACCCTAGTTACAGGGTGGTCACCTTGCTCAGTTTAACAAAGAGCTCAATGCCCCTCCAAGGATAGGGGGAGGTGACTTGCACCCTGATTACAGGGCAGTCACTCACTCGAGCCAGCCCGCGGAGCAGAGTGTCAAAAGGACACAATGGCACAGACCGGGACCCAGCTTACAGGGCGGTCATGCTCCTCACGGTATTAAAAGGCTCCGGATTCCCATACAGTCTAATAAGGTGACCTGAGGCCTGATTACAGGGAGGTTACTGTGCCCAGGGTCCCTTTCCTTTTTCCTCCATCTTCTTTTCTCTTCTGTGGGTGTGGCATTCCTGACACTTCTTTCTTGTCCACTTGTGCTTCAAGATGCTTGTAAAGAGAGAGGGAGCACAAGGCGTGTGTAAGTGAGAACCCCGACTCAAACACAGTGTATACTACTGATACAGTGTTCTTTTCCACATCTGCACACACCCTGGCTATTTCGGTCCAAGACAGTTCTAGGTGCTCCTCAGAAACATCCACAAGGATATCCCCCTCCTCCCAAGCCACACTGGGTGAGAAAAGTACTGACCCCATTCTCCCCAAAAGCCACAATCTCCAAAGGAATGAAATGATGAAGGGCAGTAAGGAATGAATTGACAAGAAATCCTAAATCAATGTGACACGGTGGACTGCCTGGATTGACTTTGTCCAAAACCGCCACAGGACACCCCCTTTTGGAACTCACCAGCAACAGCATCTCCGGTCTCCAAAAGTTCAGCGAGTGAGTAGAAAGCTGGAGACTTGGCTGCAGAATTCCAAGCAGGTTGGAACCGCTGATCGAAGGGCCAGAACTCTGGACACAGTCTCATGGGGGCACCATAAATAGTAGCTGATGAGACACGTACCCTGGTTACAGGGTGTTCACTCAGGGCAGCTGGCTGCACTTGGCCTAGTGCCAAGAGCCTGGAGGGCAAAGACCCGATCCCTGATTACAGGGCGGTCGCTCGCAGCAGGCTTCGAAGACAGCACAAGGCCAAGAGACCCTAACGGCCTCGGAGACGCAAACCCTGGTTACAGGGCGGTCAAGCTGCCCATGTTACTGAAATGAGGTTAATCCCCCAGATTTCAAAAGCCAGATGCAACCTGTACCCCGATTACAGGGTGGTCGCTGGCATTAGCCCAATAGCAGAGACCGTAACCTGAATTACAGGAAGGTCAAGCTGTCAAAGTAGCAATGTCCCACTCTAGAGAGCCTTGTGACATGTACCCTGATTACAGGGTTGTCACGCTGACTAGTGGGGCAGAGCACGGCGTAAAGCCAAATGAGCAAAGAGGTCAGAGACTCGGACCCTAGTTACAGGGCGGTCACATTGCTCAGTTTAACAAAGAGCTCAATGCCCCTCCAAGGATAGGGGGAGGTGACTGGCACCCTGTTTACAGGGCAGTCACTCACTCGAGCCAGCCAGCGGAGCAGAGTGTCAAAAGGACACAATGGCACAGACCGGGACCCAGCTTACAGGGCGGTCACGCTCCTCACGGTATTAAAAGGCTCCAGATTCCCATACAGTCTAATAGGATGACCTGAGGCCTGATTACAGGGAGGTTACTCTGCCCAGAGTCCCTTTCCTTTTTCCTCCATCTTCCTTTCTCTTGTGTGGGTTTGGCATTCCTGACACTTCTTTCTTGTCCACTTGTGCTTCAAAATGCTTGTAAAGAGAGAGGTAGCACAAGGCGTGTGTAAGTGAGAACCCCGACTCAAACACAGTGTATACTACTGATACAGTGTTCTTTTCCACATCTGCACACACCCTGGCTATTTCGGTCCAAGACAGTTCTAGGTGCTCCTCAGAAACATCCACAAGGATATCCCCCTCCTCCCAAGCCACACTGGGTGAGAAAAGTACTGACCCCATTCTCCCCAAAAGCCACAATCTCCAAAGGAATGAAATGATGAAGGGCAGTAAGGAATGAATTGACAAGAAATCCTAAATCAATGTGACACGGTGGACTGCCTGGATTGACTTTGTCCAAAACCGCCACAGGACACCCCCTTTTGGAACTCACCAGCAACAGCATCTCCGGTCTCCAAAAGTTCAGCAGGTGAGTAGAAAGCTGGAGACTTGGCTGCAGAATTCCAAGCACTTTGGAACCGCTGATCGAAGGGCCAGAACTCTGGACACAGTCTCATGGGGGCACCATAAATAGTAGCTGATGAGACATGTACCCTGGTTACAGGGTGCTCACTCAGGGCAGCTGGCTGCACTTGGCCTAGTGCCAAGAGCCTGGAGGGCAAAGACCCGATCCCTGATTACAGGGCGGTCGCTCGCAGCAGGCTTCGAAGACAGCACAAGGCCAAGAGACCCTAACGGCATCGGAGACGCAAACCCCGATTACAGGGTGGTCGCCGGCATTAGCCCAACAGCAGAGACCATAACCTGAATTACAGGAAGGTCAAGCTGTCAAAGTAGCAAAGTCCCACTCTAGAGAGACTTGTGACATGTACCCTGATTACAGGGTTGTCACGCTGACGAGTGGGGCAGAGCACGGCGTAAAGCCAAATGAGCAAAGAGGGCAGAGATCCGGACCCTAGTTACAGGGCGGTCACATTGCTCAACTTACAAAGAACTCAATGCCCCTCCAAAGATAGGGGGAAGTGACTTGCACCCTGATTACAGGGCACTCACCCTCACTAGCCAGCTAACAGAGACCCAAACGGCCTCGGAGACGCAACCCCTGGTGACAGGGAGGTCAAGCTGCCCATGTTACTGAAATGACGCGAATCCCCCAGATTTCAAAAGCCAGATGCAACCCGTACCCCGATTACAGGGTGGTCGCTGGCATCAGCCAAAGAGCGGAGACCCTAACCTGAATTACAGGAAGGTCAAGCTGTCAAAGTACCAACAAGCTGGGGATGTCCCATTTTAGAGAGCCTTGTGACATGTACCCTGGTTACAGGGTTGTCACGGTGACGAGTGGGGCAGAGCATGGCATAATGCCAGATGAGCAAGAGGGCAGAGACCCAGACCCTGTTTACAGGGTTATCATGTTGCTCAAGTACTAGGAAATACTCTACTTTGTTTGACCTAAATTACCCTGATTATCGGCTAATACTTGCCATTAGTTCCCTAAAAGGAACTCAACTTGAAGAAAGCAGAAGTTGAGAGATACTCTCTTGTTCACTAAAAGATGATATGTACCCCGAAGTCTTCTCTTTTGGGGGGAAGAGGAAGGTAAATATATTAATACCCTTTCAGCTCTTTTTCCAATTCTGGGGAGAGTAAATAAAAAGCACTGCAGTGATTTAACTTAAAGAACTCAAAATAAACAAATTAAGAAATAACAATGTTCACTCCCATTTGTATCACATTCTCTCCCATACATACAAGAATACATACAAAATACATACAAAAGAAAGGGGGACTTCCCACAACAGAAAGAGAGCTTATTTCAATAGGTTACTTGACCCTCAGTGTTAAACTTGACCAGTCTTCTTCCCCTCCAAAAAAGAAAGGGAAAAGGCCTAAGACCTGAACCCTGCTAACTGGGCGGTCACACTATTCAAGGGATTAAAAGGCTCAAGAGCACCGTACACACAGTGTAATTAGATGACTAGATGCCTGATTAGAAGCAGGTTACTGTGACTAGAGTCCCTTTCCTTTGCCTCCATTTTCAGTGACTTGTCTTTCTACCCCTTTGCCTGACATTCCTGAACCTTTCTTCTTGTCCACGGGTTCTTCAAGCTGCCTGAAACAGAGAGAGGGAGCACAGAGACATGTGTTAGTCAGGTGCCCTTACAACTCCACGTATCTCAGATGAGGATTTTCCTCTCCTGAGTGAAAAAAGTACCAAATCTTTTGCGCTGAGCTCCTCCCCCTGCATCACCTCATCCATTCCCACTGAGGCTCTGAACCACCCCTTCAGAATCACCTTAGCTTTTCCCACCCAGTCTCCGCCCCTTCCGAGTCACCTCAGCCTTTCCCGCCAAAACTCTGACACCCCCCACCCTTCAAAGTCACCTCAGCATTTCCTGCCAAAACTGTGACACCCCCCACCCTTCAGAGTCACCTCAGCTTTTCCTGTCCAAACTCCGACACACCCCTGGTTCAGTCACCTCAGCTTTTTCTGTCCACACTGTGACACCCCCATCCGTCCCTGCTTCAGAGTCACCTCAGCCTTTCCCGCCAAAACTCTGACACCCCCCACCCTTCAAAGTCACCTCAGCATTTCCTGCCAAAACTGTGACACCCCCCACCCTTCAGAGTCACCTCAGCTTTTCCTGTCCAAACTCCGACACACCCCTGGTTCAGTCACCTCAGCTTTTTCTGCCCACACTGTGACACCCCCATCCGTCCCTGCTTCAGAGTCACCTCAGCTTTTCCCGCCCATGCTCTGACACCCCCCATGCCCTTCAGAGTCACCTCAGCCTTTCACACTTACGCTCCGCCCCCTCCCCCTTTCAGAGTCACCTCAGTGTTTCCTGCCCAGGTTCGGACCCCCCCTCTTCAGAGTCACCTCAGCGTTTCCCGCCCAGGATCTGACACCTTCCCCGCTGCTTCAGTGTCACCTCAGCATTTTTCACCCGGCTCTGACACTCCCCTTTAGAGTCACCTCACTTTTCCCGCTCAAGTGCTGGACTCCTCCTCTGTTCCCATCTCAGACTTTCCAGCCCAGAGGCCAGTTCCTGCTCTGGCGTTACCCAGGCTCTGACCTCCCTGCTTCAGAATCACCTCAGCCTTTCCCACGCAGGCTACGACCCACCCCACTTCGGAGTCACCTGAGCCTTTCCCACCCAGGCTATCACTCACCCACTTTAGAGTCACCTCAGCTTTTCCTGCCCAGTTTCAGAGCCCCTCCCTTGGCATCACCTCACTCTTTCCCTCCCAGACACCGAGCTCCTCCTCTGGTGTCATCTCAGGCTTTCCCTCCTAGACACTGAGCTCTTCCTCTGGTGTCACCTCAGCCTTTCCCACCCAGGTGCTGAGCCCATTCCTCTAGCGTCACTTCAGCACTTCCCTCTACCTCATTTGATCTACCTCAGACCTTTCCCGCCTCAGCCCAAGCCCCAAAAAACAACTCGTGCCATCTCATCTCTTTGCCCAGCCTGGTGCCTCAAATCACGTTCATCATCCCTTTGTGCAATGTCAACATTTCCCCTCTGAACTTGAACCCTTCCTTATTCCCTGACCTCTCCATGCCTGGCCGGAGCCCCACCCTCTGGTGCCCAGTCCCCACCCCTCTCTTCCAGTTACCTCAGCGCTTCCTGCCTCAAACCAAACCCTTCCCTCTGCTTGTGCCCTTTCTATAGGTTTGCCCCCAGCCTCTTCCTACCTTCTCAGTATCACCCCTTCCTGCTCCGCAGCAACCTCAGTGCCTTCTGCCTGCCCCCTGTTGCAGTTTCCCACCCAATCCACATTCCGTCTACTGCCGTCTCAGACTTCCTGCCAGAGCCAGCTGCTTCCCGCCATCTCATCGTGGCACTCCAGACTCACCTTTGCCCCTCCTGCCACCTCACAACAAGGCCACCCACTCCTCTTTCTCGGGTAGTGCCTGTCGCTGCTTCCCATATGCCCTCCTCCCAGTGCCTGCACCATTTCTAGCCTGAGCCACAGTCCCTCCCGCTCATGCCACCATGTGGAAGCCTAGTCCAAGCCCCCCGTCTCTGAGGTGCTTGTTTCATCTGTTCCCAACCAGTCTGATGCTCTGGGGGTATCAGGGCCTCCTACAAGGTTCTGCTAGCTGTAGGCAGCTCCTAGTGCCACTTCTCCCCATTGAGCCCCCCTTTCCCTGAGGGACTGGAGCAGCATCAGTGTTTCAAAGAAAAGGGCTCTGGCCTGGGCACGTGGCCATCTGCTCTTAAGTCCCTGTCCCCGTCTCATGCTGTCTTCCAGGCCCACCTCACCGTCGGCACCTGCCATCCTCTTATCTGAAGTCTCGCCTCAGTCTTGAGCTGACTCAGCCTCTCTCTCACACCAAACACCCTCCCTCTTGAACCATTTCCCACCCAGTCTGAGACCTGCCCCCTGGTGGAGCCCCATGTGGGCTCCGTCCCGCCCTTGTGTTCCTTGTGTTTTGGAGTCCTGGTGCCGGGGTGGCAGCCTGGCAGCAATTCACAGAGCTGCCTCCAAAGGTGCAAGGGGTCGATCTCACTTGTCAGGCCACTTCCCATGGCAGACCCTGCACTGAGCCTGTCTTGGCCTCTTTCTATTTGGTAGGGGAAACCAAACCGTCCCTTGCTATCCCTCAGCAGTGCACAGCGCCTGCCTGCACCTGCTTCACCACAGTGCCAAGCGTGGCCCCATCCCTGCTGCTCAGGCGCTAGCACCAAGTCCATCCTGTCTTCCCTCATCCCCCGCAGCACGCAGCCATCCCAGGGTCTTTTGCAGAGCCCATCACCAGCCCAGGGAGGAGTTGGGCCTCTCCCAGCCTTAGGCAGTGACTTCCCATGTGCACAGCCTGACGCCACTGACAGGAAAGAGAAACCCGCAGACAGTGACCAACATCCTCAAAGGTGTTTGGGCCCCTCACTCCCATAATGGCTAAGTACCTTGGAGAATCTAGGCCAATATGGATAAAAAGAAGAAACTTACGGACTCAATATACTGATGTGTGGATAGCACCTCAGTACGTTTCAGTGTGCAGGTGATTTCCTTTCTAATGCCTGTGCAGGGGATATCAATTTACACTAGAAGCTTTTGCTGTATCTTTTGGCTTCTGGAGCCTGGGCAGGAAATCCTGAGGTGACTCTGAAGAGGGGAGGGGTCGGAGCATAAGTGAGAAAAGCTGAGGTGACTCTGAAGGGCATAGGGGGTGTCAGAGCCTGGGCAGGAAAAGCTGAAGTGATTCTGAAGGGGGGAGCAGTCAGAGCCTGGGCGGGAAACTCTGAGGTGATTCTGAAGAGGGGGGGTTGGAGCTCGGGTGGGAAACGCTGAGGTGACTTTGGAGGGGTGGGGGGATGCTCAGAGCCTGGGCGGGAAATGCTGAGGTGACTCTGAAGTGGGGGGATGGTAGGAGCCTGGGCGGGAAATGCTCTGAGGTGACTCAGAAGTAGGGAGGGTAGGGGGTGTGTCACATCCTGGGTGGGAAAAACTGAGGTGACTCTGAATCGGGGTGTGTGTGTCAGAGTTTGGGTGGGAAATGCTGAGGTGACTCTGAAGGGGGGAGGGGTCAGAGCGTAAGTGGGAAATACTGACGTGCCTCTGAAGTGGGGAGAAGTGTGGGGGTGTCAGAGCCTGGGCGGGAAAAACTGAAGTGACTATGAAGGGTGGGGGGTGTCAGAGTTTTGGCGGGAAAGGCTGAGGTGATTTGGAAGGGGCGGAGCCTGGGGGAAAAGCTAAGGTGACTTTGAAGGGTGGGGGGTGTCAGAGATTTGGCAGGAAATGCTGAGGTGACTTTGAAGGGTGGGGGGTGTCAGAGATTTGGCGGGAAAGGCTGAGGTGACTCGGAAGGGGCAGAGCCTGGGTGGGAAATGCTGAGGTGACTCTGAAGGGGTGGTTCAGAGCCTCAGTGGGAATGGATGAGGTGAAGCAGGGGGAGGAGCTCAGCGCAAAAGATTTGGTACTTTTCTAACTCAGAGGAGAAAATCCTCATCTGAGATATGTGGAGTTGTTGTAAGGGCATCTGACTAACACATGCCTCTGTGCTCCCTCTTTTTGGTTCAGGCAGCTTAAAGCACAAGTGGACAAGAAGAAAGGTTCAGGAATGTCAGGCAAAGGGGTAGAAAGAAGACAAGTCACTGAAGATGGAGACAAAGGAAAGGGACTCTGGTCACAGTAACCTGCTTCTAATCAGGCCTCTAGTCATCTAATTACACTGTGTATACGGTGCTCTTGAGCCTTTTAATCCCTTGAATAGTGTGACCGCCCTGTAAGCAGGGTTCAGGTCTTAGGCCTTTTCCCTTTCTTTTTGGAGGGGAAGAAGACTGGTCAAGTTTAACACTGAGGGTCAAGTAACCTATTGGAATAAGCTCTCTTTCTGTTCTAGGAAATCCCCCTTTCTTTTGTATGTATGTGTATGGGAGAGAATGTGATACAAATGGGAGTGAACATTGTTATTTCTTAATTTGTTTATTTTGAGTTCTTTAAGTTAAATCACTGCAGTGCTTTTTATTTACTCTCCTCAGAATTGGAAAAAGAGCTGAAAGGGTATTAATATATTTACCTTCCTCTTCCCCCCAAAAGAGAAGACTACGGGCCAGATATCATCTTTTAGTACACAGGAGACTATCTCTCCAATTCTGTTTCCTTCAGTTTGAGTTCCTTTTAGTGAGCTGATGGCAACTATTGGGCGATAATCAGGGTGATTAGGTAAAACAAAGTAGAGTATTTCCTAGTATTTGGGCAAGGTGATAACCCTGTAACCAGGTCCGGGTCTCTACCCACTTGCGAATCTGGCATTATGCAATGCTCGGCCCCACTAGTTAGCGTGACAACCCTGTAATCAGGGTACATGTCACAAGTCTCTCTAGAGTGGGACTTTGCTACATTGACAGCTTGACCTTCCTGTAATTCAGGTTATGGTCTCTGCTCTTTGGCTGATGCCAGCGACCACCCTGTAATCGGGTAACAGGTTGCATCTGGCTTTTGAAATCTGGGGGATTAACCTCATTTCAGTAACATGGGCAGCTTGACCTCCCTGTCACCAGGGGTTGCGTCTCCGAGGCCATTAGGGTCTCTGTTAGCTGGCTAGTGAGGGTGACTGCCCTGTAATCAGGGTGCAAGTCACTTCCCCCTATTTTTGGAGGGGCATTGAGTTCTTTGTAAGTTGAGCAATGTGACCGCCCTGTAACTAGGGTCCGGGTCTCTGCCCTCTTTGCTCATTTGGCTTTACGCCGTGCTCTGCCCCACTCGTCAGCGTGACAACCCTGTAATCAGGGTACATGTCACAAGTCTCTCTAGAGTGGGACTTTGCTACTTTGACAGCTTGACCTTCCTGTAATTCAGGTTATGGTCTCTGCTATTGGGCTAATGCCGGCGACCACCCTGTAATCGGGGTACAGGTTGCATCTGTCTTTTGAAAGCTGGGGGATTAACCTCATTTCATTAACCTCATTTCAGCTTGACCGCCCTGTAACCAGGGTTTGCGTCTCCGATGCCGTTAGGGTCTCTTGGCCTTGTGCTGTCTTCGAAGCCTGCTGCGAGCGACCGCCCTGTAATCAGGGATCGGGTCTTTGCCCTCCAGGCTCTTGGCACTAGGCCAAGTGCAGCCAGCTGCCCTGAGTGAACACCCTGTAACCAGGGTACGTGTCTCATCAGCTACTATTTATGGTGCCCCCATGAGACTGTGTCCAGAGTTCTGGCCCTTCGATCAGTGGTTCCAACCTGCTTGGAATTCTGCAGCCAAGTCTCCAGCTTTCTACTCACCCGCTGAACTTTTGGAGACCGGAGATGCTGTTGCTGGTGAGTTCCAAAAGGGGGTGTCCTGTGGCGGTTTTGGACAAAGTCAATCCAGGCAGTCCACCGTGTCCCATTGATTTAGGATTTCTTGTCAATTCATTCCTTACTGCCCTTCATCATTTCATTCCTTTGGAGATTGTGGCTTTTGGGGAGAATGGGGTCAGTACTTTTCTCACCCAGTGTGGCTTGGGAGGAGGGGGATATCCTTGTGGATGTTTCTGAGGAGCACCTATAACTGTCTTGAACCGAAATAGCCAGGGTGTGTGCAGATGCGGAAAAGAACACTGTATCAGTAGTTTACGCTGTGTTTGAGTCGGGGTTCTCACTTACACACGCCTTGTGTTCCCTCTCTCTTTACAAGCATCTTGAAGCACAAGTGGACAAGAAAGAAGTGTCAGGAATGCCACACCCACAGAAGAGAAAAGAAGATGGAGGAAAAAGGAAAGGGACTCTGGGCACAGTAACCTCCCTGTAATCAGGCCTCAGGTCACCTTATTAGACTGTATGGGAATCTGGAGCCTTTTAATACCGTGAGGAGCGTGACCGCCCTGTAAGCTGGGTCCCGGTCTGTGCCACTGTGTCCTTTTGACACTCTGCTCCGCTGGCTGGCTCGAGTGAGTGACTGCCCTGTAATCAGGGTGCAAGTCACCTCCCCCTATCCTTGGAGGGGCATTGAGCTCTTTGTTAAACTGAGCAAGGTGACCGCCTTGTAACTAGGGTCTGGGTCTCTGCCCACTTGCTCATCTGGCATTATGCCATGCACTGCCCCACTCGTCAGCGTGACAACCCTGTAAACAGGGTACATGTCACAAGGCTCTCTAGAATGGGACATCCCGAGCTTGTTGGTACTTTGACAGCTTGACCTTCCTGTAATTCAGGTTAGGGTCTCTGCTCTTTGGCTGATGCCAGCGACCACCCTGTAATCGGGGTACGGGTTGCATCTGGCTTTTGAAATCTGGGGGATTCGCGTCATTTCAGTAACATGGGCAGCTTGACCTCCCTGTCACCAGGGGTTGCGTCTCCGAGGCCGTTTGGGTCTCTGTTAGCTGGCTAGGGAGGGTGAGTGCCCTGTAATCAGGGTGCAAGTCACTTCCCCCTATCTTTGGAGGGGCAGTGAGTTCTTTGTAAGTTGAGCAATGTGACCGCCCTGTAACTAGGGTCCGGGTCTCTGCCCTCTTTGCTCATTTGGCTTTACGCCGTGCTCTGCCCCACTAGTCAGCGTGACAACCCTGTAATCAGGGTACATGCCACAAGTCTCTCTAGAGTGGGACTTTGCTACTTTGACAGCTTGACCTTCCTGTAATTCAGGTTATGGTCTCTGCTATTGGGCTAATGCCGGCGACCACCCTGTAATCGGGGTACAGGTTGCATCCGGCTTTTGAAATCTGGGGGATTAACCTCATTTCAGTAACATGGGCAGCTTGACCGCCCTGTAACCAGGGTTTGCGTCTCCGAGGCCGTTAGGGTCTCTTGGCCTTGTGCTGTCTTCGAAGCCTGCTGCGAGCGACCGCCCTGTAATCAGGGATCGGGTCTTTGCCCTCCAGGCTCTTGGCACTAGGCCAAGTGCAGCCAGCTGCCCTGAGTGAACACCCTGTAACCAGGGTACATGTCTCATCAGCTACTATTTATGGTGCCCCCATGAGACTGTGTCCAGAGTTCTGGCCCTTCGATCAGTGGTTCCAACGTGCTTGGAATTCTGCAGCCAAGTCTCCAGCTTTCTACTCACCCGCTGAACTTTTGGAGACCGGAGATGCTGTTGCTGGTGAGTTCCAAAAGGGGTGTCCTGTGGCGGTTTTGGACAATGTCAATCCAGGCAGTACACCGTGTCACATTGATTTAGGATTTCTTGTCAATTCATTCCTTACTGCCCTTCATCATTTCATTCCTTTGGAGATTGTGGCTTTTGGGGAGAATGGGGTCAGTACTTTTCTCACCCAGTGTGGCTTGGGAGGAGGGGGATATCCTTGTGGATGTTTCTGAGGAGCACCTATAACTGTCTTGAACCGAAATAGCCAGGGTGTGTGCAGATGCGGAAAAGAACACTGTATCAGTAGTTTACGCTGTGTTTGAGTCGGGGTTCTCACTTACACACGCCTTGTGCTCCGTCTCTCTTTACAAGCATTTTGAAGCACAAGTGGACAAGAAAGAAGTGTCAGGAATGCCACACCCACAGAAGAGAAAGGAAGATGGAGGAAAAAGGAAAGGGACCCTGGGCACAGTAACCTCCCTGTAATCAGGCCTCAGGTCATCTTATTAGACTGTATGGGAATCTGGAGCCTTTTAATACCGTGAGGAGCGTGACCGCCCTGTAAGCTGGGTCCCGGTCTGTGCCATTGTGTCCTTTTGACACTCTGCTCCGCTGACTGGCTCGAGTGAGTGACTGCCCTGTAATCAGGGTGCCAGTCACCTCCCCCTATCCTTGGAGGGGCATTGAGCTCTTTGTTAAACTGAGCAAGGTGACCGCCTTGTAACTAGGGTCTGGGTCTCTGCCCACTTGCTCATCTGGCATTATGCCATGCTCTGCCCCACTCGTCAGCGTGACAACCCTGTAAACAGGGTACATGTCACAAGGCTCTCTAGAGTGGGACATCCCGAGCTTGTTGGTACTTTGACAGCTTGACCTTCCTGTAATTCAGGTTAGGGTCTCTGCTCTTTGGCTGATGCCAGCGACCACCCTGTAATCGGGGTACGTGTTGCATCTGGCTTTTGAAATCTGGGGGATTAACCTCATTTCAGTAACATGGGCAGCTTGACCGCCCTGTCACCAGGGGTTGCGTCTCCGATGCCGTTAGGGTCTCTTGGCCTTGTGCTGTCTTCGAAGCCTGCTGCGAACGACCGCCCTGTAATCAGGGATCAGGTGTTTGCCCTCCAGGCTCTTGGCACTAGGCCAAGTGCAGCCAGCTGCCCTGAGTGAGCACCCTGTAACCAGGGTACATGTCTCATCAGCTACTATTTATGGTGCCCCCATGAGACTGTGTCCAGAGTTCTGGCCCTTCGATCAGCGGTTCCAACCTGCTTGGAATTCTGCAGCCAAGTCTCCAGCTTTCTACTCACCCGCTGAACTTTTGGAGACCGGAGATGCTGTTGCTGGTGAGTTCCAAAAGGGGGTGTCCTGTGGCGGTTTTGGACAAAGTCAATCCAGGCAGTACAGCTTGTCACATTGATTTAGGATTTCTTGTCAATTAATTCCTTACTGCCCATAATTAGTTCATTCCTTTTGACTTTGTATGGAGACTGCCTGGTGTAATAGTTGTCAAGGGGAAATCTGGAGATTGTGGCTTTTGAGGAGAATAGCTTCAGTACTTTTTTCACCCAGTGTGGCTTGGGACGGGGGGGGGGATATCCTTCTGGAAGTGTCTGAGGAGCATCTGGAAATGTCTTGGGCCTAAATAGCGAGGGTGTCTGTAGATCCAGAAAAAGAACACTGGATCATTAATTTACAATGATTTTGAGTCAGGGATGTGGAGTTGTGCAAAGGGGTTCTCACTTTCACATGTGTTGTGCTCCCTTTTTCTTTACAGTCATCTTGAAGCACAAGTGGAGAAGAAAGAAGTGTTATGAGTGCTATACCCAGAGGAGAGAAAAGAAGATGGAGGAAAAGGAATGGATTTTTGGGTACATATACCCTCTTGTAATCAGGCCCCAGTAACATGAGTAGCTTGACTTCTCCGTAAGAAGAGTTTGTATCTCTGATTGCCTTTGTGTCTTTATTAGCTGGCTAATGAGTTTGACTGCCCTGTACCAAGGCATAACTGTATATCTGAAATGTCGAGACCTCAAAAACACAAGTTCCTTAGAATCATAGCTTACTATTAATTAATAATCATTTACTACTGGAAGTGCACAGATTTAGCTTATGGGATAGCATACATTTGTATTCTTCACTCACCCTCAATTTCCCACAGAACACTCTTCAAACAACATGAAGTTTCACAAGATTAACATTTACGCCGGGTAACACCTAACTTGTGTATTTCTCAGACATTTTTTAAAAAGGAAGCAAACAAAACTAAATGTGCTTGAAACTGTCTGGTACAACCCCCACTTCAACGCTTTCAAAAAGCTACTCTACTTAAACTTTTACACCAAACGAAGTGTACCACACATTCAATTTTGACTTTGCACCTCTGTTGTCAGAAGTTAGAGTATTTTTAGTGGTTGTGTCTGTTGACGTAGGAGGTAATAGTGGTGTTTTAATAGTTTTTATGCTTATTAAATTCAGAGGATGATGATGTGGATGTTCTGGGTAGGTATTTTTCTGTTAAGTTTTGGAATTTGGGTAGAGGTGCATTATATTGTGATTATGAATTTTTTCAGGTATGGAATTGTTGGCAATTTTAGATCTTTTTGTGTTCGTACATTAGTAGATGTATTTAAAGGGTAAAGCCGAGGTTGCCTGTTTGGTGCATTTGATTGGTGTGAAAGTTAATTTAGGGCTGGTGTTGGAAAGCACTGAGGTTTGAATTTAAAGCTCAACAGGGATGCAAGACCCACCTGACTACCTCAGTTCTTACTGTCATTCCTAATTCCAAAATCTTGGATGAAGATGACCAGGCAGAATTAAGATGTCTCCAGAGAGGTTAGCATTTCTGCAGCTGTAGGGGATCCCTTAAACCTTATTGAGCTTTTCAAAGTGTAATAACTGTGGAAAACTTCTACTTCTGCCACTTAAGTTTTGAACAATAACCTGTATTAAAAGATTTACACTGGTAGTTAATTCTTGGGTGTATTAAGATGATTTTGCTATAATTGCCATTTGATGATGTGTGAAATGAATTAACTAGGTCTGATTATACCTATTTGATAAAAGTTGGACTACTTCATGTTAAATGCATGGATTGAACTTTGACTGTCATGTCACATTGCTTTTCTTTCTGTAACTCCTTATTTATGAATGTATTTATTACTATTTATGTAATTCAATTAATAAAATGTATACATTCAAGTATAGTCTCAGTTCTTTCTTTGGCTAAGGAAAAAGGAATCTGGAAAACTTGTGAAGAATTTTGGTATCATTACTTTTAATTTAATCAACATCTTTTTACCCTTTTCATTTGGTCATTGGAAGTAACAATCCTGTAGTGGTTCAAGCTTGATTCTTTTTGGATTATACATTTTTGGCAGACTGCAGTGTGACTTTGAGGATGACGATCTCACTGCCACTTAGGTGCATAAAGTTGCCCTCCTAGAGCTTCTAAGTTGCACAAGAATAGGAGTTTGGTTGGTTTCTTCTCTGTTTACAAGCATATAGGTAGCTTGAGATTTGCAGGCCCTAGGGCTCACTTCCTGAGCGCAATATATGATTGTGGCTGTGATAAGATTGGCCTAAAACTAGCAAGGTCCTCTGGTTACTGCACCTTTCCCATTCAGAATGTTTCTAAAAAGTAGATTTGTGAGAAATTTACTAAATTTACAATAGGCTAATACACATGAGGTAGTGTTGTCTACTGGTTTAGAGTACTGGCCTGGGATTCAGGAAACCTGGTTTCTATTCCTGGCTCTGCTGCTGGTCCATTGGCTGTCACTTCACCTCCTTGTGCCATTAGCCCTGCCCATTTAAAAGGAAAGGGGGGAAGGGAGCTGATTATACTCATCTCATTTGTAAAGTATTTTGAGATCTGCTGAAGAAAAGCACTAAATAGATTTTTTACTAACACTGAGATTCTATGAGGTGGGAGAGATTTAGAGATTAATTTTGGTAAGGGTGCATAATGATATAATTCACTGTGTAGGTATTAATTTTGCTAATGCTGTGAAGAAAACTGTGAAGAAAACTGCAGCTTATGAGTCACAGGTGCACCAGCTTCTTCCTTCTTAGGGGATGAATGTCACGCTATGAGAGATCTGAAACCTGATGGTATGGACTGGCCGGGAATTGGTTCAAGAGGGAGGGCGTTTGGTGTGTGAGAGAGGCTGAGTTAGCTCATGGCTGATGCGAGACTTCAGGTTAGAGCAGTGGTATTCAAAGTGGGGTGAGCGCACCCCTGGGGGTGTGCGAGACCCTGGCGCTGCCGTCGATCCCGCTCGGGAGATCGCCGAAATTGCGGTCTATTTTTGTCCCGCCAAAATGCCGCAGAAAGAAAGCAGAAAGGGAAAAGGGGCCGTGGAACAGAAACTATAGAGTGCTGGGTTAGAGGATGGCAGGTGCTGACTATCAGGTTGGCCTAAGACAGGGGTGGGGAACCTTTTTTCTGCCAAGGGCCATTTGGACATTTATAATGTATTATAATTATAAATGGAGATATACCAATCTCCTAGAACTGGAAAGACCTTGAAGGTCATCGAGTCCAGTCCCCTGCCTACACTAGCAGGATTGAGTACTGTCCCCTGACAGATTTTTTTTTTTCCCCCAGATTCCTAAATGGCCCCCTCAAGGATTGAACTCACAACCCTGGGTTTAGCAGGCCAATGCTCAAACCACTGAGCTATCCCTCCCCCCCAGGAAGCCCAGGCTGGTAACGGGAGCTGAGACCCCAGCTGGAAAGGGGCCAGTGGGGGAAACCCCAAAGCAGTGGCAGGCGGAGTGCTTAGCCCTGCACTGCTTTGGGGTTTCCCCCGCTGGCCCCTTGCCAGCCGGGGTCCTGCCACCTGACCCAGTCAGCTCCCGCTATCAGCCTGGGTGTAGGGGGTGATATTCCTTTACCCCCGCCCAGCCTCCCCCCATCTAACCGCCTTTCCTCCCCCACCCCTGCCTGGCCCAACCCGGCCCATCCCACCGAACCTAACCTCCTCCCCCCTCCCACTCCAAACCCAGCCTCCTGCCCCCCATGCCTGCCCCGCCCAATCCAGCCTCCCCCCCACCAAACCTCCTTCCCTCCCACACCCACGCCTCACCCACCCCATCCAGCCTAGTCTCCTGCCCCCCTCCCCGCCCGCCCAGCCTGGCCTCCCCCCCCTTACCGCCCCCTTGCCTGCGCCTAGCCTCCCCCCCACGCCCCCTTGACCGTCGGCTCCCCACGGCTCCTCCTTTTGTCACCCAGCTAATGGTGGCCGTGCGGCACCGGCGGCTCCCTCAGGTGCTTCCCGGGCCCTACCTTCAGCGCGGAGCCGTCCCCGCCTGGCGGCCCGCACGTGTCCCTGGCCGGCGGCTCCACCAGGCGCTTCCCGTCCCCTTCGCCGAGCGCAGAGCCGCCCCCGCCTGGTGGCCCGCAGGCATCCCTGGCCGGCGGCTCCCCCAGGCGCTTCCTGGCTCCTTCGCCGAGCGCGGAGCCGCCCCTGCCTGGCGGCCCGTGCGCATCCCTGGCCGGCGGCTCCCCCAGGCGCTTCCCGGCCCCTTCGCCGAGCACGGAGCCGCCCCTGCCTGGCGGCCCGCGCATGTCCCTGGCCGGCGGCTGCGGCGCGTCTTCTCCCCACGCCCCAGTGCCTGACTTAGCCCCGGCCAAGCCGCGGGCCGGACGGAGTGATTTGGCGGCCCGTATAAGGCCCGCGGCCGGAGGTTCCCCACCCCTGGCCTAAGAGAACCTCTGAGGTGGCACAATCTGGGGGCGGGACTTAGGCGCAAAGGGCCACGTGCCCAGGCAGGGGACCTGGTCTTCAAAATGCTGATGCTGCTCCAGGCCCTCGGGGAAAGGGGATTCAATGGCGAGAAGCAGCGCTAGGAGCTGCCCACAAGTGTCAGAACCTTGCAGGAGGCCTGCTAACAGAATTGTTGGGATCAGATGAAACAAGCACCTCAGAGGTGTAAGAAAAGGTTAAAATATAGGAAAATGTCTTACTGAAGCTGTGTAACTAGCTCTGGGCTGCTTTAAATTCTTATCTTGTGTTATGCATTCCTGGAGGCACTACTGGGCCTCACAGGGTTCAAACTCCTATCTTGTCCTGTATATTTCATACATTTGTCCTACCACGTATGTTTTAGCTCATATCTGCATGTATTTTTACCCCATATGTACCATTTCATGATAGGAACTTTTTGTGTTTGTACGTCTTATTCTTTCCAGACAAATAAGTAAATAGATAGGAAACAACGTCATGGTTTTCACCTGTTAATTTGCATGAGGCCCTTCTTGCCTCCTCCTCCATGTAAAGAACCATATAAAAAGTCTTGTAATGATGTATGAGGGGAAGCCATAATTTGAGAGCTATCTCTGTGGCTTCACTTCGCTAGCGAATAAACTTTTGCATTCAAGCTTTCTCCAAGGCCTGCCTGTTCTTTGAAGGTAAATTGGGACACCGCCAAAGGAAACGAGCCATTTGTGCAACAATTCTGGCAACCTAGATGGGACACACCTTTGGATGATTCCAGGATCACCGCAGACGGACAAGAGGAAGGAAGTGTACACCGGGCACTCATTCAGCCTGTCCTAACTCTCGGCCCAATCTGCGGCGATACCTGAAACGCTAAAGTGTGAGTCTCTGAAAAATCAGGCAGACCGGAGAACCTTGAAGTTTGGGAGGCACCTGGGAGACAGATAAGCGGTGTAAGTATCTCCATTATTCTCACTGTTAATTTGTTTAGTGATTTTAGTACTGCTGTATTAACTCACTGTTTGTAGATTCCTTATGAATCATTTGGTATAACAATGGAATCGGGTCGCTCCCGAATGGAAGATTCCGCCACTCCCCTGGGTTGTATGTTACGTAACTTTGGTAAATTTAAGAATGATTATGGTGTTAAAATGACTAAGGATGATTTGATTAAGTTTTGTCAATTAGAATGGACCACCTTCAGTCTTGGTTGGCCCGACTCTGGGTCCTTTAATGCAGATCTAGCAACCAGAGTACATAAGATTGTTGTTAAAAAATGAACATTGGAATCAATTCCCCTATATTGATTGTTGGCTGACAGCTTGTGAAAATAGACCACCTTGGCTTATGAAATGTGCTGTAAAAACATGTAAGATAATGAGACAGGGTTCTGGTGGGAGGAAACCCCCGGTATTCCCAGCATCTTGCCCAGAGAATGAGATGCCCTTGATTCATGCTACTGCCCCCCGAATTTCCTCCGCCCCCTCCTCCAGAAGTCCTTATGTCATGGAATAGCCCCCCCCCCCGACAATAGAGGAGATGGAAAAGACAATAGATGACATAGCTGCTGAGATAAAATCCCTTAAAAAGGTACCTCCCAGACATCCAACGAACCCTTATAATACTAGGAGTCAGAATCAAAGTTTTAAAGCTAATATGTGCCTAATGAGGGAAGTGGCAGCAGTACAGGGACAAGAGGAGGGAGGGGAGCAAACACGCACATTTTTATATGTCCCGTTCAGCACCTCTGACTTGTTTAATTGGAAAACTCAGAATCCTTCCTTTAGGGAAGATCCTTTAAAAATGCAAAGCCTATTCTCCTCAATAGGACAAACCCACAAGCCCACTTGGGCCGATGTACAGATGATGCTCCAAACTCTGTTAACAACCGAGGAGCGTAGATTAGTATTGGGAACAGCAGGGTGGATAGCAGAAGAAAAAGCCCAGGCAAGAAATCTAAGAGCCCAGTAACGTTGCCCCCTGACAGAGCCAGGATGGGATGGGCACGGAGCAGAGGGCCAACGTAGAAATGCAGAATATTTGGGAATTATAGTAGAGGCCCTCGGGAAGGCTGTTCCCCGAGTTACAAATTTGTCTAAGATCTATGAAGTCCGACAAGGAAAGGAAGAAGACCCCCCCACCTTTTTAGGCCGCCTATTTGAAGCCTTTAGACGATTTAGTGATTTGGATCCAGAAGCTCAGGAAAACCAGCGAATGGTAAACCTAATGTTCTTCTTCGAGTGATTGCTCACATGCATTCCATTTAGGTTCGGCACGCGCTGCGGGCCTGGTTGCCGGGTAGATTTTTCCCCTAGCTACAGGCTGGGTGAGCAGGGAGCCCCCTGGAGTGGCGCCTCTATGGCGCCGTATAAGTAGCCCTGCGACCCAGCTAGACCCTCAGTTCCTTCTCACCGCCGAGCTGGTTGTTGGAACAGAGAAGTACAGTAAAACCTCGATTTAACGGACCACGATTTAACGGACTTCGGATGCAACGGACAAAATTTGTATGAAAGTCTGATGCATCCGAAATCCGTTTGTCGAGGGCTCTGCCGGGGTTTGAGCTGCCGCCCGGCCCCCGGCAGCATGCAGGCTGCCAGGAGGGTCCCAGGAGCCGGTACCGTGCGGGCTGGCTGCCGGCTCCCCGCTGCTTCCCCGGTCCAGGCAGCGGGCGGGCTGCCTGCCGGCTCCCCGCTGCCAGCCCGCCCGGGTCCCGGCTGCTGGGACCCGAGCGGCAGCTAGCAGCTCGCCCGCCCGCCCGGGTCCCCGGCTGCTGGGAGCCGTCAGCCCGCCCGCCCGAATAATTATTAAAAAACGGACTTTCGGCTTTAACAAACACCCCCTCGCCCGAATTAGTCCGTTAAATCGAGGTTTCACTGTACTGCGTTTCAGCATTCTCCTTATCTCCTAGCTTTATTGTTCTTTAGTGTATATAGCCCTTGTTGTGTTAATAGTTAATCGTTTCACAGTTCAGTAGGTGTTAGTGTAATTAGTCTTTTTTAGTGTAAATAGTGTTAAGTGCAGGGTACCCCCTGCCGCCCGGAGCTTATGTCTCCTAAAGCTCCGGGCTTTAAACCTTGCTCTGAGTGTGGGAAGCCTATGCCAGTGGGCGACCCACACTCTAAGTGCCTGAAGTGCTTGGGCGAATCACACTTGGCGGACTCTTGCAAGATCTGCAAGACCTTCAAGCCGCAGACTCGTAAGGACAGGGAGTCCCACTTGCGCCATATCCTCATGGAGGCGGCTCTCACCCCGGACTTGGGTGCGGTACCGGGCCCCGCACCCAAACCGCCGAAAACCAAACCTCGGCACCGGTCGCGCTCCCCCAGCGCTAAGAGAAAGCAGGACCCCCAGCCTCGCCCCGCTCCGGCACCGGACCGCGCGGAGATACCGGCACTGCTCCCAGTGGCACAAACTCCGGACAGAGGCCGTTCGGATGAACAGCCCCCGGCACCGGCACCGGCACCGGCACCGTCGACTCCGGCGCCACAAACGGCCCCGTTGAGTCCGGTGCGAGTGGTCTCCCCACTCCGGGTGCCGGTTCCGCAGCAGCTTCCCTCCACGCCGGAGGCATTCACTGCTGCGAGGGAGCTGCTGACTGTGGGTTCACCACAGCGGCAAGTCCGATCTGGGGCAAGCCGCCCATGATCGGGGATGAGATCGCGGCCAGGAGCCCTTCAGGGCGGGGACGCCGCTCGATCTCGCAGCGCTGATCCGACTCCTGGTACCGGTCAGCTTCCCGGCACCGGTCGCAGTCTCGGCGCCGCACGGATCTGAGACCTAGTTCACGGTCTCCGGACGGGCGCTCCCGCTGTTCCCGCTCCAGCCGCCGGTCCGAGTCCTGGGGCCGATCTGAGTCCCGGCACCCACGTTCAACAAGGTGCTGGTCGTACTCTCGGCACCGGTCGCACTCCCGGCACCGGTCCGTCAGCTGTCGCCGTGGCTGTTCGAGACACCGCACACCGTGCCGTTCATCGTCTTGGCACCGCTCGACGTCCCGGCACTGGTCATCGCCTCAGCACCGGTCGACGTCGTGGCACAGGTCATCGCCTCGGCGCCGGTCGACGTCGCGGCACCGTTCCTACTCGAGGCACAGATCGCCTAGACGCTGGTCAATGTCTTGCCATGGGAGGTACCGTTCCAGGGCCCCTTACCGCCGGCGCACTCCTTGGTACTGGACGCCATCGCGGCACCGACGCGCTCCATGGCACCGATCCTCCCTTCGGCACCGGAGTTCCCCGCACCGGCACCGATCGTCGAGTCGCTACTCGTCGGAGAGGCGCGTTTCACCAGATCGCACCACGCATCTCGGCACCGATCGAGGAGCCCTCGTCTGCGGGAGCGTCGAGAGTCCGCCGGACTGCAAACCCGGCGCGACTCTCCGCACAAAGCCCCACAGCCTGGAGCGGTGGCACCCTGGCCCTCACCATCGGCCTCGGGGTCCCCCCGCTCGGCTCAAATGATGCAGGCGGCGCATCCCAGCTGGCTGGCATGGGCTACCTGGCCTTACGACCAGCCCCGGTCGACCCAGTCCGAACCTGGGTTCCCTCTATGATCTGAGGGCACTGCGGAGGCAGTGGCAGGCCCATCTCAGGTGGCCCCCCGCTCCGAGGGGCATCACAGTCCAGAACCGGGTCCTTACGCCTCCCCGGCGGGGGTCGAGGCGGTGGCGGGCACCTCTTCTGCCAGCCCACCCACTGTGGACCTCTCCAACTACCAGAACTTACTGAAAGCGGTAGCCACCAACATGAACCTACCGATGGAAGAGGTCCCAGTGGTGGAGGACCCGGTCACTACTATGTTGACCAAGGGCACACCGACACGGGTAGCAGTGCCCTTTATAAATACTATTAAGCAGAATGCTGCTGCGTTCTGGAAGACCCCTGCCTCCATTCCCCCCACTGTGAGGGGGGTAGAAAAGAGATATTTCGTCCCCGCCAAGGGGTACGAATACCTTTATATTCACCCGCCACCTTCCTCTCTAGTGGTGGACTCGGTAAACAACAAAGAGCGCCACGGACAGGAGGTCCAGGTCCCTAAGACCAAGGAGGCCAAAAGACTTGACGATTATGGCAGGAAGGTCTACTCTTCCGGGGGCCTTCAGCTAAGAGTTGCCAATAACCAGGCGCTCTTAAGCAGACACCATTTTGACACCGTAGAGGCCCTCGCTAAATTCGAGACCACGGTCCCGCAGGAGGGCAGACAGGAGTTTAGGGCCCTGTTGCACCAGAGCAGGGACATATCCCGGTATGCCCTGCAAGCGGCCCTAGACTCTGCGGACTCGGCGGCCAGAACGATGGCCTCCGGAATCGCCCTCCACCGTGCTGCATGGCTGCAATCATCTAACTTACCTCCAGCAATGCAGCACAAAATACAGGACCTCGCATTTGAAGGGGAGTCGCTATTTTCGGAGGACACAGATACCCGCCTCCAGACCCTTAAGGACAGGGGTGTAACCCTTAAGACCTTGGGGCCGCACACCCCGGGCTCACAAAAGCGCCCCTTCCTCCCGCCTCGCAGGAAGTTCTTCCCCCCTGCGCGCCCACCCCAGGACTCCTCACACAGGAGAGGCAGGGCCTACCGCCGCAGGCTGGGGCCTCGGCAGGGCGGGAAACAGCAGGGCCCCAAACCACCCCAGGGGCCCAAGTCTAACTTTTGAAGGTGCGCCCGGGGGCAGAGCACCAGTCCGGAACCCGGATCCTCCCTTCGGAGACTGTCTGTCCCACTTCCTCCGTGCATGGTCGGACATTACATCAGACCAGTGGGTCCTCCGCACGGTGGAGGTGGAATATTCGCTCCAGCTTTCCTCTACTCCTCCCTTCCACCCACCCTCCTCGTCCCTCTTCAGGGACCCCTCTCACGAGCAACTCCTCGTACAGGAGGTGAGGTCGCTCCTCGCACTGGGAGCCATCGAGCCCGTACCAGAGGAGTTCAGGGGGAAGGGGTTCTACTCCCGCTACTTCCTGATCCCCAAGGCAAAAGGGGGCCTCCGGCCCATCCTGGACCTGCGAGGGCTCAACGCCTACATGACCAGGTTCAAGTTCCGCATGGTCACCTTGGGTACCATCATTCCCTCTCTGGATCCGGGAGACTGGTTCGCTGCCCTCGACATGAAGGACGCTTACTTTCACGTGAGCATAAAGCCTTCACACAGACGTTACCTCCGCTTTCTTGTGGCGGGGGAACACTATCAATTTGCAGTCCTGCCCTTTGGCCTGTCCACCGCACCCAGGGTCTTCACCAAGTGCATGGCAGTGGTAGCGGCGTTCCTTTGGCGCCGCGGGGTACAACTATACCCGTACCTCGAGGATTGGCTGATCCGAGGCACCTCCAGGGACCAAGTGAGTTCACATGTGCAGCTAGTCATCAGCACGTTCGACCGCTTGGGGATTCTCCTCAACAGGGAAAAGTCTACCCTGGAGCCAACTCAAAGAATCGAGTTTATAGGGGCCCTACTAGACTCCACTGTGGCAAGGGCATCCCTACCTCAGCCTCGGTTTCTCGCCATCCAGTCGGCCATCCGACAGCAGCACGCCTCACCCATGACTACGGTCCGGGTTCTCCTCAGCCTGCTAGGTCACATGGCATCGTGCACTCACGTCATCCAGCACGCCAGACTGAAGCTACGCCCGCTCCAGTCGTGGCTCGCATCGGCCTACAGACCGAGCGTGGACAGTATGGACACCCTCCTCACCATTCCCAGAGCCACCCTATCCGCTCTGGCCTGGTGGGAAGACCAGGACAATGCGTGCCAAGGTGTTCCCTTCCTCCCCCCCCAGCCCATCCATGTCCCTGGTGATGGACGCTTCGTCCCTAGGGTGGGGAGCTCACCTCGGACAACTCAGGACTCAGGGCCGCTGGTCAGAGACAGATCTCTGCCTCCACATCAATGTCAGAGAGCTGAGAGCCGTTCGGCTGTCCTGCCAGGCCTTCCGAGACACATTGCGGGGTCACTGTGTAGCGGTGCTGACAGACAACACCACAGCCCAGTTCTATATAAACAAACAGGGCGGGGCCCGCTCCAACCCTCTGTGTCAAGAGGCGATTCTCCTGTGGGAGTTCTGTATAGCCCACTCTATTCAGCCAGTGGCCTCATTCCTCCCGGGTGTCCAGAACACTCTGGCAGACCACCTCAGCAGATCCTTTATGACGCACGAGTGGTCCCTCCGGCCAGATGTCATCTGGCCGATCTTCCTGAGGTGGGGGTTTCCCCACATCGATCTCTTTGCCTCCAGGCAGAACAGGAAGTGCCTCCAGTTCTGCTCCTTTCGAGGCAGCTCCCGGGGATCCCTGACAGATGCCTTTCTCCTACCTTGGAAGGGGCCCCTGTTCTATGCGTTCCCTCCAATCCCGTTACTGCACAAGGTGATCCTGAAGATCAGACAGGACAGGGCGCATATCATCCTCATAGTGCCGGCCTGGCCCAGACAGTGCTGGTATGCGTCCCTCCTCCGGTTGTCCAGAGCCCCTCCCATCAGCCTCCCGCTGTGGCCAGACCTGATCTCTCAGGATCACGGTCGCCTTCTGCACCCGGACCTGCAGTCCCTTCACCTTACAGCGTGGCTGCTCCATGGCTAAGGGGTCCAGAACTTTTGTGCTCGGCCGAGGTGCAAGGTGTCCTTCTGGGTAGCAGGAAACCATTGACCAGAAGCACCTATACAGTGAAGTGGACCCGCTTCTCGGCTTGGTGTAGGCAGCATGACACCGTTCCCAGTGAAGCCTCTATTCCACGTATCTTGGACTACCTGTTAGGCCTTCGACAGCAAGGCCTCTCTACCTCCACCATTCGGGTCCACCTTGCTGCTATCTCAGCTTTCCACCCTGGCCAGGCGAACCACTCGGTCTTTTCGGACCCCGTGGTGTATCGCTTTCTTAAAGGTCTGGATAAACTGTACCCAAACATTAAGCATCCCATTCCATCCTGGGACCTAAACCTTGTGCTCTCATGTCTCACTATGCCCCCGTTCGAGCCCCTCGCCACGTGTTCCTTACTCCACCTTTCCTGGAAGGTGGCATTCCTAGTAGCTATCACCTCAGCTCGTAGGGTGTCAGAGATCCGTGCACTGACCTCCGAGCCACCTTACACGATCTTCCATAAAGACAAGGTGCAGCTATGTCCCCACCCAGCCTTCCTGCCTAAGGTGGTCTCCCACTTCCATATTAATCAAGACATCTGCCTTCCGGTCTTTTACCCAAAACCACACACCTCTGGAAGGGAACAACAATTACACACGTTGGACGTTAGGAGGGCTCTTGCTTTTTATTTAGATAGAATAAAGCAATTCAGAAAGACAACCCAACTTTTCGTGGCAGTTGCGGAGAGGATGAAGGGCCAGCTGGTCTCAGCCCAAAGGCTCTCCTCCTGGATTACCTCATGCATTCACACCTGTTACGAACTCGTGGGCAGGCCTGTCGAGAGAATAACAGCACACGCCACGAGAGCGCAGACGTCCTCTGCGGCCTTCCAGGAGGGAGTCCCTATTACGGACATCTGCAGGGAGGCCTCCTGGTCCTCCGTCCATACCTTCGCCGCCCACTACGCCATAGTCCAGCAGACCAGGGACGATGCGGCGTTTGGGTCAGCGGTCTTACGATCAGCAATGGGTCAACCCGACCCCACCTCCAAGGTATTGCTTGTAGTCACCTAAATGGAATGCATGTGAGCAATCACTCGAAGAAGAAAACAGGGTTACTTACCTGTAACTGTTGTTCTTCGAGATGTGTTGCTCACATCCATTCCAAACCCACCCTCCTTCCCCACTGTCGGATTAGCCGGCAAGAAGGAACCGAGGGTCTAGCTGGGTCGCAGGGCTACTTATACGGCGCCATAGAGGCGCCACTCCAGGGGGCTCCCTGCTCACCCAGCCTGTAGCTAGGGAAAAAATCTACCTGGCAACCAGGCCCGCAGCGCGTGCCGAACCTAAATGGAATGGATGTGAGCAACACATCTCGAAGAACAACAGTTACAGGTAAGTAACCCTGTTTTCATTGGGCAGTCCGCCCCAGATATTAGGAAAAAGCTACAGAAAACAGAAGGTGGAGCAGGGAAACAGATTTCAGAACTGGTAGAAATTGCATATAAAGTATATGGAAACCGAAAACAAGTAGCAGAGAAGAAAAGAGAGAGAGACAAAGCAAGTTAGAAACTCTGGAAACAGTGATTAAGTGAGAATAGATAAACAGAAATATTTCTTGGCTAGAAGCCATTTGTGCAACAGAGGCGGGGGACTCGGACTAGGCTTCCACATGGAGGCATGAGAGGGACCCACACCAGACTTGATATAGAGGTGGATCCTTGCTAGATCTGATGCCACCTGCAGGTGTATTGCTATAATTTTAAATGAGGTGTTTAGGTCATTTGTAGGCATTGTTGATATTATAACTGAAAGCTGAACACATTCTGAACACCAAACCGGTGGTTGGTGGCAAGGAACACACAAGCCTGATTTGTAGGGCATGGAAGGGTGGCACCCGTTGGTCATAAAACTGAGGACTAGAATTGCTGACTTCACACAAGCCTGATTCATATGGTTTGATTTGTGTGTGTGTGTGTTGGGCATGGGAGTGGAGGGGGTGTCTGTCGGGAAGACTTGTGAATTCCAGTTGATATTATGAAGCTGTTGTCATGAAAGCTTCTAATGATAGGAACCTTCTTTCTATGTGTGTCCATCTTGTCGGACAGGACCGACGGCAGATCTGCACGAGGCCGAGGAGGACGATGGGGGCACTGCACTTTAAAAGGTACGTTCTGATGACAACATCGTTTCGCTCAGGCCAGAGGGGGCCCCTCCCCTGCAGCCTCAGCTCGCCCTGCCGCCGGGGCTGCGAGAGGCCGCGGGCTGCGGGCAGGGCCGGCGACAGGAATTTTGGGGCCCCGTACGCAAATCGTGCGAGGGACCCCCGTCTCCCGCCGCCCGTGCCCCCCCCGGTCTCCCGCCACCCGCCCCCCCCCCCCCCGGTCTCCCACCGCCAGCGGGCCCCCCCTCCGGCTGGTCTCCCGCCGCCCATGGCCCCCCCTCCCCCACCGGTCTCCCGCCGCCCGCGGGGCCCAATCCCCGCATGAGCTCTGGCCGCGTGGCCCGGACGGGAGAAGCAAAGGGGGCCGGGAGGAGGCTGCTGGGTGCCGGGGGAGGGGGCTGATGAGCGCGGCAGCGGCTGCCTGGAGCCGCGCCTTGCTCAAAGTCCCGGTGACAAGGGGGTACAGCTGCGTACCGGGCCCCGGATTTAAGGGGCCCCCCTTAAGTCCGGGGCCCGGTACAGCTGTACCCGTTGTACCCCCCCTGTCGCCGGCCCTGGATGCATCATCAGTAAGGCTACCTTTTAGTCATGGGTATTTGTAGTAAATGTCATGGACAGATCACGGGCAGTCATCAAAAATTCATGGCCTGTGACCTTGTCCATGACTTTTACTAAAAATGCCCATGAATGAACTTGGGTGGGGGCTGCCTGGGACCCCTGCTGGTGTGTGTGTGTGGAGTGGGGGAGTTGGGAGCAGCAGGCTCCCTGTCTGGCTTCACACTTCCTCCCCCAGCAGCAGCAGAGTTTGGGTGTGGGAGGTGGCAGGGGCTTGGGGCACAGGATGGGGTGAGGTGAGCTCCAGGCAGTGCTTGCCTGGGAGGCTCCCTGTAAGAGGCAACATCTTCCTGGCTCAGCTGTTAAGTGTAGGTGTAACCAGACAGCTGTGCACACTGCCTCTGCTTGCAGGCACTGCCTCTTCAGCTACCATTGGATGTGGTTCCCAGCCAATGGAAGCTATAAAGCCGGTGTGGAGGCAGAGCACAAAACTGCTTAGCCACACCTCTTCCTAGCACCTTACAAGGGGGATGTCACCACTTCTGGGGAGACCCCAGATAAGCGCTGCCCAGAGCCTGCCTCGTCCCATCCTGTGCCCCAACCCCTTGCACCTTCCCACACACAAACTCTGCTGCAGGGGTAAGGCGTGGTGACCTGGGACTGCCCCAGCAGCAGCTTGTGCACCTGGCACAGGGACTGCCTGAGCTTCCCCTGAGCCAGGTGCACCGGCCACCGCAGAAGTCATGGAATCCGTGATCTTCATGGCAAACCCGCAGCCTTAATCATCCGCATCAAAGCAAATCCAAAAGTGACATAGCTTGCTTGCAGATCCAGCATCACCCAGATCGATCTTGAAAATGTGTGTCTTACTAGACAGCCATTTGGACTTGATGATCTGGCAGGGTGTTCAGTCTGTGCACTGGTCTACACTTCAGATATAGGTAGACATGGTGCTGTGGTGTGAAAAAGACACACCCCTCAGCAATTGAGTTTGTTGACCTAATCCCCAGGGTCGATTCAGCTAGGTCAGTGGAAGAATGCTTCCGTTGGCCTACCCACTGTCACTCAGGTTCCTACAGCAACAGAAAAGCCCCTTCTGGCGAGGTAGCTGCATTTAACTATGGGGCTATGCCATTATAGCTATGGCACTATAGTCCTCTTAGCATAGACTTTGCCTACATCTGTCATCTCACCACTGAAGCTTTTGGTGACCATGTGATCACCTACTGTGTAAAGGTCTTCCCTGATAAATGTCTTTCATAATACACAAAAGCTGTGCAAAGAAAAAGGGAGATGCATTCAAATAATAACAATAATCAATCTAGATTCAGGGGTTAGTAAGCCTTTACACATTGTAACAACCCTTACTTAGAGCTTGTTTATCTAGTTCTCTGTTAGCAAAAGGAACTGATTTTTAATGTTACAGTTCACTTTCTCAAAATTATACTTGTCTCCTCTATTTTCCATTTTCTTTTCAAAAGTGTAATTTCTAATCACCCCCCTGCCCCCATATACAGAGATTGCATATGGCCATGAAATTAGGAATTGATTCTTCTTCAGTGCACATGTAAAACTTCCAGTAGTACTAAGAAAAGTAGTCTGGTGCTGTATGCAGCACCTGTAACATGAATTGTGAGAACTAAATTCAGTTGCAGTTTCTAAGTACTTTAAATTCATTTTGTAAAACTGATTGGATTTCAAGTGGGTGTTGGTCCCTTCAAAATCTTCAGTCTCATTAACTGAGAGACATATTCGTATAAATCTTTTGCCTTTTACTGGTGCACAACTCATTTGTTCCGCTGGCAGAAAAAAATATCCTAATAGGAAGAGCAAATATACTGCTTTTAATAAAGTTCCTTAAACAATCTCAAGAGGGTGCACTTATCTAAATTTTATGTCTTGCATGATTTCACAGACTTGTGTGTTTTTACAACACCATGTAACACAGTAGAAAAGAGAAGTAAGAACTATGGTAGAAAGTGAAACTGACAACAAACTACCTTGTTAATTAATGTTTTTTTTCAAATGGTAGGCCTTTCCTCCCTAAGTCTACAAATCAGAGTTAGGAAAATTTGCCAGCAACCAAGCTTTGTTATATAGGAGCGTGAAGCCTCGTGAACAACTATGCATTCTTTATACAGTGCCAATTCTAATAACACAATGCATGAACTAGCTTCATGTTAGAGGGGAAGGATGAGCTAGTGTTGGGGTGCTAGGTTGGTACTCAGAAGAAGTGGGTTCAGTTACCTGCCCCATCACAGACGTCCTGTGTGAGCTACGGCAAGTCACTAGTATACACTGAAAAGTTTTGCAGCTTTAACTATATGCATATAGATAAAGTGGCCAACTCCTCCCTCTCTCTTCCTCCAGCATGGTTGCAGTTATACTGGTATAAAAGTGCTTATGCCAGTGTACTTTATCCCAAAGATGCATGTGAGTTTCCATTATATAAAGCTCTTTGTAGCATATCTGTGGCTTATGTTACTGGATGTCAGATAATTTATTAGTAGTTAAATAATTATATGTAGGACTGTGTGTCTATCACGGAGATAATTGATTCTGTGACTTTCTGCGACCTTCGTGACTTCTGCAGGGACCAGTGTGGCTGACCCCAGGGCAGCCCAAGCAGCCAGTCCCAGCTGCTGCTGGAATGGCCTTGGGGACAGCCACACCAGCCGCTGCTCTGGCAGCCCCCAGCAGCGCTCCCGGGTGGTCAGAGCAGATGTGCCCTAGGCAGGGTTCTCAGGCAGTTGGCCAGAACAGCTGCAGCCATAGGCAGTGGTCCCTGTCCAGCCGGAGCAGCCACGGTCCACAGTCCCAGGCAGCGGTCCCTGGCCAGCCAGACAGAGCAGCTGCTTTCTGCAGTTCTGGGCAGTGGTTCCCAGCCAGAGCAGCTGCAGTCCACGGCCTCAGGAAGTGGTCCCTGGCCAGAGCTGCCACGGCTCCAGCCGACCATAGCAGCTGCGGCCCTGGGTAATGGTCCCCAGCCAGCTGGAGCAGCTGCAGTCCGCGGCCCCAGGCAGAAGTCCCTGGAGCAGCCATGGTCCGCAGCCCTAGGTAGTGGTCTCCAGGTGGCCGGCCGGAGCAGCTGCAGTTTTCAGTCCCAGACATCAGCCCTTGACCACCCTGAGCAGCTGTGGCCTCCGGCAGCAGTCCCTGGCTGACCGGAGTTGCCACAGTTCACTGGCACCTCGTGTCGGGAGCTCCCCTCCTCAGCAACACTTCCCCCCCCCCTCCAGTCTTCCTTCCAGCAGCACCCTTCCCTTCCCTCCTCTCTCCTTCCCTCCCCCCGGACGCCACCACAGGTCACTGCAGTGAATTTTTGTTTATTGCCCATGACCTGTTCATGACTTTTACTAAAAATACCTGTGACTGAATGGCAGCCTTAATCATATGAGCTTCAGTGATGGTATCTGCAGCCCTTCTCTTCCTGGGTTTCCATTTCATAGCCATGTTGGGTACTTACCTTTATTGGTTGCACCTGAATTCAGGCATAATGCAGCCAAAGACCCTGAGCTTGATCTCATTATACTGGTTTTTGCTCGGTTATAATTCCCTTCACTTCAATAGATTCATTCCTGATTATCACTGATATGAATGAGAGCAGAATCAGGCCTATTTAAGAAAAGAAACCTTTAACTTTCCATTAAAAGTACAAAAAACCCTCTCTCTCAAAAGAGGACTTCTACTCACTCCTTCCTCAAGCCACCCATCATGATAACTTTTGGCCAACGAAGGCTGAATGTGACCATTTGAGAGCCCCCAAATGCAGCTCTCAGCTTTTTCAGGTAACAGTGTCTCGAAAGTACTCCCAGTGTCTATAACAAGCAAAAAGCTTTGCTGAGGAATTGAATGAAGGATTTTTGCATGGCATTATGGAGTACAGACGCTCCCCGACTTATGCAAGTGTTCCGGAACGTCTTGTGTAAGTCAAATTGTGCATAAGTTGGAAACGTACCTCCAACCATTACGCAAAACAAAAAACAAAAAAACCCTCCTATTTTTAGCGTAGGGAACTCTTTCCATAAGTGTGGATTTGCGTAAGTCGGGTCTTATGTAACCCGGGGGGCGTCTGTAGTAGCCTTGCAAGCATTGGTCCAGTCAGAAAGTGACATTCCCTCATTAAATCTACAGTAATTAAAATGTCATTAGTTAATTAGACAAATGCTTACAAATACTGAATGTAATTTGTGGAATGTTGAAATTGGACTAAGAATCAAACTCAAGTCATATAAGCCACCAATAACCATCAGATGGTAACAACTTTAGATCATCTCTGACTTGAATCAGCAACCTAGGAGTGAAAGGCTGTGTATTCTCTACGTAACCTCTAGAACAATCTGAATTGTCCCAATTCAGATGTCTTATTAAATGCAGGTTTTATTTGGAGAGGTAAATTACCAAGTATTTGTATCCATTCACAATGCTTTAGATAAGTAAATAATGTGCGTGGTGTTTTAGAGTATTAGTCAAATGCTTCCAATAAATTTGTTCTAAGCACAATTTTTTTAAAAAAAAGATTTAAAATGGCTTTGAAGCGAGAACATTTTAAAATTATATAAAATATTAGGAAAAAGACCTTTGTTCCTATTCAGTCAAGAATGGGTATTAAATATTTGTTCAGGGCTGGATGTCTAGTCATGACTTTGACTTGGCCTTGATCTTTATTTAGCTACTCAGCTACTCAGTTTATATTCTGCAGGGACATTGGCCACACTAGAGGACCATCCAAAGGTCAGAGAGTTGGCTCTTGGCAGTTGACTGCTCCTTCACCAGCCAAAATCTATTACTGCACAAATGGAAATCCCCAGTACATCTGCAGACATGTTTCATCAAATTTTGGGATGGTAAATTTTTAACAAAATGCAAAGAATAGTATGTAAAAAAGTAGCTTCATTTCCAGTTGCCTATACAGGAGTCTTCAGCTGGAAAATGGAAAGTTAAAAAAAAATCTGATGAAATTGTAAATATAAAATTGAAACTGTATTTAGCCAAAGGGCTTCCAGCTTTGGCCAAAGAAGGGCTCCATTGGCAACTTACCAGGAGCCTGAGGGCTATACCTCATTTTTATAAAGATATGCAGAATTCATCTTCTCTCATGTGAAACACAGAGGTGTTGGACCACAAAGAGGAGAGGTCTGAATATGGAATGAGAACAATAATCTCAATTAGTAGTATTTACATTACTTTCTGAGGTCCCAGATGAGTTTAAGACACATTGTGCGAGATTCCACATATACATATAATAAGACAGTCCTAGACCTAAAAATGTTACACTGACTAGACAAGACAGACAAAGGATGAAAGGAGGAGTGACTCCATATGTGGCACTTTTGTCTTGTAGATCCTCAAGATAACTCTGTGATCCCCACTTTAGCCTTTTCAAAATATTGTCCTAGGGAGACCACTTCTTCATAGAAAGCAAAATGTTTACTACAGTTTTTGTAATTTTCTAGCACCATGAGTAGGAAGACTCACCTGGAAAGGAATGACAACATTTCCTCTCGGTCTTGCAAACTGGTGGCCTCCATTTTGCCCGAGAAAGAGTTCCAGAACCAGATGAGACCAAGAGCACTAACATGAGACATGGTACGAGGAGCCATGGTAAGTGCATTCTCTGATGAAGGGAAGACTACTTTAATGTAAATACTACTAATTGAGATTATAGTTCTTATTCCATACTCAGCTCTCTGCTCTTTGTGGTGTAGAAATTAAAGCTTCCAGGCTGCTGTTTTGGCCTACCTTTTTGAAGATAGGAAAGCTTTCTCAGGATCTGTGGTATGTTTTGTTAACTAGAGGGCTGAAACTGTGAAAATAGTTCAATGAGCTTCAGGCTGTATTTATCACAGAACTGAAGTGCTAGAACAGAACAACAGTCTGGGAAATGAATGACTGAGACTCTTGCAGATAACTGCACTAGATTCCAGTTGTGGAGATTAAAATAATAAAAGTAATTGCAATCCCCAGTTTCCAGAAAGGAGCTACTACTCCTGACATGAGTTTCTCTTGGTGGTGATGATGCTGAAGAACTTTGGTGGAGGTGCAAGATCCTAAGAGAAGATCACCAATTCTGTTGGTGGGCCTGTGGTACATGCAGGTATGTAATCTTGTAAATCTAGATAGTTCCCCAGCATATTGACCAGGATGCCCATATAGCCTGATGTGATCTGGAACCTCCAAGGAAGACATAAGCCTTATCATTTTAGGTTGAGGATAGAAGAGTTTCCTAGTGTTTATATATTCTTTTTTTTTTTTCTTCCATCCCTTAACTTGAAAGAGTTTGGCCAAACATCTCCCTACCTGTCTTCTTCTTGTATTGTCCTCTTTCCTATTGTCTGATAGTTGGGAGGGTTAACTTTGGAATTCTTAATTATGTGTGATCTGAATCTGTGGTATGAAGATTCCACAGACGTCCTGATCTGAAGCCCTCTGAATTGGCTTCAGCAGTCTTTGGATCAGGCCCAAAGTCTGTAATGTCTTCGCCTCCCTGTTGCCAGTGTGGGTGAGGAACATTGGTGTGACCAGGGAAATTTCCCTATATTTCATTGATCCCTGATTGCCATATCAGCCCCCTAAGGCTGCCAGCAGACTGGCCCAACACAGAGTTGGCGATGGATCAGAGGAATGTAAAGACCACCTTTTCACCTCCCATGTCTTAACTATTGTGTACTCCTTGGCTGGAACTGAGGATCTTGACCTCTCAATTTGTATAGTTTCTTTCATACAAGATTCTCAAAACAATTTAAAAATGTTAATGAATGGAGTCTCACAACATTTCAGTATAGTAGGTCGAATTCTCATTCCATTTTTACAATGAGAAAATTGAGGCACGCATATCTAAAGTGGCTCACTGAAAGTCACAGAATGAGCTATGGCAAAGCCAGAAATAGAACCTAAGGCTTAGTCCTAGTGCTCTGTTCTGACCACGAGACTATGCTCTCTCCTTCAACCTGGTTCAGAGAGCACATTACTTACTATTCTCTCTCAAAAAATCTCGGTATCAAAAACTGTAGTATTGTTACATATTGTATTCTTAGTGGCTTCATTTTAATCACTGATGTGTACATATTCATTTAAACATAAAATGGTAGGCTGAGAAAAATAATGTACTATCATATATACTTATATAGAAAGACAACTGCTATGGAAAGCTGCTGAAGTTACACTTAAGCAAGGCAAAAGCACTACATGTGCATATATAAAAGGAATAGGTAGAAACCATTTTATTAAAAAAAACAACCCTATTTTAAAACAGTAAATTGCCACATTACTGTTTAAAGTCAATAAGACAATAATAGATTAGGAAATCAATGATCTAATATGTACGTATGTATACTTAACAGTAACAAATTATTTTTATGATGTCCATAGACTCAATACTCATTCATTAATGTTTGTACTGTGCTGTGAAAATGCAAATAGCTATATAAGTACTGCATTATATTTATTACATTCGGATGTGAAATAATTGACTACATCTTTTCTTAGTAACGGTTTTACATTCAGCAGAATGAAAGGGTTTGATGAAAATTAACCAGATTAGTAAAAAAAATGTACTATATGTAGAATTTCCAAGGTACCATTTCACTTGTAATAGACAGGAACTGAAGGTGACAGCCTTGTGTCAGAAAACAAGTAGTCAGCTCCAACTCAGCAGTGTTAGCAGTTCTCCATGTTGGCTATGAGCCAGATTTAATTTGGGCCCTGTATATAAATGTTAGGGTGCCTGAAACAGCATCCCAACAGGGAAGATGTCCCTGTCTTTTTGCTTATAAAGGGATATGAGGCACAGCTTCTCTTTGTCATCAGTGTTATTTATATTATTATCAAGTCTGAGTACCAGCTGCTTCTCATCTTTTATGGAAGAATAGATTTCAGATATAGCCACACTGAGGGCTTGGCTACACTTGCAAATGTGGAGTGCTTGGGTTAAGCTAGCCTTCGGAGAGCCCAGTAGGGAAAGCACTGACAGCTGCAAGCACACTGGCATGATCACATTTGAAGTGTCATTGGGAGCAGTGCATTATGGGCAGCTATGTCACAGCTCATCCCATTCTGGCGCTGTTACTTGTAGGAAGGGGGCGCAGGCTACGGGGCATTCTGGGTCCTGTCCCAATGCCCCGTTATGCATCGCTTCACATCTCAGCAATCCCTGTGCTTCTGTCCACATTTGGCATCATCTTTCAACAGATTTGTGCAGCACGCTCTGTCTTTCCTTTCAGTCTATGGAATGGAGCCCGAAATTCTGAGGAACATGCTGACGAATCTTGCCAGCACATCACGTTTGGCAGTCAAGTTATTCCTTAAGATCCAAACTGACACTGAGGACTCCGACAATGATATCAACTTGAGTAATGCATACGACACGAGATTGCTGGTGGCATTCACGGACATTCTCAGCACTGTTGAACGCCGCTTTTGGGCTTGGGAAGTAAGCTAGTGGTGGGATCACATCGTCATGCAAGTCTGGGATGACGAGCAGTGGCTGCAGAACTTTCGGATGAGAAAAGCCACTTTGATGGGACTGTGTGAGGAGCTCGCTTCCACCCCATGGTGCAAGGACACAAGATTGAGAGCTGCCCTATGGTGGGGAAGCGGGTGACTATTGCAGTCTGGAAGCTGGCAACTCCAGGCAGCTACCGATCAGTCGCTAACTAGTTTGGAGTGAGAAAGTTGACCACTGGAATCGTGTTGATGCAAGTTTGCAGGGCCATTAATTGCATCCTGCTCAGAGAATCATGACTCTGTGTAACGTGATGGGGGTTTGGTGCAGTGGATAAGGGTTGTTGTTTTCATAACTGGGTGGTGAATCTACAGGTGTTGGAGGCAGCTGAGGGCAGTAAGAACCCTGATGTTGAGGAAAGTGGGTTGGAGGAGACATTAGGGAACAAGGGAAAGAGTTTTGGGACAAGGGCTGCAGGGAGGTGCGAGCGCGGTAGTGCTCTGTCTGCATGATGACGAGTGTCTGGATAGAGTCTGCTTGGCGCTCCAATATGCTCATCAGCTGATCCGTGCTTTGCTGCTGGAGCACTGTGTTTTGCTGCCAGCGAGCCTCATTCTTCTGGTGGATCCTCCTTTCATTCTCCCTTCACTTCTGCGCCTTTAGATTCTCGTTCAGTGACTGCTGCATTACTTCGTGTAGTATGTCTTCTTTGCTTTTACACAGCATCTCCCTGAGTATTTGCAGTCTCTCAGACAGTGATAACACGGATAGCTGAGATCTCAAGGTTGTATCTGTGAAGACAAAATGCAACCCTTAACAGAAGCAGCATTTTTCACACCAGACAGAGCTATGATTCCCGTGCACTTAAGGAAGGCAAACAAAGGGCTGGTCTTCAGTAACGCGGTCCCGGATCGATCTTCTGGCGATCGATTTATCGCGTCTCATTAAGATGCGATAAATCGATCGCCCGTGGCTCCCCCGTCGACTCCGGAACTCCAGCTCGCCAGGAGGCGCAAGCTGGAGTCGACGGGGGAGCGCGCCGCCGCCCGCCGCCGCCGTGGGGACAAGCGGTAAGTCGGCGGCAGATATGCAAACTTCAGCTAGGTGATTCACCTAGCTGAAGTTGCGTATCTGCAGTCGATCCCCCCCACCCCCCAGTGAGGATAAGCCCTTAGTCTACACCAGGGGTAGGCAAACTACGGCCTGTGGGCTGGATCCGGCCCATGAGCTCCTCCTAACCAGCTCCCAAGCTCCAGCTGGTGAGGCTGCTCCAGCCCCTCCCCCACTGTTCCTCCCGCGCCGCATGAGCAGGGTTCTGAGGGGAGGGGCTGTGCGACCGTGTGTCTGGCTCCCGGCCAGGCACTCTGCATGCTCCGGCGGATCAGCGCGGCCCCATATCTGGCTCCGGGCCAGTCACACTGTTCTGAGCAGCGGCGTGGTAAGAGGGCCGGGGCCGAGGTGTGGAGAGTTGGATAAGGGGCAGAGAGTCTCAGTGGGTGGTCAGGGGATGGGAAACATTGGGGGGCATTGGATAGGGTTTGGGAATCCCATCGGGCCTGTCAAGGGGCGAGGGTGTGGCTGGGGGACGGGATAGTCAGGGGACAGGGAGCAGGGGGGTTGCATAGGGGGTTAGGGTCCTGGGGGATCATTATGGGGTGAGGGGTCTCTGGATGGGGCGGTCAGGGGACAAGGAACAGGGGGCTTAGATAGGGGGTGGGGTTGTGGGGGTGTGATTATGGGCGGGGGGTCTTTGGAAGGGGTAGTCAGGGGACAAGGAGTGGGAGTCTTAGATGGGGGTGAGGTCCGGGGGGGTTAGGGTGAGGGGGTCTCGGGAGCGGGCAGTCAGGGAACAAAGAGCAGGGGGGCTTAGATATGGGGTGGGGTTCAGTTAGAGTGCAGGGTCTCCAGAGGGGGCAATCGGGGGATAAAGTGAGGGGGTTGGATGGGCCGAGAATTCGGGGGTGGAAAGTGGGTGGGGGTCGGATGGGGGGGAGGCAGGTTGTTTGGAAAGGCACGGCCTTCCCTACCCGGCCCTCCACACAATTTTGAACATCAATGTGGCCCTCAGCAAAAACATTTGCCCACTCCTGATCTACACAATAGTATAGTTTGCCCATCCCAAAGTGACTGCACATAACCCATAGAAGCCCCAAAACGTAAGTAAGCACAGGATCAAGGGGGACTGATTGTTTCATGGCTGTACTGTCCTCTGGGTTTCTGTGCCTTGGGGAGAGCTAACAGCTGCAGGGGGCATTTACACTGAACACTGTCCCAACATTTTCCACAGGAGTTCATCCTGGAAGATATCTCGCTGCTGAGGGTGTCCTGGGAAGCAAGGGAGAGTTTTCTTCTACAATGCAACTCCTGCTCTGGCCCATATGCAGTTTGCCTGTTTGCAGCAATGGCCCCCGCTCATGGCACAGTGATGCAGATAAGTTAGCCTGACTGGGACAAGGACCACAGTGGCTCTCGCAAGAAACCTGCGGAAGCGCATTGTCCAAGTTCTGGGTGAGACCTTTGAAGAGATCACTGAGGCCGATTACCACAATGTGATAGAGCACATCAGCACCCTATTCTGCATCTAGGCATGCATGCAACTCAAACTCTTCTTGCCCCAAGAGCCCACACCAAAAAACTTCCTTCCCCAAAACAAAGCTGTTTACCGGGAACCTTCTCTGGTGTTTGTCCTTCCCCAAGCACCAACCGTTGCGGCTGGCTATCTTCCTCCTGGGTCAAGAAGAGCTCCTGGCCGCGAGCCTCAAGGGATTCCAGGGTGTCTTCCTCTGCCTCAGCACCCTCACTCCAGCTTTTCTCCTTCTCCTGCCTTGTTGGGTTGGCCTCTGAAGTATCCATGGTGGTTCTCGGAGTGGAGGTGGGGTCGCTCCCAAGTATTGCATACAGCTCTTTGTAGAATTGGCAGGCCGCGAGGGCAGTACCAGAGCGGCAGTTTGCCTTGCGGTCTTTGCGATAGGCATTCCGCAGCTCCTTCATTTTAACCCTGTACTGCACTGCATCCCGGTCATGGCCCCTTTCCCTCATGTCCCTGGATATCTTCCCAAATGTATCATAATTCCTACAGCTGGGACGGCACAGCTTCCTCCCCCCAAACACTGATGAGGTCCAGCACCTCGCCATTACTTCATACTGGGGATCGCCTGACGCGTGGAGGCATGGTCACCACAATAAGAAACAATATATGTCTGAATACTGATTGCATATTTAATTATCCTGATCCTGAGTCATCCTGCTGACTGTATTTGCAACAGGATTAGGCCCTGAATAGTATTCGCTACAGATTTTCCATTAGTAAGCCTCCAGTGTGTGGAAACTGTCAGTGTGATCATATCAAAACTGTATATCATTTACTTCTGGTAGCCTAAGCACTGTTACTGTACCTGTTGTGTCTGCTAGCTTGTCACCAGACAGTAGAATGGATTTGACCAATTAGCACATTTGGTGTTTAGACTTGTTTTGTGCTAAAACCCCAGGAGCAATTGGAGAACCAATTACTAGTACTTTTGAGATCAATTGACTCCATCAGGACTTGTGTTTGACCCACTGTGCATGGGCATGAAGTCTGTCAGGTGAGCCAAATGAAAGACCTCTGACCAAGTCAGTAGGAACTATGTGGACTCTGTCTCCATTGGAAGTTGCTCTTTGTATATCATACAGAACTTTAATATTCTTTGCAACCATTGAAGCTCCCATGCTGTCAGGTGATGGGGTCAAGGTACACAATTGAAGGCATAGTTTCTCAACCAGAGGGTCATGACCATACGGCTAGATGGAAAAGGGAGTTCCGAGATCATGGGAGAGGAGTTAAAGGGCTGGTCCCCACTGCGCGGGGGGGGGGGGGGGGGGGGGAAGGGGAGGGGAGGCGGAATCGACTGCAGATAGGCTTCAGCTACATGAATCACGTAGCTGAAGTTTGCGTATCTGCAGCCGACTTACCGTCCGTCCTCATGGCGGCGGCAGTCAGTGGCGCGCTCCCCCGTCAACTCCAGCTTGCGCCTCCCGGCAAGCTGGAGTTCCGGAGTCGACGGGGGCGCCGCGAGCGATCAATTTCTCGCGTCTTCACAGGATGTGAGAAATTGATAGCCAGACGATCGATCGCTACCCGCCAATCTGGCGGGTAGTGAAGACATACCCTTAGAAGCCTTTTTTGTGTTATAACATGGAGTCACGATTAAGCCTAAGATTTTGTCATGGATATTTTTTAGTAAAAGTCAGGGACAGGCCATAGGCAATAAAGAAAAATTAACGGAAGCTGTGTCCTGTCCCTGACTTTTACTAAAAATATCTGTGGCAAAATGTGGATCTGCAGGTCCACAAACTGTCTGTAGCTGCAGGGTACCCCACTTCCTGTAGCGGCTTAGAGCTCTGGGGGCCGCAGTGGTGGCGGGGGTACCCCGCAGCTCCCTTCCACCACAGGCAGTAGGGGACCCTGCAGTTCCTGACCACTGCAGACTGAAATTACGGAGATCACTGGATGTAATGGATTCCATGACTTCTGTGACCTCCATGATAAAATCGTAGTGTTAGTCACGACATGGAAAAATTTTAGAACCACTGATATAGGGCTTTATAGGAAAATCAGTTTCAATAACCAAAAGAAAGAACCACAGAAAGTCAGCTGAATATTACTAACCAGATCCTGGGTTCAGCTGAACTGCATACAGCATAGGTCAGGGTGAATGTGTGGGCTAAACTAGCATAAAGCTCATGTTTTTACTGCTCAGATTCAGAGCTGCTGTGTGTCCTTAATGCTAGAACAATTTGCATTCAGTGGGGTTGCACAAGTGTAACTGATTGATTCTGTAAATGAAACTTAGTAATGAAGTCTGTGGATAATGGACAAGAATAGTAGACTCCAGTGCACTATTTTCATAGTTGTTTTTGCTCTGCAGTGATAACAGGAGTAAAAAGCAGTAAACTTTCATTTCAGTTATATCAGCAGATTTGACTAAATCCAAGTATGGATCAGATCTGTTGCATTATTGTAGTCACTTTTCAAAATAGAACTTCATTTTAAGAAAATATTGTTATGTATGAGCTCACTTTTTATGTTAGATTTCTTCAAGCCAGAGACACATTCTGCAGTTTTCAGAAACTTTAAACCAGAAATAGTAATTAGAAGAACATTTCAGAAGCTTTGAATTGAGGTCATAGTTAAACACATAATTTGTTAAAAGGGCTTGGGAGAAAGACCCTCATTGGTAAATGTTGCCAGAAACATGACAGAGAATATGTCAAAGGACACAAACTATATTGTATAACGCCAAGCATAAACTGCTACAGCTCTAATTTACGCTGTGAACATATTATACAGCTCTACAGTTTACAAAGTCAGCAAATCTCTCAGTAAATACACTGTAAGCCCAAAACAGGCAATTTGAGAAATAAAATTTCAGTAGAGGCACTATCTTCAGGTACAGAGTTGAGAGAGATGCTCCAAATCTCATATGACAACAGACCTTATTTCTCTCTCTGATCTGTTACCCTGGGAAAGATAATCAAGGATGGTTATAGTGTACCATAGGGCCAGGACCCAAGTAGTTTGGTGGTAGCACAATGTGCTACCATGTGGGGGATCAAAGTTCAGAACATAGACTTATCCCTTGCTTCCAGTGACAGAAGAGGCTGAGAGTGCACATCTGAGCCCTCAAGGGAAGGAAAAGGTGTTTAATGTTCCTGAGCAGTGCTTTTATATTAATCCAGGGGCACTGTTCACAGGATCTCCCTTTCCTGGTTCACTGTGTTACGAAGCCTTTATGAGGGATGAATTAAGAGGGGGAAAATAGAAGTGACCATAGAGGACCCAGCTTCCCCAAATTAATGTGTTTTAGGATCACTATCCACAAGATGACGACTGCAGTAAGGATCTGTTGCATTTACATTATAGACTATTTTCAGTGGGGTAATTTCCTAACATTTCTGTCTGGGCTGAAATCTTTGCAAAAAAAAAAAAAAAAAAAACCCCCAAGATCTAAGCCAAGGAAGAGTAACAACAATTATTTTTTATCAATCAGAAAAAAAGTGGCTTGGCAGTTCTTCAGTTTAAAATAAATATATAGGAATCTATATTTTATACTGTTGCTTTTGAACAGTATCAGCCAAATTCCCCCTTTTCCACTCCCCACCATATGTTTTACACAATTTTAGGCTATCCTAGATTTACCAAGTGTAATTTATACCTCCTTATACACGAATTTTACTCTCTGTACTAGGTAGGGCAGGTAAAAAATGGAAATTCTTTTCCGTTAAAATTTTAAAAAAATCTTTAAAATTTCCTGAAATTTTCTAATTTTTCCAATAACATTCAGAACCAATAATCTTGGATTTTTCAACTGGAAAAAAGGAAGAGGGAGAAGAGAAGCTGTGAGAGAAAAAAAAGCCATTAAGTTTTCATTTGAATCCATCTGTTATTTTGTTTAATTGAACATTGGAAAATTTCAAATGATTCAAAAGATGTTCAAAAATGTATAATTTGAAAAGACTTTTTTGTCAAAAATTTCAACTAGCCATAGTAATGAGAATGAATTTACAGGTTTAGAAGCTGGAATAGTGTTGAGCAGCTGATGTGACGCTATGCTTTAAAACAGGCGGTGGCCTATTTTTCCTGCGTTTGGATACTTCTTGTGTAACACAATCCTTATACCTACTTTCACTCAATTACCAACATGTAATTTACTCCACTTTATATATTACCTCAGAATTTTTGTTCTTTGTTTTAAAAAATCACTTTTTAAAGCATGAAACTTTGCAGTTTAATGGTCTGCATTGTGGCTTAATTCCAGCAGTGAGGGGATTTTGCATCATGCGTGTATTTTAATAACACAGTGGTGTGGAGTTAGAGTTCAGGCTGCAACACTATCCCTATCTTTCTCTGTATGTATACTTCCATCACACATTTCTTAGTATTTCAAGGTTTATGTGCATGTGAGAATTGTGGAGTTCAGGCTGGTTTAGGAGCTCAGGTTGTGGTCAAGTTTGGCTCAGTCAAGGCACGATTAAAAATGAATGTGTGAGGGTCTGTGACTGCTGGAAACTGAGGTCAGTACTGAAACAAAGACCTCCATTTTTCTGGGAGACTCAAAAGAGTCATAGGAATCTAAGAAGAAATTAACTGAGGGGAGATTTTGAAAATAAAGCTTTTTTATTTTCATCTTTTGTTTCATAGGATTATTTATTGAGCATCATCAATGTCCTTGGCACTGTGTGGAACAAAGAGAGGACATAGATTGTTAGGTCTTTGAGTGCAGAGCCTAAGTGGACAAAGGGCATGTCTTCACTAGGACTTAACGTCGACTTTAACGACGTTAAGTCGAACTAAACGTGTACCTACCTGTCTTCACAGGCATGCCCTTAAAGTCGATTTAAAGGGCCCTCAAAATCGACTTTATAACTCCTGCCTGATGAGAGAAGTAGCGCTAAAATCGACCTCTCTAGGTCGATTTTCATCTAGTGAAGAGGCATCTGACTTTAAGCCTCCGACCTCCGAGCAGCCCCGCGGACCCCCCCGCCTGCCCGAGCAGCCCCGCGCCGGCTCACCCCCCCCTCAGGTGGGGGGGGTCCGGCGCGGGGCTGCTCGGGCGGGCGGGGGGGGGGGTCCGGCGCGGGGCTGCTCGGGCGGGCGGGGAGGTCTGGCGTGGGGCTGCTCGGGCGGGCGGGGAGGTCTGGCACGGGACTGCTCGGGCGGGCGGGGGGGTCCGGCGCGGGGCTGCTCGGGCGGGCGGGGAGGTCTGGCGCGGGACTGCTCGAGCGGGCGGGGGGGTCCGGCGCGGGGCTGCTCGGGCGGGCGGGGAGGTCTGGCGCGGGACTGCTTGGGCGGGCGGGGGGGTCCGGCGCGGGGCTGCTTGGGCGGGCGGGGGGGTCCGGCACTCCCGGCACTGTGGGCTACCTACCCACAGTGCAATGCGGGCTATGTTGACCCCTGAAAAAGTTTAAGGACAGACAGTGTCGACCACTGTCGACCTGCTGTCCTGGTGGGGACACACTGATTCGATTTTCTAAAGTAGACTTTAGAAAATCGAATTAAGTGAAATCGACCTACTCCTGTAGTATAGACATACCCAAACAAGCAATATAAAACAATACATACATAGAATGGCCCAGATCCTCAGAGGATAGAGGCATCACAGCATGGTTCAAGGTGTTGATATATTTTACCACAAAGGGCAAGACTATCACGATATGCTGCCAAGTATCTTAAAATTGTTTCCAGCCTATTAGATTTCACTGTATAACATTACTAGCTTGAATTAAGTAAATAGCTTCTTCTTCGAGTGCTTGCTCATGTCCATTCCCACAAGTGTGTGCGCACCGCGCATGCACGGCTCCGGAAAGTTTTCCCTAGCGGTACCCGTAGGGTCGGCAGGGGCGACCCCTGGAGTGGCGCCCTTATAGCACTGTATATATGCCCCTGCCGACCCTTCCCCGCTCAGTTCCTTCTTCCCGCCCATGACGGTTAGCTGGAATCCCCTTTAGCTAGTAGCGGTATCCCTACCTTTCGATAGTGTTAGTGAATCTAGTTCAGAGTTCTACTTAGTGTTAAGTGTTAGTCGTTTCTATCTGTTTATAGTTCTATTAGTGTAGGTGTTAGCAGTTCTTAGATAGATAAGGTGCTCTTATCAGCTCTCGCCCCGGGGCATGCCTGGCGCGCCGGGCTTCAAAAGCTGTGAGCACTGTGGGAGGCCTATGCCAAACAGTGACCCCCACACTAAGTGCTTGAAGTGCCTCGGTGAGGGACATCAATCCGAGCGCTGCACAATTTGTAAAGGCTTCAAGCCTAGAACTAAGAAGGAGAGAGATCATCGTCTGCGCCTAATCCTGATGGAATCCGCCCTACAGCCTCAGGGGGATCTCCCATCCAAGGTGGTCAGAAGCGCTCCGGCCTCGGTACGGGACCCGGCGGTGCTCAGGAAAGAGAACTTGCACCGGCACCGGTCTCCACGGCGCACCGAGAGCCCCAGGCGGCACCGTTCTCAATCGCCGGTGCCGCCGAAAAAGCAGAGGGGCAGATCGCCCGGCCGTAAGGCCAAGGCGAAGACGCGACACACCCAGGGCCACATAGATGAGTCCCGGAGGGTGCCGTTGACGTCTGGCCCGGTGCGCGCGCACGCATCAGGTGATGGTGCAGCGCTGCACGGGCATCTTCAGGACTTCCCGGCGCCGTCGACCCCGGAGACCTTCGAAGCTGCTCGGGGTCTCATCGAGTCAACGGGCGGAGACGACACGGTACCGTCTCTCACAGCCCTTCCTCTCGCGACTCCGATACCGCCGACGGCACCGGCGTCGCTCGGGACACCGGCACCGGCGGTGTCGGTTACTACGGTAATTCCACCAATGCGGCCGGCACCGGTACCGGGACCACCCCTCACCTCCGCACCGCCTGCACCGGACGTCTGCATGCCCTCGGTACCGCCAGCCCGGGCAATCGCAGAAGGCTCCCAACTACATCCACCGGCACCGATGACCTACCCGGGCAAGCCTACGATGTACCAAAGATACCTCGTGGCACCGGAGGGCACGGCACCGCCATGGCCCAGCTCGGCATCGGAATCTGAGGCGTCTTCTCATTCAAGTCGCAGCCACCGTACCGGAGCACCCTCCCATAGATCGGGCCGTAGCTATCATTCACACGGCTCAGATCGGCACCGTTCACGGCACAGGCGGTCCTCCCACTCGGCACCGTGGCCTCAGCAACACCCGGGCCCGGTACAGTGGTCCTTCTGGCCCCCGTGGGCGTTTCAGCAACCACAGGGTCCACCATCGGTGACGATGTCACTCCCTTCGGTGCCCCGAGGCCCCGCTTCGGCCACTGTGTCCAGACCTCCACCGGAGATGGAGGGTGAGGAACCGGAACCAGTACCGGGCCCGTCGGGGTTGGGTCAGTACCAAGCTTCCCTGGGACACCATTCCTCGGTTGCCTCTATAACGCGCCCACCCACCGAACACCCCGCTCAAGAGGATCCCCCATTCACCACATCATCATCTTCGTCTCCGGACGAAGCAGTGGCGGGCTCCTCGGCATCCGGACTCCCACCAATGGACATAAAGGGACACCAGGACCTCCTGAGGAGAGTAGCCCACAATTTGAACCTTCCGGCAGAGGAGGTGGAGGAGGAGGACGATCCAACAGTGGACATCCTCGCTCCCGGTGGACCTAAGAGAATCGCCCTGCCGTTTCTCAAAAAGATCAATTCAATGTCCACCACTCTGTGACAGACGCCCGCCTCCATTCCACCAACAGCAAAGGGGGTGGAACGCCGCTATTTCACACCGCGAGCAGGCTACGAACACATGTTTACTCATCCACCGCCGGGCTCCCTGGTGGCGGATGCAGTTAATCATAGAGAGAGGCAGGGTCACACAGGACCCACACCGAAATCCCAGGATGCAAAACGACTGGACCTATACGGTAGAAAGATTTATTCGTCCGCCTCCCTGCAACTCAAGATAGCTAACCAACAGGCGGCTCTAGGTCGTTACGCGTTCAACTCCTGGACTGCCCTCGGCAAGTTTCAGGAGAAGATCCCCATGGATTCGGTGTCAGAGTTTAAGGCCGTACTGGAAGAGGGCAAGGTAATATCCAGGGCGATGCTACAAGCCGCGCTCGATTCCGCGGACTCGGCCTCTAGATCAATGGCGACCGGAATAGTGATGAGGAGAGGTGCATGGCTGCAGGTTTCAGGCATTCCTCCTCCGGTCCAGGCGTCTATCCAAGACCTGCCTTTCGACAGGCAGGGCCTTTTTGCTGAGGATACGGGCAAGAAGCTCCACTCTATGAAGGACTCCAGGGCTATGCTTCGGTCATTAGGCCTTCATACACCACAAACAATCAGACGTCCGTTCAGGCCCCCACAGGCCCAACATCCTCGTCCCTATCAGCCAGCTCCTAGGCGAGACCTGAATAGAAGAGGTGGAAGGGGAAACAATAGGGGAAGACCTCGCTCTTCATCCCGTAATGGCCAGCAGAACCAGGGGCCAAGACAACCTCCCAATGCTAGACCGAACTTTTGAAGGTGCGCACGGGGGCGATGATCCAGTATCCGACTATTCATCTCCCCGTCCTTTCCTGCACCGTTTGTCTCACTTTCATCAGGCGTGGTCCCAGATTACATCGGACAAATGGGTCCTCAGCTTGGTGAAGGTGGGATATCCTATCCAATTCTCCTCCCTTCCACCTACCCACCCATCTTCCCCGTCCCTCTTCAGGGACCCATCTCACGAGCAACTCCTAGTCCAGGAGGTTCAGACACTTCTGGCTTTGGGTGCCATAGAGGAGGTTCCTCAAGAATTTCGGGGCAAGGGTTACTACTCCCGTTATTTCCTTATCCCGAAGGCCAAAGGCGGTTTGTGTTAGGGGATCGTCATTACCAGTTCACAGTACTCCCGTTCGGCCTATCGACCGCCCCAAGAGTGTTTACAAAGTGCATGTCGGTAGTAGCAGCACACCTCAGACGGAAACACGTACATGTTTACCCATATCTGGACGACTGGCTCATCAGAGCGAACTCAAGGGAACGGGCATGCCAGCATGTAGATCTGGTCAGGACAACATTCCTCAGGTTGGGACTCATACTGAACGAGCCCAAGTCCACCCTAGAGCCCACTCAGAGAATAGAGTTCATAGGAGCATTGCTAGACTCACAACAAGCCATGGCATTCCTCCCCCCGGCTCGGGCCGACGCCATAACGAACTTGGTCCAATCCGTACTGCAATACCCAACCACCACGGCCAGAAACTGCATGGTCATCTTGGGACATATGGCAGCATGTACATACGTGGTGCCATACGCAAGACTTCGATTACGCCCACTTCAGGCGTGGCTGGCATCGGTGTACAAGCAGGGCAGGGACCCACTGGACATGGTAGTAACCCTCCCCCATCAGACGTTGAGCTCGCTACGCTGGTGGCTACAACCCAGCTCTCTCAACGCCGGGGTTTCCTTTCACAAACCTCAACCCACAATGACTTTAGGGACAGATGCGTCCGCCCTCGGGTGGGGCGCTCATCTCGGAGACTCCAGGACTCAGGGACACTGGTCTCACAGCGAGTTGTCCCTGCACATCAATGTCCGGGAACTGCGAGCGGTCCATCGCGCGTGCCAGGTATTTCGGGACCAGTTACAAGGCAAGTGTGTGCTGGTCCAGACGGACAACACAGCGACAATGTTTTATATCAACAAACAGGGTGGTGCTCGCTCTTCTCCCCTATGCAGGGAAGCCCTGGCTCTGTGGGATTTCTGTATCGCACACAATATCCATCTCGTAGCCACCTATCTCCCAGGGGCCCAGAATGTCCTAGCGGACACCCTCAGCCGCTCATTTCGGGGCCACGAGTGGTCTCTCAGGGGGGAGGTGGCGCATGCAATCTTCCTGCAGTGGGGATTTCCCCACCTAGACCTGTTCGCCACAAGGGCCAACAGGAAATGCCAGAGGTTTTGCTCCCTCATGAACCTCAGCCCAGGGTCAGAGGCGGATGCCTTTCAGATCCCTTGGAGGGAAGGTCTACTCTATGCATTCCCACCGTTCCCACTCATCCACAGGGTGTTACTCAAGGCCCGCCTGGACGGAGCGTCCATGATCCTAATAGCACCGGCATGGCCCCGGCAGCATTGGTACACTCTACTGTTGTCTCTATCAGTGTCCAGACCTATAACCCTTCCTCTCCTTCCCACACTGCTTTCACAGGACCACGGGCGGTTGCTTCACCCCAACCTCCAGTCCCTCCACCTCACGGCGTGGAATATCCGTGGCTGAGCGCCTCGGAGCGCCAGTGCTCGGGCCAGGTTAGAGAGGTCCTGCTGGGTAGCAGGAAGCTATCGACCCGCACCACTTACATGGCCAAATGGAAACGATTTTCCCTATGGGCACAGGATAAAGGTGTAGACCCTGTTTTAGCTCCCATACCTTTGGTCCTGGATTACCTTCTAGACCTTAAAAGGCAAGGTCTAGCCATATCAACAATTCGGGTTCACCTAGCGGCCATTTCGGCCTTTCACATCGAAGTGGGGGGATCTTCAGTGTTTAGTAACCCCCTCGTGGGGCGCTTCCTCAAGGGATTGGAAAGGTTGTACCCTTCGGTGCGACAGCCTGTCTCTCAGTGGGACCTAAACCTGGTGCTGACGGCCCTCATGAAGCCCCCCTTTGAGCCCCTAGCCTCCTGCCCACTCTCTTACCTCTCATGGAAGACGGCCTTCCTTGTGGCTATTACTTCTGCACGTCGGGTCTCCGAGATCAGAGCGCTCACCTCGGAGCCCCCGTACACCGTCTTCCATAAAGATAAGGTTCAGCTACGGCCTCATCCGGCCTTCCTCCCTAAAGTGGTTACTGCCTTCCACTTAAATCAGGACATTTTTCTCCCCGTGTTTTTTCCTAGACCCCACGCTTCCAATAAGGAAAGAATGCTACATTCTTTAGACGTAAAAAGGGCGTTGGCTTTTTACATAGAACGCACAAAACCTTTTCGTAAATCTCCACAACTTTTTATTTCAGTGGCAGAACGGATGAAGGGGTTGCCGATTTCCTCGCAACGCCTGTCGAGCTGGATCACATCGTGCATCAAGCTGTGTTATAACCTCTCGAACGTTTCTCCTCCGCCACTAACAGCCCATTCAACCAGAGCCCAGGCCACATCTACAGCGTTCCTGGCTCACATCCCGATCGGCGACATCTGCAGAGCGGCGACATGGTCATCAGTCCATACCTTCTCCTCGCACTACGCCATCGTGCAACAGACTTCGGAGGACGCTGCCATGGGACAGGCGATCCTGGCAGCAGGGACTAGATCTACTCCTCTCCCACCTCCAAGGTAACTGCTCGTAAGACACTTGTGGGAATGGACATGAGCAAGCACTCGAAGAAGAAAGAACAGTTACTCACCTCTCGTAACGTTTGTTCTTCGAGATGTGTTGCTCATGTCCATTCCCAATCCCACCCGCCTCCCCTCTGTCGGAGTACCGGCAAGAAGGAACTGAGCGGGGAAGGGTCGGCAGGGGCATATATACAGTGCTATAAGGGCGCCACTCCAGGGGTCGCCCCTGCCGACCCTACGGGTACCGCTGGGGAAAACTTTCCGGAGCCGTGCATGCGCGGTGCGCACACACTTGTGGGAATGGACATGAGCAACACATCTCGAAGAACAAACGTTACGAGAGGTGAGTAACTGTTCTTTGCGAAGTGTTTAATATGATGGGTCAAATTCATCCCTGGTATAATTCCTGTTGACTTTGATGGAGTTATAGGAGAGAGTAATCTAACCCAAGATATCAAGGGAAAACTCCTCAAAAATAGGGCTAAAATTTCTGGAAGTAATAGCTACCTTGGGGTGTCTGAGATGTTTGCATATAGATCCAAAAGCAGGAACATTCACAGATAGGGAATGTCAGCATGGGATCTTGATTAGAACATGGTAGAAAAGTGAGTAAATAATAAATAATGATTGACCATTGTATAATATTTGTCATGCAAAATTTCCCAAAGAACACCTGTGAGTATTGAAAATCTGCATTTAGGGAGAAAAGTGGGGATATGCTTTTTAATTCCACTGAAGTACCTTGGATACAGAGAAGTTTTTGAGGGGACAGCTTGGAAAATGGTAAATGTATTGCTTAAAAATAAATACAGTGACTGTACATTTTAAGTAGGGACAGTAAACATGAAGCATTCTGACAGTCTGAAGCATAAATTACATATGCAGCAGTCATTTTCACCCATTAATGACACTTACCTTTGGGGCAGCCATTTAATAGTGCAGAGCTATAACTTAGAACAGCATAATTTAGGACAGGAAGTGAAGAGTATTTTAATCAATTAAAATGCAAGGAGCATTTTGGAAGGCAGAATGTAACTGTCTCATGGGAATTTAGCCAAGTCATGATGATAACCAGTCATTTTGAGGAACTGAAGTATAAAAAGAGGAACAGATATTCATGTGCTTTATGATACAAAAGGAGAAATCATAATTAAGGAAGAAAGCAATACAATTCAGAATAAACTAGATAGTTTAGGAACCTGCAGTTCAGTAGAGAGAAAATATGAAATAAAAATGAAGGATTGGGGAATGATGTCTGTGGAAAATACTGTCAAACAGTGCATGGTCCTTAAGAGCAGTAAGACCAAAACCTATTTAGGGATACATAAATGAAGTCATTGAATTGGAGGTACTGTAATTTGGAAGATTATAACATGGATGCTAGAAAGCTGTTAAGCCATTGTGAAATGTAAGGACAAGCAGATATACCTACAAATTGGAGAAGGGCTCTGCATATGGAAAATGATATCCAGACTTCTTGCTACTGAGAGTAGTTCCTATACTGAATAAACAAAACAGATTAGCCATGAGAATAATTGATGTAAGTAGGGTTGGGATTTTTTTGTTTGTTTTGTTTTTTAAAGAAGTACTTTATTGGAAGCAAAACTGCTGACTAAGGTGGGCGGACTTCTGTTTTGCATTCGTCTTGTGTTAAAGAACTAGACATGTCTTCATTACCAATGTTAAAGTGCTGGTTGAGGCAGTGCTGCTGCGGCGACACTTTAACATGGCTGTGTAGTTTCGGCATAGTGCTGGGAGGGAGCTCTCTCCCAGTGTTATAAAAAAAACACCTCCACAGGGGGAAGCGGGAGTACTAGTGCACTGTCCACTGATGCTTTACAGCACTGAAACTTGCAGTACTCAGGGGGGTGTTTTTTCATACCTCTGAGCCAGAAGGTTGCAGCTCTGTAAAGTGCCAGTGTAGACAATCCTTAAGTGAACTCTCTATTCTGCTGATCCTGGTAGTTCTAAGATAATACAGGATAATGATGATGCATAATTGTAATCACAGCCAACTCTGAAACCATGAAACTTGGAACACATGTTTTAAGTATGTCATATATGTTTTTTATTGCAAAAAAATCCTTAGAGATTATACAAAATTATTAAGGTTTATTCAGCCATTCTACAACCATACCAGTTAGAACAAGGACCATCATCAGCGTGAAAACAAAGGTACTCTTAGGACACCCAAGTTTGAAGTTTTTGTTCATTTTACAGACATTTTGAGTAACATTTGTATATTTTAAAGGTGTAGGATTTGTGTAAAGAAAATGTAACAATGTTTTGGGGCATTAGGTCAACTTTACTGACTCACATATTCAACCTTTGTAAATAATCGTTGTTTGTAAATTATGACCTGCAAAGTTTAGTTTTTAGCAAACAAATGTTTAAAATAGATAATTTCCCCCATTTTATAACTCAAAAACAGTGTAGCATGTATTTTGTAAAAAGGCTGGGATTTTGTGCACCACATTGTGTTAGTTTGTAACTCTTGAAAATAGTGATTTATAATTAAAATGTCAATACTTAGCTATGATGACACAAACAATCTTAATTTAATATGAGGCTCACAGGTTCAGAAATGATGGGCCTTATTCACTGCGGCATTACTCTATTTTTATGCAGGTGTCACTTCATTGATTGGTGTAAAACTGGAATAATGCAATGAGGAATCAATCCTATGTATATAGCTTAATGGTTACTTTCTATATTTAGCTGAGTTTGAATAATTTTAGTGCTAGCATAATACAGAAGTTGATAGTATAAGCTGTAACTGGGCACAGTGTGGATATTCTTCTCTGCTCCCTCCCTGGACAGATCTGGTAGTGAACCTCATCCCTCACTTACAATGCACCCTCTTTTAATGCAGTCCTGGGCCTCTTCTTAGTACAAACTTATGCTTTATTGCATTGTGCTTCTTCTGAAATGGACAAACATATAGACAGTGAGGGCTAAATAAAGGGTATTCAAACTTGAAATAATGGAACACAAATGCAATTCCATAGCAAAATCAGTATTATCCCTAATTATAGTGCTTATAGTGTCAGAAAGCATGAATTTTGTCATTTAATGTACTGGAAGTTGATTTGGGGACATAAGGTTTTCTTCTTCCCAGAATTGTTGAACCTTTATACAAAATTAAGGCTTCAAGAATTCAAATCTGTTCAATCATAAGTGTATCAGGATCTGTTCCCCTATCAGTGCTTGCATGCAAATATAAGCCCTAATGCTGCAAAAGACCCTGACTGCGCAGAGTTCTGTTGAGTTCAGTGGGGCTCTGCACAGGCATGGAGCTCTATCTACACAGAGCTCCTTGCAGAATCAGGGCATTACACATTATTAATGGATACTTTACTACCCATTTCAGGTACTTGGAGGCAAATACTGCTTTCCATCTCCATGCGGGCACAGAAGACCCCAGTTGCACCATTATAATACCCCATCAAGAGAGGCAGGATTTGGGGAGCATACACAGTGGCTGTACAACACCAGCACGCTACAGAACATGTTTTATTTTGAAAGATTTAGCAACTCTTAAAAATTATTACACAGGTTTAGCTCAGAGATTTTATTGTGTTGCTGTAATACTTGCTTAATGAGCACAGGAACAAAATAATTTGTAAGTCAAAAACTGAACATTCATTGAAAAGTGTCAGTCAAAAGCGGGAAGGGAAATCAAGTTGATGAACTAACCCATAGGCAGAAATTAAGCAAAGGAAACTTTTTTTTAAAAAAATAGAAGTGATCCTACATGATTGCCTGCCATATTTGTGAACTGATTCTTTCAAAATGGGTCCAGACCTAAACTGTGCTGAGAAACTTCAACTTTTGTGGTCTTCCAGGGTCTTTGTTTGCATCTTTGATATAATGAACTTCTAAAATGTGTCCTCTAAGGGGCAGCATTGGGGAGCAGATATATTTGGATAAACAATATTTATATACATGGTGTTTAAAGACCCTATTGTAGGTAATGGAATATGAGTGCTCACAAGAAGGATGTTTTGTATCAAATCATGAGTTTTCTAACACCCTAAAACCATTGAAACCTGTAAGTGTGGGGTATCTGAAAGCACATAGGAAAACTGTTTTACTTGGCTAACCTAACTGGGAAACTGAGTGGATTGCCACCTTGCATTACTTTTCTCCAAGAAGCATCAAAATAAGTCATTTCTAGGAATAACATTGCATCTTATACTAACATAATTAACTAAGGCTGAGAAATCATTCCTGGAAATACGACTTTTTAACCCATGTCTACACTATCAATCTCACACCGGCACAGCTGTAGCGATACAACTGTGCTGCTGTAAAATCGCTCGTGTAGCCGCTCTGTGCCGACTGAAGAGAGCTCTCCTATAAGCATAATTAAACCACCTCCAACAAGTGGTGGTAGCTATGTTGGTGCAAGAGCCTCTCCCACTTACATAGCACTGTCCACACTGGCACTTCTGTTGGTGTAATTTATGTTGCTTAGAGGGGTGTTTTTATCACACTAGTGAGTGACATTTGAACTTTTGTCAGTATAACTTATGTAGACATAGCCTAGAAACATTTATTGTTGCCTATTATGACATAATATGGCATCACTCTGGGGTTCTGTGTACCTGCCAGTTAGTCTTGTGTATTGACGTATATATAGATGGATATGTACTGTCTAGTATTTTATTAATCCTGCTCTGTTAACTGTTGACTTCACAACTTTAATAATGTTCTTTTAATATTTTTAAATGCAATAAATATATACCTATCTCTAATGTACCAATCACTTTGTGGTATCTAGGTGCCAAATACAAAAACTTTAAGCTGTTGTATTCTTGGGCTGTCTTTCCTGTTTTGCCCATGATGGGTTATACTGTCCATGTGTTAATGGCCCATCTACATTTAACAGCCCTCTTAGAATTGGTATGCTAATGTACAATTTTTTCTTTCTTTCTTTCTGTGTGTATAAATGCATCTTACATGTTCCATTCTATGTATCCGATGAAGTGAGCTATAGCCCACGAAAGCTTATGCTGAAATAAACTAGTTAATCTCTAAGGTGCTACAAGTATTCCTCGCTTTCTTTACAGTCCATATGTTGTTTTTTACTGGGGGCGGGGAGAGTGTAGATATTTATAGAAAAGGAAAAGGATGGCTGGACTGATATAAACTGGGTTTTTTTAGAACAAACTTTTGCAAATAGCTGAGTCTTGCATTTGTCTACCCTACACTTAGATAATCTTGATCTAGATTAACTGATGGCAAAACAATGGATTTCTAAAATAGCAATCTTAATTTATTCAGTGTTTGTCCCCACTTGTTGAGGAATGGGGGAATGTGGAAGAAGGGAGGGAGATTTGCCCAAGTATCTGGGTATAACTCAATTTTCCTATAAATTTGGTTGGTATTTACTTATATAGAAACTTCCACTACGTTTTTTCCCCTACAAATGCAACTACAACTTTTTTTAAATCTGAAAGAGAAAAATATCAACTAAAAATGTTTTACATGCACAAAACACCACCTCCTACTGCACATTCCCTTGCAGTGTAATATTTTAGACCCTGTATTTTACATATTCAGAGGAACTCCCCAATAAAATGTTTGCCTGAGAATGGAGTGCAGGATCAGGCAAAAATGCACTTATGAGATATTTTTATTTGGTCAAATTCTGTGCCAACTCACATCCTGGGCAATCCCATTGGCTTCAGTGATTCAGCACGTGATTTGTAGTTAAAGAATCTCCTCCTTCAGAACTCAGACCTATGGGGTGTAGAGCATCTTTAACTTCCATCAACCTCCGTGAGGGCCAACGGTGCTCTGCGCTTTCCAGAATTGGACTTTTAAAAATAAGTTAATTTCTGTTTCTATTCTGTCTTGTGTTCTTTCCAGTGAAACAGTGAAATGGAAATTTCCGTTTATTCACTGTTAGGAAAAGCATGTTTTTCACAATCTCCTTTGAACATCATCCATGTGTTAGAATATTTTTAAGTGTATTTTTAAATAGTGACTGGCAACCTCTGAAACACCATTTCAGCTTGAATGAGGTCATATGCTACCAAAATACTATTCATATTAGGAAACTTACATGAATTGAAAGTAGCAGAGCTATAAAAGGGAAGTCAGCAGGTGTTTTGTTAGATAGCAAATACTGATCATTTTGCTGCTCTTTGTATGTGTAAAATAATTAAAACTTCATATTTTAAAAAATTACAAACTTGTACCAGACATCAATAAGTTGCTGTGTTTCTAATTTAAGGTATGATTACTTTAAAATCTTTTGATGACTAAAACATGATATCCTGTGTGTCACTCTTCTAGAGGAGTTCAGGTTTCATAATGTGATATGAGATCAAAAGAATTTTTCTTGGGTACCAAACATCTGATGACTAATAGCAGGCTGGTAGAAAAACAGGATACAACACCACTACTGTGCTTCTACAGAAAAACCATAGGGATTATCAGCATTCTGAACTTTTCATAGAGATTACTGTAAAGAGTATGTTCAGTCTGTTATGAACAAATAAAATTGTGAAGTTTTCTTGAGTGCAATGGGACTGCTTACATGATAAGAGCTATAGGATTGGGCCACTAGAGTCTGTCCCCAAGTTTTACAGTGCCTTGATAGGAATTTGAGCATGTAACTTAATTTCACTAAGACTTTCGTTTTCTTTTTTTGTAAAGTGATTTTAAGAACTTTATAAGAAAGATGCTATAGGAGTGCATATATTGCTTGATTTCAGCTTTAATTGAATTTTTGTAATGTTATATCCCCAGTAGTACATAGGTTAAAAATAATTTCAGAATAATAGTAATTATTCAACCTAATATTTCAGATACAATGCTGTATATGTAAAATGTCTTAATGTTAAGGTTTGAAGGATAGGGTCTCAGAGGAATCCGGAAAACTCCTCTTAAAATATGAACTCAAACATTTGAAAATATGTCTAAAATCTAGTTTGTTTATGAGCTCTTTAGATAGACAACCACATGACCACCAAATCAGGATCAAGGCAGTCACAGAAGTCCATGTCGGTGTGTGCTTGGTTTCAGTGGGACTACTCATATGAGTAAGAGCTGCAAGATAAAGCCCTGGATTCTTGACTCCCACTGTTGTACAGAAACTGTCAGACTACACTGTCATCCACATAGTACATAAAGCAATAGTTCCAGAGGATTAATCAATGTATACAGCACTGACATTTCAATGTGATACAAGGTTCTTTTTGTTTGTATAGTTTCTGTGTCCCAAAGGATGACTTGCAGCTCTGCATGGTACTAAATTGACTGAAAGTCAGAATTATTTTACGTTTTGGGAGTTAAGCACTGTTAAGACCGCCTTCTTTTGAAATGTGTGATGCGTAATATGGGATTCATCAGAAACGCTGATATATAATAAATGGAGACTATGATATAACATGCTTACAATAGATAGAATATACTAAAATGTTGCGTATTGAATTTGGAAATGTATGCACTATTTACACTGTGATCTGATAGCTGTGCATTGTTAGTCAACTGTTTTGAAAAGTCATCCATATGTCGTTCATGTGGCAGTGTTTCTGCCTTGTCTTGGGCATGCCAGATAGATTGCATATGTATGACCTATGTTAATGAGTGATTAGGAATCTTGCTGTCTTGGTTAGTGAAAGTAAGTCTTGTTGGAGTTTAAATACCAAGGTTTTATGCATCTTAGAAATACCTTATATAGGGCCTGTTCTTCACTGCATTGCACCTTGTGAGTTCATTCAGACCTCTACCAACCAGGTATAAATCTATCTGATTTATTTTACATTGTAAGTACACACGATGCAAACCAGGAGAGAATCTGGCCCTGTGAAAGAAATCCTGGCATTGAAGTCCATGGGAGTTTCACAGTAGATTTCGGTAGGGCTAGGATTTCATCCTATGTCTGTAAACCAAATACATAATTGAAAAATAATTAGCCCTCTAGTTGGAGAAACAATCGCGCATGGAGGTCAGTATTACATGCTATTTTATAGCGACATTTCAGTAGCAATAGCGGCTGTGAACAAAGCTTAATTCTTTCTCCAAAATGAGATAAACAGAGACTATTATAAATATCTTTTCAGAAGTATATTTACACCTAAAGAAGGAAGAAGAGCTCACTCATGAGTGGAGAAGTCAGGGCATGTTCATGCTTTGAAATCATTGACTGGATTCCCTCAGCCAGATTCGTGTTCCTGCTCTGGTGGCACAGTGAAGTTAGAAAGCAGGCTTAATCACCTATCAGGGGAATCCCTAAGTAATGTAGTGCCTGTGTGGTGCTTCCACACCACCTCCTCCAAGCCCCCAGCACAAGTATCTTTCCGGGAGGAAGGGGAGTGTAAGCAGGGTGGCTCTGTGCTCCATTTATCTCCAGGTGTGGACTAGCCCTTGGGTCACAGGTAGCTAGGGGTAAATTAGAGCAGCCAAAGGGTAGCTTTGGTTTATGCTGGGACTGGATCAGTTCCTGGTCAATTCCAGGATGTGGGGGGAGACAGAAAGTTGATTTAATGCTACCTTTGCAGCTCCCCCTGCCTTTGCAGCTCGTATGCCTCAGATGAACCAGAGAATCTGGCCCCGGATGTGCTGTACTTGAGACATTCCAGAATATGGGCATTTGGGATAACCTGTCACATTAAATTTATTGGTTTTTATAAATATTTTGAAGGTGGGGCAACTAACTTTTTTTTAAAGTGTTGTAGCTGTGTTGTTCCGTGGGTCCCAGGATATCAGAGAGACAAGGTGAGGTAATATCTTTTACTGGACCAACTGCTGCTGGTGAAAGAGACTAGCTTTTCTTAATTAAAAAAACACATTATAATGATAGGTGCAGCAGATATATTGCCTATCTCCCGTTCTATAGTATCCTTTGCACTTTCAGGGATCCCCGTTATCCAGAAGAATACATACAGCCAGCAGGGTGTTTAAACTTTGCCTGTTGTAATTGCATCAGTCTGGACAACTGCTTCTTTTTTTCTCAGCATTTCCAGATTCAGTTACTAATTACCTTGCTTGTAGTTCAAAAACTGACTGGCAGTGTCAGAAATAGCAGCAGAATCTACAAGCTGTTAGTTTTAAGTCAACTGCAATTTCAATTCCTGTCCAAAATATTTGTAAATAAATCTGCCTTCAGAATGTACTTGTAATGAAGACTATACAAAACTCTAGTATACTACTAAAATTAATCCATTATCTCTTTAATATAATAATTCGATCATCTGTTATTAGACACTTTACCAAAGCCATTACAAACCTAGCCTAAAACACCAAGCCTCATCCTCATTGTTAGCTTTGATAGTTACCTCTATCATTTAATAGTTTGCGCGTAGCCAGTCCAAGTTGGCAGTGTCACCCCAAGCTGATTCGAGCCACAGACATTTTTGCTGACTGGAGTCATGCTATCTTTGCCAGTTTGCTGGAATAGACACAGACACTGATTGGGTCATGCTGAAAACATTCCTGTCCTGTGAAGCAAGTCTGTTTGTATTTTAGGTTTGCCAGGACTAGTGAATTAAAAATCTTGAACTCTCCACAGTTTGCTGCTTAATAATGCCTCTGTCAGAAGGATTTTTTTTCCCTTAAAGCATGACAACATCATAAATCTCGTTGCTGGTAAGGAAAGGAAGGGAGAGTGGAATTGCGAAGAAAAGCGGAAAAGGGTGGTCTTGTGGGACAGCAAAGCCTATGGGAAGTGCAGGTAGCAGCATGTTGCCTTAACAGCTGTTTCAGCTTCTCAGACTCTGTCAGTTTGTTGCTATGTAGCAGGTGCAGCCTTTTCTTTTATTGAATCTTTACTCTATAAAGGCAACGACAAGCCAAGGCAGTGGCTAGCCCTGGATTATACAAGTGCAGACTCTCCACTAAGTGAGGTAAGGCAACAGGTGTGAAAACTGAACTAAACTGATAGAGCTGTAACACACTTAATCTGAGTTCTGCTACAGATTTTTATAAAGAAACAACAGCCTGTTCTACAGACAGTCCTCATGAATATGGAACTGCTTTCTGGGATCCTTTTAAACACTTCATTATACTCAAAGTTGCCCACTCCCATATCCTTCTGTCTACAGAATGATTATCCTTTTTTTGTGTGTGAGGAAAATGAGAAGTTTGTACGCAGTTGGTCTGTTTCATTTCCCTCAGCCGATGGGACATGCATCATCCTATTTACACACAGAGCACTGAAATGAAGGTTTCCCTGCCTTCTTGTTTTATTTATTTTCTTTTTGATGATGGAGACCATTGAAGATTCTGCAGAAAATCTGGTGAAGAAATAACCTTAATTTATAAAACAAGATAACTGGCTTGTGTACAGAGTGTATATAGATAGGATTTTCTTTTAATAAATTAAAACAAAATGAAAAAGTCTCTTGTGTAATATTAAAAACATTAGTTAGTGAAGGGAGTATTTATTTTTGCCCCCAGATCGGTGGCTAAATATGATAATTTGTAAACATTGTAGACCACACAGTGTGTGAATGGGACAAGACCACTGATTTACTACCGACAATGCTCAGTTATGGTAAGCTTAAGGATTCCAACAAAAGTCATCCTATCATATTTGTTGTTAAAATTGTATTAACTTCCATCATTTTTCTCATTTCTTAGTCTGTGATATTAAACATGAAGTATCTTATTGTGTAGAAAACCTGTCTGGTGATGATTAACAGATGTGGTGCATATGTGATACAATATGTAATGATGAAAAATCTTGTTTTCAAAGCTGTGCGAATTTGTATCTCTCTTTTCTTCTAGGTTTGTTTGAGAGTCATGGGGGGTGGGCATGTTATGATAAATAATTTTGATTTTGCAATTGTTCTGTTTAAAAAAAAACCATGCAAGGTCTCAAATACTTTTCACAAAGAGACCATGGAAGTGGGCGATCGTTACTCTAGAAAAGGTTACTATATAAACAGACCCCCCCCCCCAAAATGCATTTTGTCTGTTTAAATAACTGTGGTCTCTCTTCCAATTGATGCTGGTTGGGTGGGTGGGTGTTCTTTTGATTAGTAATAATAGGGGAAGATGGGGTTATTCATGAAAATCCTCCAAATATTAATATGAAAAGAGGCTGCCAGCTCCAAAATAAGGATTTAAAATAATTGTTCTTTAAAAAAAAAAAAAATCTAAGCACTGTAAAACATCCACTATTTGATCAGAGTTCACATCAATGGATTGTTGTGTAACATTGCCACAGAGTAACAGTATCCCTCTGCTGGCTAACTGCTCAGACAGACAAAACAAATAAAAAATAAATGTTGAAGTCAGTTGGCCAAACTCAAGCTTGGCGCTATTCTACTGCCTGCAAAGGATTGATGCTAGGGATGAATTTGCCTCATTTTGTGCTTCTTCAAGCAAGACCTTTATCTTGTAATGCTGTTCTGTTGTACTGATTTTATGTGATGCCCTAATAATTAAAAATAACATTGAATGGGGTGGTGCAATTTTAGTGCAGAAAAACAAACATTGCTTTCTAAAGTGTTACAGAAAACTGAAATGTGATTGGCTAAGAGAACTGTTACTTCTTTTTCCATCAATTAAACACCACATTCTCTACAGATGTATAGCACAGCTTTTAGCAATTTTGATATACTTTACTGAATAATTTGATTTCCAATTTTCTATGGGTGTTTTACACATGTGTTGGTTTTTTTTTAAATGTTATTCTTGTAGTAATCCACCCAGGTGATATAGGTGCAATGCACTGCTGGGTAATGTTTGAAGTTTACTTAATTCTCTCCCCCCCCCCCCACTCCCCCCCAAATCTACACGGATTTCTACCTGGGCAGATCTTTCACCAATGTAAGTTCCATTAACTTAATTTAGGCTCCATACAAAGACCTGGCTCATTGCAGGATTGGGGCCTCAGTGTATACTGTTTGTGAGTGTTAATTACAGCAGCTTTATATGAGATATATAGGAGTTTAAGTTGGACTTCAAATATTTAATAGACACTGTTTGGGGAAAAAAAACTTTTATCCAAAAGTCTAAATATACATACTGTAATTGTAAGTGCCATAAGCCTGGACATGCTCTAAGCTTATCCTGTGTAAGTTGATAGCAACTGAAGAGCATTAATATTTGATGGCTATTTGGTTTTCTATGAGGAATGAATTGGGAGTTTGGTGCTGTTTCATAGTGAAGAGGGATCCACCTCTCTAAAACCGCCATTTTGAGTTTGCAGACTCAGAAGACAGGCCCTGGGCTGAATTAGGCCCTGATGCTGCAACTGGCTTCCTCTAGACAGACCCTTAACATCTGCAAGGAATCCCATTGAAGGGTCAGTACCAAGCTTTGGAGAATTAACAAGCGTCTGACTCTTAAATGTGTGACTGTCCAGCTCAAGGCTGAAATATGCTGACAAAACAATGTGGGAAAATTTGCTTTGTCATTGTCTTTACTTGAACTGTGGAGAAAGCAAGGGATTTAGTCTTTATCACTGAATTTCACTTGAAATTTTTTTTTAAAGAAAATTCAAATGTAGCCTTAAATTTTCTTTATTAGAATAAAAAATGCAAAAAGTGCAGCTATAAAGATGTTCAAATCACTAAGCTGAGGATGTAATGGCTTCATATGATCTGTAATGTATGCAATATTTATATAATTGCAGCTGAAACACGCAGATAAACGCGTAGGCTCAAGTGCCCACATGATCACCACAGCAAGAGTACCTGCCGATAAGCCAGTCCGAATTGCCTTCAGTCTAAATGACTCCCCAGGTACAGTTCAGTTTAGTTATGGACTAAATCAAAATGAAATGTTTGTAGATTTTATATGTTCTTGATAGTATTTCTATTACCAAACGAAGTCCAATGTTCTGGATAGACTTTTTCCATGTGTGTGAATGATCAATTTTCCTGACTGGTAACTACAATATTGGTAGTGGAAACTAACAATAGTCTAAAATCACTTGTCCAACAGCCTAGATACTGTAAAAGTAAGATTTATTTCAAGAGAATGTGGAATAAACAGTAAACTGTGACTGAATTACCAATATCTTTGCATGTAAACAGAAAAAGTGTGCTGAAACTCCTTTTTGTGCTAAAACTATTTTCTGAAAGTCAGAATGAAATAAAGTAAACCAGCAACAGGGAAGCAATGGCAACATCAGAAAGAAGGAATCTAGCTCTGCTGCCTGTGCTAGGGGAGAGCCTAGAGGCAAGGCAGAGGTGTATACGAAGCCTTTGGAGTCGTACAGAGCCTACACATTACTTGTGAACCCACTTTCCATGCATGTTTCTAGACTACCCATGCTACAGTACTATCAGTCTCCCTTTCACCATATGGATAGTGTAGCTCAGCTTCTGCTCTCAGAAGTCACAGATCTTTTCAGGTAAGTTATTCCATTCCATGCATTCTTACACAAGAGAGTAACACACACATATATATATACAGTGAAACCTCGATATAACGGACTAATTCGGGCGAGGGGGTGTCCGTTAAAGCCGAACGTCCGTTATTTAATAATTTTTTAAAATCATTAAATAACAGGACTTTTGGCTTTAACGGACACCCCCTCACCCGAATTAGTCCGTTATATAGAGGTTTTACTTATCACGGCCGGGAGCCGTGAGTCAGCCCGCCCGGCGGCAGCCAGCAGCCCGCCCGCCCGGGACCCCGGCTTCTGGGACCCGGGCGGGAGCCGTCAACCCGCCCGCTCTGGTCCCGGCTGCCGGAAGCCGGGCGGGAGCCGTCAACCCGCCCGCCCGGGTCCTGGCTGCTGGGACCCGGGCGGGAGCTGTCAGCCCGCCCGCCCGGTTCCCCGCTGCGGGGAGCCGGGCGGGAGCTGTCAGCCCGCCCGCCCGGATCCCCGCTGCGGGGAGCTGGGCGGGAGCTGTCAGCCCGCCCGCCCGGATCCTGGCTGCTGGGACCCCGGCGGCAGCTAGCAGCCCGCCCGCCCGGGTCCCGGCTGCTGGGACCCGGGCGGCAGCCGGGACCCGGGCGGGCTGGCTGACGGCTCCCGCCCAGGTCCCAGCAGCCGGGACCCCGGCGGGCTGGCAGCAGGGAGCCGGCAGGCAGCCTGCCCGCTGCCTGGACCCCGGCGGCAGCCAGGAGCCGGCAGCCAGCCCCCGATTTAACGGATTTTGAATGCATCGGACTTGATCCTAAATTTTGTCCGTTGCATCCGAAGTCCATTAAATCAGGGTTCATTAAATCGGGGTTTCACTGTACTAGCGAAAATACCTGGCGTTGCTCGGGTCCGTCGGAGGTGGGGAGGGGGCAGAGAGCTGAGCGAGTGCGGGGTCCGTTGGAGGGGGGAGGGGGCAGAGAGCTGAGCGAGTGTGGGGTCCATTGGAGGGGGGTGGGGGCAGAGAGCTGAGCGAATGCGGGGTCCGTTGGAGGCGGGAGGGGGCAGAGAGCTGAGCGAGTGCGGGGTCCGTTGGAGGGGGTATTATGACATCATAACTATGTCACAGAGAACAGCAGCTGCCCAGCTGATGTGATTGGCCTTTAAATAATTTCACCCCCGGGGGGCGTCAGAGGTGAGATTTGAAAAATTTTCGACTCTTACCCTGATTAGGACCCTAAGACCTCTAACTGTACCAAATTTCAAGTCTCTAGCTCAAACGGTGTGGAAGGAGTAAGCTTACATACATACATGCACGCATACATACATACACGCATACACCATTTGACTTTTATATATATAGATAGATATATAGATATATATAGATATAGATATTCACACAGCAGTCAGGAAACTGAGCATTATTATTCCTACGATAGCCTTAACTCTGTTCATCGATTTTGTTTTTCATTCTTTGTATCTGCATTTTCTCTGTACACTCTTTACTACCAAACTGCTTTTATGTATCCTTTTTACACACAGGACCACATTCAGACCTGATATAATTAGATATAAGTCCATAGACTTAAGTGGAATGGCATCTACTTATGCCACATTTGAATTGTATCACAGAGCTGAGTATAGGCTGTTATAGGGATAATAATGCATTATTACTACTTAATATTACAGTAGCCCACAAAGCCCAATCCACGTCACAGCCCTTAAGGGATGTACAATTATGTATGGTAACATAGTCCATATACGAAAAACTTTACAAAGACAAGTGACATATAAAAATTGGGAGAAGAAGGATACAGTCTGGGGGGGGGGAGGGTACATGATTATATATGCCTTATTTTGTAAATTATAATTACTGGTATATTATAATGTACTAGCGAAAATACCCGGCGTTGCTCGGGTCAGTCGGAGGTGGGGACGGGGCAGACAGCTGAGCGAGTGCGGGGTCCGTTGGAGGGGGGCAGAGAGCAAACCTGACACCCCCACCTCACCCCCCCGACCAAACCCAACACCCCCACCTCACTTACCCCTCTACCAACCCTGACTCACATTTTCACCCCACAACCCAAACCCAACACCCCCACGTCTCTCCCCTACCAACCACAACACCCCCTGACCAAAACCCGCACCTCACCCCCCGTAGACCAAACCTGACACACCCACCTCACTTCCCCCCCAACCAAACCCGACACCCCTACCTACCACCACAAACAAACCTGACACCCACACCTCACTTACCCCTCGACCAACCCCAGCCCCCCTCCTCACCCCCCCAACCAAACCCAACACCCCCTGACCAACCCAACCCCCACACCTCACCCCTCACCCACCCAGACACCTTACCACCACCACCACCCCCAGACCAAACCCAACACCCCCGGCTCACTTACCCCCCGACCAAACCCGACACCCCCACCTCGCCCCCCGACCAAACCCGACACCCCTACCTCACTTACCCTCTGACCAAACCCAACTCGGGTCCGTCGGAGGTGGGCAGGGGGCAGAGAGCTGAGGGATTCCAGGGTCCGTCGGAGGTGGGGAGGGGGCAGAGAGCTGAGGGATTCCGGGGTCTGTTGGAGGGGGGAGGGGGCAGAGAGCTGAGGGATTCCGGGGTCCGTTGGAGGGGGGAGGGGGCAGAGAGCTGAGTGAGTGCGGTGTCTGTTGGAGGGGGGTATTATGACATCATAACTATGTCACAGAGAACAGCAGCTGCCCAGCTGATGTGATTGGCCTTTAAATAATTTTACCCCTGGGGGGCGTCAGAGGTGAGATTTGAAAATTTTTTGACTCTTATGGTCATTAGGACCCTAAAACCTCTAACTGTACCAAATTTCAAGTCTCTAGCTCAAACGGTGTGGAAGGAGTAAGCTTACATACATACACGCACGCATACACCATTTGACTTTTATATATATAGATAAAGAAAGTACCAAGTATCTTCATCTGCCCGTCAAGCCATCCTTAACAATCTGATTTCTTGTAAGCATCACTGGAAAGGTAGGTCCTGAAGAGAGAGATTTTTAAGGAGGGGAGGTCAAAAGTGTCCTTTTGAATCATGAAAGAATCCGTTTCTTGTGTGAGGAGCTGAAAATCAGGCAAAGGACACTTGCACAATGGGCAGAGTAGAGGAGATAGAAGAGCTATGTGAAAGGGATAAGATAAGACAGTAGCGAGGCACAAGGTTGTGAAGGACATGGAAGGTCAAAATTCGGTAAAACTATTTCCTTCTCTCACCCTATCTCCTGTGCTCTGCCAATAATTCCAGCCTCTCTATTAAAATTTGTAGGAAGGTTCAGAACTATGGGAAGGTGATCATTTGCTATTAAATTCTATAGGAGTTCCTCATTGCCCTGGCTCTCAGCATACATGTGTTATTGCAGTAAGTGATCCAGACCATCTGTGAAGATAGGAGAGAGCAAATAGGAACCAGTAGATTAAGGACAATATTTCACACTGAATTGCAACCCCCTGGGCTACTCAGAGGTATAAATCAGCATAGTATTTTACCACATCAGGAGTATTCAGCACCTGATGTTAATGAAAAGCCTGAATGGAGATATCAATCAAATGTATTCAAACAAGGCAAAGGAAAAATCACTCAAAGTCTGAGGTTTTACAGAAAGCCACATTCAAATGATCCTAGCTCAAACAAGCAACTGAAATGTCTTTGTTTAAAGAGACACTGAAAAAAACCCCAACCCAAATAAATCTGCTGATACAGCGTCTCACTATCACCTTTATCCATTTTAAATTTGTAATCTTTTTTCTTCTTTTCACCTTTTTATATTCCTCTAATCCTTTTTTCATTTGAGGAGAGTTGCTTTTCTCATTTCAGGAAGAAGTTCTGTGTTTCAACTCTGCTAGCATCTTGAGAGATTTAGTATTGTAGGGTAGTATTGTGGGATATGTAAAAACCTCACCCAAAGCAAGACGGTGAGGGAATTAAATTCATTTAATTTTTTTTCTTAGGTGTTGTCTTATTTGCCAGTCATAGTGGCATTTGTGATGCCTCGTAAGGCTGAATTACCTACCACAGTAGTTCAGGGAGGAATTTACAACATAACCAGATATCCAAGGGGGAAAGAAGTGTTTCTTTTGGATGGAGATATTAGCACTGGTTAGAACTGCAACAAAGTACTAGACTGAAAGCAGAGACTGTTATCAACTCAAGAAAAGGAAGTTATTGAGTGTTATTGATCTACAAGAAGGAACAATGCTTATGTTATCCATATCAAAAATTGTTTTACTATGTTTGAAAGTTGGCTCTTTTAGGGTCTGACAATGACCACAAAAACAATTAAAACCGGGCCAGTCTTGTGTCTTATTTTTATTGTGATTGTGGGGTGACCAGGTCCTTAAAAGTCTTGAGGGCAGTCTGACTAACTGCTGACAGTGATGCTATATAAAAATACAATTTTATTGTATATCGTTTAATCCTGTATATATAGGTATCTATATTTGACACTTTTACTCAAGTTCACTAAGCTGGCACTAGACATAAATTCTCTCAGGGCTTGTCAGAGTTGTAGCAGTTTAGCTTAAGGTGTGATTTAAAACTGATTGAATTAAAGAAACACAAAAGGCTGAGTGGACAAGCTTATTTCAATTTTGCTTAAATTGATGTAGGAATAGATTTAAACTAAACCAAATAAACTGCCCTTAAGCCAAAATAAGGGCACATCCACATTTAAAACAATGCCACAGCGCAGCTGCACTGATGCAACTACGCAACTATAGCGCTTTAATTAAGACACTGTAAGCTGATGGGAGAGAGCTGTCCCATCAATTTAGTTAATCCACCTCCCTGAGAGGCGGTGGTTAGCAGGGATTCTCCTGCTGACATAGCACTGTCTAAAAGGAGGGGATGTTAGGTTGGCATAACTATGTTGCTCAGGGTGTATGGATTTTTCACACCCCTGAGCAACATGTTAGACTGATATAGGTTTGTAGTGTAGACCAGGCATAGGAGTGTTTACAATTTAACTAAATTTAATTAAGCTAACTAAAGTTTGTGCATAGACAAGGCCTCAATCAAAACCACAATCAGAGTCCATAGTTAATCTTGATTTTTATAGGTGTTAGGGCTCCGTGGTTAGAAGTAGGGGTTTTATTCTAATAGGAAATGATGGGCATGCCTGTAGTTTGTAGATGTACCTTATCTTGTTTTGTAGGTAAAAAACACAGCTTCACATGCCTAAGGAGAGTGTGAATCCAGCTATAAAATACTGGCTGTGGAATTGGGTGTTACCTAGTTGTTGAATACGTGCATTTTTTTCTAATTGTCAGTCATTTATTTCACTTGAAGTCAGTCTGCTGCTAATAACCACTTTCCCTGAAAATGTACTGGTAAAAATGTACATGCTTTCTTTTAATAACGTTGTTTGGGAGGAGAATAATACAATATTTGGATGTACATGATATGACAGTACTTCTTTTTACAACTTTCTTTACATCCTCAACCATTTTAATTCAATCCTCCTAACGTGGTCATGGGGAACCCTAGATTTTTGTTATATGCAGCCACATAAACCAATAACTGAGTTTTACAGTAGACGCTTCCTCAGCAGCTCCTTCAAACCCCTCCTCAAGTCTCACTTCTATCATAATCCCTGCACCTGAAAATGGATAGGTAAAGGACCAGTGGGGATTGCTACTGTATAAAATATATGCCCAAAGTTTACAAACCATGGTACCTAAAAGTTAGGCTCTTAATGCCCCACTTAGGATTATCTACACTTAAAACACGATAGCCACACAATTATGCTGTTGCAGCTGTGCTGCTGTGAAGCTTTAGTGTGGACACCCGAGAGATGGTAGCTAGATCAAAGGAAGAATTCTTCTGTTGACTTAGTGCTGGTTACATGGGAAAGTTGACTGAACTATGCTGCTCAGAGATGTAGATTTTTCACAACTCTGACCAACAAAGTTAAACCAACCTAATTTTCTAGTGTAGATCACGCCTTTTAATCTCAACAGAAGTGGCCTGATTTTTCAGAGATAATGAGCATCTTCAGTGCCCAATTACTTCAGCGACAACTGTGGTACTCTATCCCTCTGAAAATCAGGACTCCCTTATCTTGGGACCTAGGTACAGATCTATGAGCCTAATTGTCGGCTCTCAAGTTGTGCAATCATCTAGTTTAACCATGTAAAATCATAATAAATGGCTCCTGCATTGTGCATTTCATTCCTAGGTTTTAAAGTGCATTGTAATCTTATTTTCAGTGGTGTTATTATTTATTTGTATTGTAGTAGCACCTAGGAGCCATAGTCACTGACAGGACCTCTTTCTGTACTTACACAGAACAAAAAGACAGCCCCTGTCCTAAAGAGCTTATAACTGAAGAATAAGACAACACACTACTTGTGGATACATCAAATAAAAGGGAACAATAATGCAATACTGATTATTATTTGTACCCTCACTTCTGTCCTTCCTGTTATTTACCATTCGCACTTGTTGAGTTTTGTCTTAAATTAGAATATGTCCACACAGCAGCTAGACTTCACATATAGGATTATAGCATCGCTGCCCCAAGGAACTAACAATCTAAAGATATGTCTACAGAGCAAAGAAAAGCCCGCAGCTGGCCAGTGCCAACCAAGTTGGACTTGAGGGGCTCAAGCTGCAGGGGTGTTACATTTTTGTGTAGGCCTCTGGGCTCGAGCTGATACCTGGGCTTTAGGACCCTGTGCGGTGGGAGGGTCCTAGAGTTCCAGTGCCAGCTCGAGCCTGGAAGTCTAAACACAGTGAAACAGCCCTGAAGCCTGAGCCCCACGAGCCTAAGTCAGTTGGCACAGGCCAGCTGAGGATTTTTCATTGCTGTCTAGACATATCCTTAGATTGTTAGCTCCTTGGGGCAGGGATGCTGTAATCCTCTATGTTTGTACAGTGCCTACCAGGATGTGTCCCTGATCCTAACTGGGAACTTTGGAAACTACTGTAGTGCAAATAATAAATTCATGATTTTAACACAGTGTGTGTGTGTGTTTCAAAGTGCATACATTTTCTGTTTAGAGGCTCATATAAAAATAATAATAATATCCTTGATTTATCCTTAAAGCCATGTTCTGATTTTGGTAGACAGTGATGTCATTTTTCTGAGGATTTCACAGGAATTTATGAGAAATGCCCTTAAAGGGCATGAGACTGAGAGTCCCCCACAGAACATCCTTTAGGAGAAAGTATGCTGAGCAGGAAGCTCACGGATGCTGTAAATATTTTTGTGAAGTCATAACACTTATTATTAAACAAGCCCCTCATATTCCTATCCTAAGGGCAGGCAATCATTTCCCCCCTACCCTTTTACAAGTAAGGTAACTGAGAGGCTGCACAAGGTCATTTCAGGCATAACTGGGAATAGAACCCAGGACTCTCATACAATAGAGCCAAGTCTCATTCATTTAGCCACAGTGCCTTTTAGCAAGCAGTGCCTGTACTTGTCTGTCTGTAAACACTGCTCTGGCCTCTAGATACTGCCCTCTCAGAGCCAGGATTAGAAACCAGGAATCCTGAGACATAACATTCCACTGCTGTATTACACATAGTTGTGTAGGGCACTGGCAAAGTGTGTGCTGTGTCCTTTTTTAAGGGCTGATCCACATACAGGAAAGATATCTGCTTATGTCACCTGTATGTGAAAAGGATACAACACACATTTTGCCAGTGTGCTACACAGCTATTTGTAAGACAGCAGTGGAATGCTGTGTTTTCCACTCCCAGTCAGTAAATTGACTGCCATCAACTTTAGTGGGAGTTGGACCAGGAACTTAAATTGGGATTTTCAAAGGAATCTGATGGAGTTAGGCTTCAATTGAAATTCACTAGTATTTGGGTGCCTGACTCCCTTTAGGCTCCTTTGAAAATCCCAGCCTTATACAGTGTGTGTGGTGGTGGCAGGGGATTGTGCTGGGTTTTTTACCTTGCTTTAGTCTATAAGTATGTGTATGAATTTCTGAATTCAAGAAAATTTCTGCCATTTAAGTTCTTAGTTTATCTGGTGTATAACAGCACAAAGAAGTTGATTTAAAGAAGTCTTAATCTAGTGTGACTAAAAAAAAACCCTTGCAGCTGTTGAGTAGATGCTAAGGCAGGCCCATTATAAAATGTACTATGGTATGCTATAATGGTTAAGATACCAATAAGTTCTATTTTTAGTACCATTGACTCAGTCACTTTGTGTTCAGAAAATAAGGAGTGAACATCTGTTTATTGAAAGGATTTCCTCTGAAATTATTTCTTTTTAGAGTTCATCCTTTTGGAATGTATTTAGGGAATTTGTTTTATTTTTTTATTTGCTGCTTCTATTAACTACACTTCAGTTAGTAGTGTAACATTTCTAATAATTCGAAAGTCAAAAATTCAAAAAGAAGATATTTTTAAAATCTTGTGCACGTGAAAAATTACAGCAATTCCTGCTTTACATGTTCTTTTGAAAATTAAAATCATGAGAGGTCTTCCTTACTGCTACTGGTACAGTATGTTGTACTGCTGGAATTGTCAAATGTCAGTTTAACTGCTCTCCACAACTCTGATCCAATATTGCTGTCAAAATGTTTTACAACTATTAGTCCAAATGTTGTAGAGCAGCTGTACTACTGGCCTGACTGAGTCATATTCCATCTTTCCATTTGGCTATGCAGTGTGATTTGTCTTTCTTCTTTTAGAATATTTGTCTATTTTTAAAATTTGCACAAGAAGGCAACAGCAACTTAAACATAAACTCTTACATATTGATGTGAAGTAACTTTATACAATTAAAAAACTTAAATATCTTGCAGAAGAAACCTTGTGGGTAGGTGGTGGGGAGATGTTTTTAATAATACTGCAAACTGAGCTCTCAGAATATTAATACTAGATTTTAGTATCTATAGACTCTGTATTTGTTTTATTCGTGTTTTTGCCCTCTTCTCCACTTTTTTTCTTTGGTATGGCCCTCACTTTTATTTGTTTTGTTTGTTTGCATCATGTGCAGTGTGCAATACAGTATGATTCATAGTAAGGCCAGCTCATTGCCCTAGACGCCAACTCTATATTAGGTTTAAGATTAGCAGCCGTGTTAGTCTATATCCATAAATAAAATGAGGACTACTTGTGGCACCTTAGAGACTAACCAGTTTATTTCAGCAGAAGCTTTTGTGGGCTATAGCCCACTTCATCGGATGCATAGAATGGAACATACAGAAGTAAGACGCATTTACATACACAGAAAGCAAAAAAAGTTGTACATTACCATACCAGTTCTAAGAGGCTGTTTAATTTGGATGGGCCATTATCAGCAGGATTAAAAAATCTTTTGTAGTGGATCTGTGTCTGACAGATGATAAAAACCTTTGAAGGGAACTTAACTAGGGAAATGCATTCAGTTAGTGTAATGACAAAGCCTATATTAGTTAAAGCAAGGCTTTGACTGAATACTATTCAATATATACTCCGTATACTCTGCCTGGAACAAGGTTGCTTATTTTCCCCATCACAATCATTACACTCCATGACCACTGATAGTAGGATACAGAGGTGCAAAATATCTGGCAAGATACTCTGTGTGAGCAGAGCTCTGCATCTCCACAAAGCCCTATTTATTCAGTGTGGCTCAGTGGGAGCACAGGGGTCTGCCAGCAAAAAGCAGTTTACAAATCCTGCCTCAGAAGTTTTCTGCTTTGTAAACAACCGTGGTTTAATTGTGACATTGCATACAACAGACTCTGAAAGCTAGCTTGTAATGAAGATTGGTAACCCTCAGCAAGATACATAAAAAACAGTGAAATCCAGTGCAGAACTGTTCATGCGACAGTGACTATTAGTAATTAATATTGCCACAGGAGTATGGTTCACATTTCTATTCTCAGTCCAGTTCCTAGTGAACTCCACAAAATGGGCATGACTAGTACTCAGTCACACCTGGTTGGCAGCCTATGTTGAAAAGCCCTTGATTCGATTGAGCATAATGAATTAATTAACTTCACCCCTGCAGGTGTGTCCTTCCAGGTCACAGTAAAGACTAGTAATGTGATCTGGAGAAGCTTGCACTGCTGCTGTCTGTGCTGTATCACTCCTCTCTAGCTACACAAAGAACCTGTGATGTGTTCCATGGGCATTACATTTACTACAGGGGGGGAAACTATTTCTTATATTGTTATTTTAACCCAGTGGTTCTCAAACTTTTGTACTGGTGACCCCTTTCAAATAGCAAGCCCCTGAGGGCTTGATTACACTTACAGCTTTATAGCGGTTTTGGTTTTACCTGCCGTCGTACACAGCTATAGGGATAGTGCTATAGCGTGTCCACCCTTAGACCCGCCAGCAATATAGCGTGGCCACATTTGCGACACTTCAAGCGGCACGGGAGTGGTGCATTATGGGCAGCTATCTCAGCATTCAGCTGGGTACAACGTGCTTTTCAAACGATGGGGGTAAGGGAGAGCCTATTGTGTATATGCGGATGGAGAGAGCAAGTGGATTTTTGGTGTGCTGAGAGTGTGTCAGCAAATTGTCTTTAAAATGCAGAGCCTGCTATTCCTCTATTTCACACTGGTTCACTTGGTAAACATTTGCATTGTTGATTTGCCGAGTTAAAGATAAGCTCTGAAAATGTACTTCCGCATTCCTCCAGCCAAGTTCAGAACAAAGGGAACAGAGACTTAATTGGCTTAAATGGCTTAGGGGCGTTTCCAGAGATCACTCGAAGTGTTGTATTGTTCCTACCCGTTTACACTGAAGCTAAAGCGGAGCCCCCAATACGCTACCACTGTTAATCCTTTGGCAAGGAGGATTACCAGGACCAGTATAAATGTGGACTTATAGCGCTCTACGTGCCTCACCAGTCTGTACGGGGAGTAAGTTATAGCACTCCTGGCGGCTTTATAGCGCTATAAAGTGCCAGTGTAATCAAGCTCTCAGTGTGACCCCCTTATAAATTAAAAATACTTTTGAATATATTTAAAACCATTATAAATGCTGGATGCAAAGTGGGGTTTGGGGTGGAGGTTGACAGCTCATGACCCCCTATGTAATAACTTCGTGACCCCCTTAGGGGTCCTGAATCCCAGTTTGAGAATCCCTGTTTTAACCCAAGTAAACGATAGCAGAAAAGTCATTTTCAAGGCTGTTTAGAAGTCATACTTATAATTGGGCCGAACCCTGCGATGTGCTGAGTACCCGTAGTAGGTGATGAACTCTCTTTAGGGTATGTCTATACTAGCCAAGTTATATCACCGGCAGTTACATTACTGCTCAGAGAGTGCTGAAGAGAAACTGTTGTGTGTTCACACTGTCAGCTGCCTGCGCAATAGCATGTTCACACTTGCAGCACTTGCAGCAGTATTTGGAGCAGTGCATTCTGGGCTGCTATCCCACAGAGCATCTCTTCTTTTTCCGCCACTAAGAGTTGCGGGAAGGCGAAGTGGGTCACAGGGCATCCTGGGTCCTGTCCCAATGCCCCATGATGCATTGCTTTGCATCCCAGCAATCCCTATGCTTCGCTTCACGTTTGATGCCATCTTTTAACAGTTTGTGTACTGCGCACTCTGCCTCTTCGGTCTGCAGGAATGGATCCCGCACTATGAAGGTTTAAGAAAATTGCCTGTTGCTTTTCAGGGCTCTCTTTGCTTTCAATTAATGGAATAAAGATTGATTTCAAACCAAAACAGTTCTTTTATTAAAAAACAACAACCGGAGGAGAGAGACAAACACAGAAAACCTCATCAGCATTGTAAGGGATGGAGGAAGGAGGGTCCCAGAAGGAGGTGGGGTCCCAGGACGGTTAAAGATTTGTGTATGTCCAGGTATCATATGCAGCCTTGTCCTTTGGAGCACAGTGCAGCAGGTACTGCACTTCCGGAGGACTAAACCGCAGAAGGACGGGTGTTGAGTGCAGTGGGTACGGGGAGTCTGCAGTGCTGGACTGTGGTGGTGGAGGAGTGGATGCCGTGGGTACAGACTGTAGCCAGGAGGTTGATAAGAGTGTGTTGGTGATGTCTGGGGGGCGCATGGGAAAGAGTTTTGTGACAGCAGCTGTAGGGGAGGGCGGGCGCGGAGCTGGTCGGTTTGCAGTGATAGTAGCACCTGAAGTGTGTCCACTTGGCATTCCATAACATGTAAGAGCCGATCCATGGCTTCATTCTCCTTTCGGTCCCTCTTCTTGCTGTCCTGCTTGTTTTTTGGCCACGGAGTGCATCATGCAGAAAGTCCTCTTTAGTTCTTCATGGCTGCTTTCTATTTCTGTGCAGCCGGCGATAACAAAGAGGGAGATTGGACTCCCAAGATCCTATCCGTGAAGCCAAAATGCAACATTTTACAGACGCAGTATTGTTTGCAACACAGAAACCACTGATTTAAAACACAACCACTATTCACACACCTGTCACTAACTGGCTGACCCCAAGCAAGCACACATGAACCACAAGGCCCCCAACATGGTGAGTAACCACAGGGGCAGTGGAAATCCGTGTTCCAGGACTGTACTGTACACTGGGCATGAGGCTCTTGGGGAGAGCTAGCACTGTAGGGGGGGCCTTGTAATCATTCCTGTACCCACATTTTCCACAGGCTGTGTTCATTATGGAAGATATCTCACTGTAGAGCAGGGGTAGGAGACCTATGGCATGCGTGCCAAAGGCAGCACATGAGCTGATTTTCAGTGGCACTCACACTACCTGGGTTCTGGCCACCGTTCTGGGGGGGCTCTGCATTTTAATTTAATTTTAAATGAAGCTTCTTAAACATTTAAAAACCTTATTTACCTTACTTATAACAATAGTTTAGTTCTATATTATAGACTAATAGAAAGAGACCTTCTAAAAATGTTAAAATGTATTACTGGCACACGAAACCTTAAATGAGAGTGAATAAATGAAGACTTGGCACACCACTTCTGAAAGGTTGCTGACCCCTGCTGTAGATTAGCCCTTTTGCAGCTCGCCTGTATGCAGTAGTGGTCCCCACCATTCCCCCAGGGACAGCAGAGTGGCACAGGAAAGTTACCCTTAATGGGGCAAGAAACAAAGCAACTCTGCCAAAGAACCTTCAGCAGCAGATTGTCCATAAGAATTTAGTGGAGATATGGGGCAAGTTCCTGTGAAGTGAGGGAGTCAATCAACACCCTGTTCCGCCGCTCAAACTAGTCATGTGGTGGTACGTGCATCGTGCAGACACGAGCCTGCTTTCTGCACCCCTCATGCCCCCAACAACTTGCTTCAGCGATTCCCAAAATCAAAGCCACTTGCCAGGGGCCTCCTCTCCTGTTTGCACTTTGCCAAGATCTGACAGCTGTGACTGGCTAGCCTCCTCCAGCTCCGGAGTAGAGAAGAGCTCCAGGCTGCATGCATTTCTGACATCCAAGTTTCCTCTGCCTCTAGATCCCCCTCCACATACTCATCCAAGATTTCCTCCTTTTGGCTCGGTCCACTCTCAACTGCCATGAGAGCACCCAAAGTATCCACGGGGGCCTTCACAGTGGAGGTGGAGTCACCACTGATTATCACGTCCAGCTCCACCACCAGCAGCTTGTGGGCGCGGCACAGAGCAGTGGTTTGCCTCCCATGCCTTATGGTAGGCGTTCTGCAACTTCTTCACTTTGACTGTGCACTGCAGTATGTCCCAGTCATGGCCCCTTTCTGTCATGCATTGTGAAATCTGTCTGTAGGTATCATAATTCCTATGGCTGGAGTGCAGCTGGACAGACTCTTCTCCCCAAACGCTGATGAGGTCCCACAGCTCAGATCACCTGCTGCGTGGAGCACCTGGAAAGATGTGCTAAGATCACTGCATGCGTCACCGAGCAAACAGGAAGGGGACTTTCATAATTTCCAAGGAATTTAAGGGGTGGGGCTTATGTTGGTCACCTCAGGGCAGAGCAGTAGAGTTCAAACTAATGACCAGAGAGGAGAGAACAGGCATAGTGGGACACCTCCCAGAGGCCAATTGCAGCGTTGTAGCCAACCAGTGTCTGCACTGGCACCGTGGTGCTGTAGCCCCAGCGAAGAAAGCTCTATGCCTCTCGTCAGGATGGGTCTTTACAGCACTGCAACTGCACAGATTCTGCGCATTAAGTGGCTTGGCAGTTTGTACACTTCAGGAGTTATATCACAGAAAGCTGATTTAGAAACTTGCCAGTGTAGACAAGGCCTCACTCTTTACTGAAGTCATGAGCTCATTGGAAGCATGGGTGTCTAAGGCTGAAACCTGAATGATTTGTTCCGTAATTGGGAAGCTGGGGATAGAAATTGTCTGGATGGATTGACTGATTGATTTTACTGTGCTATAATACGTTCTGTAAGTGTGACCCTGTTTCAAAACTATTGTAACACAAAGTAAGGCTCTAGTTCTGCAAAGACTTAACTCGACATGAGTAGTTCTACTGAGTTCAGTAGGACTATGCACATGTATCAAGTTAAGTATGTGTGTAAGTCTTTGCAGGATTAGGACAGAAGGGACAAAATATATGCCACATACTGTCAGTTGAGCATCTGAAATGCCTTTATAGTAGTGTTATCTTTCAAAATGTCTGTTTACATTTTAGATGATACTCCTCCTGAAAACACCTTTCCTTTGGCTTTTCCAGAACTAGAACAGCAACTTCAGGTAAACTTTGATTTTTATATATTAACTGATTCTGTACCATGTAGAATAAGTTTTTAAAAAACCCAACAACCTTGAAACAATATATCTGCTGCCATAGTTAACTTACTGTGAGTGTTTCAGTGGTGCACATCTGAGCGCTAAAAATTTAATGGGACTGCACATTTGCATAGAGAGAGAAACTGTATCAACAAGGAGATTGGTTTGAATTTTCAGTCCAGTGCAGGGAAATTTGGTCATTGTGGCAGTTTCATTTTTTTTTAATTTACAAATTATTTGTGTGCAAACCTTAGCAGGGCCCATCCTGCTACCATTGGAGTGAATAGGAGGAGTTTCAGTACTGATTTCAATGGGAGAAGGATTGTGCAGATACTTTGTAAAATGGTTTAAAGCCCATATCCAAGATAGGTTCCAGGCAAGATACTTCGCTGAGGCTACAAAGCATTCAGTGAAGCTGTGGCAAGATGGAGCTGGTATACAAAGGTTTTTCTTGTATTTCACCCCTAAAATTAATCTTAGGCCATCCTGGTACCAGGTCAGTCTCCAGTATAAATCAGACCAGCGGTTCTCAACCTTTTCCTTTCTGAGGCCCCTCTCAACATGCAGTTGAAAACTCCGTGGTCCACCAGTGGCATAGCAACTGTTTTTCTGCATACAAAAGCCAGGACCAGCTTTAGTAGGTAACAAGCAGGGCAATTGCCCAGGTCCAACGCTACAGGGGGCCCGGCAAAGTGAAGTTGCTGAGACTTCAGCTTCTGCCCTGGGTGGCAGGGCTCTGGGCCTTGGCCTTCAGCCCCATGCAGTCAGACTTCAGCTTTCTGCCCTGGACCCCAGCAAGTCTAATGCAGGCCCTGTTTGTTAGACACCCCCCCCCCGTCCCCCGAAACCTGCATCCAGCCCCCTAGGAGGTCCTGGACTCCTGGTTGAGAACCACTGAATTAGAGTATCCTGAAGGTTACCCTAATTTATGCCCCCACTACAGCAGTCAGTGATCACAGGGATGTTAACACCTCAGCCATCTTCCCTTTATCTCAGTCACACTTTTGATATGAGTTGCTACAGTGATGGGGGAATCCTCCTGCCAACTGCTTAGATTGTTTTAAGACTGTAGTTTGTGATGCAAGAATAACACAAAAAAGCCCAACTCACCACAGAATTGGACCATTTCTGCTGGTCCATGGAAACTCGGAGGTTTAGCAGGCAGAGTTGGCTCCCTGTTCCAGTGCCCCTCCACAGTAGCTGCAGAATGACGACAGTTTCACTTTTGATGGCTGCTTCAGATCATACCTTTCCCAGGAACACTCAGGCATCCTCTGCAAGCATCCTCTGATTGATTGATTTACTGTGCTATAATACATTCTGGCATGTAAATGACAGCAGGCGTCCTCTGCAAAGGCAGGTTCTTTCCTTCTGTAAACCGGAAATATTTTCAAAGGAGCTATATGGTCCAACAATGTTTCTTTAGCTGTCTTCTGTCAACTAAGGAGACGATGCCAGGGCACCACTGGTCTGGAGAAACCTCATTTTCTGTCCTTCCCACTACTCACTAAAAAGATGACAGAGGAAGGGATGAAGAATAACGGAGGCTGTCCTCACCCTCCTCATCAGAATGCAAAGAACAGGGGTGGGCCTGTGGGATTTGTAGGGGAAGGTAAGAGGAATGGGCCCAGAATTCTGGCATACAGTTTGGTGAGGTGTATGATGGTATGTTACCCTTTCTTCAGTCTGTTGATCTTCCTGCTGCCTCAGAAGGCTGTGGGTATTTTCTGCAGCAGATAGCCCTAATTTGAGTGAGCCAGTAGTTTTGAATGGCTAGAGCCGAGAATGGGAGTCAGGAAACCTGGGCGCTATTCCCGGCTCTGCAGTGACTTCCTATGTGACCCCGGACAAGTCACTTCACCTTTCTGTGCATCTGTTTATCCTGTGTAAAATGGAAATAGTGATGTTTACTTTTCTATGTAAAACACTGAGATCTCTTGATGAAGAGTGCTAGATATGACTAGCTTTGATGCTTGTGATATTTAAAAACAAAGTATACCCAGATAATCTGTTGTTGCTACTTTATATCCAAAGTGACTATTTTTTTAAGTTAAAAAAATTGTTTACGGTGTTGTAGTACCTGCATTGGGCCCAGGATTTTAGAGAGAGAAGGTGGATGAGGTCATATTTTTACTGGACCAAATTCTGCTGGAGAAAGAGACAAAAACACACTATGTCCCATCGGTGAACACTTTCCCCCAAATGATCATATCTGACTTCTCAGTCCTCATCTGCAAAGGAAAACTGCAACTCCTTCAGAAGATGAGCTTGGAAACTTAAATTCATAAGACTGTGTCACCAGGTCCCATCACAACAGGTGGCACCTCCTCCTGGCCACTCTGGGAATTAGCTCTTTCCCAGTCCAAAGCCCCCTTCTGTGACTTGCTGCACACCCTGCTGCACTCTCTCATGTTTTCTGTGACTCAAGGTGCTCCTTCTTCGTGACTTGGCCCTCCAGCCAGGTCCCTATGGATGTTCCCCCCTTCCGAGGTATCAAAGTCAGTTCCTTACCCACAGTCTTAGTCAGCCTTCTCATTCACTGCCGCAATGGTGCCACTTCCACAGTGGCTGATAGGGGAACCTGTGTCCAACCCTCTAGTCTGGATTCCAGCCCAGGACCCTCTAGTCAGCAGCCAAGGTTTGCACCATCCTGAACTTTGTTGCCTTTTTGCCTGAGCCTTTGGTACTCCTTCTGGCTGATACCCATCCCAACCCCTTCCAGGTTTGCCAGCCCAATCTCTCCTCTCAGGAAGTAACTGCAGGCTAATTTCTATAGCCCCAAACACACACCCCTTTTCCCAGGGAGTGACTACAGACTACTTCCCTGCAGCCTCTCTCTGCTATCAGCTCTCTGGCTTTGTAGAACCCCATTCCTGTTCCTACACAGATGATCATCCTTTAATTAAGGCATTCCTCTCAGCCTTAGTTCCCCCAGTTGCAGCCTAATTAATTGGCCCCTCTGGTCTACATTAACCCCTTCAGGGAAAGTGTGGAGAACAAACCCTATCTCACAGTGTTTAAAAATCATGGACTCAGTGAAAACACTGGATTTATGGCTGATTACAACAGTCCGTAACCAATTAACCTTCCTTTGTCATATAACTGCAGGGGTGTTAACTGCCCATTTCACCTGGGGACATGGTAACTGTTTATGCTTAACAGTAGACTCCACCTTGTATTTAGCTATGCAGTGGTGGCCACATCTGAAGCCACATGCGGCTCTTCAGAAGTTAATATGTGGCTCTTTGTATAGGCACCGACTCTGGGGCTACAGGCGCCAACTTTCCAATGTGCTGAGGGGTGCTCACTGCTCAACCCCTGGCTCTGCCCCAGGCCCTGCCCCCACTCCACCCCTTCCCACACCCTCCCCTGAGCCTGCCATGCCCTCGCTCCTCCCCTTCCCCACCAGATCTTCCTGCAAGCCGTGAAACAACTGATCGGGAAGGAGGTAGAGGTGCTAATTGGCAGGGCTGCTGGTGAGTGGCAGGCGCCCCGCTAGGAGTTGGGGGGAGCTGATGAGGGGCTGCTGATGTATTACTGTGGTTCTTTGGCAAAGTACATTGGTAAATTCAGACCCCTTCTCAGGCTCAAATTGGCCACCCCTGAGCTATGACATTCTGAGTACCTCTTTCAAACCTGAAGAATAGCTCTATGTAAGCTCAAAACCTTGTCTCTTTCACCCACAGAAGTTGGTCCAATAAAAGATATTACCTCACTCACCTTGTCTCTCTATTTTTTATTAAGATTTTTACAACCCAGTTTTAGTACATACTTACTCTTCAGTCTTTCACAATAGACTGAAACTGCTTCTCTAGAAGCATTTAAGTCTGTTGGATAAATAATACCTGTTACAAAATATTCTAAATACACAGTGGAAAAATTCTACAAGGAGCCCTCCTGGTCTGTTGAGTCCATAACATATATTTTTGTAAAGAACTACCTAAATTTTCCCTTCTCTCTCAAGAACTCAAGATGCCACAGCCAATCCAAAGAAACCATCAAAGGCTTTGGGTCAGATAGTATTCTTTTTTTATTCGCTTTCAGGAACATTTTTGTAATCTCAGGGAAGTATACATTATGATGAGCATCTGGCTGATTCTACCAGATTAATGTTAGTGCTTCATTCTTAGGCCACAATCCTTCAAACACTTACGCAAAGGCTTAAATGTAAGTAATCACATTGAGTTAATGGTCAAGTGCTCAAGTGATTGCCAGATTGGGCCCTAAACTCAAACCTTTTTTGCTTGTGTTCATATTTAACAGTGAATTCAGCTTAGGCTTGAGTTTCCTTGCTGTTGTCAGTTTGTTTCACAACTATAGTGTAAATGAAATGGATTTTATATTTAATATCTTAAACTTTATTTGTATCTACTGTAAACTAGCTAGGCAATTTTATTTTGATTTTTCTCTGAATCCAGAATGCTAAGTCAATTTCAGCACAACAATGAGAAATCCTTTGATTTAAGTATGCTTGTGAGTATATTCACAGTAAGAATACCAATATTTCAGGCTACACGGCTTTCCTCATGGTGTCAGGTTTATAGGCAGACACTGATATTTTATTAAGAGATACAAAGTATACATGTAAGTTCAAGGTAAATGGATATACAATGGTTGATGCTCTATTTTTCTTAAAAAGTAACTTGCCACTTGTGAGCTCCCAAACTCCTAGAGGAGGATTTTGAAACATGTAATCTCAAAACAGCACAAATGACTGGAACCCTCGGGGTGGGATTTTCAAAGCCACAAAAATAATTAGGGTATTCAATAAGTGACTGAAAATCTCAACCTTATAGTTTTTGTGCTTTTAAGCCAGAATCCTGGGCAGCAGTCTACAGACCAAATATCAGGCAGTCTGCTACTCTCTTCTCTGTCGGATGAGTGGCCTTTCTCCCTAGATGTCAGAGCCCCAAAGAGATACTGGCAGCCTTGAAATAGATCATCCCACTGCCTCTCATCATTACCTGGATCCCATCACCACCCACCCTCTGTACACTTGCTTGTGGGAAGACGTTGCAGAACTGATCTTGGTACTCCACAAAAGGTGTGCACATCTCATTGAGCTGTGGAGCTTTGTCAGTCCACTCTAGGCAGAGATTCTTCGGAGGTGAAGATCCAGATCCAGAATAAATATTTCTAGATGACTGATTGCAAATATTTAGTGCTTTATAGCCATTCTTACAACAGAGCACTTTTGATAATTGAAAGTTAAGTACTTTTTCTGAAAAATGGAAATCTTCATTCCAGTATTCTGATCTACTTAGTGAAGTCACAGCAAGAACTTTGTTCTAAAAATACATTTCTGAAAGTTCCATTTTCCATTATTCTTCAGTGGAAAAATTCCAACTATTACTTGCTTGGTATTAAACCAAACTGCTACACAACTCTCATGGGCTGCATCAAGAAGACATTATAGGTGGGCCTCGGAAAGTTCAGTGTGTACTGACTACACCACAATATCTAAGTAGAAAAGTTTATTTATTCTGACATATTTCAATTAATGAAAGAAATAAGTCTGTATGCAGAAATTACCAGGCTTCTCAACTAAAGCAGAGCTGATGTAAATAAAGCTCCCTATTCTTCCACTTTCTTCAGCATGCTGTCCTTGGCCCCAATTCAACAAAACACTTAAGCATGTGCTAAGTACCATTGAAGTCAGGTGCTTCCTGAATAAGGATGAACTTAAATATACGCTTCATAGGTGCCAATTCTGTGGGTGCTCTGGGGCAGGAGCACCCACGGGGAAAAATTGGTGGGTGCTCTGCACCCACTGCCAGCTGCCCAGCTCACCTCAGCCTCCTCCCCTGAGTGCGCCATGTGCCTGCTTTTTCCCCCTAGCTCCCAGCGCTTGCGCCGCAAAACAGCTGTTTCGTATGGCTGGGAATGAGGGTGGAGGAGGGGGAACACGGCACGCTCAGGTGAGGAAGCGTGGTCGGGCTGAGGATTTGGGGAAGCAGTCCAATAGGGGCAGGGAGGAGGAGAAGTTGGGGGCGGGGCTGGGGGAGCACCCACCAGTGCTGGGGAAAGTTGGCACCTATGACATGTTTAAGTGTTTTTCTGAATTGGAGTCCTGGGTTCAGTCCTGTTTCCCTCACAATGGACTCATGCAGTCTATGGGAGAGATGACATGCTTTCTGCATTTGGGAGTTTTCTGTAAGGAAGTAAAAACTTCTGTCCCTCCCCCCAAAGACTGGTTCTTCTGAGGGAGCTTTCTTGATTAATAGTGCTTTGAGAGGTGACTCCACTGCCTGAGATCTCATTTTTCTTTAACTAAAAGATATGTACCATATTTAGACATTTACTCAACACCTAATGCCTGAAATGGATATTGAGATTGCTGACTACAGATGAACGTGTCCAACTTTAGATACCCAAGTTATTCGGCCCTGTACTATGTCTCTCCAGTCTCTGCTCCCAATATGTCTTGCTCCATCTGTCTCCTCCTCTCTCAGTTATGCTTTCCACTCCAGTTGGGTGTTCCTGTTTTCTCCTAATAGGGAAGAATGTAGTCATGGAAAATTGTTCTTATAAAAATAATGAAACTCCCTTCCATGGCCTTACAAGAAATCATGAACTTGATACTCAGCAGCACTGGTTTTATGCAGTATAACTCTGTTGATATCAGTAGAGTTAGATTAGCATAAAATTGATGTAACAGAAAGATTTGCCTCATTTATAAAGTCACAGGTAAATTTAAGTCAGATTTTATTGGGAAAGTAATGAGAATGTTCAATGTTATAAGAAGAAAATTTCATTATGTAAGAACAGAAGAATGGCCATACGGGGTCAGACCTATGCTCTGTTTAGCCCAGTGTACTGTCTTCCAACTGTGTCCCATGCCAGAGGCATCAGAGGGAACAAACAGAACAGCATAATTATCAAATCATCCATCCCCTGTTGTCCAGTCCCAGTTTCTAGCACTTAGAAGTATAGGGATACCCAGAGCATGGGATTGCATCCTGACCATCTTGGCTAATATCCATTGATGGAGCTATCCTCTCTGGAAACTTATCTAATTATTTTTTGAACTCATTTATACTATTGGCCTTCACAACATCCCCTGGCAACAAGCTCCACAGGATGACTGTGTGTTGTGTGAAAAAAATATTTCCTTATGTTTGTTTTAAACCTGCTACCTATTAATTTCATGTGTTATGGGAAGGGGTAAATAACAGTTCCCTATTCACTTTCTCCACACCGTTCATGATTTTATAGACCTGTATCATTCTCCCTTAATTGTCTCTTTTCCAAGATGAACAATCCCAGTCTTTTTAAACTCTCCTCATATGGAAGTTGTTCCATACCCCTAATCATTTTTGTTACCCTTCTCTGTACCTTTTTCATTTCTAATACATATTTTTGAGATAGGGTAACCAGAAATGCATGGCAGTATTTGAAGTGGGGATGTACCATAGATTTATATAGTGGCATTATGATATTTTCTGTCTTGTTATCCATCCCTTTCCTAATGGTTCCTAACATTGTTAACTTTTTTGATAGTTGCTGCACATTAAGCAGATGTTTTCAGAGAACTGTCCACAATTACTCCAATATCTCTTTTTAGAGTGGTAACCGCTAATTTAGAACCCATCATTTTGTATATATAATTAGGATTATGTTTTCCAATGTGCATTACTTTGCACTTATCAACATTGAATTTCACATGTCGTTTTGTTGCCCAGTCATCCAGTGTTGTGAGATTCCTTGGTATGTAACAAAGTTAGTAGCCAATCCCCTGCTCTCAACTTTTATAACAACACTTAAAATTGTAGTGACCATGAATAGAGATGTACAACTTATTTAGCAAAGGTGTGAAAAGTACATTATAATTTTAAATATTCACTTAATTCTAAAAGTGCCTTAATATCGTATATTTGCACTTAACAATCCATGAACTTATCCATTTGTTCTGTAGTAATAACATTATAACTCTTATGTTGTTAGCATTTGTACGTACAGTAGAACCCCGCAATACCGCAACAATTGGGGTCCAAAAAAATCGACCGCGGGATCACGGTATTGCGGGGTTCCGCCTCATCAAAGCAGCACCCATTGCCGCCGACAGGAGCCACATGTGCCCTGCATTATAAGTGAATTTGCGCTATCGCGGGGGACGGTATTGCAGGGTTCTACTGTATTGGGGCACTGTACTAGGACTAGAAAATAACCAACTCTCTCCAGAGAAGACCAAAAATCTCTCCACTTCCTCCAGAGCTGCTTGCTTTGGGAATCAGAGCTTGATAGTACAGTTTCTAAACCAATCATCTCACCCATCATATTACTTTAGAAGAAAATTAATTGATGGATTGTGGTTGTACAGTGGTAGCTAGTTACCGTTTACCTGGGCATCAGTTTGGTACATAGTGGTTGTTGTTGTTACAGAGGTATGTTGCAGGGCATTGTGATCAACGAAGCAAATGCACAAGAGGTCAACGAAGCAAATGCACAAGAGGTCATTACTGGGCTTCCCAAACTATGCAGGATGTGTAGAGGGAACCCAAATATCTATTTTGCCCCTCCACATTAAACCCAGAGGTATATCTAACAAAAAGGGCTATCATAGTGATTCCAGCTTAATGGATCATGGAGTATGTCTATACTGGAGATAGTAGTCTAATTTCCAGCTGAGGTAGACATCTTATTGAGTTAGTGCACTAAAAATAGTAGACCCTACAGGGGCCAGGGCAGTAGGACAGCTAGCCACTGCAAGTATGATCCCATTCAAGACCCTAAGTACTTAGCCCAACCCGCTGCAGCTACACTTCTATGTTTAGCATACTAGTCTGAACACAGGTATATCTAGCCAAGCTGGAAACTACATCTCCAGCTCCAGTGTATGTACACTGGCAGAGCAGACACAGTGTATGACGCAAACATTTTTATAAACTCCAGGCTTTTCAGGAGCGGACACATCTGTGCTGCTGCTACCCAGCAACATTTATATTAATAGAATCTTCATCCACATATTTATTCTTGGTGAGCCTGTGTATCCACTGCTGCTCTGAATTAAGAAGCTATATCCCAACTCACTGTTGTCAACTCTCATGATTTTATCATGAGTCTCACAATATTTGGTCTTTTTCTTTAAGACCCAGCTCCTGGAGTTATGAGAAGCTCGGATTTTTTTTTAATGAAAGTTTCTAGCCCTCATGGTTGCAGAGGAAAACTTGAAAATATGACCTGAGTGCACCGTAAAGGCCCTCAAACAGAAGGTAAATAGAGTCCAAAATGTTTATTATTATTAATCTCAAATTTTTAAGCCAACCGCAGGATTTTTGAACACTTGGGTTTGGCAGTGCTACCAACTACCCAAACTAGGACAATTCAACTACAGACTTGATGGGTGTAGGATGGTGATGTATTATCGATCTGGAAGTTTAAGTGCAAAGGGGCAGGTGACAATGGCAAAGAATCACAGAAAGCTGCTTTCTTCAAACACTGAACAAGAATCTTCATTAGAATAAGATAAACAGCATAACCCCAAAAGATTATCTCTTCTTTGCTATAGACTCAGAGCATCTTCCTCCAGGCCATCCTGCCTGGCTTCCTGCTACACTGAAAGAAACAGCACACACATCCTCTCACAGAGGGACTGCTGACATGCAGTTACAGTACAGGATCTCTGAATGTCTATCTGTTGCATTCTGTACAATGTTTATGGAAGCCTGACCAAGTGTTCAGTAAACTATGGAGGTTTTAGGCCTTGCCACAAATTAGGCCCAGCTGGACAGACAAACGTCATCACCTGAACCTGTGACTTTAGTCAGTGCTGCTTGTATTAGCTTGGTGAACCAAATGAGAGTTGCTGTGGGCACATATTTTGCCAGTGCTGGGGACTGAGGTTGGATAAAGCTGAAATAAGGGTTAAATGTTGCCAACTGCTGCTATTAAATATAGCAATGTTTCCTTTGGTGGTGGCTTTTTTGTTGTTTGTTTTTTTAATCTTTTGTTGCAGATATGCCTTTCTATATTAACTGTTAGGCATAGTGAAGTGATACTGTATTGAGAATAACATAAAGTATGCCTGTTGGACTCAACACAAATCCTGTAAATCAAATTGTTTCAGTATTCTAATATGTAGGCTAGACACAACCAGTGGCCAGTGCAACCTAACAAAACATTACCCCCAAAAATGCACAGACTTTAAGGCCAAGAAATGCATGTTCTGGGAATTCCCATTCTCTTTTCCCCTGCTCTTTAGTAAATTGGATTTCTGTGGAAATGCATTGTTGGGAGCCAACAGGACACTAATAATTATGTGTCATTATTCTGTGAAGGAGAGATGGTATATGCTGAACCACTGCAATAGCTACTTTGAGATAATGGTGCTTGTGGGCTTTGCCCTTGCATTTGCTCTTTCACTCTGCAGACTCATTTCTTGGTGGTAATGAATTTATTCCCTCATTAATTCTCTGTCCTCTCTCCTAAATCAAAAATACTTTCTCCTTTCGGAATCCCCTCGCCTTGCCCTTCTGCAGGTCAAGAAAGAGAACTTCTCTTGGTTTCCCATTTCTTTCCCCAGAGATGGCACTTGTGATGCTCAGCACCTCTCTGCCCTGTGATGGATTTGGTGCAGTAGTGGCTGGTCAGCTAGTGGGCTAACTAATCAGCTTGTGCACTGAAGTACACTCTCCAGCTACAGATTCCAGTCCTCCTTTCTTCAGAGATTCTCTTTTATTTCTTCAAAATAACACAAGTTCTGTATATCAAACTGTCCTTCCCTCCCCTTTACTCAGGTTCCTCCAGAAGATTCTATTTACTTCCCCTGCGAGATCACGCTCTACAGGCCATCTGGGAGTTAATGCGAGTCTCCCTGCTTCTGCAGGCTATCAGCCTGAGAGTAGTACATAAACCAGGTTCTTTCCCCTGACCCAGAGACTCCTGCAACAGTCTCCCCACTCCATGTAGCTTTCTGGTTCAACTGAGCTACCTGTAGGTTTTTTTGTGAGGTCCAGGTGATCTTCAAACCTTCACCTCACAGTATCAGCTGGGAGGCAGCTGATTTATCACAGGGGAGCTGGATCTTACTATCTCTAAGGAGCCAGCCATCTTACAACATGATCACTACAATGAGAAGTTAGCACATTAAGTAGTGGCACATGCAATCCTCAGAATACCAAGAAATATGATACAGTGTTGGTTTAAAATTCAAATTTCTTCTTACAAAGCACTTTGTTTTGGCAATTCTAAGTTGTAAACACACAAGACAACACCATCCCAAAAAGAAAATGGGGAACAAAGTTTGGGATGGGGGACAAATGGTGGAGTTATGAGTCCATGAAAGCTTATGATCCCTAAGATCTCTTAGTCTATAAGGTGCTACAAGACTCTTTGTCGCAAATGGTGCAGTGTCGTTCAAGGAAACTAAAAAGATTACTTATTGCAAACCCTGAGGACCCAGTAAGGGAAAGGAAGGCCCTGTACAAGAAAGTTTTAGGCAAAACTAATAGGTTTGCTTATTCTCAGTCATGGATAATAGCTGAGAACACACTCTGAAGCTAGAGGGGCATAGTGAACATCCATGGGGATACCCGGAAATTAACATTTTCACCAAATTTGATTGCCAAGCTAGAGCATTTAGAGATTATTCCAGAGGACGGGGGAAATTATGGCTCATATAAACTCTCTGCTAAATTGAACATTTTGGTTGGCGGCTAGGAAGTTGGACAGAGCATTATACTTCCCATTTTACCTGTGGTTGATAGAGAGCAGTTTGTTATCAAATAATGAGTCTGCCTGTATTTCATATAGAGCTAGTAGAATAATTTTCATGAACAATGTAAAAAAATTCAGTTCTTCAGTAAGCTTGTCAAAAGTAGAAAACATAGAATAAAAAGATTTTGATGGAATTTAAAAAATTCTCACCCAGCGTTAGTTGCATGTCAGTTTAGTTTTATTAAATAAAAAAGGCAAAATGAATGTGACTGCCCCTGGATAAAAGAAGATTGCTAACTAGGTCCCCTGGCCCAGCACGTGTATCAGCGGATACAGTGTCATGTACATGCTGTCCAACATGTAGCATATTGCAATAAAATTCTCTTGATTTGACATTGTCCATATTTCAGTGCACAATGGCTAGATGCAAAGTATGGAAAATAAATAAAATAAAAAGTCAAACAAAAATGTACTCTTGGGAATAATGTTGTATTGGGAGAGAGATGGGGGTGATAACAAGCCTTCTCTATCTTCTGTGGAACCACAGATTCAAAAATTTAATATTCTCTCTCAAATGCAGCTTTAAAAATAAATCATGCATTATTAGTAATGCCTTTTCTAACTTAAGTCCTCACATGGTCACAAAACAAGATAAAACTAGCTAGAGACATAAGGGTAGCAAGAAAACATTCTACAAATACATTAGAAGCAAGAGGAAGACCATGGACACAGTAGGCCTGTTACTCAATGAAGTGGGGTAAATAATAACAGAAAATGTGGAAATGGCAGAGGTGCTTAATGATTTATTTGTTTGGGTTTTCACCAAGGTTGGTGGTGATTGGCATTCACTATGTTAGACGTCCAGTGAAAATGAGGTAAGATCAGAAGAGGCTAAAATATGTATAGAAGTTAAAAATTACTTGGACAAATTAGATGTCTTCAAGTCACCAGGGCATAATGAAATGCGTCCTAGAATACTCAAGGAGCTGACTGAGGAGATATCTAAGCCATTAGCGATTAGACTGGAGAGATTCCAGAAGACTGAAAAAGGGCAAATATCGTGCCCGTCCATAAAAAGGGAAATAAGGATAACCAATTTGGAAACATCTAGAAGATAATACGGGGATAAGTAACAGTTGGCATGGATTTGTAAAGAACAAATCATGTCAAACCAACCTAATAGCTTTCTTTGACAGGATAACAAGCCCTGTGGATGTGGGAAAATGGTAGCCAGGGTATATCTTGGCTTTAGTAAAGCTTTTGATACTGTTTCGCATGACCTTCTCATAAACAAACTAGGGAAAGGCAACCTAGATGGAGCTACTATAAGGTGAGTGAAAAAACTGTTTGGAAAACCATTCCCAGAGAGTAGTTATCAGTGGTTCATAGTCCTGCTGGAAGGGCATAATGAATGGTGTCCCACGGCGATCAGTTCTGGGTCAATTCTGTTCAATATCTTCATCAGTGATTAAGGGCTTGTCTACACTGGTTCTTTACAGCGCTACAACTTTCTCACTCAGGGGTGTGCTGCAAGTTTCAGAGCTGTAAAGTGCCAGTGTAGACAGTGCACCAGCACTGAGAGCCACGATCCCACAGCTGGTAGCTACACCCCTCGTGGAGGTGGGGTTTTTTAGAGGCTGCAACTAGACAAGCCACATTAATGTGCTGCCGCGGCAGTACTTTAACATTGCCAGTAAGAAGTGCCATTACATAACGGCATAGAGAGTACACTTATAAAGTTTGTGGATGATACTAAGAGGGAGAGGGGTTGCAAGTGCTTTGGAAGATAGAATTAAAATTCAAAATGATCTGGACAAACTGGAGAAATGGTCTGAAGCAAATAGGATAAAATTTGATAAAGACAAATGCAAAGTACTCCACTTAGGAAGAAACAATCACACATGCAAAATGGGAAATGACTGCCTAGGAAGGAGTACTGTGGAAAGGGATCTGGAGATCATAGTGGCCCACAAGCTAAATATAAGACAACAGTGTAACACTATTGCAAAAAAAGCAAACATCCTCCCAGGATGTATTAGCAGGAGTGTTGCAACCAATACATGCAAAGTAAATCTTCCGCCCAATTCCACACTGATTAGGCCTCAAGTGGAGTATTGTGTCCAGTTCTGAACACTACATTTCAGAAGGATGTGGACAAATTGAAGAGAATCTAGAGAGGAGCGACAAAAATGATTAAAGGTCTAGAAAACATGACCTATGAGGGAAGATTGACAAAAAATGGGTTTGTTTAGTCTGGGAAGGATAAGACTGAGAGGGGATATAACAGTTTTCAAGTATGTAAAATGTTACAAAGAGGAGGAAGAAAAAATTGTTTTTCTTAATCTCTGAAGATAGGACAAGAAGCAATGGGCTTAAATTGCAGCAAGGGCAATTTAGGTTGGACATTAGGAAAAACTTCCTAACTCGTGTGGTTAAGCACTGGAATAAATTGCCTAGGGAGATTGTGGAATCTCCATCATTGGAGATTTTTAGAGCAGGTTGAACAAATACCTGTCAAGAATGGACTATTTTAAGGGGTAGGCAACCTATGGCATGTGTGCTAAAGGTGGCACAGCAGCTGATTTTCAATGGCACTCACAGTGCCTGGGTCCTGGCCACCAGTCTGGGGGGCTCTGCATTTTAATTTAATTTTAAATGAAGCTTCTTAAACATTTTTAAAACCTTGTTTACTTTACATACAACAATAGTTTAGTTATATAATATACAGACTTATAGAAAGAGACCTTCTAAAAATGTTTAAATGTATTACTGGCATGTGAAAGCTTCAATTAGAGTGAATAACTAAAGACTTGGCACAGCACTTCTGAAAGGTCGCCGACCCCTGTCTAGATAATACTTAGTTTTGCTATGAGTGCAGGGGGCTGGATTAGATGACCTCTCAAGGTCCCTTCCAATTCTATGATTCTGTGGTGGACTCAGAGCTGGGCTGACCCTAAATCATATTAGGCTTTCTGCAAACATCAAAACATGCACCTCCACACCTGGAACAAGAGACTCCGTGAAAGGAAAGGGAACGGACCCAAAGTTAGGGGATTCAGAGCTTGCCACTCGGTTCTGAAGACTGAAATAAAGTGTTACTTTTGTATACCATTTTATTGTATCATTGACTGAGCATGGTTTTTGAAATGCTACAAAGCTTAGGAAACTTGTTTACATGGGGGGGGGGGGGAAAGGGTTATACAGTTACTGTTCTTTTTAATTTCCATACTGAAAAGTTCCTAGATGTTCAAGTTGGAAGAGACCTCTTGTGATTAAGATGTGTGAACAATATGTTGTCTGATGAATTGTTTAGGATTTTTGCTGGGTTTTATCTGTTAATGTATTTTGAGGGGTTAACTTATCATTTTTAAGAAAAAAGCAACACTGGAGAAAAAACAATGAGGGAAGCAAGTTTGAGAGTCAGCAACTGACTCTAAGTGAGAAATAGCTACGAAGTCTTAAAATGACTAGATCATTTTTAGCTCTCTAAATTTATGTTTTGAGTGGGAAGCTGTAATGTGGAAACTGAATGCTGCTTTAATTTTTAAACTGGTGTAACTGGGTCGATTTGAAGAAGCTAAACTTTTTCCTTTAAGGATCATAGTTTAGGGGCTTTCTCACTGAGTACTTTTAAAAGGTTTTGTTTTGATAAACTTGTGTGCTGGTTACTCTGGTGGATAGTAGAGATTTTGCTTTGGCTCACCCTCGCATTCCTGGAATAGAACACTGGAACATCTATATTTTTCTCTTGTTAAATTTACACTGATTATTTGGGTGGATATACAGATGGTACTGTGGCTCACCCACAGTGAAATATAATTTAAACTCCTTTCCCAGGAAACATCATCACTGCCACCCACCAATTTAACAAATAGGAAACCTGATTGGATCCACTAGGTGCCAGATGGCTTTAGGAGAAAATGGGGTGTATATACATCCTCCCCCGGACACTCTATTGCCTGTTGACCAGCTAGAGAGATGTGAGCTGATTGGCTCTTGCTTCTTACAATCATTTATTTAAACCCTGGCCTGGGATTTATCAAGCCTCTGATCCAATTTTTAGTTGAATCCAACCTGTATCTCTATATTTATATAATATAGGAATTGGGTTTTTTAAAATTGCTGAGGGTCTGACTGATCTCCTGTTAAAGGGGTCAGGACGGAATTTTTCCCATTGGAGCCAAATTAGATGAGGCCTACTGGGTTTTTACATCTTCCGTATAGCATGATGGAGAGACAGTTATATTAAATAGGTAGATGTAGGAATTTAATATAAGGAATTCTAAGAGTATTAGTTCATCCCAGTTTCCCACAGGTGTGTCCAGATTGGAGATATGGGTTTTCACTGGTGGACCCCAGGTTTATGGAATAAGGAATTCCTGAAGTCATTGCAGATCGGGGTACCTCTTTGGTACTTTCTGTCCTCTTCATACTGGGGAAGTGTAGGGGACATTCAGCAGAGCAAGGTGAATCCTTGGGGTAAGCAGTGGAAGTCTACCCTGAGTTAAGAGCTCTATGTAAACCTAGCAATGGACCCTCCTGAAATGCCTGATATGAGATAGGGGAGATAGTGCCCCTCTCCAATGATAAATTTTCATATAAATTGTGGCCTGTCATTTAAAATCGATCCCTGTTTCTGTCCTCATTCCCTTACATGTCCTAAGGAATGGGGAACTCCCTCTCTGGACCTCCGACCTCACCTGAACTCAAAGCTGTTTCTTGAAAACAACTTGTTCACAGCAGCATTATTATAAATGTCTTAATTTAAACCCTCAGAACTCACGTTGTATTGAAAGTGAATGTTTGTTCATCCAAATTTCTTTAAAACTGCATACCACTTACAATTAATTCAGATGGCCTGCATCACATCAGCCATTTTTCTTCATTAAGGCATGTCTGAAAGAGACTCATTATGAGATAAAACCCTTCTGTTCTTCCTTTGTAAGTAGATTTAATTAAAACTCTGCTTTGTAACTTGAGCTACGGCAAAAGATTTCAGAGTCAGAAAAAGGAATAACCCATGTACCAGTGCACTGCCATTCCTGACATACTCACTGAAAGCATATTCCTCCTTAAATAGAAGAGTCCAAATAGAGCTATGAGCGGTAGAAATAGATTCACTTTTATTCCAGAGGGCAATTGGATGCTCCTTAGCAAGACAGTAAAAGAATTATTTTTAAGTGTTTCCTTTTGATTTAAACAGGTGGCTTAATCATTCTATGTGGAGTTCATGTGCAGTTGATTGATTCATGGCTACCAGTTTAAAAATATTAAATTTCCTGTAAGTATTATAGACAAAATGTGAAGCTCATCTCTGATGTCTGAATTAAGTAGCACTTTTTTAGAAGGAGAAATACCCATCAACCTCCACTTCCCCCAAATTGTACTTTCAACACATTAGTTTTAATTCACGAGAGAATCCCAGGATGAGGTATTTTTATTTGTTGTATTTACAATAGTGGATTTCCAAAGTTTACATTCTTCATTTAAAAACAATTTGCTATACTAATATAGCACTGCATAGAGTGAAGCCAGTGGCAAAACTTCCATTACTTTCAATGGTGCATGACTGGGTCCCTATTATCTGAATACTCTTAAAGAAGTGTTTTCAGTGTCATAGTTTTGCACTTCCACAGCACCTTCTATCGCAGGAACTCAAAACACTTTACAAATATTACTGAATTAAGACTCACCTCATCCCTTAGGTAAGTACTGTCTGTTTCCTTTTGCAGTTGTGAAAACTGGGACACAGAGAAAGAGACTTGCCCAAGGTCACATAAAAGGTTGTGGCAGAGCTGGGATAGAGGGTAGGGTTGAAATTCTGTCTCCCTGGAAGTAAATTGCAAAACTCAGCCCTAGATCTTCTGGCTGAACAGTCCTGTTCTTTAACTATAAAACCATGTTCCATAAAGTGGCTTGCTTGGGGGGGGGGGAAGCATTTATATGAAAACAAAACTATTTAGCCAATGATTCTTCTGTGTACCCATTTCTAATCTTATAGATGTTTATGTTTAAATTAGAGCTCTTACCACCCTCAACTTAATTTTTTTTTGCTTTATTCTGCAGTGAGATTATAAATACTATGTTTTCTATTGTGGTGTGGATATAACTGGTGCCCCAAATTTAGCATTATTACTTCACTGTATTTGACAAGATGTTGTATAAGGGAGAATATCCTTCTTCTAATCCAAATTTCACTGATGGCTTGCAAAGGTGGCAAGGAAAATTATGAAAATACTTGAAAGGTTAAAAGGTTTATGTTTACATGTGACAGCTGGGAAATAACAGCAATAACATTTGGTCTGGTCCTGAAGTCCTTGTAGTAAATAGCTCTTTTCCCTAAAGAAGACTACAGGATTGGACCCACATCATATCTCAGTTTTCAAATAGGCAACATTTTATTTCTAACGTTTCAGTCACATGCAGAAGCATTCGATTATTTTTTTTCTTCTGTTTCTGAAGCCTCTGCCTCCTTGCCATGACTCTACGGAATCTATGGAGGTGTTCAAACAGCACTGTCAAATAGCAGAAGAATATCATGAGGTGAAAAAGGAAATTGCACTGCTGGAAGAAAGAAAGTGAGTAACCTTTCTCCAAAGAAACCTCAGTATTCATTTATACATTCAAAAGAAAAGAAGTGTAATTTGCACAAAGAAAAACTTTCATGATTATTTTAAAATTACTGACGAACCATTCACATGGAATATGATTTCCAGACTAGTGAAGGAAAAGTGGAAAATGCTGCCAGAAGTAGGTATTAAAGAAAAATGGTATTTTTGTTTGAGGAAAGAGACTAAAAGAGTAAAAGATTGAATGAGGAAGCTAACATTCAAGATCTTGATCTATCGAACCCCTTCATAATCTAGGCCTGGGATAACTGCAGTTGGACAGAGCAAGTCATCTCTCTGCCCCAAGGTTCGGACATGACCAGGATGAGAGGAGAACTTTAACTGTTCAGGGCTCTCAATTATGTAACTGTCCACTGAAGGACATCCACCAGAATCCTTTTATTGGCCCCTTTTAGGACACTGCATGGCTTGATTAACACAGACTTGCACCAGTTTAGTTAAACTAGTGCAAGCCACTGCGTAGACACCCTTATTTCAATTCTAAGAATGATTTAATTCTGTATAGCTTACATTTGTTTTTAATTAACAGTGCAAAGATGGTGTGGACCCTCTGATTTGTAGTTTAAAATCATACCTTAAATTAAACTATTGCAACCTTGCAGGTAGACAAGCCTTCTGGAAGACCCATTTATTATTGCAGATCTACCGTTGACCATTTTTTCAGTCCTTTTCTGTTCAGTTGTTTTGTGTTGCATTTTCTGACTCCCCTCTTCCTTTTTCTGTTTTCCTTTTGCCTGGCAGGGTGGTTTGCCTGAGTTACATTAAGTTTATTCTCTTGCTTGGCCTTTCTGATCCAGTTGATGGTTGGTTCTCACTGGCTCTATCCTTTTTATAGTAATGGTTTTCATTGACTTTATGACATGATGCTCAGTTGTTGATCACCATAATTATATAAACAGATTAAACAAAAAATGTTGACACCAGGGCTAGCTCTACCTTATTTGCCACCCCAAGCGGCGAAGGAGAAAAAACACCTGCCGTATGTCCCGCCTTTCAGCAGCAGATCAATGGCGGATGAAGAGCATCAGTTGGGCTGCCACAGGCATGCCGCCAAAAGCAGCCGCCTGAGTGCCACCCTCACAGCACCCAAACTGCCGCCCTTGCCTTTTGCTGTCCCAGGGACCTGCTTGCTATGCTGGTGCCTGGAGACGGCCCTGGTTGACACTAAGTGGGTTCTTCCAAGGTGTAGTTAATGTTAAATCAAATGCCAGACATTGACAACCAGAATGATTCAACATTTTCAATGAAGAGTGAGAGTGAGAATAATTCAGTTGAAAAGAACACTCTAAATATATCCTATATCTACTGTACTTTCCATTTCTGTTGTATGGTATTTGGATTTTATTTTAACAAAAGGCCAGCCATCTCACAGAAAAAGTTCTTTTTGTTGTACGTGTGTTTCACCAAGCCTGGGATTGGGGTGGAGTGACAGGTAAAAAGCTAATTCAAGAGATGCATCCTTCCTTAACAAACCATTAATTCTGATGCTATGGAACTTTGGATTTTCCTTAGTGCAACGAAAGTATAATTTTCTGCCCCTGGTACCCCAACTCAGGATATTCCTTTTGGGGTCATGTAAGAAGGTGAGGTATGATCAAAGACCCAACTGTCAAAAATGTTAAGATTTTAAGCCCCTGGCCTGAAAATGGGTTCAGATGGGTGAACACCTGCCCTTCTTGCAGAATCCCACTGAAGTCAATAAGAGCCTGTAAGGATGCAGGTATCTGCCATCAAAGGGGCAATCATAAGACTGGGGCCTCAGTTATTACCTGAACAAACTTCCTACTAGCAGGGATTTTTCAATTCATTCCAATTATTTTTGCAGTGGTTTCTTATTTTTTCCTTCTGCATGAAGCCATATGGGTATTTTATTGTCTGACAGATATGACTGCTAGTTGGGGCCAGCTGAGAGAGCTATAAAGATACATTCCAGAATGTTGTCCTTTATGCACTGTTAAAGCCCATAGTTTGATCTTTAAGAATTGTTTTCAGACCAAATTATAATTTCTGTTTTGAGACAAATTGGTTTTTGTGCATAGATGAGATAGGGACTGTTTGGCATTAGTAGTTGGTCAGGATGTTCCACCAATGTCAGTATATTGAAAGTATATGTTGTTCTTTGTACTAAAGGTGGAAAAGAGCATGGAAAATCCAACAAATCTTGCCATGATTTAAAAGATTATTGAATTTGGGATCTTAAAACTGTGACAGACAGATTTTCAAAACTGACCACAAGCACAACCTGCCTCTGGATGAGCAAATACAAATACAGTAGACTCTCAATTATCCAGGATGTGGATTAACCAGGATGTCAAAAAAACTATGCGTAACTTGCAGGGCCGGCTCTGGCTTTGTTGCCAACCCAAGCACACACACAAAAACACCCCACCAGGGCACAAGGCAGCCAGTGAACCAACACCACTTCACCCTGGTGCAGGGTGGCTGGTGAGCCAACCACTCCTCCCAATATTTCCTATGGATGGTGATTATCCGGGATTTTATTAACCAGGATTAATTTTTTCCCTATCATCCTGGATAATCGAGAGTCTACTGTATTCACATTTTTACTGCAAGCAAAGAGATCTTATGTTAGATGGCTACCCTGCCAGCATTCTTAACTTCCTCTCCGCAGATTAGTTTACCTGTGGAATGCAAAGGTCAAACGCTACCTGGCAACACATACTGCCAGGAAGTCGGATGATACAAAACTCTATGTTCAAAATATTGAACAAGATGATAGTCTGCTCTAAACAGAATATTCCACATTGTTACTTCTAAGAAAATATTCACAGACCAGTACAGATCATATGGTAAATTAGTGCTGTTGTACAGATCAAAGTTTATTGAGGAGGGAACTTAATCACAATCATAAGCATAAATAGATGTCAGTACCACAAGCACATTTGAATAACTACAGCTGAAGGGTTATTTTATAAAATGCTTTCTTCATAACTTTGTTTACATACCAAAGTGACAGATGCCTTAGAAATATGGTAGATACATAATGTGTAATTTGTCTCTCTTGCCTTCTCCTCCTTCCAAATACCTAGAGCAAATGCAGGGCAGTTAACAATCTTGATTTTCACTTTCGTCCTGCATGCTAGGCCACCAGCCGGTGCTAAGAAGTTAGCACCAGCTGGTATCTCTCTTTTGGCCTCCTATTGCTTAGGGCTCCTCTCCTGGTCTCCTTCTCTTCCTGCTCTCAGAGCCTCTTCCTTTACAATGTGCTTTTCACTACAGAATGCAGGGGGAGGCAGGAGCACAAAGCTATAAAAGTACTTTATGTTCAAATTCAGATCTCTCGTTTTCTCTAGGTCACTTTTACTTGCTCTTAGCTTTGTGGCTCTCGGTTTTCTTAGGCAGCAGCATGGCTTGGATGTTGGGCAGGACACCCCCTTGAGCGATGGTGACTTTTCCCAGTAGCTTATTGAGCTCCTCATCATTACGGATGGCGAGCTGCAGGTGACGGGGAATGATCCTGGTTTTTTTGTTATCTCAAGCTGCGTTACCAGCCAACTGGAGAATCTCAGCAGTCAGATATTCTAAGACAGCAGCCATATATACAGGGGCTCCAGCTCCAACTCGCTCAGCATAATTACCCTTCTGGAGAAGACGATGAACACGTCCCACGGGGAATTGCAAGCCAGCTCGAGATGAACGAGATTTTGCCTTAGCCCTGACTTTACTGCCTAGTTTCCCTCGGCCCGACATTGCAACTCTCCTTCACAACACACACCCCGTTCGCAAAAAGCTATAAAGGGAGGTGTTGAATTGGACTAACACTGACTACTGCACTCCACAACAGGAGCCTTTTTGCCCCATTTTCTTTGTGGGTGAGGCAGATAGTAAGAGCACAAACCATGGTAGGTGTGGGAGCAATGAACACAAGTACCTCATGAGGACGAGGGAGTGAGAGAGATGGATAGGATGAGGGGATCAAAAAATGAGAATTCTAGGGTAGAAGAAAGGGCAAGACTGGGGGGAGACCGTCTGTAAATGGGCACAGCTCTGACTTCATTTGAATTTTGCCCATTTACACCAGCAGAAAACTTGTTCTGATATGTTGGAAAAGGGACAAACTCAACCTGAAATGGAAGAAGAGATAGACTAGGAAGAAAGAGGAGTGGAGGCAAGAATATGCCACACTTAGATCAGTGAATGTAATTTAATTTATGTTCCTGAAACTTATTATATTTCCATGACAGATGTGTTAGAGCTCTAATTTTGGGTGAAAGAGATAGGATGACTGGTTATTTTGGGCACTTATATTACTATTACTAGCTAATGACCCTGGGATTATGCAGTTAAATATTAGAGGTGTCTTGGTTGCTAGCTACATTTTGTATTATTAGCTCTGGCCAGTTTTATCTTTTTCCTCACGCAAACAATTCTAGCATATGTCTGGAGTAAATGTGGTCTAGGATTGTCCCTTTTCCGTGCCACTGATACCTTTTTACTTCGTTTCATATTGTAGTAGACCCCTAGTTGAGGGTATGCTTATGCCCTGACTTACGTGTTAGTTTACTCTCTCTTTTTCTACCACCTCTCCCCATCCCCACCAAAAAAAGAATAAAAAAGAAAAAAAGCTGCCTACTTACACAAACCTTTTTTTAAATGTGGTACAGGCATTCAAATGAACGGGACATGGGGGATTTCCATGCTTTTATTAGTGTTCATCCTCATCGCTGGATACTGCTAAGCCACCCTTGACATAGATGGCTTATTACTAGCACGTTAAAAAACTTCAGAGAAGCAACACTTAGCAACTATTTTGAAAAACAGTTTGCCTGGGGAACATAGGAATTCCCATATTGGATCAGTTTGGCAGTCCATGTAATCCAGTTTTCTGGCTCTAATATTGCCAGTACCAGCTGCTTCAGAGGAAGAAACTCTGCAGGCAGGTATTTATGGGATAATCTGTCCTTAGGGAAAGTTTCCTTTAATTTCCCATAGTTAGAGGAGGGTATATGCACCAAAGCATCCCGGCTTATATCCCTCTCACAGATCTTGATGATTTTTTTTAATTGCTATTCTAAGTTCTGGATATTCTTAGTAGCTACAAAAGGGTATGCCTACTCTGCAATAAAACCGTGTTCTGCACCTGGCCCATGTCAGCTGACCCAGGATTGGGCTGCAGGGCTCTGAAATTGCAGTGTAGTTATTTGGGCTGGATTTCAAATTCTGGGACCCACCCCCTGATGTGGGGTCCTGGAATTCGGGTGTCAGCCCCAACCCCCGTCGACTCCAGCTTGCGCCTCCCGGCAAGCTGGAGTTCCGGAGTTGACGGGGGAGCTGCAGGCGATCGATAACAAGACGCGATAAATTGATCGCCAGAAGATCGATCCCACACCGCAGGAGTGAAGACGAGCCCTTAGTCTCAGTGATGACAATGTGTTGTACTGACCAACTATGTGTTGTGTGTGGTGGTGTTTTTTAAAATCAATTTCCTTTGATTAGTTTTGCACATCACCTTTCAATTTCATTGAACGTTATCTTATTCTTGTAATACAAGAGAGGAAGAATAGAAGCCCTTGAATTACCTTCTCTATGCTGTTCTTTAACTTGTATGCTTTTATTATGGCCCCACTTATTCATCCCCTTTAAGATAGAGTCCCAAACTTTTCAATCTTTCCTCATAAGAGAGTTTTCCTGCCCTAATCATACCTGTCCTCATCTCTGACCCCCTGGGAACTTCAGTCTCCTTTTTAAAATGGGGTGACCAGTACTGCAGTGTTTCAGATGAGGCCACACTATTGATTTATAGAATGGCAATATAATTTCCATATTAATTTCCATCCTATTCCTTATGCATCCTAACATCTTGTTTGCTTTCTTTGATTGCTGTTGCACATTGAGAAGAGGACTTCATTGATACCTATGGATGTTCTAAAAATGCCGTGTAACCCAAACCCACCAACCTCCTATTCTGCAGATTGCTCAGTTTACCTGCTTTAGGCCTTATTCTCCACTGACTTGTACCTTGTGTAGTAATTTGCACTTGTGCAAAAAGGTTGTAAAACACTACTGAATTGGAGTGATATGCTAGCTTCATTTAATCCCAAAAGACACTCCAATTTATCCTGCCATGCTGATCAGTGCTCAGATGTGCTAGGACTACATAGCTGAAGTATGCTGAAAGTGACATGACCACAGGCTCTGCCTTTATAGCTTAAAAACCAGATTGTTCTAGTCCTTGTTTGAATATCCTCCTCAAGCAGGAGCCAGCTCATTGCAATCCCTGCACTCTCCTAGTTCTCCTGACATGAGAACGTGGGCAATGTCACCACCTTCCCCCCAAACTGCAAGCCTCAGGCAGGTGCAGAATTTGCCCCTCATATGCAGCCCCATTGGCTGGACTGGAGCTGCCCCTCCCCCCCAATATAGAAGTCAAACTATGCCTTTGGGTCAGAGCAGCCCCAAAATGGAGGAGGTGGGGTTGTAGCCCTGCCACCCGCCAGCAGACGTCTGTGCTGCATCTTCCTAAGGGGTGGCACATGCCTCTGTAAGTCACATGTCTAGAGGCATATAATTCTCATTCTCACACAGGAGAGGGTGGGGGGCAGCAACTGTGCACCACTTCCATGAAGGGGCAATGCCTACAAGGTATATGCCACCCCAAGATATGTTGGTTTTTTATTTGTTAGAAATGAGCTAGCAGAATTTATGTGCATTTATTATTTATTCAGAATGAGTGAAATAAAAAGACACCTCTGCTTGCCACAAAAAGGGCCTTTACTGCGGGGTGAAAGTCATTTAATTAAAGCTCTGCCAGTTTCTTTAATTTGTCTTTTTGCATTTCATTACATTTTTACCATGTGAACCATGCTTTTCACAGAAAAAATAAAGTGGACATTGAACAAGGACATTACAGATTCCCTCATAATCTTAAGTTTTTTAGCAACACGTTAGAAAATGCTTTATCAGTTCTGTTAATTTTTAACCACAGTGTAGCTGCTAAAAGAAAACACAGATTACAAAATGCTAGAGCTATTTATTAAGCATCCATAACTAAGGCTAGATGGTGTAAGAGCTTATTGTGGTATCCTTCCAACTCTGAAAGCTGAGTTCAAATCCAGGATTAGGTCACAAGCAAAAATTAGTAGGTGGTCTCAGCCTTTTGTGGGCCTTGTAAACCACACCATTCATAACATTTAGCAGTTCCCTGGTATTCTAATCTTAGGCCTTTGTAACAGGCTGATAGTGTTTGCCTGAAACATTACCCCACTCTGTTAACAGGTGTTGATACTGACAATAAAAGAAGTAACTTCTGCTGACTCAGAGGCAGGCGATACTTTATACTACCTGAATATAAGAGAGGTGCAATTGGCTTTCTAGGAAAGAGGATCTAAGGGGTGGGCTGAGCGATGAGGGAAGGAGCATAGCCACAAATTGTTTATGGAGAAGGTTTTAGGTGATCTTGATTATCTGGGTTTTTTCATTACTTATTATTTAATAAAGCCAAATCTAGAAAGGGGTTATATCCTATGAGCTCTGTTTGTAGAGCAAGCTGGAAAAAGTGCTTGCTCAGTGTCTCATTTGATCCAGATTTTGCAAGTCAGAATTGATACTCATTTACAGATTAGTACAAGTTTGCGGAGTGTCTGCCTGCACTCCCCCAGCTTGAGTCTAGCTAAGTATTGTTGGTGTCTGACTTTCATGAGTACTAATATTTTTTTCCTTAAAATTTGTCATGGATTTAAAAGCCCTTACCTTTAAAAGCTGTGCTGAAAAACAGTGATTTGAGATTCTGGTTACTGATTGCTTACTTTATTCTATCGCTGTTTAGTGTAAATGCATAAGTATAAGAAAAGTACTGAAGACTAAATCTGAAGTAATTTACCTGGAACATTCATAAATTAGGAAGTGTTAGGCTGAAAAAGCTCAAAGCTTCAGTCCAGCATTGCACACAATGGAATAAGTGGGAAGACATTCTGAGGAAGACGTCAGCTGGCCCCAACTGATGAAAATCATGGAAAGGAAGTTTCATGTAACTAAATTATCAATACAATTAAATTAATACATATGGATTCCTCTTAACTAGATTGCATAACCCATACATTTTTTTAGCTACTACTCATTTGCACTTGATCTTGCAGTCCTTAGGCAGACAAAATTCCTGTTGATAGCAGCCTAGTAAGAAATCTTCATCTTAATCTTGGCATTTTAAAAAATAGTTGTTCCAGTTTAGAAACTAAAGAAAAGAGGAAAGAATCAATCAATAACATTTTGCTTTTTAGCAAAGAATATGATCTGGTTAACAAGGGGAAGTTATTCCATATTAGGCTATAAGATTTTCCTGTATGAATAAATTAAGGTACCTTAAAAGGGTGCTGAAGGAAGAACAAAGAGAACACAGTGGCCTCAGATAAGGGCACCAAGTACAGACAAAGTTCTCAGCTTTGATGATCTTACATCCTGTCCCCCACAAGCATTGTTTTGCCCAGTCTTGGAGCTAACTGCTCACAGGGCTGTAAATGCTTTAAAAGTTACTTAATCTGTGGGAAGCAGGATGATAAAAAGGAAAAAGCAACTTTTAAAGGAAACTCTTCCTGAAGCAAGGGGTTGAACTGGTTGGTGAGTTAAGGAAACAGACTCTGCCAGCCAGCCCCTAGTTGGACTTATAACGTGTCTTAGACCATGTCTGCACTACAGAGTTAAGTTGATTTAAGTTACATGGATGATCATAAACTGCTGTAAACATCACTTATGCATGTTCACGCAATGCTTTTTCTGTCAGCGGAGCACATCCATAGTTGATGCTCTAGCACTTAGAGAGAGAGAGCAATGCACTCTGGGTAACTATCCAACTGTGCAAATCACACAGTTATTATGTCTGTGTAGCAGGAGAATTCAATAGGCAGGGGAGGAGAATTGTGTGTACACCTTCACAGTTTTGTCAATAAAACCTGACTTTTGTCAACAAAACTGTGTAGTATAGACAAGGCCTTACTAATGTCATACAGTAGAATCTTATAACTTTACATACAATGTTTCCACACATATTTTATCAGGACAGTAATGATCAGCAAATTATGAGTTTTCAGATGATACCTCACAAGGCATACTGTCTACAAATTTATCATAGTCCTGTAAAAGGAGTGAACATTGGGATGCAGTCCATCAGACGTCCCGCTTAGAAAGCTGTAGAAGGGTTAACCACACCTAACCCAGAGGCAATTGATCAGGGCCCTCTTTCCTGGACTGGGCATCTGCTGCCATGTTGTCTTTTCCCTTTATGTGCACAATTTCCATATCAGATTCCTGAAGTAAGAGGATCCAGTGTAATATCTTGGGATTTGAGCCTTTAGGTTCTATTCAGCTGGTGTACATTTTTTGCTTGGGAAAGCAATTGCATGTTGTTCTCCCCTGTTTGCGTCAGCACAGCACCCAGACTGATGACTGATGCATCTGTACATAGTTTAAACATTTTGTCAAAATCAGGGCTAGCTAGAACAGACTTTTCAGACCAAATGTTCTTTATCTTATCACATCCTTCCTGGCATGCTTTCATCCAAAGGACTTTGTGTAGCTTGGTCTTTTTACATAAATCTGTGATGGCAGAGACAATGTCACCGGACCCTCACACAAACCGTCTGTAATAGTTTAGCAGACCAACAAAAGATTGGACTTATTTTTTGGTTTGGGATACATGCCAATTTACAATACCTTTAACTTTCAATGCATAGGCATGTTTGACCTTCCCCTACCCAGTGTCCCAAGTAAGGAAGTCTGGCTACTTCAGTTTTTCAGAGGCTTTTATAGTTAGGCCTGCCTCTTTGAGTTTTGACAGTACAGTTCTCAAGTGTTCTTTGTGATCAGCCCAAGTGTCCCTAAACACTGCAATGTCATCCACACGTACTCTTGCAAAGTTCTTAAACCATTTAATACTGAGGCCATGTCTACTCTACCGGTTGGGTCAGCGGGTAGAGATTGATCTGTTGGGGATTGATTTATCACGTCCCCTCAAGACGTGATAAATCAATCCCAAAGTCGACACTGGAACTCCAGTTCGCCAAAAGGTGCGAGGCAGAGTCAACGGGGGAGCCCACTGTCGACTGCTGCCGCCGTGACGACGGCAGGTAAGTCGACCTAAGATGCGTCGACTTCAGCTACGCTATTCATGTAGCTGAAGTTGCGTATCTTAGGTCGACCCTCCCTGCTAGTGTAGACCAGGCCTTAGTTTACCAATCTCTGGAAGGCAGCTCCAGCATTAATTAAACCAAATGGTAACATTGTGAACTCATAGAGTCCTATATCAGTGATGATAGCAGATTTTTTTTCTGTGCATCCTCATCCAAAGGGATCTGCCAATAACCTTGAGTGAAATCAAAAGAATTGAGATATTTAGCTTTGCTTAAAATGTCCAGTATATCATCAATTCTAGGCATAGGATATATATCTGGTACTGTAACAGCATTAAGTTTTCTATAATCAACACAAACTTTAGTGTTGTTTTTTCTAGGGACCAAGACCACAGGTGATGCCACAAAGCATACCCTGGGTAATGGCACATACATACTTCAACTCTTATCTTCCTCTTTTCTCAATCCTCAGAAAGGAGCTGATTGCCAGGCTGGAACAGGCAGAAGAGGAGAGCATGGATGCTGCTCAGCTGGCCAAGGAGTATGCAGAACTGACAGAGGAGAATCGGACATTGAAAGTGGCTCAGACACAGTGTGCAGAGCAACTGGAAAAGCTTAGAATACAATACCAAAAGAGACAGGGCTCTTCATAACTCTCAACTAAGCAATAAGAGGCAGTCAAATCCAGTATTTGTGCTGTGCTGGCCAAGAGTTTTAAAAAAAGGTTCTGTTGTAACACTTCACTAGAAATACAGAATATATAAAAGTCTATATTTGATTTAATGCTTGCCAGCCGGTAACTTAATATAATGGATATTTTATCCATTTTATAATGGATATTTTATTTCAAGTAACATAACTGAAGCTAATCTAGCCCCATTATATGTTCTAGTAGATCAGGTTTCTTTTCTAAAGATGTTTCTTCCAATTTAAGAAGATATGGACACACTAGAAACTGATATAAATAGTCTCTATGTTGGGAGTTGGACCATACTAAGACATACAGCAGGGGCAGTGTTAATATATGGAACACTGGAAAACACTCATGTGCTTTTATTTTAGTTTAGTTTTCTTTTTTGTTTTTATTTTTTTCATGCCTAAAATGTTTGGAAATTGTCCTAAATCTAATCTGGCTATGGCTCAAGACTATTCTCCAAGTATCTGGCAGGTTGATAATGTCAACTTTAGGTTGTTTTATAAAGTCTAAAAGATTGCACGTTTTTTAAAAAAGTACTTTCCTTAAAATAGAACTAGCCGATCATTTTAATCAAAGAATTATATTGCCAGTAATCGTTTTCAAGTTATTAAATTGTGAAAGAATAGATCAGAAAATTTTCCTTCCACCACCATATACTTGGCTAGAAATTCTTCTTTTAAAAATTCATTTGTACATTTTGGCATGCAGGAAATGGAAAAGTAATGTACGGACACTACAGTGGTGAATAAATAAGACTTTATGGTTGTTAATGGAGAATAGTTCAGTAAAAGTACCATATATTTTGTTTTTATTTTGTAGGCTGTTTTGGAACAGAAATGACCGAGGATAGGTACTAAGCAGTTCAGTGATATATGAATAACTGAGAGTTAAAATGTCTGTTTTTCCTTGCTCTACTTATCACTGTATTTTCCTAAATCCGTTGAAAATCCTTTGTTATACTTCCATTTCTATTCATACAGTATTTTTTTCATTAAAAGTGGATATACAAAAAAAGCTATTTTGTGCCCTTCACTTCCTTAATCTTCCCCATATTTCAAACGCTGCTCAACTGGAAGTATGTTACACTTTTGTGAGGTTAGAATTAAATATACAAATTTGATGAGAAGGTTACACTTTTAAAATTAAAAATATTAGAAATTGCAAAAGGTAAAATATTCACAGTAACCTTTAACTTTTACCCCACTGTTCTTCTAGGAACCAACATGTATACTAAGTTAACCTAGGCAACTCTCAAGTTATTTAGCACCAAATTTTACCCCAGCTAGTGCAGCACAGAGACCTAAAGGAGTCCAAGTCAGGGCCAGCTCCAGGCACCAGATGAGCAAGCTTGTGCTTGGGGCTGCAGATTCTAAGGAGCGGCATTCCGTCCAATCCGAGGGCGGCACAGCCACCCCTTTTCATTGTTTGTCCACTTTGGTCACCCTGCACCCTGGGATTTTTTTGTTCGTTTGTTTCGCCACTCCAGCCGCCCTGGGTTTTGGGGTTTGGTTTTGGTTTTGTTTCTGTTTTGTTTGTTTTTTCATTTCGCTGCTCCAGCTGCCTTTTGCCACCCCAAGCCAAAAAAAAAAAAAAAAAAAGCCAGAGCCGTCCCTGATCTTCCTTGCATCTCTCTGCTGGCTAACAACATCAGGTAGCAGCACAGACATGAAAGTAGGTTCTATAGGGCTGCTGCTTACTTCTTCAAGGAGTATGGGGACAGGCCAAATCTTAGCTCCAATCTCCCCAGCACATGGGGCAGTGTACCTTGTACTGCATCTACCCCTGAGGCAGTTTACTCTTCTCAGAGCAGCAGAAAAACAAGAAGGAGAATTGTGTCTGGGTCACAGTCTTTTTTCCTGGGATGCTTAAAGGGCGTGTAGTAATGGACTGCCCCTTATTTAGGGCAGATCATTATCTCATAATGTAGCCCTTGGTGTGTATGCAAATTTGAAAGCAAAACTGGATCCATACATTAAACAGCATAATTAATAATACAAAATACTTCAGATATGGAATGAGGGCAAGGTAAGAACTTTGAGACAAATTCTGTGCTGACATATACTCTGTGCAATCTTGTTGTCTTCCGTGGGATTGCACTGAATGCATGACAAACATTGTAAATTCTCTTTTTCCTTGTCCCTGTGGTACTGGAGTCTTGCCACCTGGGATAAATCTGGAATTCTTTGGATAAGGTTCTTATTCCAAGCCCATTGATATCAATGGAAACTCCCTTTGACTTCAGTTAATTTGGGATTTTTTATTCTACTGATCTGGTCTTTTTCCATTAGCCAAACACTGTTTTTTTCCCTCCTTTATAGTCTTAATTATAATGCACAATGAATATAGCTCACTGTTAATTTACATATACTGTATGTACTAACATGAATACACATATGTTTGAAAATAGCAGCTCAAAGACCACCAGCAAAATTACTAAAGCCAAAATGGAGGTAGCTGAAAAAGAAAAAATAATCAAGAAAATACCAAATAAGAAAAAAGAGAAGAAAAACTAAATGATTTGTCAAGAGAACAAAATTAGATTCACTGAACTTCGCAAATCTATTTGTAGGAAAATGAAACGCTAGAAACCTGAGGACAACCAAAAGGCTACTCTCAGTGTGTAAAGCATGATTCTGTCAAATTAGCCTTCTGAAAAGAAACTGTTTTTCTACCAATGGGTTTTTGTTTTTTTTAAATAGTGAAGCATGAAATAATAAACTTTTACATATTCAGAGTAACCATGTAGTCTTCACATGCTGGGTATTTCTTAAAGCAACAAAACTGCTAAATACCAATTACATTTTTATGAAAAGATTTGCTCATGATTTGTGCTCTTTTCCTCTGCTATTTAGAGGTTTATTACTGAATTATTTATTCTGCTAAAAGAATCCATTCTAAATGTAATACTATATACAAAAGAAGATTTTAGGCAATTATGTTAAAGGTGATTTTATTTTGTATTCACCTCTGAAACTTTGAATGTTAAGTTCTGTCTCGCTGAGTGTATATACCCAGCTGCCAGTGAGACCTTAAACTTTATGAACTTTGCCTGCCTCTAACGATTGCAGTTAGTCTTTTTTAGTGGACCCCAATAGGTTATTCAATCTAAAGATATTAAACATATCAGTGCAGTGACATAAGTGCAGTTATTTCAGGTCAGGTCACTAGAGGATGGTGGGGAAGAAAAATGTTTTTAAAAAATCTACATTTTTCATTTCCAATTACTATTTACTCACTTCTTTACAAACATGCCTAATGCTGGACAAGCTTACTTAAGTATTCCGGTTAGCAAGGATATGACTCATGCAGTCCTGAAACTGCCAAATGCTTGGGTGATTTTATATATATATATATATATGATCTTTGGAAAATTCCTAGAATTGATGCTTTTAAAAATTGGCTCGTTACAGGCTAGTTCTTAATGAACGATGGAGATTGTTCATGGTAGTTACAAACCGGCATAGGTAAGACAGATACGTTCTTTGCCATACAGTTGTGCTGTGGTGCTGTGGCATGAACCTTTATGTTAATATCACATCAGCCATGGAACCCTGTTTGATCATGGAGCTGCCCTGGCTGAGGTACTGGTGTAAGGTAAGTGCATTTTTAAAAAATCATATCTACCACATGTTTTTCAAATAGTAAAACGGTTTTATACATTAATGAGATGTCAATGTTGTTTGTTGCTGAAGCTGTGCATTAGTTAAAATAGCATAATTATTTATATATGTAGCTAAAAAACTACACATCAGAGAGACAAAGTAAGTGAACACAGGTGCCGACTTTCTAATTTGCTGGTGGGGGTGCTCAAACCCCGGCCCTGCCCCAAGCCCCACCCTCACTGTACCTCTTCCTCCACGGCCCTGCCTTCACTCCAGCCCCAGAGCATCTATGGAGTCGGCACCAATGTGGATGAGGTCATATCTTTTATTGAATCAACGTCTGTTGGGGAGAGTGAGAAGCTTTCAAGCTACACAGAGCTCAAAAGCTTGTCTCTCTTAACAGAAGTTGGTTCAATAAAAAGATATGACCTCGCCCACCTTGTCTCTCTAATATCCTGGGACAGACATGCTACAACAACACTGCTCGCAGACCCTACCTATAGCAGTTTGGTTTCACACTCCAGTGGGTCTCTCATTGATTTTATGTTATCAGAGTAGTCACTCTGTAGTGGAGTTAGGGAAATCATGGCAGAGTGGGAGCTGATTATCAAAGCCAAACTGAACAGTGTGCTTGTTCTCTGAAAAGTGACGATTTAAATGGCATTGTGAGGTTCACATCTGTTTCAGTGGCTCCTGCTCAACATTGTTCACATTGCTACTAAAATGTTGAGGGTGGGCATTTCTAACTACCCACTCGGGAACTTAGTTAAGGGAAGTTGTTTGTTTTTGTTTGTTTCCTGGCTTGCATTTCATCACCAGTGATAACGCTTCTGTGGCCCAAATTCTGCCTTGTTATACTCGGGTAACTCTGTTGTAACTGCAGTGGCCAAACCTACACCAGACTTGTATGAAGTCTTCAAATTCCTCTGCTCCATCCACCACAGAATCACATCCACAGAGTGAGATTTGACCCATAGAAATGCAAAATTATACAGTTGACACCATATCTTCTTCTCACTAGCAAATGATCATCAATTGGCATATGCTTTTCAAAGACTTTGGTTAACAAGGCCTAGAAGCATCTTGTATCGGAACCCCTTTAGAGCAATGGTACAGGAAATCTTGAGTGGGTTTTGTATGAAACATGGAGAACATATTACTGTCTTAAAAAAATTAAATGTGGATACTCCTGCAGCATGCAATGATAGAAACATTTGCTGAAGGAGTGTATTCTTCCCTAAAGAAAATCAGCTAGCATCAGCCAGATGCAAAAGAGAATTCTTTTTATCAAATTCTAGGCAGTGTTGCTACCATCACATGTTATTAAGGTTGCCCAACACTTCCCAATATAAGAACCAGTTTTCAGTTGCTTCTAACTTTGCCAAACATTCTGTTTGTGCTGGAATTTTCCATGCCAGGTGTCAGCCTCAGGCTGATAGTTTTGAAATTTTCAGCCAGAATAGTTCAGTTGTTTTTGAGAATGAGGGTCGGCAAAAATGTGTTTTTTGCCTATGTTAGATTCTGATAACGTTTGAACAGCTCCAGCACCCCCAAGCTTTGGCACAGAGCCGTCGAAATTTGGCAGGGAGGGTGGTGGCCTGTGTGTTTTGTTGTCTCCATGAAAATCCACCCCAATGTGGCCAGGTCATAAGCCTCTGAAAAATCAGTTTGCACATGCTCAGTAGAAGCTGTTCAGATTTTAAGAGCTAAAATCTCCTTAGATTCCATGCACAGACCATGCTGCTAGGGATCACCACACTGTGCATGCATCATTCCACAGAGTGACTGAGCCTACTGCTTCCACTCCAGGACTACAATATGTTATATTAAAATATATATTATCCCCACTATTGTGTCCTGCAAAACCCCAATATCTTCAGCTCGTCGCCTGTCCTGTACTTCATGGATTGGTCACAGAGTTTCCTTCTGTTCTGAGAAAGATAAACACCGGATATGTTCCTCATAAGATCCTTTAATACTCTGACAGGTATGGCTGATGTTTGTTTAAATAAGGTATTTTACACACAGAGCTACCTAGTGGCTGAACGGTATAATACAGGTTAGCATTCCACTTCATTTTTCCCATTAAGTACCATTTACACTATCACACTGGCTTTGAAGTTCTGGACCTATCAGTCTATTAAGTATCTCTGAATTGTACTGGTTTTCTAAGTACACAGCCTAAATGCATAAAAACTGGGTCACCTGACTGTCCATTAGTTTCAACGAGTGGCTGTGGTTGGTTTGGAATCCTTGAGTCGCCGTCATCTTGTTCTGCATCTGCCATCTCTAGAGCCTGCTCATTTGATTGTTCTTCCCAAGGAACAAACTGTAGATGTCAATGGTTTCTGTTGAACTCTCCACGTTTGGTCTCAATTATGTATGATCTGGGTGCTTAATTCTTTTTTCTTTATGACAGCGAGAGTTGTCCATGCCTTTCCTCCATCCAGTTCGACACGTAGTCACCGGGTTCTGGAGCTGGCAGTTCCCTGCCTGAGTGAAATATGTTGTAAAAGTGTTCATCAGATCCTTTAGCCTTTTAATTCAATTTGGCTACTCTCTTCATGTCTACTCACTTTCAAAATAGGTTCTTTTCCTAAGATGGAACAGTGGTTCGACATTGTCTTCTCATCAGGAGCTGTGCTGGACTATATCTAGTAGGTGCTATTGGTGTTTATCTGTAACTCAGAAGAGCAAGGAATGGATCTTCCTGCTGTTGGATTTTCTTGGCTGGCAGTACAGCTCTCGCAGCCTTTTCATTCACTTGTGGGTATGTGGGCTGCTAGTAACATCAAAATGATATTTTGTTCAGAAGGACTCAAATTCTGCTGCAGTGAATTGCGGTCCATTGTTCATCCCTAGTTGTTCTGGAATACCGAAGTGAGCCAAAGTGCACTTTAGTTTTTCAATAATATTGTGACATGTTATGTCTTTCAAGTACTTTATTTCTATATACCTGGAAAAATAGTCTACAGAGATCAAATAATCAAATAGTTCTCTCAATTCACATATATCTGAAGCTAGTCTCTGTCAAGGTCTGTGTGGTAGAGGTATTGTTATTAAATGGTCTTTGTGTTGTATTGGTCTGTTAGCTCTGCAATGTTCACATGCAGATACTCTATTCTTTATGTCCCTTGCTGATGCCTGGCCACCACACTGGTTGGCCCACTCTTGGTGTTTGGTTAATCTTCTATGTCCTTCATGGACGAGGTTTAGGATTTCTCCTCTCCTTTCACTTGGAATTACGATGCCATCGCCTTTAATCACGAGTGTATTTGACTCATTTAATTGTCCATTCGCTGCAAAGTACTATCTTGTCACTTCCTTAGTGTCCTTTAAATACTTGGGTCAGCCACCTCTAATGTAACTTAGAGCTTCCTGAAGCTGCAAGTCTGTCACCCTTGCTTTTTGTAGCTGGAGTATCTTTTCTGCCACAGATGTGTGTGCATCCACAGCATCCGCGTACACCTTTATGTCCCCTTTGAGCTCATAGGTAGTTGAGTGCAATGCTGGGTGCTGTGACAAAGTGTCTGCTATGACCAGATTTGTCCCAGGAAAATATTTAACAATTGGGCTAAATTGCATTAACTTTAGCAATAGACATTGGTACACCAGTGGTGCTTGGACCGGGTCTTTTCCACTGATGAGGTTTGCAAGCAGTTTATGGCCTGGTATCAGTGTAAATTAATCCAGTCCACACAGACCCCTGTAAAAGTCCCTACATGCCTGTGTACTTGCCAGGCACGCCTTTTCAATTTGTGCTTATTGTTTTTCTGCTTCTATGAATGCGCAAGAGCAAAATGCAACTGGCTTCCCCTCAGAGTTACGGGGTTTACCTAGGCCAGACCTGCGTCCATTCGCACTGACTGCTGTGGGTTTCTTCATAACATTGAGAACTGGAGCTGTTGGTATAATTTATTTTACCTTTTTGAAGGCAATTTCTTGATTGGCCCCTGTAGCCAAGGTATGTTTGACTTTAATAGTTCATTCAGCGGTTTTGTCCCTGTAGAAAGGTCTTGTAGGTATCCACCAAGGTAATGTTACTAGTATGTTCTTTAGATAAATGTTGCATACAAAACCCTCTGAAAATTTCATAGTCATCTTCGTGACAGTCTTTCAGTAAAATCAAAAGATCTAAAGATATGTCTGCCTGCTTCCCCATAGCATAAACTAAAAAAGATACCCGTATATCTCCAGTTTCTTAGTACAGCTCGGTAGCAATGTGATATTTTGGAATATATTGTTTACACTCTGCACAGTCTGAACGTTTGTCAAAGCTGAAGTTCTCTGGGGCATTGAAGAGTGACATGTTGATGGGATCCTGCAACCTTTACTGCTTTGTTCCTTCTGTTTGCAACCTTTGTTGCTTTTCCTTCTGTGTCTGTTCTTAGTTTACACCTGGTGCCATGTCACATACATCTGTACCAGATATGGATTGGTCACAGAGCTTCCTTTTGAGCAAGAGAGGCACCAGATGTGTTCATCATAAGATCCTTAATGCTCTGTCAGGTGTGGCTAAGGTTTGTTTAAATAAGGTATTTAGCACACAGTGCCACATAGTGGCTGAACAGGATAATACAATTTAGCATTCCATTCCATTACCCATACAATACACCCATTTGACTCTTATGCCATCCCTCTATTTGGAACCCAGCTAGCCTCCTGTTCCCCCGCCCCATGGACTTCCTCCCCCAGAGCTCCACTCTGTAACGCCCCAGTCCTGCCTCCTATCCATACCATCTTTAGAAAGTTTGAATGATCGCTCAGCTTTTTAAAGTGCATAATCAGACGTGAGCAAATAACCCAAAACATTTCAACTATTACTGGCTCAAACAAAACACCCCATTTGTATTCACTTTCTGCAGCTATTACAGTGAATAAATCTACTGACTGGAATGCTAGAGGAAACCCTGAATTTTAAGCAACTATTAAAGAATATTTATGGAAAGCAGGATTCTCACTCAAAAATAAACATACACAGTGGAAACATGATGGTAAACATTAGGCTCAAGCCATCAGGGAATTTAATATTATGTTATGCATCTGATCAAATCTAAGCAACAAAGCATGAATTTCACATATCAAATAGTCCCAGCAAGCAGCCGGTGAACCGTTTACAGAATAAGAATCATCTGCAAAATTATTTGTCAAATAATTTCAAATAAGGAATACACAGAAAACTAATCTTAAACTGCCCCCAAACAATTCACAACCAGACAGAGTTTACATTCATTTAATAAGCTATTTGCTAAAAATACCCTTACATCAATCTATAATCCTTTTTAAAAAATTCATTAGTTTATCTTAGGAAAAGGTATATTTCACTTACATTTATTAGACTGCAGGGACTCCCTCTGGTGGTTAATTTAATACCTACCACTGCTAGAAATATTTAACAATGCATGTTATGTATGTCTGTCAAGAAAATTAGAGGTACAAAAGCAAATGGAGTTCTGATTTTCTTTAATATTTATGTCTAACAAATATTTATGGAATAGCCAACTAAATTGTTTCCACCTAACTATTTCTATATGCAACTAATGGTCTTAACATGTTAAAGACAATTGTAGGAAAGCATTATTTACAGCAGTGTTGAAAATGGCCAACCATTTGAACATTCAAGTTAAATAAGGCATGCTAGGTATAAACAGGCATCCAATAGAAGCTACAAAGAATTAATAATACTTACTGGCCTCTGATATACTTACTCATAATGAGTAGTCCCTTCCTCCATGAGTAGTTTTATTGACTTCAATGGGGATTATTTGTGGAATTCAACGGAGTAAATACATCAAAATCTGGGCTATCATGGTTTACATTTTTAAAGTATTGTACAAACATTAACTAAGAAGCGATTGTCACCCCCAGAAACTTTAACTAAATTTGACATTTAAAATAATGCTGTAAGAACTAAAAATCATTGGTAGTCTGTTGTACACAACAGCAGTGCCTGGATTCTGATGTATTATTTTTGTTAGCAAATTTCAGTCCACATCATGACTCAGTGTTTTCATGAGTTACATTCTTATATTCATAAAAGGAAATGAGGTCTTTCTACTTTTCTCTCTGCACATGCTATCCTATGCTTAGTGTTAAGTAATTGCAGATTCTAAAGTACTAGAATTCAAGAATATGCTAAAATATAGACAACATTCCTGCTACAGTACAAGTTTTCAAATTTTCAAGCTATCCAAAATGCTGACACCTTTCTTAAACCAAACAAATTGTGTAGATTTTGTAGATACACATGATCTGAAATCTTTGTGTAAAGTTAATTTAGACAGGATTAACCTTGCAAAATTCTGAAATACTCTTCAGTTGTATGATCAGAACACTGTTGCAAGAATAAGTGTGTGTGGTTGTGGGAAGTGCCTATAAATTTCTGTCTTCAACTTTTGTTTCAGTCTGGAATTCCCCTTTAAATAACTGTGAGTGGTTTTTGTTTGCTTTCCACAATTGAAATCTGGATAATAGCCAGGACATTATATACAAAGTACTTAAATGAGAAGTATGAAATGGAAGAAGACATGACATAACCAGGATTTTACCAAACGCAATAAGATGTTTTATTAGCTAGCAGTGACACTTGTAGGTCTGCTGAATAGTACTCTGCATTCATTAACTGTTTTTAAACAGTGCAGTGTTCTTATCATCCTTAAATTTGTATTGCAGAGATATTTCATTTGAAGTTTGAGTAACAATGTTATGAAGTAATGCCCAGCCAAAGCAGAATTGTCACTGACACTTTTATCACAACAGGATGATATTTAAATCGGTCTAAAATGTATTCTGAAATCGGTATCACTATTGAAGTTAGTCAGGTTTGACTGGTCTGCAAGGGAAAAAATTGCAAACCCTAGTGAAACTGATTTAGGCCTTGAACCAACACAGCATTTAAGGATTCAATCCTGAAATGTGCTGAGCCTCTGTTCCTGATATAGCTCTTAAGCAAAGCACTTAAACACATGCTTAATTGCCCCACTAAATTACGAATAGGACTACTTGGAGCCTTAGAATGATATCCATGTGCTTGTTGGAGCAAGGCCAGAATGCTCAACATCTTAACTTTAAAAAATGGAAGAAGGAGAATCCGGGGACCTATAGACTGGTCAGCCTCACCTCAGTCCCTGTAAAAATCATGGAGCAGGTCCTCAAGGAATCCATTTTGAAGTACTTGGAGGAGAAAAAGTTGATCAGGAACAGTCAACATGGATTCACCAAGAGAAAGTAATGCCTGACCAATCTGCTTGTGAGATAACTGGCTCTTTGGATATGGGGAAAGCGGTGGACGTGTTATACTTTGATTTTAGCGAAGTTTCTGATATAGTCTCCCACAATATCCTTGTCAGCAAGTTAAAAAAGTATGGATTAGATGAATGGACTATAAGGTGACTAGAAAGCTAGCTTCATCATCAGTGATCAACGGCTCAATATTTAGTTGGCAGCTGGTATCAAGTGGTCTGTCTTGAGGTCAATTTTGTTCAACATCTTAATTAATGATCTGGATTGTACCCTGAGCAAGTTCATGGATGACACTAAGCTGGGTGGAGAGGGATAAGATATGCTGGAGGGTAGGGATAGGGATCCAGAGTGACCTAGACAAATTGAAGGTTTGGGCTAAAAGAAATCTGATGAAGTTCAACAAGGACAAGTGCAGAGTCCTTCACTTAGGATGAAAGAATCCCATGCACTACTATAGGCTGGGAACCAACTGGCTAAATGGCAGTTCTGCAGAAAAGGACCCAGGGTTTATAGTAGATGAGATGCTGGATATGAGTCAATAGTATGCCCTTGTTGTCAAGAAGGCTAACAGCATATTGGGCTGCATTATTAGGAGCATTGTCAGCAGATCAAGAAAAGTGATTATTCCCCTCTATCCAGCACTGGTGAGGCAAGTTTTGGGGGCCCCATTACAGAAAGTATGTGGAAAAATTGGAGAGTCCAGCAGCAGGCAACTGAAATGATTAGGGGGCTGGGGCACATGACTTATGAGGAGAGGCTGAGGGAACTGGACTTATTTAGTCTGTAGAAGAGAAGAGTGAGGGGGGATGTGATAGCAGCCTTCAACTACCTGAAGGGGGGTCTCAAAGAGGCTGGAGCTAGGCTCTTCAAAGTGGTGGCAGATGACAGAACAAGGAGCAATGGTCTCAAGTTGCAGTGTGGTAGGTCTAAGTTGGATATTAGGAAAAACTATTTCACTTGGACGGTGCTGAAGCACTGAAAGGGGTTACCGAGGGAGGTGGTGGAATCTCCATCCTTAGACTTTTTAAGGCTCAGTTTGACAAAGTCCTGGCTGGGATGATTTAGTTGAGATAGATCCTGCTTTGATCAGGGGGTTGAACTAGATGACCTCCTGAGTTCTCTTCCAACCCTGATATTCTATGATTCTTCTATGATTCTATAAAGAAAGTTTGATTTAAACGTGTGCTTGGAATGCTGAATCAGTGCCTTCCATCTGAATTATCTGTAAATCAACCAAGCAGATAACAGACTACCTTGGTATATGAGTGGCACTCTGGTTTTTCGGAAGGCTCTTCTTATTATGAAGGACACTGAGATGTTTTAGCCTGAGCCTGCCAACGGTGGAAGCGGTGTTGAGCTGCCACTGAATTGCCGCCGACAGCAGAAGCGGTGTTGAGTTGCTGCCAAGGCAGCCAATTCACCACCCCCCCAACTCCTGCCGCCCTCGGTGACTGCGTAGGTCACCTAATGACTAGTGCTGGCCCTGGCTTAGCCTTCCCCTTCCTTTGATACCCACCACCCATGAGCATGAGGGGAGACAACTGGAGGCTGGAGAGAGGGTAGAGACAGATCAGATGAGGACCTGGGAGTGGAAAACTGACTGGGGGGCAAGGAGGGGGGATGTCAGGGACTGGCTGAGCAAGGAGACTGGTAGTGGCGAGCGACTGGGTCTTGCATATGGAGCCTGGAAGGGAAGACTGGAACCAATTGGGCAAGTAAACTGGGACTGTGATGAGTAAAAATAGTATGCGATCATGTAATTAAAACCTGCATCATAATGCAAATGCACAAGGAAATTGAATGAAGGTTGCACTAACCTTTGAGTGCTTGACGATGCAATCTTAATGTGCTCTCAAGTTGTTTTTTTGTGTGTGTTTGTGTCTAACTATGAATGGAAATTACCATGAAAACCTAAATATAGGCTTGATCCTATCTGGTGCAGCTTGATCTCAACTCCCAGTGACTTTAATAGGAGATGAGAACAACTGACCTACATTTTTTTTCTGTGAACCAATAGTTTTTTACCCATATACAGACAAATTTGAAAAATATTGAAATAATCAACACTTACTCCATCAAATCGCTAAGAGAAATTCTTATGATATGAAATTGTTCTTTTAAAAAGCAAATAAATCAACAAACACAAAAACCTGCCTTTAAACCTCAGAAGAATGTGCAAAACTTTCCTCTGACTTGCTTTCTCGTCCCCTCACTAGTCACTGAATGCTGACCAAAACTCAACTATTTTTAGCTTTAAAAGAATGTACTTTATTCAGGAGTATTAACACACACGCTAAGGAAAGAGACGCAATTTAAGTGGAGTGGTTTTATAAATACACTAGATATGCAGTGAGCTTAGACCTACACTGATATGTGCAGCTGAACAAACAAAATGCCTATTTTAGTATGATCTTGAGCATTTGGAACGTTTTGTCTAATGACATGCTTTCCTATTTAAAGAATCGGTATTACTTAATATATGTCTGAAGTAAGAAAAAGTTTAATGAAATTTTTAAGTCTTAAAATAGTGCTCAAGTACAGCTGCAATTGAGACACTTTTTATTTATTTAATTTTATTTATTTATTTATTTATGTACTAGCATAAGTGCCCGGCGTTGCTCGGGTCAGTCGGAGGAGGGGAGGGGGCAGACAGCTGACACCCCCTGACCAACCCCAACACCCACACCTCACCCCTCACCCACCCCGACACCTTCCCAACCCCCCTGACCAACCCCAACACCCCCCGGCTCACTTACCCCCTGACCAAACCCGACAACCCCACCTGACCCCCCCAAGCAAACCCAACACCCCCACCTCACCCCCCGACCGAACCCGACACCCCCACCTGACCCCCCGACCAAACCCGACACCCCCACCACACCCCCCTGAGCAAATCTGACACCCCCACCTCACCCCCCGACCGAACAGTGTATTTAATAATCTGTGTGCTACACAGTGCACCGTGAGCCGGGGGGGTGTCGGGTTTGGTCTGGGGGGGGGGGAAGTTGTCGGGGTGGGTGAGGGGTGAGGTGTGGGTGTTGGGGTTGGTCAGGGAGTGTTGCGGTTGGTGGGGGGGTGAGGTGGGGATGTTGGGTTTGCTTGGGGGGGTGAGGTGGGGATGTCGGGTTTGGTTGGGGGGTAAGTGAGCCGGGGGGGGGTCGGGTTTGGTCGGGGGGGGGGAAGTTGTCGGGGTGGGTGAGGGGTGAGGTGTGGGTGTTGGGGTTGGTCAGTGGGTGTCGGGTTCGGTCGGGGGGTAAGGGAGCCAGGGAGTGTCGGGTTTGGTGTGGGGGGGTGGGAAGGTGTCGGGGCGGGTGAGGGGTGAGGTGTGGGTGTTGGGGTTGGTCAGGGGGTGTTGCGGTTGGTGGGGGGGGTGAGGTGGGGGTGTCGGGTTTTCTTGGGGGGGTGAGGTGGGGGTGTCGGGTTCGGTCGGGGGGTAAGTGAGCCAGGGGGTGTCGGGTTTGGTCAGGGGGTGTTGCGATTGGTGGGGGGGTGAGGTAGGGGTGTCGGGTTTGGTCGGGGGCTGAGCCGGGGGGGTGTCTGGTTTGGTCTGGGCACCCACCCCGACACCTTCCCCCCCCCAGACCAAACCCAACACCCACACCTCACCCCTCACCCACCCCAACACCTTCCCACCCCCCCCCCAGACCAACCCCGACACCTCCCGGCTCACTTACCCCCCTACCAAACCCGACACCCCCACCTGACCCCCCCAAGCAAACCCAACACCCCCACCTCACCCCCCGACCAAACCCGACACCCCCACCTCACCCCCCGACCGAACCCGACACCCCCACCTCACCCCCTGAGCAAACCCGACACCCCCACCTCACCCCCCGACCGAACCCGACACCCCCACCTCACTTATCGTCCCACCAAACCCAACTCGGATCCGTCGCAGGCGGGGAGGGGGCCCAGAGCCGAGGGATTCCGGGGACCTTCGCAGGTGGGGGGGGCACAGAGCTGATGGATTCCGGGGTTCCGTTGGAAGGGGGAGGGGCAGAGAACTGAGGGATCTCCAGGGTTCCGTTGGGAGGGGGGAGGGGCAGAGAACTGAGGGATCTCCGGGGTTCCGTTGGAGGAGGGAGGGGTGAGCTGAGTGAGTGCAGTGTCTGTTGGAGGGGGTATTATGACATCATCACCACCTAACCGCCCAGCCGATGTGATTGGCCCTGAAAGACTTTCACCCCTGGGGGGCGTCAGAGGTGAGATCCGAAAATTTTTTGAGCCTTAAGACCATCCTGACCCCAAGACCCCTAACTGTACCAAATTTCAAGTCTCTGGCTCAAATGGTGCGGGAGGAGTTCGCTGTCATACATACATACATACATACATACACCACTTGACTTTTATATATATAGATAGATTTAATGGAAACTTCCAGTAAATGCCCTATTAGTTAAAGTAGAAAAGTCAACCAAGGAGAAGGGAGAAAAGGAGAGAGAAACACTCTCTGTCCGATGTAGGCATTATGACTATGATTCATGGAAGTAGAATTTTCAAAAGCACCTAGCAATTTTGGGTACCCAGCTTGAGGTAACTTAATGGGGCCTGATAATTGAGACTGGGTGCTCAACACTTTGTAAAGTTAGTTCAAATTAGTACGCAGTAGGGTTGCCGACTTTCTGATTGCAAAAACCGAACATCCTGAATGCCCCATCCCTGCTCACTCCATCCCCCTCCCTCCATCACTTGCTTATTTTCACTGGGCTGGGGTAGGGGATTGGGGTGCGGGAAGGGGTGAGGGCTCCAGCCGGGGGTTCAGGCTCTGGTGTAGGGTCAGAGATGAGGGGTTTGGAGTGCAGGAGAGCATTCTAAGATGGGGCAGGGGGTTGGGAGGTCAGAGGGGAGTATGGGCTCTGGGCTGGGAGTGCAGTTTCCAGGCTGGGGCAGAAATGAAGGGTTCAGGGTATTGGAGGGGGCTCTGGGCTGTGGCAGGCGGTTGGGCTGGGGCTGGGTATGAGAGGTTTGGGGTACAGAAGGGGGGTCAGGGTGTGGGGTTGAGGGGTTCGTTGTGTGGGAGGGGGCTCTGGGCTTGGACAAGGCGTTGGGGAGTGGAAGGGGGTGTGAGCTCTAGGAGGGAGTTTGGATGCGGGAGGGAACTCTGGACTGGGGCTGAGGGGTTTGGAATGAAGCTCAGGACTGGGGCAGGAAGTTTGGGTGTGGGAGGGGGCTCAGGGCAGGGATAAGGAGTTGGGGTGCAGAGGGGAGCAGACTCTGGGTGGCGCTTACCTCAGGTGGCTCCCAGGAAGCGGCAACATGTCCCTCTGTCTCCTAGATGCAGGGGTAGATAGGGTCAGAGTGCTCTGCATACTGCCCCTGTCCTCAGGCCACAGTTCCTGGCCAATGGGAGCTGCAGAGCTGACGCCCAGGGCAGCACCTGCATCATGGGCAGAGGCAGAAGGCAGAGCCCCCCCTGGCCACACCTGTGCCTAGGAGGCAGAAGGACATACTGGCCAATTCTGGGAGTCAGCCACTGCAGCTAACCAAACTTTTAGCAGCCCGGCCAGCTGTGTTGACTGGAGCTGCCAGGGTTTCTTTTGGACCAGAATGCCAATCAAACACCGGGTGCCTGCACCCCTAGTACTCAGTTTTGAAAATGTAGGTCTTAGAATTTATATTGCAGTAGGCCCTAAAGACCCCAGTGTCACTCTACTGGACTAAGTGTTGTACAAACGCATAGTCATAGACCTTCCACTGAACTTGGAATGTTGAAATACAAAACCCAGACAAAATCTGGGGAAAGGGATAAAACGTACAAAGGAATCAGAGAGATTATGCACACAGCTTGTATATCCATTTCTTTTTCTATTTCTTATTAAGGCAGGGTGATGGTTGAGAGGTAATGGCAGAAGAAGTGACTAGATAGGAGCAATGGAGTGGTGGAAAAGGAAGAAGGGAAATGGAGGGCAGGGAAATGAGATGGAGAGAAGGGGAGACGAGAAGAGGAGGGAGGAAATGAAGGATGGAAAAGTGAGGCTGCCAGCAGAAGAACTGTAACGACAGAGGTGGGAGGAGACTAGGGCAATAAACCAGTCAGCTGAGAGAAAATGTCCAGAATTCAAACTGTAAAAAGTAGTTTGCTGCCATCCAGCAATATCCTCTGAATGAACTTGCTGCTTCCCTGCTGCTGCTCGGGCAGTCCTTGTTCTTCCCAAAGGCTAGATTTGCCCAAGAGGAGGTCCTGCTTTGTGTTGTCCATCCCTTGTGGCTGAAGGGCAGAGAAGTGATTTACTGCCCTGCAGTGGGTGGATGTCTTTAGAGGGGTTCCCCACACTGGAATCTAGGTCCAGGAGAGGTTGTCTTCCCTGCCCCAGAGTGGCTGATCTCAGCTGTTGCTAAGGAAAGTTACTGGTGCTCATAGGATCTGGCTTGCATCCCAGAGATCCTGCTCTGTTTCCTTCATTCCATGTGGTTGGGGAGAGACAGCCAGGGCATGGAGGTGCAGTCTTCTAGCTAGTCACAGAAGGAAGTGAGCACGGCTTGTCATCATGGCTTTTGAGCATCAACAGAAAAAAAGAGTCCAAAAGAAACCCAAGTCTATAAACGAACCAAACGTTCTGAAGGCTCAACAGTGGGATACTAGATACTGTTCCCTCTAAGCTGTGTGCATGTGCACACAAACACAGATCCTAAACCCCGCACACATGGCAAAACATGGCAGGCACAAAAATTTGCACAGAAGACTTTTTTTGTGCACATGGCCTGTCAAAAATGAGAGGGAACATTGGTCCTAGAGCGGGCAAATTCTTTGAAGTGCTTCTCTTCCTACTGGTATCACCTTTCTTGTCTTAGGTTCAGCTTCTGCCAGTTGGTTTTCATGCAGGTGCTGATCTCAGTAGGCTAGAAGAAATCTATTAGATGGTGCTATTTACATTCAGTGTAGAGGAGATGCAGAACTTAGAATTATTTGCATATGGCTAGGACTTTCAGTCTGTGTTGTCTCACTAATTCTCCCGATGGCTTCATGTAGATGTCGCATGATATGAGGAAAGAGGATTGAGATTTGTAGGATTCTGCTGGTGAAGACTTAAGACAATGGTTCCCAAACTGGGGTTCATGAACCCTTGGGGCTTCACAAAATGTTACTGGGGGTTCTCAGGAAAAAAAATTCCTAATGGCTGACAGAGCTGTCGTAGGAACCCCGGGCAGCTCTGAGCCAGCAGCCTGACGTCCCTGGACTTCCAAGAGCTAAGCAGTTCAAACCAAGCATCTCTATCACACTCAGGAGATTTAAACTTCAAGACTCCTTATAAGAAATGGAAAGGGAGGTGGATATTTTTTGCTGTTTTTAAACTAAATAGGCAGCTAGTGTTGTTTTTAAAATTATCATGAAGAATGAATTTAAGCTTTGTTGTAACGTGTTGTTTGCCTGGACTGCTCAAGACCTGAGTGCTTGCTAGGAGGAACTCTTTGAGTTGGCTTCTTAAATACCTTCATGCTTCACATCTGATACTCCTTGATGAAACCTAGGAGCCTTGTCTTATAACAGGCTTATTCAAAGTGATACAAGCTACAAAAGTGAGATCATGGAACAGTTCAGCTGGCCTGGATAACCTATCCCGTTTACTATGTTACCACTTAGTTTACTGGTTCCATCTGACTTTTCCCCAGTGCTGTTGTTGATTTTTATTGGCATTATGTTAAATAGTCTGTGGATTTATTTCCAATTTTATCTGTCTTTACGTTCAATTATTTCTTGAAGGTTTGTGTTTGTTTCATCCATTCATGCAATTGCTATATGAACTGCTGATTCATTTTGGAAAATGCAGATACATTAAAATACAATATTGCTTATAAACTCTTATGATGGAATCACTGAGCAATCAAGAGCAATTTGTTCTAAGTGTGGCTATTTTGCTCCCTTCACTGTTTTCTTAATGAATTGAACCATTTCATCTGACTTTTCCTAGTAGCGCTTCAACCTTCAACTTGGTTTCCAGATTTCTTTTTGGTCTACTGATTTTTCTGATTTATTCCATTAAAGGCCAGACTTCCTCCTTCACTGTAATATTTGCCCCAAGGTCTTGCCTGCCTATACATAGTTCTCTCATTTCAGATAAATCTCAGTTCCCTAATGTCTGTAGTCTGTTATACTTGCTCATCTAAGGCCAAAGCTGCAGTCAATAGGTCTGTAGTACTATCTTGGATTCGATAAAGTATATCTATATATATAAAAGTCAAGTGGTGTATGTATGTATGACAGCGAACTCCTCCCGCACCGTTTGAGCCAGAGACTGGAAATTTGGTACAGTGAGGGGTCTTGGGGTCTAGATCCTCGTAAGGGTCGAAAAATTTTCGGATCTCACCTCTGACGCCCCCCAGGGGTGAAAGTCTTTCAGGGCCAATCACATCGGCTGGGCGGTTAGGTGGTGATGAGGTCATAATACCCCCTCCAACAGACAGCGCACTCGCTCAGCTCGCCCCTCCCTCCTCCAACGGAACCTCGGAGATCCCTCAGTTCTCTGCCCCTCCCCCCTCCCAACGGAACCCCGGAGATCCCTCAGTTCTCTGCCCCTCCCCCCTCCAAACGGAACCCCGGAGATCCCTCAGTTCTCTGCCCCCCCCCACCTGTGAAGGTCCCCGGAATCCCTCGGCTCTGGGCCCCCTCCCCGCCTGCGACGGATCCGAGTTGGGTTTGGTGGGACGGTAAGTGAGGTGGGGGTGTCGGGTTCGGTCGGGGGGTGAGGTGGGGGTGTCGGGTTTGCTCAGGGGGTGAGGTGGGGGTGTCGGGTTCGGTCGGGGGGTGAGGTGGAGGTGTCGGGTTTGGTCGGGGGTGAGGTGGGGGTGTTGGGTTTGCTTGGGGGGGTGAGGTGTGGGTGTTGGGTTTGGTCGGTGGGTAAGTGAGCCGGGGGATGTCGGGGTTGGTCTGGGGGAGTGGGAAGGTGTCTGGGTGGGTGAGGGGTGAGGTGTGGGTGTTGGGTTTGGTCTGGGGGGGAAGGTGTCGGGGTGGGTGCCCAGACCAAACCCGACACACCCCCGGCTCACTTACCCCCCGACCAAACCCGACACCGCCACCTCACCCCCCCCAAGCAAAACCGACTCCCCCTGACCAACCCCAACACCCACACCTCACCCACCCCGACACCTTCCCACCCCCCCCAGACCAAACCCGACACCCCCTGGCTCACTTACCCCTCGACCGAATCCGACACCCCCACCTCACCCCCCCAAGCAAACCCGACACCCCCTGACCAACCCCAACACCCACACCTCACCCCTCACCCACCCCGACACCTTCCCACCCCCCCAGACCAAACCCGACACCCCCCGGCTCACTTACCCCCCGACCGAACCCGACACCCCCACCTCACCCCCCCAAGCAAACCCGACACCCCCACCTCACCCCCCACCAACCGCAACACCCCCTGACCAACCGCAACACCCACACCTCACCCCTCACCCACTCCGACACTTTCCCACCCCCTGAGACCAAACCCAACACCCCCTGGCTCACTTACCCCCCAACCAAACCCGACACCCCCACCTCGCCCCCCCACCAACCGCAAAACCCCCTGACCAACCCCAACACCCACACCTCACCTCTCACCCACCCCGACAACTTCCCACCCCCCCAGACCAAACCCGATACCCCCCCCCCGGCTCACGGTGCACTGTGTAGCACACAGATTATTAAATACACTGTTCGGTCGGGGGGTGAGGTGGGGGTGTCGGGTTTGCTCAGGGGGTGAGGTGGGGGTGTCGGATTTGCTCGGGGGGTCAGGTGGAGGTGTCGGGTTCGGTCTGGGGGTGAGGTGGGGGTGTTGGGTTTGCTTGGGGGGGTCAGGTGGGGTTATCGGGTTTGGTCGGGGGGGAAGTGAGCCGGGGAGTGTTGGGGTGGGTCAGGGGGGGTGGGAAGGTGTCGGGTTGGGTGAGGGGTGAGGTGTGGGTGTTGGGGTTGGTCAGGGGGTGTCAGCTGTCTGCCCCCTCCCCACCTCCGACTGACCCGAGCAACGCCGGGCACTTATGCTAGTAGTTTTATATAGCTCTTGAATGCTATATATTTTTGTTTGAGATATGCACAGCATGTGAGTAGGCTCAGTTTGATCCAGCCCAGTTCTAAAATTGGTAATTTACCTGTTGAAGATGGTTTTTGCACAGTGAATTAAATCATCAATTAAAGACTTAGAGTTCTAGAAAATATGCACATTGGTGAAAATAGAATCCTTGTATCTGCTGTATTCATACTGACTAGAAACGTGTAGGGTAAGCATGTGGACCTAGAAAAAAACTGATACTCTCCTGAGAGTTGATGAAAAGAGGAACTTCTGGATACAGGCGAGTACTGTTTTGATATCTGTCGTACCTTGGAAACTTCTGCAATAAATGCCTTTTATTAGGGAAATCCAACTAAGTGCTTTGTAACAGGCTCTTTGATTAGGCGTTATGCTGTCAGATTATAATAATGCTTTATTAGTCAGCTGAATTTCTGTGTGCTCTCAAATGACATAATTTGTATCTCTACTCCTGTGGGAATGAAAAGCACTTCTAAGAGTCCAGTATAAGATAATAAGAGTAATGAAATACCTTTTGTCGTTATTATATCTTCCAGAGAACAGCTTCCTTATGTTGTTAGAGCACTCTTGAGATGTGGGAGACCCTTGTTCAAGTCCTTTCTCTCCCCTGTGGCAGAGAAGGGGAGAACTGAACCTGGGTCTCCCACATCTGGGCAAGTGCGCTAATCACTGGACTAAAAGTTTTAAGGTTGGGAGCAACAGCACCACCACTTCCATACCTGGCTCTTTTCCACGGAGTGAGGCAGCCACCTAACTCATTCTCACAAAAAATGTCTTAGGGCTGTGCTGGGCACATTTGGGAGCGGCCCAAGGTGAGCGCCACACCCCTCACCCATTCCTGCACCGCAACCCCTGCCCCAGCCCAGACCCCGCCCCCCCACAGCCAAACTCCCTCCCGAGCCTGCACCCCACATCTCCTCCTGCACCAAAACTCCCTCCCAGAGCCCTAGACAGGTGCAGGGGGGTGGGACTTGAACCCATTCTGGGCACCACCAAAAATTATACAAACCTGTCACACCAAAATTATGTTCACCTAAATTATGTCGAAGTACAATCATTGCAGTAATTCAATCGCTTTTGCAAGTCCGTGCCATGCTCTTTTTGTTGGCGGTGTTCACCAATTCAATTGTCAAACTGGGTCATTATGGGACAGTTTTGGGAAGCCAGCAACAGTTGATGAAAGCAACACAGTGTCTACATTGACACTGTGTCGACATAAATGCTAGCCCTGGTCTACGCTAAAGAGTCACATTGACTTAACTCTGTAAGTGTCTACACTAGAATGTCACTCCTGCTGACATAACTCATCCATTATGCCAACTTAATAACTCCACCTCCGCAAGAGGCATAGCTCTTAAGTGGATATAGTTAGGTCTATGCAGTGTCAGTGTAGACACTGCATTACTTACATCAACTGTGGCTGGCTTTCAGAAGCTGTCCCACAATGCCCCATACTGATAAATAAATTGATGCAAGTGCACCTGGTGAAGACACATACTGCCAGCACAATGAGATTAGCATGGACATGCAAAAGCGATTGACTTTCTGCAGTTGCTGTCCATCAACATTACTTAGTCTGACATAATTTTGTAGTATAGACATACTGATTGTCGTGTCCAGGAAGTTGTTGATAGTGTGGGAGAATTCCAGGAAGAATTTAGTGGATGGGTGGAGGTGGTATAAATTGTGGTAAAAAACTTATGAGGGAGTTTAAGCTGTGTGTCCAAAGGATAAAAATATCATTGATGTATCTCAGGTATATTATTGGTTTCATGGTATATTTGTCCAGAAATAATTCTTCAAGGTGGTCCAAGAAGAGGCTGGCATACTAGGGAGCCATTCTAATACTCAGGGCTGTTGCCATGGCTTGTGAAAAGTGTTTGTTGCTGAATATAAAATTGCTATGGGTGAGGATAAAATGTATGAGTTTAGTGATGTGTTTGGGGTGGACATATGAGAGTTGCCCGTTGTCTTATAAATATTTGAGGCAGGCAGATATGACATCTTTGTGATGGATGTTGGTGAATAAGGAAGTGACAACCACTGTGGCAAGCATGGTGTTCTGAGGAAGATTATTAATATTGCAAAGTCTGAGGAGGAAGTCTGTTGTGTCCCGGAGGAAGCTGGCCCTTTGTGTGGTGGGTGGTTTGAGGATGGTTTCTATGAGTATTCCTTCAGTAAGAATGATATGGCCAGATCTTCTGGGTCCATCTGGGTCTTGTGTGCCAGGAGCGGCAGCACCGTCCTCTTCATAGCTTAGACCTCCAAATAAGTCATATTAAAGTTCTCCTCCCCACCCCCTCTTCGGGGGTATCACAAGTCCTTTGAGGTTGGCTGTCCCAGGCAGTCCACTGCTCACTGCCTGGTCTGTGCCACTCCCCCAGTGGCTGGTAGGGAAACCTGGGCCTGCCCCCTACACAGAATTCCTATCCAGAGACCCTCAACCCAGCAGCTCTGGGCTTTTATTCTCCCAGCCCTTACTGCTCCTTCCCTGGATTGCTTTCCACTCTGTCCTTGCAGCTTTCTGCTCTTCCCCCTTGTATCAGGGAGTGAAACAGCAGATTTTCTCTCCTCCAACCTGCCAATTTCTTCTCTTTGTAGATCCTAAGAAGCTCTTCCCCCTAACTGGATTTCATTTGGAATTAGACCCTAGCACTCCCTAGGTTTCCGCTAGGTGTAGGTCTCATTTACCTCTTCAGGCATTTTGTGGGGTAAACACCCATCACAGTCTTGTTAACATGGTCATCACAGTTGAGGACCACAATGATGTTCCCCTTTGTCTGCTGGTTTGATCACTATCTGTGGGTAGATTTCAGGGACTGTGCATGAGATGTTTGTTAAGGATTTTGCAGACAATTTTTTCCCTGAGGTAATCAATGTAATGATCAAGAGTGTGGTTTTGTCTGCTCTGTGGTGTCCAGGCCAATGATTTTTTTTCTTATGACTGTTGGTGGGGATGTGGTAATTGTGAGTAGTGTCATCACTGTTGTGAAAGGATTCTTTAAGGCAGAAATGGTGGAAGAATTTTTCTAGTTCTCCATGTTAGGATAAAGAATGAGCAGGGCCATCCTTAGGATTTATGGGGCCCTACGCAGTATTATTAAACTGGTGCCCCTATGCCCAGTGGCAGTCCAAGCTCGCAGCTCGGGAGGGGGGGGAAGGGGTCACCTCACATTGGTGGAAAGTCACAGTTCCCCGCAGAGACCCCCATGCCCTTTCTCTCATGCAGAATGGACATGCAGAAGGTACCTAATTAAAAGCTCTAAACTTGAAAATAAAAAATGTCAGTCAGTTTTTTTTGATATGCCCTTAAGTTTTTTTGCAAATAAATGTCTGACACTTTGCAATAAGGGTGAGTCAGCTGTCTTGCTGAATACAACATTAAATATTATGGAATACATAATACAGCTCTTCTCTGTTTTACATTTTCTTAATCAGTAATTCTGAGCTGATTTTATATTTTAAATGTACTCTTAAGCCTTCATAAAGTAATCATTCCAGATTACTACATATTTAACTCACTGAAACAAAGACATTATTTTAAATTAATCAGTCATAGAGGCTTAGTGTGTTCATAACGATGTTCATTGCTTGTAGAAAAAGGGAACACTAATTTACTTTGTGTGATCTCCATGACAATAAACATGTTTATGAAATGTCACCAACTTTAAAAAATACGTTTCCAAATATTTTAGGCATTACAAAGGATTTTATATCTTACTAAGGTACTGATTTTGCTTGGAAGTTCTCTTAAAACTAGTTCATTAGATAGTCAGAAGTAAAGAAAAGGAAACGTCCAGCTATCTGGAAGGAGAAAGGAATGGACAGAGAGGACAGGAAGACTTTGAAAGCAAGTTTTTTTACTATAGTAATTAAAATGTGTATTTTGGATAAGGGTGGTCTTTTGAAGGATTTATTTAAAAACTATATATCTGAAGATTCAAGCATTTAAAGCTAAAGATGATTGTGCATGTACAAATTTATGCACAATCATCTTTAGCTTTAAATGCTTTAAAAGATTTTTTTAGAGTTGTGATTTTATAATCTTCACCAACTCTCTAATGAAATATTTTTAAAGCAAATTTTAAACTAAGGTTTGGTAGACTGACATGTTCTGAGTAAATATTACAGTAACGCACAACTCCTTTTGGTCAGTAAATTCAGAAACTGGCAGTATATACCTGGGGGTTGGCAAATGCCTGTTAATTACCCCTTGAATGGCTCTCTAACATTTTCAGTGCTGTGCTAATAGGTCTGGCAGGCTGGAGGCTTTTTCACTTTTAACTACTAGATTCCCTCCTGAGGACTCACCAGATTGCAGCAGCCAGCTGTGGAAGCCTGCAGAAAGGGTCAGAACAAGAATAGAAAGGGTGGACACTAAGACTCAGTGGTGCCCCAAATTTTCAGGTGCCCTATGCATTTGCCTATGCCAAAGGATAACCCTGTGAATGAGGAGTACTTGTGGCACCTTAGAGACTAACTAATATACTTGGGCATAAGCTTTTTTTATATATACACACACACACATAGAACATGAAAAGATGGGGGTTGCCATTCCAACTCTGAGACAAATCAATTAAGGTGGGCTATTATCAGCAGGAGAAAAAAAAACGTTTGTAGTGATAATCAGGATAACCCATTTCAAACAGAAGGTGTCAGTAACAGTAGGGGGAAAATTTAGCATGGAGAAATAGTTTTAGTTTGTGTAATGACCCATCTACTTCCAGTCTTTATTAAAGCCTAATTTAATAGTGTCCAGTTTGAAAATTAATCCTAGTTTTGCAGTTTCTTGTTGGAGGCTGGTTTTTAATTTTTTTGTTTGTTTGTTTTAAGAATTGCACATTTTAGGTCTATAATTGAGTGTTCAGGGATGTTGAAGTGTTCTCCAGCTGGTTTTTGAATGTTATAGTTCTTGACATCTGATTTGTGTCCATTTATTCTTTTGCATAGAGAGATTGTCCTCGCTTACAGACAGCCCCCCAACCCGAAGGAAAAACTCATCAGCAACCACATACCAAACACACTAATCCAGGGACTTATTCTTGCAACAAAGCCCATTGCCAACTCTGTCCACATTCTTTTCAAGAAGAAATCAGAAGATCTAATCACATCAGCCACACCATCAGGGGCTCGTTCACCTGCACAGCTACCAATGTGATATGTGCCAGCAATGCCCCTCTGCCATGTACATTGGCCAAACCAGACAATCTCTACATCATTCTCATATTAAGGATGAAATTTGTGTCACTGAATAAAACACAGCTAAAGTAGTGGCACCCTAGTCCTCTAGTCTGTACCACTTGTTCAGATAGTTAAGACTATTGAATTCACTCGGAGCTTGTCCACATGGGGCTAATAAGCTATTCCACAATATTAGTTGCTCTTTAAACACACTGTATCTTATTCCAAAATAACTTCCCTGGGTAGATAAACCCTTACAGACATTCTTTGGCTGCTACCTAGGTTCATTCGTGTTCACCCCAAAGTCATTCTTCATATCAGCCTACACAGAGCCTCCTGTAGCGTGCAGAGGATGTGAAGGGCCCATAGGATAGCTGGCTTGCTTGCAGGTTTCTCTGTGGAGACCTAGCAAAGGCCTTAAGTAATAAAAAAAAATCTTATTCTGGCCCACTGGATTGTGAATTTAACCATAATTGTTATTTTTTATTAAAGTAGAGTCAACAAGGCCCAAGCAGCTCCCCACCGTACATCATGCTGTAGCACATTAAGGTTGAGTCCTTTTGTCAGAGTTAATAATTAAAATTATTGACTTTAATGGAGCTGTGTCAATTTACAACACCTGTGAAGTTCTAGTTTGCACCAGCAAATAATACAACCCAATATGTAGATTCTCAGCATAGATCCTTTTGGTCATTCCCCCTACTTTTACTTACTGAATTGTATCTGTCCTCAGCAGGAGATGGTTGTGTAGCAATATACAAATCCTTACTCTTTATTTAGGTTAAAATATACATCTATGGAGTGTGATTATGAACATGAATGAAACATTGAAATTAAATGTAGTTTTCCATTTCCATATTTATTGATGTCTTAGTTTATTCAAAGAAAATATTTGACTTCCTAAATGTGCTATTGCTTTCAACAAAAAATGTTAGATTTAAGATAAATTTCTCTACTCTTAAATGTATTAATAGTGTAAGATCTAGGCTAGAGTTGAACTGCACCACTCATGGTAATTGGGCAAAGCTGATGTTTCAAAACCAGAAAGCACCTGGAAAACACAACTGACTCTCCAGTCAGCATTTTTTTGTGCTGCGTCATTTCCACTGTAATTGGCACATAATGAAAAACCACAAGCAACTCTTTTGTATCCTTACAAAAATAAGTTTTAGTTGGTGCTAGTTAAACTAAATCAGAAGCTTCCTTTTATTGTAAAAGAAATTCTATAAAAGTTTCTCCTGGTTAAAAAGTTTTAATTGGATCTGGCAGCATTTCCCACTGTATGTAATAGTAACTCTCTCTGTCAAAATGGTAAAAACTTTCAGAGCAATAGAAACATTGTAAGCAGGACCACCATACATTTCATTTATAACCTGATTTGTTTGTGAGCACCATAAAAGTTGTTGCCAGTTTCTTGTCAGTGCAAATGTAGGACCCAATCCAGTAAACACTCTTATGCTTGACCTGAATAGTCTCAATAGAGCTGCAGGCCTTAGGTCTGGGGCAAGAGCTGAAAATAATTGATTGAAATTTCAAACTACATTTATGTGAAAGTTTATAGTTTGGTTGATAAAGTGAATCAAATCTGAATGATTGTTGAATATCTCATGCTAGAAGGAAAAAATTAATTTCTTAAAGATAATTATAGAGCAGCCATAATTAAACTGATACATTTGAATAGTAATTTTAATAGGATTTTCCTCTGAAAACTGATTGCAATTTTTTGGTTTGAAAAATCAGTGTTTTTTAAACTTTTCATGACACATTTTGCCGTATCATGTTAGACTTATTAGTCATATTGTAAAAATAACAAAAAGAGTACTTGTGGCACCTTAGAGACTCACAGATTTATAAAACCAGCCCATGAAGCCTTATGCACAAATAAATTTGTTAGTCTCTAAGGTGCCACAAGGACGACTCCTTCTTTTTGCTGATACAGGCTAACCCGGCTACCGCTCTGAACACACTGTGCTCCTAATGAATCCACAAAGCAGTATTAAAATAACTTAAGATGGCTAAAATCCACAGTATATTTTACAATATCTAAACATAGTGGGACACATTATTAAACAGGTGAAGAGTTTGATTTTACTGAGACTACGTAAACTCTGAATGAGCAATTTTAATCAGACTAGTCATCTTAAAGTTAGGAGCATGCCTTGCTGGATCAGGGCCGCATACAAATATCCATCTTACTCTTTCTGTTGGGGGTATTCAGCACAACAGCCCATTGTTAGTTGTTATTTAAAATATCAGATCATCTTTAACTTTTACATTAATATTTAAATTCCTGCTAAGAATCCTATGTAGTCAACTGAATTGTTTGCTCATTTTCATTCTTGAATCTTCTCTTTCATGTCTTATTTTGCTCCAGCAAACATTTTCAAAGTTGTTCCTGTGTTGTCCATTTTTTACATATGCCTTGCTATTTAGTATGTTGGTCTCCACAGTAATTACTGTCCATTTGCATATAGTTTCTTGTATGTTAATATCTGGTTTACTGAGAATCCTGCTCTACTCTCAGTACCCTAAGCTCCCAGGCAGCCAGGTCTTTCTCTCTCCATAGCTAGAGAGAGACTCCTTCAGCTCCTGGCCTTCAGCCCTCTTATCAGGGCCAGCTAGGTGGTAAATGAGCTGGCCAAGGCTGTGGCTGCTTCCCCAATCAGCCTTGCTTGGCTGCTTTTAATCGCTGTTCTCCAGGAGTGGAGAAGCTGCCTCACTACACCCTCACAGGCAGTTATCTCTGAACTTGCTGAATATGAGTAATTCAGATTTCATCACGCCGAGTCATATACAATATAGGATTACTTAAGAAAGCATCTTCAGCATCAAGGCTACTCGGAAATGCTGTTTCCAGGATTTGACTCACAAATGTTGCAGGTTGGAAGCACAGATGTTTAGTTAATTCAACTAGAATCGGTATTCAGCTGCAAAGGAACCAGTAGTCAAGCCTACTATAGTATTCTAGCCAGTTCCTGAGACTAGATACTCTTTTGTAATCAAGCTATCAAAATGTGGCATCACATACATTCAATTCTACCATTTCTGTATTGAACTGCTTATAGTTTCAAGGGTTATGAATGCACCTTCCTGTTATAGACCTGTAGTTTTCTTTTCAGCTCTTTTTCCCCATGTGAAATACCACAAACAAGATTTGAATAACTGATGAACCCTCTGCATACCAGCTAATTGTACATATTTGGAGCATTGTGTGTGAATTCCCCTCCAGATCTTCTTTTTCCTACAATGATGCTTCTTTAAACATTTAATTGTTCATATAATTTGTAAAGGTCTCAGAGGTGTAACTAGGTGCAAAATTTAAATCAGCCTAATTTTGCTTTCAATGTGAGCCTGTACCCTTAAATTACAATTAATTATGGTTTTCACCACACCCAAATGAGTACAAATTGCTGGCCAATCACTAAAGACAGAGGAGAATCCAAATGGAGAATTTCATCTGGACTAAGAATAAATCTGTTCACCTATTGTGTGATGGAAGTGGTATCCAAGATGAAGGTATGTACACACCTAAATCTAATTTTTAGGTACCACTGCAATACACAAAACTCCTGCTTGGCTACTACCTAACCTTACAGAGGCCTAACTCATTTGGTGCCTAGGTTTTCGCAACAAAAGTTCCCCATGTGCCTACATTTCTGCATCTGGCGTGTGCAATGCTGTTTCATTCTCTGCATCTGCTATCTGCAGCCTAAACCCCAGACTGATTCACAAACTGGGGAAGATAGGCATTTGGCCACCTAAATTGTAAGTGGGAGCTGGGAGGCAGTCTGATAGATATGCTCAAAGGTCATCTAACAAATCAAGCCCTCAAGTGAGTGCACACACAGCAGCTGTGAGGACAGGACAACTTCCCCCCCCCCCCCCCCAATTTTATAATCTTTATTTTAGTGGCTTGGGAACCCCTGGTTTGAGTCTCTGCACCTCCTAAGTGGGGAAAGAAGGGATTTGCAACTTCTCAAGTGAATACCCTAACCAATATACTATGGAATATTCTAATGTGGTGCTCCCTCAATTTCTCATGTTGAAGTTGTTCCACTTTATTCATTTATTTAATGAAATATTAATTGGGACAGCAAAAGAACTTGAATGACTCTCTAGCCTAGTAGTAAGAGCACTCACCTGAGAGGCAGGCTCCTATTCACATCCCTACCGCTCCTTAGCAGAAGCTGGGAGTTGAACCAGGAGTCTTTCACATCCTGTTGAATACTCTAGCCATAGGCTAAAGTTATAAGTATGCTTGGAAGAATTCATTTTTATCAGTAAACATCAAATTCACACTTCTCCCCAATTGATGAAAAAATATTTCCATCTATCACAATCAAGATTTAAAAGTAGGCAAAAATGAGAAAAATGATAGTTGAGAACTTTAGTTTGATTTAAGGATATTTACTTTGTATAGTTTGATGTGATGTTGACAATTTGTGTTTTAATAGTTATAAAGCTTTAACTTTTGAACCTCAACATTGGCTGTCATTAAATAATTATCCTCACTCCCCATAATTTCTTGCAGCTGTAAACGTTTAAATTGATAAAAATAAAAAAGCTGAAAAATAAACTTCAATATTATCTGTCAAAAAAAAATTTAAAAGTCAAATTCTGCCAAGCCTAGTTCTAAGGGAGGCCCACTTCCGCCCATAGCTGTTTTGTTTCCAGCCTTGCACACAACTTAGGTAGCTATATGCCTATTTTCCCTGGCTAAACAATCACAAGCAGAGCTAGTATCAGAGGTGTAGCCGTGTTAGTCTGGATCTGCAAAAGCGACAAAGTGTTTTGTAGCACCTTATAGACTAACAGATTTTAGGGATCATGAGCTTTCGTGGGTTAAGACCCACTTCATCAGATGAATGTTGTGGAAATCTCCAGAGGCAGGCATAAATATGCAGGCAAGAAAGCAAGGTAAATTCAATCAGTGGGGGTGGTGAAGTCCACTTCCAGCAGGTGATCTGGAGTGTGAACGCCGAGAGGAGAAACTGCTTTTGTAATTGGTGAGCCATGAGCCATTCATAGCTAATATTAAGTCCAGACCTAATAGTGTCGAATTTGCAGATGAACTGGAGCTCAGCAGTTTCTCTTTGAAGTCTGGTTTTGAAGTTTTTTTGCTGCAGGATGGCTGTTTTGAGGTCTACAATTGTATGCCCAGGCAGGCTAAAGTGTTCTCCTACAGGCTTTTGTATATTGCCATTCCTAATATCTGATTTGTGTCCATTTATCCTTTTACGTAGGGATTGTCCAGTTTGGCCGCTGTACATAGCAGAGGGGCATTGCTGGCACATGATGGCATATATTGGTAGATGTGCAGGTGAATGAACCTGTGATGGTGTGGCTGATCTGGTTAGGTCCTGTGATGCTATTGCTGGTGTAGATATGTGGGCAGAGTTGGCATCGAGGTTTGTTGAATGGATTGGTTCCTGAGTTAGAGTTATGGAATGGTGTGCTGTTGCTGGTGAGAATCTGCTTCAGGTTGGCAGGTTGTCTGTGGGCAAGGACTGGCCTGCCTCCCAAGGCCTGTGAAAGTGAGGGATCATTGTCCAGGATGGGTTGTAGATCACTGATGATGTGTTGGAGAGGTTTTAACTGAGGACTGTAGGTGATGGCCAGTGGTGGTCTGTTGGTTTCTTTCTTGGGTTTGTCTTGCAGCTGAAGGCTTCTGGGTACATGTCTGGCCCTGTTTATCTGTTTCCTTACTTCCTCATGTGGGTATTGCAGTTTTAAGAATGCTTGGTGAAGATCTTGTAGGTGAAGATCATACAGAGCTAGGCACCTACCTGCAGCCTGGACTTAGGCATCCATCTCCATTACAGAGGCAGGGCTTAGAGCACTTACCTGACCTCAGCCCCTGCCAAGCGTGCAGGTTTTTTTCTGGATCACGTGTCTGTCTATCTCCATTCATTGTGTAGGGAGCCTAGGCACCCAGCTCTGGTTTTGTGGACTCAGTTTTGTTCCTGTGATTTTCAAGGTGCCTAAAAGTTGCCATGATACTTAACGTTTCAACACCTAAATTCCTTTGTGAGTTACCCTGACAGTTGAGAATTTGATTGGGCTAATTAGTGCCTGGACCTGAGCAGACTCATTTATGGAGCATTTAATTCTACATTTTGGAGAAGAGACAGCCACAGAATTAATTTTTCTGCACAAAGAAAACTAGGTACTTGTGGTTTATGCTATTGGGATAGAGAAACAGAGGGGGAGAATCAAGGACACCCTCTTTTAAAAGGTAAATGAGTAATCTCAGAAAAGGATTACAGATACTGGAAAAAAGGGAATAAAATAGAGTTAATGTGAGGAATAATCCATTTCTCTTTTTGGCAATTTACTTTGTGACCAATGGAGAAAAAGTAAGTTATAATAAGAACCCCTGGTCCTTAAAATTGGAGCTATGCCGAAATATTTGAAAATAATTCCTATTTGTTTATGTTGTTTTGTGTTAGCTCTACAACAAAAGTAGACTGAATATCAATTGATGGTAGCTTATACACTATAAACAAAAAAGTTGGGTTTATTTTTATTTAAATGTTGATGTTATTCCACATAACATAGAATCGTATCTTGTTTTTTGTCAAGTCCACCAGAAATGAAATCTCCAAATGTAAAAGCAACTTGACTCTTTACCTCGGTTGCACTGATATATTGAAAATGATCTTCAAATGAGCTGTGTGTGTAAATCTTGCAAATAGTTTTCTACCCAACACTTTTAAAATGAATCCTCTTCTTAGGCATTAGACTTCAAGCAGCACAAGCTCAAGAAGCTAGTGTTGTATTTCTGAAGTGGGAGTCAAACAGTTCAGATGTGTTAGAATGTAGATTCATTTCCATGGTTTCTTTCAAAGTGCCCTGTTTGTGCTCAAATGCCAGACAACTTTATTAGTCTCTTGCATCATTTGATGAATATTTTTGTTGTTCATTTGTCTGTCTCGGTTGCATCTGACATCTGTAATGGTTATGATCAGAACACATTCCATTCCTTTTTTTCCTTTCTTCATGATGACTCAACATCCTCCTCTTTTCTTGAGGGTATGACTACAATTCTTAAAGAATCATTTAAATCTACTTGATATGCTGTAAGGTTTTATTAATCTATCTGTGTGTGTCTGAGAAACTATTCTTATACCGCTCTCCTGGTCTTTTCCCATGGCTTTTATGTGAGTAAACTCAGTCTGCCATAGAAATATTGAAAATTCCATAGGTATTTATTTGGGATTTTACAAACTACAATAGAAGTCACCATCCAATGTGCCTGGTATCCTTGATAAATATTTTTTTAAGTATACCAATACATAAATAGATTCTTCAGTTAACCCAAGAACTAATTGATCTCCTCATGCTATCACTATCTACCACTACACGATGCTCATTCCTCATTGACAAGGGAGAAAAGGATTTCATAGATTCCAAAGCCAGAAATGACCATTGTGATCATCTAGTCTGATCTCCTGTAAAGCACAGGCCATAGAACTCTTCCCAAAATAATTCCTAGAGCAGATCTTTTAGAAAAATATCCAATCTTGACTTTAAAATTGTCAGTAAAAGAAATCCACCATGGCTCTTGGTAAATTGTTCCAATGGTTTATTACCCTCAGTCAAAATGTTACATCTTATTTCCAGTCTGAATTTGTCTAGCTTCAACTTCCAGTGATTGGATTGTGCTACACCTTTCTCTGATAAAAGGATACAGTGTATCCTGCGGGCTAGTATTTATCTTTACTACATATGAAAGAAAATACATGCATTATCCTATCACAAACAGCTTTAACATAATTTCAAACAGCTTCCCCAACAATTGCTAGATTATCATGACAACCTAGGATTGGAGCTCCCTCCACTGGGATAGGAATAATAGGAAAGGGAACACCCTGCATTTTGCTCCTTCAATAGCTGCCAGTTCAACATAACCAGTTGGAAAATGTCAAATTTTTTTCCTGGGGAAATTATGAAAAAATTGTTTTTGAAATTTTCTGTGAAAATCTTTCATCTGTTTTCATCTCACTAACACTACAAAAGTAATTTCCACTCCTTCTCAACTCTTGAGAATAGCCTACTTCCAACTTAAATTGAATTGGCTCGTTAGCACTGATCCCCCCCACTTGGTAAGGGAACTCCCATTGTTTCATAGGCTGTGTATTTATACCTCCCTAATGTATGTTTCACTCTGTGCATCTGATGAAGTGGGTTTTAGCCCACAAAAGCTTATGCCCAAATAAATTTGTTAGTCTCTAAAGTGCCACAAGGACTCCTCATTTTCTCTCCCCAGCATTGTCTGACACATCTGCTGCACTAAAGGCATGGGGAATGGGACCAGCACAGAACTGTTATGTTAGCTCTATATCAGTTGAAGAAACAAGGATATTGTGTGAGGGTCATGTAATCCCCTTTTATGCTTCTGGATGGGCAAAAAGAACTGCATTAAGAATCAGTAAATGGGTCATTAGTTTTTATTTAGCTTTTTCATCTGATTCTGAAAACTCTTAATGAGCATTAATTTCAGTTCATGCATTATTAAGCCTGTTGAAACCGCAGCATTACTCATCTATCGGAAGGTCTGCTTCCCTGTTTTCAGTTTAGCTCCCAGATCTCTTTTTTGGTAGTTTCATTTCTCCTTTTTAGGAAAAAAAAAAAAGACTATTATTTTTTTCCTTTCAAGCAGTGCCTAATTACAATAAAGACAGTATTAGGTTCTTCAGTGTGCTCATATATGAGAAATAGGGTATTACAACATACTTTAATTCTGTCTTGAGTTGTTTAGGAAGTTAGCATTGATAAAAGTGATGCACTGAAAACAGTAGCCAAGAATCTCTTCCTAGTTCACATTGGGCAATATTTTGTATTCCAAGTTTCAATCCAGAGTAAAAGTTTTTTTTGTTTTGATTTGCTTTTTCCCTCCACCCTCCCACCAAAAAGTCTTACGGGGAAAATCCATAAAAATTGTGCCAGACCCTTATATTTTATGCTCTTTGTCTTATACTTCTGCAGCAGTTTTCTCCTTGTCATTCTTAATTTGCAAATATGAACATTTCAGATTTTCAACCTGCTCCTGCAACAGAATTTTTCCAGTTAAAGTTTCCCTAAAGCAGCCTGCCTCAAATCTGGATTTAAGCAAATTGAGAGTTATGATGACTACCAATATCCATGGAAGTAGGTGGGAATATGAGAACCATAAGCATGCCATAAATTAAGAGCTACTCTATAAATTGAGATTCAGACTAGGAACCTGCTGTCTCTGAAAACATCAGAAACTCTTGAGCCAAATTTCAAGCAAGGACACAATATTCTGGTGTCATTAAATTAATATTAGCAAATTGCTGTCCTTGTTTTCATCTTCTATTGGGGAAAGCTTTATGCTAGCTAAACCAGAAATTACTCATGTTATTTTGTAGAAAAACTTTGATTCCTGTGAGATGCATTACACAACTAAAAAGACTGTACATTCTCATTTCATGTACACTCTCTTTTTAAAGAGCTTGAAACAGACACAGAGCCATCCACTGGAAGAAATGTAAATTATTCGTCATCAAAATTAAAAGTTTCAGAATTTTGTTCTCATAATCTCCATTTGCATTCTATTGAAATCTGGCAACTCCTCTTCGTGATGGCTGATCCTGGTTCATTCTAAATGTAATTTAAAGGATTTTGGGTATTTCTCATGTAAAAATATAGCTGCCTTTGATAACCATATAAACCTTGATAAAATTGTACTTGATTTAAACAGAAGAGGTTTGCAATTAACAACACTTATGAAATAGGTAATTATTATCCCTATGTTACAGATGTACAAACAGATGTTAAGTTATTTAGCAAAGACATGGGTACAGATTCATCCCTGATTTTAGAGCTATTACACCAGGGATTAATTTAGCTGAGGAAGAAAAGCCAGGAACTGATGGGCTTCATGACCTGTGATTTAACCAGAAGACAATCCTTCTTCCTAATGGAAGTGTTTTTTCTTAACTTAAAAGCATCATAATTCCTAATGAGAACTTAAGAGCAAAAAATTAAAAACTAATGATGAGCAATAAAGGTAATATAACTATCAAAAAATTCCACAGCCACAAACTAAGATCTAAATTTGTTGATATTGATAATGCCACTGAATCCTGTATCACCCACCAAATCATATATTTGACACCATCCTTGTTTTCTTTTTACTTTTTCAGCCCCTTCCCCCCCTCCCCCCACTTTGGTGATTTCATATTTTCCCTTGTTCTCTTATCTTCAGAGTTGCAGAAGTGCAGCAGTTGCTTAAAATGATCTTTTGTACAATAGCAGCTTACAGTATATACTTCTGCATACTGTAGGATCTTGGCAGGAAAAATGTTGCTTGACCAAATTTTATTTCATACAACTAATATAATAAAGAATGTTTCACATATTAATCTTGCCTTGATTTTTGTGTTGCAAAATTGTCAATTACAAGAGATATCATTGCTGTTCAAAAAATATTAACGCGTGTTAAAGAGTATAGAACCATTAAGTTGTTTTAAGAATAATGGATCCTGTTACAACCTAGCAAACTGAAAGGAGCATTATTTTGGGGAGATTTTAAAGTTTGTGTGTCAGATCTACAGCAAGTGTTACAATGGAACAAAACTAATTTGCACCAGTTACACGATCAAGTAGTGTGATCAGATGTCCCGATTTTATAGGGACTGTTCCGATATATGGGGCTTTGTCTTATACAGGCGCCTATTACCCTCCCACCCCACCCCATTTTTTCACACCCACTAGCTGGTCACCCTAGTGGTAAGGCACAGCAACAACCAGTGCTTCAACCTACCATTTTGGACAAAACTGGAGGTGTTTGATTAAAAAGACAACAAGAGGACTATTAATATCAAAAACCTTACAAAACCAAAACCAACAAGAGATAGACAAGTAATCCAAGGCAAAGTGAGGCCTAACTAACTAACTCTGCCTTAAACAAACAAAAAAAACCCCAATCTCAGAATAACAGTCTCCCCCTATTTCAATATGTGTGGCTTAAACTGACTAGTGAGGGGAAAAGAATAGATGAAAATCAAGAACTCTATGAGACTTTTCTCTGGGTTCTATCAGATTTAAGTTGGTATAATGACTACTGAAGAGTAGCCATCAGCTGAGGAGCTCCTTCACTTGAAAAAGGAAATGTTTTGGTGTACAAGTGGCTGCTTAGCACACACTGCAGTCTGAATGTACTGATCACTGCTATGCAGCAGGATCCCTCAAACCTCTTAGTTTTGGAGATTTCTGCCTGGGCTTGCATGCAAGAAAAAGATGCAAGAGTGGGAATCTAGTTAACATGGTATTTTTAGAAAAAGAACATTAGAACATGCATGAATAAAGACACAACTTCAAAACTAGTAAAAAAAATGTATTTAAACTTAAATAGTTTTTCCTTCCTCAGTGTTTAGCATCAGATATTTTTGAGTTATGCAAGTACATTCATTCCAGTCTGAACATAAGGGGAACTTCCCCCATAACTGGCATAACTAAAATAGGACTGACAGGATTTTTGCTAACACCATCCCCCAAAAACTCATAGTTAGGCTGAGGCCATGCATAGAAACTTTCACTGTAAAAGCAATTTGCAAAAGGTATGAGCACCTGAAAAAGCAAGAATGAAGGAAAGATACAGTAATTTAGTCTTAACTGTGCATTCATGCCCCATGAATGTATTCCTATAATTCAAATTAAAACAAAATTAATGAGTCTTGTTTCTAATTTCTAATGAGAGACCTGCAGCTGCTTCTTTACATTCTGCCTTTAACAACTGCCATCTTTAATTTTTCACTGAGGTAGCAATACTTGTCTATCATTTTGTGTGGAGAACTTGATGATTTCACTGTGACAAATTTGGGGCCAGATTCTGTACCCTGCTGAAATCCCTTTACCCTACTTCAGGAGTACAAGGGAGTAAGTACAGCCTGTAAAGGGATTTCCGGTGTAACATAATGCTGGCAGAGGCCCTGCATCACCTTCTTGCACAGTCCTGCAAGGAGGCAGCAGATGACATCAGGGCGGGGAGCACTCTGCTCAATGGCTATTTTGGGTTGCACAGCAGACTTTGGGACTGCTCCAAGTTGCTTTGGGAGCTGGGGATGCTTCTAGCTGATGCCAGACTTTGGAAGCACTAAGCCACTTTTTACCTCACTCTCCATGTGGGCTCAATCTCTAAGGAACAGCATATATCTGATCCCTGGTTCATAGATTCACTGGCGAGGTATATACTAAACAAATTTGCAAATCTAGTTATACTGTAAATCCTCCTAGAGTAGATGCAGCTCATACCAGCAAAAAAGTGCTGGGGTAATTTATAGCAGTTTGGTGAACAAAATAAATCATACTGGCAAAAGCACCTTTATATCAGTGTAACTGCATCTACACTAGGGCTTCTGCTGGTATAGAAATGCTACAATAAAAATCACACCACCAACCAATATTATTATACTAATAAATTTCTAGGGTAGACCTTGCCATAGACTTTAAGGCCAGAACAGACCAGGGACCCCTAAAAGCCTTTAGTCTGACTTTCTGCATAACACCTAAGAACCTAATTTAATAATTTCTGCAATGAGCACATAACACCTGGTGTCTACAACCCTAAAATTGTTCTAGATTGTGTTGTTGGAGGGGATGGAGCAGCCACTGCTGAACCCAGGATAGAGCTAGGGAGCAGGGAACAGGACCCAAAGGAATTGGAATGGGCCAAGGAGCAGGTCAGGATCCCTCAGACTGTCCTTTCCAGCCTGGAGCCAGCTGTCTCCCCTGTTCCTCCACCAGCTAACGCTCAGTACCTCCTCTCACTCCCCCTTCTCTCCCTTCACCCCTCCCATTCACAGGCAGCTTCAGAAATGAAATCTGGGAATAGGCAAGTTCTGGGGAGAAGGCTTGGCCTGGATTTTGTGTCATTTTGAGTAAAACCAACTCACAGGAGGTGGATAAGTTCTGACCTCATTACAATTTAAATGAACTGTTTAAAAGCAAGGTGGAAGAAATTCAGGTTGTGGCTTTGCCTTCTGTTCAGAGTGTGAACTCGTGTATATAAGATGATGGCTTTCCCACTGTTCCTCTGTTGGGTATATATGGACTAGGGATTCAATTGTTCTGAAATTAGACACTCGTGTGTGCCTCAACTGTACCTTCTCCAAAATCGATAAAAGTGTGGTAAACTCTACGGAAAGTGGAGGCAGTAACCAGGGGACCAGTCATTTTAGACTTGAATCTCAGCAACAGAGAAGAATTGGTTGTAAATTTTAAGGTGGTAGGCAATTTGGGTGAAAGTGATCATTAAATTATAGTTTCATGATTCTAAGAAAAGGAAAGAATGTGAACAGCAGAATAAGGGACAACTGACTTCAAAAAAGCAGACTTTAGCAAACTCAGAGAACTGGTATGTAAGGTCCCATGGGAAGAAAAATCTAACCAATAAAGGAGTTAAGGAGACCTGGCAGTTTCTCAAGGAGACAACAGTAAAAGCACAACTACAAACTATCCTAATGCAAAGGAAACATAAGAATAGGAAGAGGTCAATATGACTCTATCAGGAGCTCTTTTAAATCAAAAAGGAATCCTACAAACATGGATAAATTGCTAAGCAGGAGTACAAAAGAATGGCACAAGCATGAAGAGACAAAATCAGAAAAGCCATAGCACAAAAGGAATTACACCTAGCAAAAAGAAACATAAAGGGAGTTAGAAGTTCTCTAAATAAATTAGGAGCAAGAGAGAGGCAGAGAAAAGTGTATGTTCTCTACTTATTAGGGAAGGAAAGCTAATAGCTGATTATATCATAAAGACCCAGGTGTTTAATGCCTATTTTGCTTCAGTTTTCACTAAAAGGGTTACGGGTGACCAGATACCTAACCCAATTAATATTAACAAAAAGGGGGAAGGAATGCAAGCCAAAATAAGGAAAGAAAGGTTAAAGAATATCTAGGTAAGTTGGATGTATTTAAGTTGGCAAGTCCTGATGAAATTCATCCTAAGGGTACCTAAGGAACTGGCTGAAGCAATCTTGGAACCATTAACAATTATCTTTGAGAACTCCTAGAGGACAGGTCAGATCCCCGAGGACAGGAGAAGGGCAAAAATAGTACCTATCTTTAAAAAGGGGAACAAGAAGGACTTGGGGTCCAGTCAGCCTAACTTTGATATCTGGGAAGATACAGGAGCAAATCATTTTGTAAACACGTAGATTACACAGGATTAGAAGGCATAACCAATACAGATTTGTCAAAAACAAATCATGTCAAACCAAGCTACATTTCCATCTTTACTAGGGTTGCTGGTTTAGTGTCTTGCAGGGAAGCAATAGATGTGACATATCTTAATTTTAGTAAGGCTTTTGACATAGTCACCTATGATAGTATCATGAGCAAACTAGGGAAATATGGTCTAAATGAAATTATGATAAAATGGGTGCAATCAGTGGTCTGCTGTCAAATGGGGAGGCAGCAGCTAGTGGGATCCTGGAAGGGTCAGTCCTGGATCTGGTACTATTCAATATTTTTATTAGTGACTTTGATAACGGAGCAGAGAATATGCTTTTAAAAGTTGCAGAGGACACCAAGGGGAGTGGGGTGCAAGCACTCTGGAAGACAGAATTAGAATTCAAAGCAACCGTGACAGACTGGAGAATTGGTCTGAATAAAATATTAAATTCAATAAAGACAAGTGCAAACTACTTCACTTAGGATTGAAAAAAGCATATGCACAACTACTAGAGAATCACTAGTAGTACTGCTGAAAAGAATCAAGCGATAATAAGTGGATTGTAAATTGAATACAAGTTAACAATGTTTCACTTGCAAAAAAGGCTAATATTCTGTGATGTATTAACGGGAGTGTTGTATGTAAGGCAAGGGAAGTAATTTTCCCACTCTACTTGGTACTAGTGAGGCTTCAGCTGGAGTTGTGTTCAGTTCTGGGCATCACACATAAGGAAAAATGTGGACAAATTGGAGAGTCCCCCAGGAGAGCAACAAAAATGATAAAAGGTTTAGCAAACCTAATTTAGGAGGAAGGGTTAAAAGAACTGGTCATTTAGTCTAGAGAGGGAAGACTGAGGAGGGAAGCTGATCATCTCAATATATTTAGGGCTGTTATAAAGGGGACTGTGATCAATTGTTCTCTGTGTTCATTGAAGGTGGGCTTACTCTGCAGCAAGGGATATTTAAGTTAGATGTTAGAAAAACCTTTCTAATTACAAGGATAGTTAAGCTCTGAAATAGGCTTTGAAGGGAAGCTGTGGAAGCCCTATCATTGGAGATTTTTAAGAACCGGTTGGATAATCACCTGGGGGGGGGAGGGGGGAGTATATTTACTTGGTCCTGCTTCAGTCCAGAGGGGGACCTCTCACCATCACTTCCAGCCCTACATTTCTATGATTTCAACACAATTTTATTGCCTCAAAAACACTGAAAGCTTTGGGGAGCTTTTATCTGTTCCAGTGTGGAACAAAACCAAATTTTCAAAAGTTGCCACGCAGTGGAAGTGTTGCAGTGCACTGGGGGCTGGGCAGGGTGGTGCTGTCCTGCCCCTTCTGAGGTACAGCAACCCTGGACTGAACCAGCCCACAAAACTGCCCAGCTGGGCGTCTTTACAGGTTTCCCAGAAGTTACTTCAGAAAAGGGACAACAAGCTTGGGAATATCAGGGCAGGCGTCACTGGCAACCCCATGCTGTTGGGTGGGGGTCCACGTGTGGGCAAGTAGGGGGCTGTGCCAGCTCTCCAGGGTGAGGGGCACAAAGGGCCAGGAGGCCATGGATGGGGCACTGACGCAGGGCGCTGAATCCTGGATCCCCCCATGTCCCCTGAGAAAGTCCCTGCCCCGACCCCAGGGGGCGGGAAGCGGAACGTTCCAAAGCCCAACGGCCACGCTCCCGCCTCCCGGGGACCGAGCTCCAACCGCCCCGGCGCCGCAGGAAGGCGGCGGGGGTTGTTCTACGCGTGCTGGAGGCGACGTAGGCGTCAGAGCGTCAACCGGATCGGCCGCGTCCAATCAGCGGGCGGCGAGTGGGGGGTGGAGGAGGAAGGCTGGGTAATGTTGTTGCGAGTCACCTGATTCTTATCGCCGCGGGTGGGGGGCAGCCGAGTGCGGGACTCGGGGCGGGGAGGACGCGCCTGTCCGGCCGGCTGAGGGTGACGGTGCCTGCGGGACCGGCGTCGGGCGGCAGAAGAGCAGGGGGGTGCTGGGGTGAGCCAGCTGCGGCGCGCGGGGGCGGAGGGGGTTGGTGCTGCCGGGCTCGCGCAGTGAGCGCCGGTGTCTCGCGGGGCGGCGGTGGGGGGGTCTCGCCCTGGGTACTGGTCACTCGCTGGGCGACCCCGTGCGCGCGGGACGGGAGAGGCGGGAGCACGCGCTGTCGCGAGGGGACCCCCCCAGGACACGCCGCGGTGTGAAGCGCTTGGAGATCCGCTGGGGGCGGCCCCAGCCCGTTTCTTCCCCCTCCCCTGGCGGGGCAGAGTCCGCGCCTCTCCTCGCTGGGGCTGCCCCCTCCGCGCGCCGCGGCCGGACAGGGGAGCTCGGCGGGGCAGAGCGGCGGCGGGAGGGACCGTGTCTTCCCCTGGCACAGCTGCGGCCGAGGGGCCGGGACCGCTGGCCTGCGCTGCCCCGACCCGGGATTGCCGCGGGGCCGAGCGGTTGCTTTCTAGCTCGGCGGAACGAGCCGCTGTGCGGCGCCGTCGGGCCCGTCTCGGGGAAGGTAAATAGGAGCTGCCCCCTCTCCCCGCCCGCCCAGCGCGGTCTCTTCAGCTTTTCCAGGGAACTCGGGCAGATCCCAACAGCTGGTGTCGGCGCGGTCAGCACGCTGCGTGCGGAACCTGGCCTCCAATTATTCCTTCCCCCCCCCGTCTGTGTGTCCATATCCCAGTGAGCTCCAGTGCCCCCCAAGACTGGAAAATCTCCGTCCCCTTTAAAACCAAGGAGCCCCTCTCTGTTACTAATGATAAAATATCTTCTACAAATCCTAGATCTGAACATTACAGTGTCTGTCATCAGTTGCAGTAGTCCAGGGGGATTCGTTTCAGACTTTCCTGGGGAGATGTACATTTTATCTGTACAGTAAAACCTCCATTTAACGGACTAATTCGGGCGAGGGGGTGTCCGTTAAATGAAAAAGTCCGTTATTTAATAAAAAAAAAAACGAGCTGTCAGAGCAGCAGCCCGACCGCCACAGGGTCGGGGTGGCTGCTCCGCAGCCCGCCCGCTGCTGGGACCCGGGCAGCAGTGGGGAACAGTCAGCCAGCCCGCCCGCTGGCGGGACCCGGGCGGGAGCCGGCAGCCAGCCCGCCAGAAATGGATCAGGAATGCATCAGACTTGCTCAGAAATTTTGTCCGTTGCATCCGAAGTCCGTTAAATCGAGGTACGTTAAATCGAGGGTTTACTGTACTGAGAGATGCCTAGCTTGTGAAGGCCAGTGTAAAATAAAATTGAAAATGAGAATTATAGAGAAATCACCACCAATTTCACTGTAAAGTTAGCATTTAGAGGACATGTATTGGCATTTTCACACCATAATATTGTAGTGATTTCAGATTAATATAGAATGTCATTTTTTCTTCTGTTGAAATTGGTTTCTATCAATTGTGAGCAATTATACCGTTCGAAAACATATTGCATGATAAAAGAGAAAATAGTTTGAGACACACATTTGGGATCTGTGGTTTAAAAATAAGAGCACAATGTTAGTGTTATACATGAAAGTTATAGTCCAGGTAAGGGGACAGCCCCAAATTATGCTTACCCAGCTAAGGGTATGTCTACTCTGCAAAGAAACACCCAGTGGAAGCACAGCTCTCAAAGCCCAGCCACAGCAGGAACACCCACACTGCTATTTTTAGCCCTGCAAGGTGAGTCCCAGCAGCTGGAGTCAATTGACCCAGGTGCTGCAACTCAGCATAATGGATTTCTTTGCAGCGTACACATATCCTAAGAGTGATTCTGCTTCCTTGAATTCTGAAGTAATGCTGTAGTTGTCTGTTCAAATCATTGCCATAGTCAAAAACAAACAGGGGTTTGAATTACCATATTTTTCGCCCTATAGGACGCTCCAGCCTATAAGACGCCCCCGAGTTTTTAAAATAAAAAAGCCGGACACACAAAAAAAAAAAAAAAAAAAAAACCCACCACCACACACAAAAAGCGCCTCGCTCTCCCGTCAGCCCGCCGCGCGGGCGGGCTGCTGGGAGCGCACCGCTCTCCCGTCCCCGCCGCGCGGGCGGGCGCTCCCCGGGGCCCGAGCTGCTCCCGTTCCCCGCCGGCCCCGAATACATGCGGCTCGGGGGGGGAAGCGCCGCCCCGCCCGCCGGGCCACCTGCAGCCGCCCCAGCTCCCCGGTGAGGTCATATATTCGGCATATAAGACGCCCCCCCTAATTTTGCGAATATTTTTGGGGGTTAAAAAGGCGTCTTATATGCCGAAAAATACGGAAAGTGTGCTAAGGAAATTTCAATATACATTTTCATGCTTTTGGGGTCTGTCAATCTTAATATTGTTTTAAACTGTGTGTGTTTAAATTTCTAGGCTCCAATCCTGTAAACAGTTGTGTATGTAAGTAATTTTACTGAATTCATTGGGGTTATTCATGTTTACGAGTGTTTGCAAGATTGGGGATCTAATTAATACATTGTGTGATGATAAACAGTTTCAGGTGCTTCATAGTGGGGACTTTTAGGCTATGCTAATTTGGTTTTAGAACAGTGGTTCTCAAATAGTGGGGCGCGCCCCCCAGGGGGGGCGCGAGGTTTCGTAAAGGGGGGCTCGTAGTCGGTGGGCGGCCGCGGCGCGTGGCACGCCGGGAATGGTAGACCCTGCGCTCCCCGCCGGGCCCGTTCATTGCGGGTGGCAGGACTCTGTTTCCCGGCGTGCCGCGGGGCGCTGGGCGTGTCCGGGCGGGGCGGGGAGCGCGAGGGACGGCGATTCAGTGGGCGGACGAGGCAGGGACGGCGGCTCAGTGGGCGGACGAGGCAGGGACGGCGGCCCAGGTAGGCGGGCCGGGCAGGGGAGCGAGGGACGGTAGGCGGGCCGGGCAGGGGAGCGAGGGACGGTAGGCGGGCCGGGCAGGGGAGCGGAGCCGCGGGCCGGAGCTGGCCTTGGCGCGGCCGGTGGGAGCGGGAGCCGGCCCGTCGCTGCCGCCCGCTGCGCCCTGACAGGAGGGGCAGGGGTCGCAGGGCAGCGATCTGAGCCTGGGGTGTCTGTGCGGGGGGGGGGGGGGGGGGCGCGCGAAATGTTTTCTTCTTCCTAGGGGGGGCGTGGCAGAAAATAATTGAGAAGCACTGGAATAAAGTATCAGAAGTTGCTTGTGGCTATTGGGGTCAGCATGTGTTAGAATCTTGCCCTTCTCATTTGCTGCTGTTGGAATCACCCAATGTAAAAACTGTCCTCACATTTCATTACCCAGTCTACCATGACAGAACTATTGTAGGTGTGAAAGGGGTGTTTTCATACATGAGTGATAGGATTGAATCCAAACTAGTGAAATCCAAACATATTCCCAAACTAATGAAATTATAATCTGGAGAAACATAAATCGAATAGGCAGAATTCTTCTTTCCTGTTACATAAATTCAGGAAATTTATATTCACGAGTCCCTCCTCCCTCCCCCCCCCCCCCACTTTTTGGTACACCCTGTGCAAACCTTTCCGAATGTGTGGGGCATGCTAGCTAGGAGTGTATATGGACCAGCCTCTTAGTTGTTTTTGAGAATTTTATAGATGTATTTACCTATGGTAGGTACATAGGTCATAATATCTGAGAGCTTTTCAAACATTAACAACTCTGCCTCACAGCCTGCATATGAGGTAGGAAAATTTCATCCATGTTTTCTATGTGGACACTGAGGTACAGAGAGACTGACTTGCCTGAGGTCGCACGTGGAGTCTGGGTGACTAAGCTGCAAATTGAAGCCATGTCTCCTGAGTAGCTGTCCTGTGCCTAACCACAAGACTGTCCTCCGTTCCCTATGTCCTGCACATTCTAGTCAAATTTATTCATGCCTCTGTCTCACTGAGGTGAAATCTTTGAAATTTTAGTTTTCAACTTTTTATTCAGTCTACTTTCTGAAAACTTATTTCAGTTTTGCAAATGTTTATTTGATAAGCTTTTTCAACTGAATATAAACATGGACATGGTTAGATTTTTAGGTCAAGTCTTTTAAAATTATTTCTCAAATGTAAGTGCTTCTGTTAAATTCTTCAGGATGACTCTTGGCTCTTTCTCAGATTAGTAAGTAATATATAAGAATTCTGCACTGTTAGTTCCCTGTTTTATTATACATGTGTTTTTATACTCAAGCAGTTTCCACAGTACTAATCAACTAACAAAATCCTTAGGGCTCTGTTTAAAGCCATTGCATGTCATTTTCCATACTTAAACAATGTTAAAGAGTTAAGAAATTCTTGAATTAAGAAATGAAACAATTTAAATCTAAAATATGTGAAAATTCACATTTTTAGGGAGGAATGAGTTTGCATAGCTTCTAAGTCATGAGGGGAAATGAAGGATTTTACCTTTTAAATAAAGCCAAGAGCTTACAGTAAATTCTGTTACATTTTTACACACATTTTCTCCTTCACTATTTAAGAATATTTATTTTCTCTAACCCAAGGGGTGTTCATAAATGTGGGATTTTTTTTGTTTTAATCCTAGAACTTTGTCTCAGATGGAGGCACTTCTTTGTGAGTGTAAACTAGTGGTGTCTGAAGATGGGTAGAGGTTTAGAAGACCCAACCTTATGACCATGTCATGGATTTAACATATCATGTTACAAAAATTTCACTCTTACCCTAAATTGACTTATTGTGATCCATCCCAATTCTCTTATAGAAAGTCAAACTGTTGCAGTGCTTTTTAAGTTCTTCTTGAAATGTGAGCTGTGCCCACAATAGGTATCTCTATAGTTGCACTGTTTTTCACAAGAATTTCTTTTGAATGCTATTGGGGTGAGAATTTGTGGGGGATGGAAGATAGGAGTGGAGAATTCTAAATCCCATGCCCAACCTTAAAAATGTTTAAAATTGAAACTGCTACCCAGAAAAGAGTAATAAGGCTATTATTGACCCAACCCAAACAGTGAATGTTGGGTAATGTTGAGCATGTTTGATTCACTTAAGATAAGGAAGGATTAGGTTGAGTAATGGAAACGGTTTCTAGCTTTAGAATATTCTACTTTAATATAGCTTCTTTGGGGAAATAATATTTGAACTGCATTATTCCTTTCTGAAAACTTGCCTAATTTTAGTGTCTTTTCTTAAAGCTCCAGCTTCCAGAGTATTACCACTGCATGGGAATCATGACTTAGTTCACATAATGCCCAAGCAAACCTGGACAAAGCCAACCTTAAAAGATTTAACAAAACAGAAGGCAAATTGAAACAATTGTAAGTCTGTTTTCAGAATCTCATGGATTAAGACAAAAACTAAAAAAAAAGATTTTGCTGGACCCTGACAACCTAATTTGGATTCAGCAAAGCTCTAAATAATACCGTGATAAGAATCCTGGGTTGGCATAGGGACATACTAGATGACCTAATAAGGTCTTAATTTCTTATGTAATTTCTGTAATTAGACTACAATGTAAGTATTGTGCCAGATGCTTTGACTAGTGACTCCAAGAATACAATATTGTTCTTCATTTATGAGTGAGCTTCTTTTGCTTTATGTTGGGAAAGGAAAAAAAATAATACTATTTTAATTTTTTTCTTTAAAAATCATCCTGGTTCCTTTAAAAATGTTTTCAAAGTAAAGACGAACAAAAACAGAGAGAATGCTTGTTCATGCCTTGTCAGCATAACATAATGAATCAGCAACTCTTAACTACTGCAAGCATTCATCTGAAACATAACTCTGTATCCGTAAAAGGAGAGAGAGTTGGGGGAAGGGTCATAGATATAAAACTGTTATTTAGAATCTACTGCTGACTTCTTGCTGAACTGCCAGATGGCCACACTGGCTCTCTTAATAGTAGTAAATACCTTAGTTCTTTTCAGCTATAGATTTCAAAGTTTTTTTTTTTGTTTTTTTTTTTAAATTAAAGTATAAGTATCATCTCTATTTTGCAGATGAGGAATTTGAGGGAGATACAGTGTCTTTCTTAAGGTTGAATAGCAGCTCAATGTCCAAGTCAAGATTTCTTCTCTCCCGATCTAGTGCCCTATCTGATGACCACATTGTCCTTTAACTGTTTAAGTACTTAAAACTTGGAAGGTATAAACATTAGGTACATGCAGAGTGATGCAGATCACCTTTGTATTAGCAGCTATTAATGGCTACAAGTCCCACACTGTCTATCCTAGTGATAAATGACACCCTCAGTGCTTTGTAGCACAGCAGACAACTGAAACTGCTTCAAGACCTCTAAATCAGATCAGATTGCAGTTAGTTACTAGAGAATCATTCAGTCTTATGCAGTTCATGTGGAGTTCCTGAAGAGGTTAACTGCACATAGTGTTCAGAAGGTGAGATTTATCCTGTTTATCATGAAGGATTAATATCCCAAATGTGGTACTAATTGAAATGGATAATTGTGACCATGTTCTACACACATTGTGAAGAAACAGAGTCATGCTTGCTGTGTTGGAAAGTTCTGCAGATGGGAGGGTGGGGCTTGTTTTAAGGGGGAAATGTCTGATGGCTCCAGATTTAGGAGTAAAGGAAAATATGCTCACAGAGTTAGCTGACTGGGGGAAAACATGTCTGTAACTAATACCTGAGTCTGAGAATGGTGGATCAGATCTTCCTCCATTTGGGGATCCCAGAAGCGTATTTGTTTACCATTTGATTAAACAAGAAGCTGCTCTTGGCACCAAGAAAACATTGTTCTCGCAAGTTGAGTCTTTTCCATACATTGGTGAAGGAAGCATGTTTGTGCTTTCCCTGCTAGTTCTTATGAAGATAGCAAGTGTGCTGATTAGAGCTGGGAAAGTTGATGAAATGTGTACAGCTATCATACTAATCCTATGATCATAAAGACAAATATGGTCTGTTGGAGTTGATATTAGCTAAGACAGGTTCTCAAACTGGGAGTTGGCACCCCTCAGGGGGTCGCAAGGTTACTATGGATAGGAGGGGGGTCACAAGCTGTCAGCTTTTACCCCAAACCCCGCTTTGCCTCCAGCATTTATAATGGTGTTAAATTAAAAATAGTTTTTTATATATTTATAAGGAGGGTGAGGGAGTGCACTCAGAGGGTCCCTATGTGAAAGGGGTCACCATTACAAAAGTTTGAGAACCACTGAGCTAAGGCCTCAGACTACTTGGCAACCTAGATCTAAGTTCTATGGCAAGATTCCAGTGTTCTGAAAGACTGGTGCAGTACATGGGAAATTTTGCAGCTGCTTCTTTTAAACTATAAAAAATAAGCTTTTAATATTTAAGTAAATGAAATCATGCAATCCATAGAGTATCTCATGTCTGTTATAGTAGTATATGAAATTGATCTTATGATTTCTCCATACTTTCAGTGTTTGTGTCAAAGCCTTTTTGTATGGACAACACAAATGGAGAAGCTACAGGTGCTGGCAGTTGAATGGAGGGCAGTTTGGAGATGTGGGAGGCAGTTAATGATTGTGGGGTAAGCACCCTTGTTGGATGTTTCTATCAAAATGACCAGCAGTGAAATAGTGAACAGTGATGACATTTAAATTGTCTTTTTTAGTTTTCAAATTTACACCATTAAATTACATGTATTATTCAGACCTCTTGCCTATTGTGTTTCAGGTTGTCTATAGGATCTAGATTTGCATCATTTTGTACATACTGACACTTTCAGGGTTTTCTTTGCTGCTATAAGGGCTATAAAGTTTTTTCTGAGGCAACTCTTTACTATTAAATCCTTTTCTCAGTAGATTTAGCTGTTTCGGAGTACGCAACACTCAGGTTCTTTGTATTTTACAGAGATCAGAATGAGTCGGATCATATCACTACAATGCCCCCTTTTCTATTCTAATCCAATATATTTCTCTGACTCGTGAGAAAACTGAATCATGGGGTGTCAAGTTCTGATTTCTTGGGATGCTCTGCTAGGAAGACTTGATGTAGAAAGGGTGTTTTTTGCTATGAAAAGACTGACAGATCCTTTAAAATACCTCATACACAATACTGCTGGACTCTTGTATTTTTTTGAGGCTTGCTTTGAGACTAGCTTGCTTTATACTCATTTACTACACCTCTACCCCAATAGAATGCGGTCAATGGGAGCCAAAAGATCGAACTTGCTTTGGACTCAATCATTTCTGTTGTTAATAGTCAGCAAATCATTTTTGTTAGAACTAACTTGGTGTATGCAGTAAATAAAACTGTTCTCCCCAGACAGCCTGACTCTGCCCCTTACCCAAGCCTCACCTACTTCCCGTCCCCTGACTGACTCCTCATTCAACCCTCTGGCTCCTTGTTCCCCGACCACCCTCTCCAGAGACGCCCCAGTCACCCCTCCTCAAGACCCCACCTCTTATCTAAGCTCCTTTTGCTCCTTGTCTCCTGACCACCTCCTCCAGAGACCCCCCCTGTCCCTAATCACCCCCAGGACTCCACCCTCTACCCAACCCCCTGTCTCCAGACTGCCCCAACCCCTGTCCACACCCCGGCTCCCAGACAGGACCCCTTCCCCCCCCCCCCCCCCCGGAGGCGAGAACCCAGAGGGCGCGCCGGGGCTGCAGGATCAGCCCCGGATGAGCAGGAGCTGAGTGCTAGGGACTCTCGTATGATCCCGGGCTGACCCTGCAGCCCCGGTGCACTGCAACAGTGACTCTCCTGAGTCCCCTGGAGTGCTGGCGTGCCCTCGGGGTTCTCGCCTCTGTCCCCCCGACCTCAGTCTGTGACTGGCTTGAAATGGTAACCCTGCTGTAACACAACCCCACATTTTCTGCAATCCAGTTTTTTTGGTCTCAGGGAGCCAGTGTCCCCAAATGCAAAAAGGGGAGCCAATTTATGATTATATCCAAATTTGTGTTATTGCGGGGCTGGCTATAGCAAGGTTCCTCTGTACTTATGTTAGCAGTACAGTTAAAATAGTGTGCATTCCTATGTGTCCTCAGAGATGTTTACCGAGTTCAAGTTACACTTGTACAGATCCGCTGAAGGCGTTGGGATTGCACAGATGTCACTGAGATATAATTTTCTCTGCGGAATCTTTACACTGGTGGTGAAGTTCTTGTTGTTCAACCAACCTGGACTTTGAGAACGCAGGATAAGCTGGAAAGGCTGGTGGTTAAGACAGAAAACTATTTGTAAGCTAAATATTTTGATCTGGAAATCCATAAAAGACAACATGGACCTCAGGTTAACATGTTGTCGCTTTTCAAGGTAGAATTGCACTTAAAGGAACCACTTGTAGAATATCAAAATATGCTGGGGTGGTAAAATAAAGTATGTACATAGGACTGTATTTCCCGAAAGAATGTACAACTTTAAAGTTATGTAAAATTTCTGGCCTAATGGCCTTGACACTGTTATAGCACTGAAGAAGTGTTTCACTTTATAACTGGGACATGATGGAAGTTTCATATTAATTTAGTTATCATACTGCATCTGTTTCTTTTTATTTTTATTTTGGTAGAGGGGAAGGGCCTGCTTATCTCAGAGAGACATTTTTTGCTGATCTAACCATAACAGTGTCACAAGGAAATAGCCTGTAAATTGTTTCTTCGTATCTGGTGTATTTGGCCACTTAATCTGGTATAAATTATTTTAATTGGCTCTCTTAATTTTACAGTAATATGTTGATATTTGAGGTTCTCTTACAAGTTATCAGCTGCCTAATTTCTAGTGTTTCTTACTCAAGTATTAGTTTTAAAATAAGCTGCTAGCTTTTTATCCGTTGATGGGACAATGTGATTTAGACTTTAAAAGTTCACTTTTGAAATAATGAAATAAGTGGTCAACAATAACCATTTTATTTGGCTGCTGTTTATGCTTTGCTTGCTCATTTATGAATTGTTGGGGAACATGTCTAAAGCTGTCATTAAGTAGAAAAACTAAATAGCCCTATATACTGCTCTTAAGAGACAGATGGACCATAAACATCAAAACTAAAAAAAACCTTTGCTTTGTTTTCTGTGTCTACTGTGGAGCTGGTTATTCTCCCCAGATGATCCCTTTTCAAGGAAGGGCAGTTCTTAAATGTCCTTGGATACTACAACAAAATATAATCCTAACATCTCTTCTGAAAACTGCCATCTTTGGGTCTAGCACAAGGGTGGGCAAACTACGGCCCATGGGCCACATCAGGCTTGCACTACTGTCCTTCCCGGTCCCTGAGCCAGGGATGCTGCCCCAGGCCCCTCCTCTCCTGCCCCCCATCCCCAGGGCCATGTCGCCACAAGGGCAGCGCTTTGGGGGGTGGGGCTGCGCGCTCCTCCGGCAGAGTGGGGCAGTGTGTCTGGCTCCGGCCTGAGTCCCAGAAAAGCTGCTCTAAGCAGCGTGACAAGGAGGCTAGGGGTTGGATAAGGGGCAGCGGGTCCCAGGGAGGCAGTCAGGTAGCAGGTGGGGGTTGGATGGGGCAGAGATTCTAGGGAGGCGGTTGGGGAGCGGGGGGCACTGTTCCCTCTAAGCTGTGGGCGTGTGCGCACATATACAGATCCTAAACCCCGCACACTTGGTGAAACACTGCACGTAGAAAAATTTGCACAGAAGCACAAAAATAGCACAGAATAAATTTGCGCACACGGCCCGTCAAAAATTGGAGGGAACATTGGCGGGAGGAGGGATTGGATAAGGGGCACGGAGTACCGTGGGGCGGTCAGGGAGCAGGGGCCGGTTGGAAGGGGTGGAGGTTCTGAAGGTGTGGTCAGGGGATTGAGAATGTGGGGGTTGGACAGGGCAGTGGGAGTCCTGGGGGGTCTGTTGGGGGCAAAGGTGTGGATAGGGGTCGGGCAGTTGGGACAGGGAGCAGAGGGGAATTGGGTAGGGGGTGGAGTCCTGGGGGGCAGTTAGGAAGGGGGGGAGTCTCTGGAGGGGGTGGTCGGGACAAAGGCGCATGAGGGGTGGATGGGTTGATGCTTCTGAGGCGGGCAGTCGGGGAGCGGGAAGTGAGGGGGTAGGATAGGGGGTGGGTCCAGTCTGTATGGGGAGGCATAGCCTTCTCTACCTGGCCCTCCATACAATTTTGCAATCCTGATGTGGGCCTTGGGCCAAAAAGTTTGCATACCACTGGTCTAGCATATGACAGAGAATATGGTGGGTCTGCAGGTGTATGTGCAGACACAAGGACATGGTACTACAGCTGTATGGTCTCTAATGATGTGTTTGTGCCCCAACATAAGAGAAGAATAGTTGATTTATTAGACAAATATTTAAAGCCTGTGCTGAGAGAAGCATCCTAATTTCTCAGTTAAAAACCCACAATAATATAGCCATCGTTTTGACCTTTGTTTTTAGTTCTCTAAATTATGCTTTATCTGTTTTATATTTTGTTTAATCTTTTTCCTGTTTTGACATAGTTTTATTTCCAAGAGCATTTGTGGTCCTATAGTTTTTTCCTTTTGTTTTCTTATATGCCATTATTTAGGTCTGATGAGGACGCATTTCGCTAACTTTACTAGAACAAGTTTAAAAGAAATGAAACTGACCTTTCCTGAAAACTTTGAAATACTGGGGCAGTTTCCTGTATTTTATGCATTTAAACATTCCAAATCTGGATTTCATACTTAATAATAATTTTAAAAAATGGAATTTACTTTATTTTGAGTTCTTTAAAGGAGTGGAGTAGCTTGTCAGTGGCAAATTTTTAAATCAGCACTTTTAATCTAACTGATTTTTTACTTTGATTTGAAGGCACCTGAATTGTTTAAACAAACTAAAGTGAACTGAAGGAGCCAAATTTAAACATTGTGATAGAAGCAGTGCTGGCAGCTCACTGCTGACTTTAAACATATAAGTGGGGAGAGTATTGAAATCATCTTATGCATTTTAGTCATAGGGTGGAGACTATCCTTTTCTGCATATGCGTAATGGGCTTTTTGGTCAGTGTAAAGGAGATATTTCAACTGGACTAGATCTTGGAATGGATTCCTATCTAGAACAAACTTGGTTGAGATTTCTGGTGTATGTTGTCTCATTCTTGGTTACATTTGGTGAAGCAGGCAGAGTGAGTGCGTAAGGATTTCATAGAATAGAATATCAGGGTTGGAAGGGACCTCAGGAGATCTAGTCCAAACCCCTACTCAAAGCAGGACCAATCCCCAATTAAATCATCCAACAGATTTTTGCCCCATATCCCTAAATGGCAATTTAAAGCAATTTAAACTGCTTTATAATTGTATGCTCTATCTACCTACTTCACCATCTTCTATAAATACAACTAGCTTTGCATGAGCTTTCACCCTAACAATCAAATCTTATCTGTTTTCAGTTTTGCATTTAACTTTTTTTAGCTTGGCATTGTATTCCTAGTTCTTTGCTGTGCCTTTGGGTACTGTACTGTGTACAAGCTCACCCACCATTTGTCTCTGCATTACAATATCTAGGATCAGTGAGATGAGCTACGAACATAGAAGCATAGAATCCAAATTTACTTGCATTTCATACTTAAGGCTGTATACTTCGGGCTCCAAATGAGGGGTGTGGTTGACCAGTGAGTTCGTACCTCTGGTGTTCATAACTCTGAGGTTTTATTGTATTGTTAAAAATCCTCACTTTCTTTGTCAACACAGGGTTGGTGTCAGAAAGTTGGTCTTCACAATGTAAAATAATAGACTACATGACTGTAAAATCAGCCCTGCAGAAGATTTCCAGCCAAACAACACCATCAAGAGTATGAATCTGTCCCTCATTATACCCCATTTACAGTTACTTCATTGTCTAAGTGTGATAGATGTTCAGTTGAGGTAATAAACCCTTCCAGCTGTGAAAAAAAATCCAGACAACTATTCTGGATGCTGTGCTCAACTTTACCTCCCTTTCTTCGGAAGCTGTTTGCTTCTATAAAGACCTTGATAAGTTAATGGAGGGTAGGTCCATCAGTGACTATTAGCGAGGATGGGAAGGATAGTGTCCCTAGCCTCTGTTTGCCAGGAGCTGGGAATGAGCGACAGAGAATGAATGGCTTGATTACCTGTTCTTTCATTCTCTCTGAAGCAGATGGCTTTGGCCACTGTTAGAAGTGGGATACAGGATACTAGGATAGATGTACCTTTGGTCTGACACTGTAAGGCAGTTCTTGTGTACTCAAGATCCAATTTTATGGGGGCTTGTTTTAAAGGGACTTGTGGCTTTCCCTTTAATGTTTAGTGTAGGGAAGTTTCTGGTTATAGTTATTGGTGTCATTGCTCCCTCGCTGCTCTTGCTGACTGCTTAAAAATAGCATAATTTCTGTATTTTTCTTTAATAGGTTGTCTGGGTTAATTTTTTGCAGATATGGGAGGGAGTATCTCCCACTATAACACTAAAATTGTACTGAGTGTTAACAAACTGGGTTGTGGCATTTTTATCAGTATTAGTACTATTTCCTCCCCCCCCCCATCCTAACACCCCCCCCCCCCCCAGAAAAAAACACACCCCCTTGTGTTGACAAACCCATACAGACTTCTTATAGGATTCTCCAGTGGAAAAATATAACTGGCTGACATTAGGCTATGAAGGCAAATTAAAGTATCTTAATTTTAAGGGTGTATCTGCACTAAGAAAATTCTCTAGCAGCAGTGCAACCAACACTGTAAGCTGGAGTGTAGACTGAATGCAGGGATTTCTACCACAGTTAAATGACAGTGACCTTGTGTATATTATAATACTCGGATGTGTTTGAACACAGTTGTCAAGATTAGATTTAACTCTTGGCCATAATGCTGCTGTCTGGACAAATTGTGTTCAGTCTTGTCAGCTAAATGTAACATACTCGCCCCAGCATCTCTTAATTGCGGTTAGCTAACACTTGCTGAATGCAGATTGTCATAGTGTACAAAAAATTGGGCAGCCTGGTATCAACCAACTTGTCTTTACAACTTTGTTCAGCCATGACCATCTGTGTTCCATCAGGAGTCTGTCTCTAAAGAAGGTGGGGATGTACAAATATAGCATAGAGATAGGACTGGAGAATGTAGAGCAGATAACACAGGTCAGAGAGGCTAGGATGTCTGCTGTCTTTTGGTTTTCCTTGGGTAGTCTTCTCTTTTCCACACACTTTCTTTCCTGAGAGTTAGGAATATCTGTAGGAAAATGCAGTGTATAAGCTCTTCTGTGAGTCTTAAAGTTGTGTTTTAAATCTTGTATCCATGTACTCCCTTAAATAGTGATTTAATGATAATCTGAAGCTTTCCCACCAATGCAGAATCTCCCTCTCAGCCCAGTGGAAATTCTCACATTGAGTCATGTCGATCTAAACAAATTTTGGCATCAAGGCCATATTTTGGAAACTCATTCTCTTACTCTTATAGTTCCCTCCTCTTCCTTCCCATCAGGGATGGAGGTTCGCTCAGTCCTACTTCTTGTTCCGCCAATTGCTAAAACAATCAAGTTTGTTTAGTTTTATGGGACATGCTGCTGACTGCTTCTTTACAGTGTCACCTGAAAGTGAGAACAAGCATTCACATAGCACTTTTGTAGCTGGCATTGTAGGTATTTAGGTGCCAGATATCCTAAGTATTCATATGCTCTATCATGCTTCAGCCATCATTCTAAAGGACATGCTTCCATTCTGATGATGCTTGGTTGTTTTTTTTAAAAAGTATGTTAATTAAATTTGTGATTGAACTCCTGGTGGGAAAATTGTATGTCTCCTGTTTTACCCACATTTTGCCATGTATTTCATGTTATAGCAGTCTCGGATGATCACCCAGCACATGTTCATTTTAAGAACACTTTCATGCAGATTTGGCAAAATGCTGAGAAGGTACCAATGTGAGATTTCTAAGGATAGATACAGCACTCGACCCAAGGTTAAGAATCTGAAATGCCTTCCAAAATCTGAGAGGGATGAGGTGTTGAGAACGCTTTTAGAAGTCTTAAAAGAGCAACACTCCGATGCGGAAAATACAAAACCCAAACCACCAAAAAAGAAAATCAACCTTCTGCTGGTGGCATTTGACTCAGATGATGAAAATGAATATGCATCAGTCTGCTCTGCTTTGGATTGTTATTGAGTAGAACCCGTCATCAGCATGGACATATCTTCTGGAATGCTGGTTGAAGCAGGAAGGGATTTATGAATCTTTAATTGCATCTGGCACGTAAATATCTTGTGATGCCACTTACACCAGTGCCTTGCAAAAGCCTGTTCTCACTTTCAGTTGACATTGTAAACCAGACATGGAAAGCATTATCTCCTGCAAATTGTAACCAAACTTGTTTATCTGAGCATTTGACTGAAGTAGGACTGAGTGGAACTGTAGGTTCTAAAGTTTTTCATTGTTTTATTTTTCAGTGCAGTTCATTTTTTTTGTACACAATTCTACATTTGTAAGTTCAACTTTCATTATAAAGAAATTGCACTACAGTACTTGTATTAGGTTGTAATCAAAAATAAATCTAAAATGAGCACTGTATACTTTGTACTCTGTTTTTAATTGAAATAAATATATTTCAAAAATAGAAAACATCAGTCTTATTGTTTAAGTGATTAATTGCGATTAATTTTTTTAATCACACGATTAATCATAATTAATTTTTTTTTAATCACTTGACAGCTCAATAAAAATGCTGGTATTTTCCAAGACCATGTGGGGAAAAAAAGTTGAAAAATGTCATGTTAAGTGACGTCATTTATGTAATCATAATGTATGTATAATTTTTTTAAAAAAATTGAATTTGCTTTGTGACTTCCAGGGGATTATCTCTGGGCTTCAAATAGTAGCTCTGTTTCTGTGGCTGTTCATCTTGTTTTCCAGGGTGCCTCTTTTTGAGCCTGCCAATGAGGATGCTTGTATCTAGTGTCTTAATGATGTGGGCACTTGCTCCCTGAAAATGGAAGCATGTTCCACATAGGCCATCAAGCAGCCATGCAAACCAACTAACTTGTTTCAAAATGTTCCATATCTTATTTCCATTTTTTTATATTGTGGGATCACTTGAGGTATTGAGTCATTATAGCTGTATTTAAGTAGCATACTGTAGGATTTCTTTGAATTTGTTTTCTCTTTATAGAAGGGCTTAGAGTGTACACCACATTAAACAAACAAAAGCAGCTTATGTAGTATCTTGATGAACTTTGATCTAGAGCCTCTATAGCTTGTTCTTCTTTCAATTTCTGTAGTGCTGCAGTCAGGAAAAGGTTTTTAAATACAGATACTTATTTCATGCCATAGAGTTTCATGGTACATTTGTCGCTTTTAATCAACATACATCTCCAAAAACAAATGTGTTAGTTTTTCAAATGCTGTTTTCAAATGTATTTTCCTCCAAGGGTAGTAGGAGCAGAATTTACTTGTAGCAAAATCATATAATTAAAGATGAGCTTACTAAAGAATGTATTTTGAAACTGGTTTAGATACTTGCTTTTAAACAATCTTACGTGTTTTCATTTTGCTTCGCTTAGAATCTAGATACTTAAACAGTGACCTTATGTTTTTTTAAGGGTGCAATATGTATAACTTAAATTGTCCCTTTTTATGAGTCAGGAATTCAGCAATAAGAATACTATATCAGATACTTATGTACTGTGTAAATTTTCACATTTCTTTTCAGGTTTGAAGAATAGAAGAATGCTTTCCACTGAGAATAGAACTAACACTTTTGATACACAATGCCTTTAAGCGAGAAGAATAGTGTGGTTTTTGCGTACGAGTCTTCGGTACACAGTACCAATGTTCTACTCAGTCTCAATGATCAGAGAAAGCAAGATCTTCTTTGTGATGTTACTATTCTAGTGGAAGATCAACGATTTCGGGCTCATCGGTCTGTGCTTGCAGCCTGCAGCAGCTATTTTCTTTCAAGAGTTGTGGGACAGTTGGATGCTGATCTTCTCATCACTTTACCAGAAGAGGTGAGTGGCACTAATTGGCATACTTCTGTACATCACCATACTTATGTTTCTACATCATTACATTACATTACATTAAATTATGCTATAATATAGGCTGGTGTTAACTTTCAGTAACTAATCTGAAGTGGTTTAGGAACTGGGAAACTAGTTGGTGAACAAACTGCTGCTTCAGAATGGTAATTTATCAGGCGTTCAGTGTAAGGATGTGGGGGACGCTCAAATGAGACTGTACATGAGCTATTTAACATCAAATTATCTCTTTAAAAGCTGTAAAGAAAGTTAATATTGCTTGCAGGATTGTAGCTTTTATTTGAAAAATATTTTGTGCAGCACAGATGTTAAATTCTCATGTTCCCCAAGCTGGTGTGGGCTTCAAATGCTGCTGAAGGTATTGTAGATCATCGTGCTTCATCTGAGAGAAGGGAAAACTTTCGATTATTGTATTATTGGAATACATTGTATTATTCACCATTTCAGTACATATACGCAGTGTGCCTTGTTAACACTCAACAAACCAGGTCACTAGTTAGGCTTAATTACTTGCCACTATTGCATATATGTTTGGGATTTGAAGATAAGAAGGTTGACATCCTCTTTCCCCTTGTGGTTTTACAAGTGTTTGAAGTTAATGTGCTGATTATAAACAGTGCCACATGCAAACTGTTGCAGATACTCAGAGCATGAGGTTAGAAACTTCACAAGATGTTTCAGGTTTCCTCTAAAATCAGATCACCATGTGCTTGGAACACTTTGCAGCATACCGTTATGATTGTTTTAAAAATAATGATCCCAATCACATTGTAGAGTATAATAGAAGCTGATTTTATTCGCTGTCCGAGTCCGCTATCTTTGAGTAGTACTTTACTTTGCAAGTAGTTCCTTTGATTTCAGTGAATCTGTTCATGGCATAAGTTACTACTAAACATGAAGGGTTGATATAAGGAGGCAGAATCTGTCCTTTAACGTTTGGGAAAGTAAGAGTATGAGATTGGCATTAAAACTGAAGAGAAAACTCTTTTGAGGGGTATTTAGTGAGTATTGTATTGCTCTGAGAGATGATTCAGATCCCTAGTCAAAATAGGGCCTGTCTGAATAGGGTGTGGAACTTTCAGAAATGGACTTGATTCCAGTGAGTCATTAAACTAAGAGTAATTTGTCAGTTGGTATCTGTTCAGGCAGAAATCAAATTTCCTTTTAATGGGAGGAACCTAGGATGGAGGGTGTACCCTGTACTAAAGACATAACCAGTTATTACCAAATTCCTATTATTACTGATATCAGAATCAGTAACACGTTAGACTGTGAATGAATAATGGTAGCTGCGTTTAAAAGGAGTATGCTAGATGCTGGCGTATAGTGACTTTGCCAGTAAATTATCCTGGAGTACCTTGTGTTTTGAAAGGAAACCTGAAAATGTAATCTTGTTTTTGCATCTGTTTATTTCTCTTGAGTGAACAGTGATACTTTTAGTCTTTGAGGAATAATAATACATTGGAATTTAACAATTTCTTTAACACTGTGAAGTGGAATGCTGCTGTAAAAGGGTCACAGTAAAATTCTGTCATATCAGAAGATGGATTTTTGAGGGAGCTTGGCTAGATATGATTCATTATTATTATTTTTTAAAGAAAACTTCTCTCCTCATTTCTGCTTGCTTTCCCCACAGGACTGGATCTGTTTGTTCATTGATTCCTGTTTGCCCTGATCAAGCAGGGAATGTTCCTGTGATAGGAACCCCCATTTCCCCCCTCAAGCCCAGGGAGCCCAGATACCAAAACTTTGTTAGTAAACAGTTGTAGGACCAGGATAAGTAGCTCCCATATCAGTGTGCAGGAAAGATTTGAGTCAGTTTTATACAGTAAACCCTTGATTTAACGGACCTCGATTTAACGGACTTCGGATGCAACGGACAAAATTTCTGAGCAAGCTGATGCATTCCTGATCCATTTCTGGCGGGCTGGCTGCCGGCTCCCGGCTGCCGCCCGGGTCACGGCAGCGGGCAGGCTGGCTGCCGGCTCCCGCCTGCGGGCAGGCTGGCTCCCGGCTCCTGCCCGGGTCCCACCAGTAGGCGGGCTGCCAGCTCCCGCCCGAGTCCCGCCAGCAGGCGGGCTGGCTGACGGTTCCCCACTGCCGCCCGGGTCCCAGCAGCCGGGACCCGGGCAGGCTGGCTGACTGGTCCCGGCTACCACCCAGGTCCCAGCAGCCGGGACCCGGGCGGGCTGGCTGACGGGTCCCGGCTGCCGCCCGGGTCCAAGCAGCGGGTGGGCTGCGGAGCTGCCGCCCCGACCCTGTGGCTGGCGGGCTGCTGCTCCGACAGCTCGTTGGTTTTTTTTATTATTAAATAACGGACTTTTTCATTTAACGGACACCCCCTTGCCCGAATTAGTCCGTTAAATTGAGGTTTTACTGTACTGAGTTCTTATATAAGAGTAACAAGGCTGCGGTTTGTCAAGTCTCAGCCTAAAAAGAAATGTGCCTTACTAACATATTTGTTCTTTTAAAACCCAAACAGGTGACACTTAAAGGATTTGCTCCTTTGCTTCAGTTTGCATATACTGCCAAACTTATTTTAGATAAAGACAATGTGTCCGAAGTTTGCAAGTGTGCGAAATTTTTGGGAGTGCATAATATTGAAGAGTCTTGCTTTCAGTTTCTCACATTCAAGTTTTTGGACTGTAAAGCAGACCAGCAGGAGTGCCCTAAAAAGAAATGTTGTACCTCACGCTGTGAGAAAGCAAACATTAACATTGCTCTTGTGGATGATGAGGACCTAGAAATAGATGAAGAAGTGGAGCAATTGTTGGAAACTGAATACCCTGCAACTCCTAATTCAAAGCTCAGCAAAGGTGAAGAAAATGCAAAAGTATCTCCTCATCTCCAAGATAATACCAATCAAACATGCGATCCTGCATATTCAGAAAAAGATAATGTTTCTGGCTCGTTTTCCCTATGCCCAAAATATAGGAAGTTCCAGAAGGCTTTTGGGAGTGACAAAGTCCATACTGCAGAGATTGGTTCCAGTATTAAAGATGATCAGGTAACATCAGCTACATCCATTCATCAGAGTGAATCATTTAATGATGCCATACAAAAAGCTCAGGAGTGCACAGCTGTGCAGCTGGTCTCACAATGTGAAGAGACTCAGGTAGAAATGAAAGAGGCAGAGGAAGAGGTGGAGAAAGAAGAACTGAAGAGAGAGTCTGTCTCTCAGAGTATCTCATGTCCTATGGAGAAAACAGATGCTGCTTCTCTTTCCCAAAACTCTTCTGTTGCACCTCATGAACGTTATTCTGCGCCTTTTCTAAATGCATATGAGCAATACAGCAACTTGAATTTCAGTAGTATGCAAAACACAGTTGTAGTTGAAAAAACTGTGATGGGTCCTGTAGTTAGGAATGATAAACCAGTCAGTGAAAATCAAGATGATCCGCTTTTGAAGTCGGATTTGTGCGCTAGAGAAGACATAAGCATTACATCAACTAGTGACCGAAGCAGTGTGGAGAGAGAGGTAGCTGAACACTTAGCAAAAGGTTTCTGGAGTGACATTTACAGTACTGAGACTGCTTGTCAAATGCGTTTGTCACCTGCAGCAGCAAAAGAATGCTCAGAATCAGTATATTCAGGAAAAAAATCAGAGTGCCCATGGTTAGGTATCAGTCTCAGTGAGAGCCCTGAACCTTGTTCTCAAAGAACTTTTACAACTCTGAACTCCGTCAACTGCCCGTTTATAAGTAATCTTGGTACTGAAGTATGCTCAAACAGCCCAGAGATGAATAGTGGAGATTATATCCAGGAACCACAACAAGAACAATGTCCATATACTTGTGTGATAAGTTTGGGAGAAGACTCTGAAACTGACACTGAGGGAGACAGTGAGTCATGTTCAGCAAGAGAACAGGAATGTGAGGTGAGGACATACTGGCTATATTTTTGTTTCCATACATCTGTATGCTCTATTCTAAAAAAATCTAATTCCAGACCCTCTTAGTTTGACAGTTTTCTTGCTTGGTTTCAAAACTCTAAGCGGAAAGCACCATTTTATTTCTCCATCTAAAATGATTGAAAGTTCGGTTGGAATACAGTTAGTAATTTTAAATAATTAGGTTGTTAACGGAGGTTTATTGAAATTCGTAATGCAGTGTGTTGAAATGTGCAAGATGAGAGGAGACATTGGCATTAGAGCCAATCGCATCATTTTCTAAAGAAAATTTTTCTATCAAATACACAGTTTATTTAAAAATGATTATTTTGCCTGAATGTGTTTGTTTTGACAAAATTTTGAATGGGAAAAAATTGAAATGACTTTTCCAGCTGTTTGATATTGAATTGTTTTGGCTTAAATACATTTTAAAATATACTATAAATGTAAAAATAATTGTCTTGCCAAAACAAAATGTTTCATATTAAACTTCTTTGAATTTTCATTCCACTGGAAACATTGAAATCTTTGATTTTTGTTGCAATCGGGAAGCAAATTTTTTGTGGGGGTGGGGGAATTGTGGTTTTTGATACGCTGTACTCTCTATAATTCCAGACTGCCTTTATATTGCACTTGTGCCTGCTGGTTTAGTTATATATTGTCTGTTTCTTGAACTGTAGAAATTGCTTAGATCTTGCTTTTGTGATGAAGTGAAGCACTCCTGTTTTTCATGTTCTTTCTTTTCTTCTCTCCCTCCTCCCCCATCCTTCTTAATGCATTGGTTTTTTTGTTTTTGTGTTATATGGTAAATTTTTACCTTTAGCTGAGTGTGGTAAGTAATTTCTCCAGACTATATAGAAAAATGGATTTTTTTATGATTTTTAGAAATTCTAAAGTTGCAATATAATGCTATCATGTAGAACTCTTCATTACTCTAAAGGAATGTTTTACCTTTCAGGATTTAAAAACAGATTCAGCCCCCAAAATAAGCAGTGCACAACTTGCACTGAAAGTAAGTGGGAAACTCTGCTAGCTAACTCCAGTGCTGAATTTGGCCCATTCCTTAAATTCATGGAATGGGAAGTGGAATTATTGTCTGGAGCAGCATTCCAGCTGCTTCTTTAGCTTCTTTAATGGTGTGTCTGGTAGTAGCAATAGAAACCTGTTGAAAGACTCCCTCTTTGCATTTAGTCATTTAGGTGAAAGTAAGCTGATATTTCTGCCATGTTTATTTTTTATTAAGTCTGCATATATTTTAATAGCTTACTTTAAAATATAAATATTGCATTTGAAAAATAAAGATGGTTCATGTTGAGTGCCAAGCATTGGTGACAGGCCTTCTAATGTTGGTATGTTTGCATATTTGTGGCAGCTGCTGTCCCCAAAGCTCAAGCATGCATATTAGGGGTAGTCTCAATTCTATATATAATAATGGAAAGTGTTAAGCAACCTAAATACAGGAGTTGCAGCCAGTTACCCTTACAATAGAAACCATTTTATACACATTTATAGATGTAAAATTATGTATTTGTGTAAAATATATATGAAATATAATAACGGTTTAGGGTTAAATTTAGACTATGCTGGGCGATGCCTCTGAAAGGTCTTATACACTAAATTTTCAACCTGTGGTTTGGGACCCAAAATTGGGTTGCCAACATGTTTCAAAGGGTTGCGTGGTAGCTCCTCTGGCTCCTGTCCCTCAAGACTGACTGGGTACTCAGATTTGGCCTAGTCATGATGACAGGGAGTCTAAATAGTCCAAATTTGAGTGAGTGGCACTGCAATGCCATAAGCCAGGTCGCAACTCCACTCACTCCACAATTCCAATTTGGTCCAACCAGGTAGGTGTAGCCAAACCTGAGCAGTGCTGCAGCCCTGGAGGTTGCAACACCGCGAGCCAAGCCCAGCTAGCCCCACAGTGCAGGAGATGCCACTATGGCGGTCAGTGCTGGGCAAGATCCATCCGAATTGCAGGACAGGACACAATTGAAATCACCCCATGGCCTTTCCCCCCAGACTATTTACTGGGTTGTGACCGGCCATAAACATTACAAATGGGTAGTGAGCCCAAAAAGATTGAGGATCATTGCATTAACTAATACCTGGTGTGTTGTGTGATCCACTGCACAGGAGTAGATTTTACGCTTAATGAATATTCTTTTTTGGAAAACCTGAAATTAAATGTGCAAAGTCCTTGGATTAGATCTACTGGATTCTATCAAGATATCTGCCTGAAATCCTGGGATTTTTATCTATGCGACTGCAAATGTGATGCCAGATTGCTTTTGCCTCTCTGGCTAATAATGGTGTTCTAGTTCTGCTCATGTTCTTCCAATATAGTTGCTTTTTGTAAGTGTGTTATTCATTTCAAGAAACCCCTCCAGTTTAGCTGATTGTAATTTTGCTTGTATCCGTTTCCTCCTTGGTTCAAAACTATATTTTATATTTTAGGTAAAACTGCCATTTAATTCACAAAGGATCATTTCACTTTCTAGAAATGACTTTCAGTCATTTCTGAAAATGCACAAATTGACTCCTGAACAGCTGGATTGTATCCATGATATCCGAAGACGAAGTAAAAATAGAATTGCCGCACAGCGCTGTCGTAAGAGAAAACTTGACTGCATACAGAATCTTGAATCTGAAATTGAAAAACTGGTATGTATAGAAAATTCCTTAATGAGATCAGACTCCTCCCTCAAATTAGGTTTTGGTTTTTTGGGGTCAGACAGCTTGGCCAAATGTGGAATAAGTGTGGTTTTAGCTGCCTAACGTTAAGCACTCAACTTTGGAAGTTTTATTCGCGTACAGCACTTTCCTACAGTAATTTAATGTTGCTATACCGATGCTATATAAAATAAAATACTAGGCACTCTATAGATCAAAACAGGGTATATTGTCTTTAAAGTTGCAGTCTAAATAGACACTATGTAGCTGAGTAGCGCCCAAACCGAAAGTTGTGGTATTTAACATAAGCCTTGTTAGTACCATAACTCTTTGTTTGGATTTGTAATCCATATTTTCTTTAATCTATTTTAATGTTTCTTTGGGAGGGGTAGAAACTTTATAGGTTCTTTGAAGAAGCACATTTACTTAAATGATTTAAAAAATCAAACTACAGAATGACTTTTTCTTATTCCCATGACTCCAGAGACAAGGACATATGTAGGTAATTAGTTCCTGAAACAGTGATTCAGTCTGTAATGCAGTTGCTGAGAATTTCCTTATGGAATAATTCGTAAGTTATGATACTCCTTACTGTAACTAGTTGCCCCCACCCCCTAGTGTCTGCTTTCTCACCATAAATCTCAGCTAACGTGTGTCCAAGCTCCACTGTGTCAACTGACATCTCAACCTTGAGTAGCACATAGCTTGGATATATACTGTTGATCTTCGTGGTGTGAGAGGTGACACTTAGCTTGGGCTGGAGTGATGCTTCTTGAGTTTTCTGTGTCCTAAACATGAGCTTCCCTTGTAGAAAGCAGTATTTAAGGCTATTGGAGGAGGAAGAGAGGCAAGGTGGGTCTCAAAGCAGCGAGCAGCTTCTTATCCCAGTAATAAGTTTGCAGTGACAAGTCAGTGTTTGTTTCCTGTGGATCAATTGTAATAGTCTGATAGCCGCAGATTGGGAAGTACTGATGTACGAGGCCATTATTAGATCAGTGCATGGTTCTGCTCCCTTCCCAGGGCAAAGAAACATTCTACTCATGTCAACTTGGAAAAAAACTGTGTAGGAGTCTTGTTCCTTTCCCTTTCCCTTCTGACCTCAAATTGTTAAAATAATAGATATTTTTAAGTTTCATTTGCCATATCTTGAAAAATATTGGCTAACAGGAAAAAGCCATTGTAACTTAATGTTCATATAAATGTTTAAATTAAACCCTAATGTAGAATAATTTGCAACAAGCATATACCCACCTTTTTAGCAGGTTGACCTTAGGTGACCTGTTACCCAATTAAATATAAGGAAGATGATAGGAGAGGATCCAGAATATGGACTTTGAATTGTCTGAGGGAGGAATGCTATTAGCAGCCAAACCTGGAAAGAAGTTTTGAAGAGATCATTGTAACCTAAATGAACTGTTAATTAAGCCAAATCTCAGAAAGATGCTGAACTTGGCCTACACATTCTGCTTGTTAGAATAATTTAGGAAAGGCAGCCACTCTCAAAATACTTGAGATATGTCTGGCAAAGCAGGTATTGAATATTTGCCATAATGTCACTGCAAATCAATATAGAGCGAATAGCGTAAAGAGCTAGTGTTTGTTTTTGTAAATGGACTTAATCTTTCTTATTCAAGGACATACCGTATTTTTCGTCTTATAGGACGCTCTGGCCTATAAGACGCCCCCTCGTTTTTTAATAAAAAATCCGGACCCCCCCCCCCCCCCAAAAAAAAAAAAAAAAAGCGCCTCGCTCTCCCGTCCCCGCCACGCGGGCGGGCTGCCGGGAGCGTCCCGGTTCCCCCCTCCCCGCCGCGCGGGCGGGCTGCCGGGAGCGTCCCGGTTCCCCCCTCCCCGCCGCGCGGGCGGGCTGCCGGGAGCGTCCCGGTTCCCCCCTCCCCGCCGCGGGGAGGGGGGAACCGGGACGCTCCCGGCAGCCCGCCCGCGGCGGGGAGGGGGGAACCGGGGCGCACATTCGCCCTATAAGACGCACCAACTTTTTCCCCCCCCGTTTTGGGGAAGAAAAAGTGCGTCTTATAGGGCGAAAAATACGGTATCTGTTGCACAATGTTTTTGTAAAATAGCACGGTATTTACTTGAAATACCTTAACCAGAAAAAACCAATATAAACTAAAACTGCATGCAAAACTGATTGGATGCTTTCACTAACTTTCTTACATAGGTGTAATAAAATCTGAACTGAGGGTAGATGTTGGTCTCTTTTCAGTTCCCCACATATTTTCCCCTTAGAGGGTAATATTGATTTAATGCAGTAATTGCATTTAAGTATAGGAGCCCTAAAGCTCTTGCAGCAAGAAAATCAATCTGAGTACAACTTATCTTCATTTCATCATATTTCAGTTTTGTTTCTTTTGAATAGAGTCCATATGGCTGCTGCTCTTTTAAGTGCTGGTAAATCCCACCTGGCCTTGATCAGAGATTTCTGATGGCAGTATTCATTCAAACTGCACTATCGTGCCCTGCACCAAGCGTATATAGGTCTGTACAGACAACCCTCAGTTCCTTCTTAACTACTACTTCCTGAGACAATGTCAGCACACCTGTTTCACTATTGATGTGCTTATTGCCTTTTCTTCCAATTTAGTTAGCGTTTTTTAGTGTTTCATTAGTGTAGATGTCATTTTTATTTTATTTTGTTGTTTTGAGGTTTTGAGTTTTACTTCTACCCCTCTTGAGGGAATCCTCCTTTTTCTCCATTGTGGAATTATGCCAAAGTCATTAGGATTTAAACATTGCCTCTCATGCCAGGAAGCTATCCCAGTTAGTGACAGACATTCCCAGTTCATTTGCTGCTTGGGGAATGTGGGGAATGCAATCCCCCAGAAATGTTGTCTTTCTGCAGCCCTTAAGAGTAAGATTCTGAAGAATCAGGAGATCAGGCTTAAACTGCTCATGATGGAGCTGTCTCTTCACCCTGCCTCGGATATAGATCTGGAACCCTCCTGCCCCATACGCCAGCTTCCCAGTGAGCATCATGCTCCATCTATTTCAGCACTATCCTAATCCAGGGCTTGAAAGACAAATCATTTAAAGGGACTGGGAAAGCCTCTAAGAAGAGTTCTTCACCTAGGAAAGCTATTGCCTCAGAGATCTCAGTCTCTGCAAAAGTTGACTATTTTGGAGCCCACAGGTCATAGTTTCGGTACCGTTGAGGCTCCAGGCTCCTCTAATACGAGTAGTGCTCCCAAAATCTGAGCTCATTGAGGAGCCACTGTTCCAAACTGGTTTTGGTACCTAAACCATCTCCAGTACAGTCTTAAGCTCAACCTGAGAAACAGGCCCCACTTTCGGTTCCTACAACTCACCCAGTACTGCAAGAGTTTAGGTACTCCAGTGACCCAGTGTCTCCCTTCTTAATGGGTTGTGTGTGCCTATTGGTACCAAAATTGTCACAGTCATGGGAATTACAGCTTTCAACCATCTCCTTCCTCACCAGTTTCTGAGCTAGGCAGAGCCCCCCCTTCAATGATGATGAGGACTTCTCATCAGACTCTCGCATTTCAGTGCATGGGGGATCCCTGCCTGACGGCTGCAGAGAGAGGGACTACTCAAGTGAGACCTACGCAGGCTCCTGTGCCTTGGTTTGACCAACAGTCGATGTCACCACCTTATGATCCTCTTCAATGGTGATATTAACCCCTTGGGCTGCCTACTAGCAGGAATTCTTACAAGCTTCTAGTCTGTCTTATCTGAAGAGGCGGTGTCCTGTGCCATCTGTTCCTCCTCAGCCTCCTCAGTTGCAGGAAGAAATATTTGAGCAAGATGTCATAGTGGCTAAGATAGCTACACCACAAACTAACATCTCCTGTTTCCCAGGTGAGGCAGTGATGCCTCCCTGACCCTTCATGGCCAACTACTTTTAAACAATTTCAGGACTTAATGGAATAGGTTGCTTACTCATCGCATATTGTCTTAGAGGTCTGAGAGTTTCAGCACAAATTTCTGGACATTTTGCAGATGTTACCTTCTGTGTGGTGGGCCTTACCCATTGAGTTTCTCATGGATCCTTCTAAAACCATGTGGTAGACTCCAACAATAGTTCCACCCATGTGCAACATTGATAAGTATTTTATGTACCAGGCAAGGATTCTGAACTTTTCTTATCCTTTACCTAATTCCTTGGTAGCTAAAGATGTAAATGAACATGACAGATGGCAGCATGCTAAATTGACCACTTACAACAACAATCAAAAACTCCTTTATCTTTTTGGTTATAAAGCTTGCTCATCTGTGACCTTACAGTTCAGGATCACAAATTATCAAGCCATTATTGCAAAATATGATCATATTAGTTATTCAGCATTCACCAGAGTCACTGAACATCGTCCAGCAGAATATTGTGATCACTTCTAGGCCAGCGTAGACAAGGATCCTCTTATACGCAGTTCACTCCATCTCCACTGCTGTCATGATGCATGTGGCATGTTGGCTTCAACTCTTTGGATTTCCAAGAAGGTCCAGAATGCTGTTGAGGATCTCTCCTTTGATGGACTGAAGCTCTTTTCTGACACCACTGACGACTTGCCATACATGTTGAAACATTGCAGGGCCAATTGAAGGATTCTGAGATCGGTACATCTGCAAACAAATAAGATGGTGCAAATGGTGCAGTGATCCCACTCTGCCCAACTTTAAGAGTTCCACAGATGTGCCAAGCCTCTCAGGAAGAGGGCTAGGCTTTATAAGAGACCACCCACTACATCTGCTTTGGCCACTCAAATATGTTTATCATTGAAATGTCAATTTGATGGACTAGTCAAGACTTGGGAACCGTGCTGTGTTTTGATCCTTCAGTTAAGCCGGTTGACCCACTTTCCTTCCTTTGTTAACAATCTCTCTTGATTTCAACCAGCATAGGAGTGGATTACATCCCATCCAGGCAAACTGGAGTTAGAGATTATAACATCAGATTACTCCATGTGGAGTACGTCTATCACTCAACCCATTTCCTTTCGCTATCCCATCTCGGGGACCCCTTGCACAAATACAGGAAATCATCTCCCTCCTTTGATTAGGAGTGATAGAACCAGTTCTATCTCAGCACAGCTGAAGGGTATTTTATGGTCCCACAAAAAAATGAGGGGCGGTGGAGTGGAGACTGTCAAACATCGTTATCACAGCATAGAAGTTCAGGGTGGTGATTCTGGCAGCTCTGATTCCATCAGAGGATTGGCTTTCAGCCCTCAACCTTCAGGATGCCTATTTCCCTATGCAGTTCATCCATCTCACAAGAGATTCTTTTGCTTACAATGGGTGAGGACCCCTTCCAGTATTAGGTTCTTCCTTTTGGTCTTTACTTGGCTCTGAGGATAATCTCCAAGGTGTTGGAAGTTATCTCTCCCTACCTTTTGTCGACTGGGGACAAAAGCTTTTCCATATCTTGTTGATTATAAGAACAGCCTTTGATAAGTCAATGAAGTTTTCAGCTGTAAAGACAGCATTGTCCCTGGTCCTCAGGTTAGTTGAGCCTCCAGCTCAACATCAAAGTTTTGTTCGGCACCAGTACAAAAAGGTTAGAGTTCATAAGAGCTTCCTTAAATGCTGTAACAATTGGACAGGAACAGATTCATGTCTATCAAATCTAGTGAAAGAGATTCAAATAAGCCCATAGACATCCACAAGCCAATTGTATTCAGTTACTGGGATACATGGCAGCTTGTGCCTTGTGACACAGCCTGCCAGATTATATCTCCACTGCTTCCAGGGGTGAGCCAGAACCATTTATACTCCAAATAGACCAGTCTAGACAAACTGGTGTTGGTCTCTCAAAAAGATGGGACTTCCTCAGTTGATGGAAGGATCCCCACAACATCTGTGTAGGTGTTCTATTCCTTCAACATCCTCAGTTCGTTCAGCATCCTCCAATCATTACCATAGCAGATTGTGCTTCCCATCCTAGAAGACTCTTTAGAGATGCACAGTATTCAGAGCAGGTGGTTTATGCAAGAAGCTCATTTACACATCAGCCTCCAGGAGCTGAAGGCGGTCAGGAATGGCTGCTTATACTTTCTGCCATTAATCAAGAGCACATCCATCAAAATGATGACAGGCATTGTATCCTGCATATTGTATATCAACCAGCAAAGAGGTGGGCAGAGATTTTGTTCTGGATCACGGCCTGCATCCGCTACCGCTATGAGCTAGCAAAAGTGCCTCTACCAGCAATAGTCAAGGTGCACTCAACTAGAACACAAGCATCAGCAGCAGCCTTCCTGCTCCAGTGCTACCTAGTCATCTGACCACATGTTTACGTCCCATTATGCACTTATCCAATAGACCCGGGACTATGCTGGCTTCGGCAGAGCAGTGCTGCATGCAGCAAGACCGTGAACTCCAAGCCCACCTCCATTGACACTGCTTGTGAGTCACCTAGAATGGAACCAATATGAACAAGCACTCAACGAAAAAGGTTACCTACCTTTTTGTAACTGTACTTCTTCTTTGAGTGATTGCTCATATGCATTCCAGTTAGGTGTGCATGCGCCACGTGCACACCTAACTGGAATGGATATGAGCAACACCTCTCGAAGAACAACAGTTACAGGTAAGTAACCTCGTTTTCGAGATGTGTTGCCTCCTGTCTATTCCATTACCTGTCGTCATGTCTGCCTTTCTGTCTGAGTCGCTGGCAAGAAGGAACTGAGAGGGCATAGGCCGACGGTGCTTGATATATGGATGCATGTGCGCGGCACTTGGGAGACGTAACTGCTGACTGAATGGGTACCGCTAAGGCAAAAATCTTCAATTGTGTGTGGGCACACGCACACCTACAATGGAATGGACATGAGCAACACATCTCAAAGAAAAGATAGGGACGTTAACACAGGACATCCTCCCTTTGTTACAGTGGTCTTCCAAGACAAAGTATTGTTACAACCACATGCAAAATGTTTATCTCCAAGCTATTGTCTGAATTTCATCTCAACGAGCACTTACTGACTTCACTGAACCAAAAATAGCTCTGTGCCCACTATAAGTGCCACTGTAAGTGCCCAGGCAATCTGGATTGACTGAATCCACTGGCTAGGATGCTTACCAGAGTCCATGGTACTGTTACTTGAAGTGATCTAGTGTCCAGTATACACAACATTAGGTGATCCATACTGTTGTTGGGTCGTTTAGTTAAGTGCCAAAATCTTGGCTTCATATCATGTGCTACTTGCATGAAGTGGTCCAGAAGCAGCAAAAGTGATATCTGGATCCATGTGGGGTGACAGTCTGGTGCCAAGGATCTTGCATAACTGACTGTAGTGAGAGCTGCAATTGCCGGGAAAGTCCTGCTGGGACCTTGTAACTCTGGGCTGGAGTCTGCTTAGTTTCTCTGTGAGAGTGCCTCCCCCACACATTCTGCTCCCATGTAGAAGCAGTGAAAAGCTGAACATGCTCAATGTGGATGAAATTTTCGGATCTCTTTATAATTGTGAAGCTCTTAACAAGTCTCTGCTGAGCATGTAAACGGAGGTTAGTCTTTGAAAAATAACTTGGCCAAACTTCAGCAGACTTTCATGGAGTCAACAAATATATATCCCTTGCATATGGGGAACCTCCCCTTTCATGATCAATTTAAAATCTGTTACAAAGCATGATGGTACCAGAGCTTCTCCATTAAGAGATGACTTTTTGTTTTGTTTTGTTTTTTACCCTGACAAAAATTTTCCCCCTAATTTCATTTTTAGAAACTGCTACATTGTTTTTGCTAAAGCTTTTAAAATAGCCCACTTCAGTCTGAGGAAGATTTAAAAAACAAAACAAAACTTTAGTCCAAACTGTTTGGCAAAGTACTAAGTGGTTGAAAACAGTTGCATCTAAAGAGAGTGCTGCTATCCTGATCTTCTGTCTTAAACATCAGAGTATTCATGTCTGTATGTAGACTTATTCCTTAACAGGGTAACTGGGTTGATACCTAAAGGTGGTGTCATGTCATAAGACTCCAAGGAGGAAATCTCTGCTACATCCAAACAATCTGTATTATGTAGCATCTAAGCAGTCTATCTTGACTCCTTAATCAAGGACAGTTTACCGCTCTCATGTGCCCATCCCTTTGGCTGTAAGTTGTTGCACATTCTAAATAATTGATTGGACCCTTATTAAAACAGGTGGAGGGTTACAAAGCACTTTAGAACTGTACCCCCCACACTCCCAGTCTCTCTTCAGGGCCAGTCTCACTCTAATTCAAAAAGTTCAGTCTCTGTTTATAGTTAGGGCCATAACAGAACTACCCCCTCAACATTGGGGATTCTGTCATGTTTTCTCATTCCAAAGTTGAGGCCTCAGACCTATCGCAGATTTGCAAAATCTCAGATACATTTTTAAAAATGGTATGTTTATCGTAGCATCATTTATATTCTCCCCATGCCCCAGTGATTGGTTTCCTGCTCTCTAGTTAAAGGATGCCTACTTCCATGTGACCATTCACCAGAGCCACAGGAGACTTTTATGATTCATTATAGTAGATGTTGATTCTCACTTTATAGTTCTTCCCTTCAGCTTGTTGTTAGCACCTCAAGTCTTCACAAAGTGCATCACAGTGGTTGAGGCACATCTCAGAAAAGTGGGTGTTTACGTGTACCCATTATCTGGACAAATGGTTGGTTTGAGGTCAATCCGGACAGCAAATGGAGATTGGCTCTTTCTCATGGCTGTCTTTCTCTTTTGCAGTGGTCCTGTTGATCAACAAAAACAAGTCGTTCTTCTCACTGTACAGAGAATCAGATTCATAAGAGTGGTTCTAAATTTTCTCACAACCAGAGTGTATTTACCAGGTTTCAGACAGTAGTAAACTTGTGCAAGAATTTCTAGACACATCCATGTATAACAGTGAGGAATTGCTTGAGCCTTCTAAGTGAGATGGCGTCTTGTGACTCAGCATGACTGACTTTTCCTCCGAGTCACGCAGAGGAGGCTGAAGTCAGTCTACTGTCCTTCTAGTGAGCTGCTGGACATGCAGACTCAGACCTGCAGATGTTTGTCATACCTTGATTGGTAGATTACCCTGCTAATTTGTTCAGAGGAGTTCCCCTTTCCCCAAGTCTGCTCTCCCTCACGGTGGTCACAGATGTTTCATCTCTTGGATGTGGGGCTCAAGAAAAGGGCTTTTCAGACTCGGGGAGTCTGGTTAGGATCTCTCTCTCTACCCCTTGTAAATGTCTGAGAGCTTTGAGCTATTTACCTGGCCTGTCTGGTATTTCTTCCACACATCAGAGGATATATGGTACAAGTACTTACAGACAACAACACTGTTCTATTTGAAAAAGCAGGGAGGTACCAGATCAGATCCCCTTTACCAAGAGGCAGTGAGCCTTTGGACTTTATATTCAAGAAAAGCATCTAACCTCCTGGGGGTCCAACACTGTATGGTGGACCACCTTATCAGAATGTTCAGCTGAGATCACGGATGGTCCCTCAAACCTGACATGATATAAAATGCATTTTTCAGACTTGGAGAATGCCAGCAATAGACCTCTTAGTCATCAAACAGAACAGGCAATGTCACCTTTTTTGGTCACAGCCTTTATCAGATGCCTTCCTACTGTGCTGGAAGGGACAGCTTCTGAATACTTCCTCCATCCCCATGGTACCAAGAGTATTGTGCAAACTCTGACAGGATCATGCCATTCTAATTTTAGTAGCACCTCCTGGTCTTGACAGCATTGGTTCTTGGACCCATTGAATCTCTGATTCAGATCACATACTGTCCCCCAGGTCTCAGACATATTTTCATAGAACTATGGCCAGACGCTGCATCCAAATCCTCTCAGCCTATGCCATGACTACTTGGATGCTTAGTGGTTAATTCCCCAAAAAGTTGTTTGTTCCTTTGGTGTTCAAAACATATTCTTAACTGTAGCTGGAAGCCTTCTACCAGATATACTTGAGGATATGAAAAGGTTTTCTGTGTAGTCCCAATAGAGAGCCTGTAAAGGAGAAGTACCTCCCTTGCAGTTTATTCTGGATCCCTGCTTTACCTAATGGAAAAGGTCTCTGTCAGTTGTCTGAGAGTTCATTTGGTACCTGTCTCTGTATTCCATCCTCCAGTAGAGAAGAAAGATCTGGTGTTTTCCAACCCCATGGCTCTTAGATACCTGAAAGAATTGGGCAAGCTTTTCCCTCCTTTTAAGAGGCCCCATGCCATTTTGGAATCTAAATTTGGTTGTGTCAGTGTTGGTCGGCCTGCCTTTTGAGCTTATAACTGTGTTCCTTTTTTCATATCTCAGTGAAGGTAGCATTCTTGGAGGCTGTTACTTGAACCGGGAGGGTAGTAGAACTTCAAGCTTTGGTTACTGGCCCTCCTTATATGATAAAGTTAATTTGAAATCATACCCTAAATTTCTCACTTTAGTGTTGGATTTTCGTCAAAATCAGCCTACATACACTTATCAACTTTTTTTCCCCGAAACCTCACTCATAAAGATGAGGCAGAACTCTGTACTTTGGATATCCGTAGGGCATTAACCTTTTATCTGGTGGAATTAGATATTTTAGTCTATCTCTGCAATTATTCATCCTTGGCTGACAGAATAAAGGGGCAACTGGTCTCTTTGCAGATGAACTCCTTCTGAATCTCCTTTAGTATTCATCTGTGTTATATCGCTAAGGGCTTGTCTACATTAACATTTAGTTTGTGGCATGCTGCTGTGTGAATCTATCTTGCACTAGCCTTGTGGACCCTTAACAGTTCATGAATGCACTTTGATCAGTCCTCTTTCAAAGAGGGTTGCTGCATAACCCCAGAGTGCTCATGTGCTGCCCCAAAATGTATCACTGTGGGAGAAAGATATCCTGTTTTGTCACATTAGTGTGCACATGTGAAGTGGAATGGACATGTGCAACACATCTCAAAGAACACCAGTTACTGAACAGGTTTGTAATCATTTTATCTTCTACATTAGCCCTTGTCTTCCCTTCAGTCTCCCAGTTTTTGTAAATTCACTCTTGCATTATGTATGTAATTAGTTTGTAAAGTCATCTGACCAGGGACATTCGTCTGTCTGTCTGACAACCGAACATGCTTATGGATGGTCAGCAAATGAATACAATAACCCAAATGTTCAACCAGTATCCTCACGTAATCTATTTCAGCAGGGTATTTTCTGTACTTGGGTATAGCAACAGAAGTAGTACCAGTATCCTCATGTCCATTATTATTTCACCCTCTGTTTAAGTTCTCCACAGTTGTTACACCATTCCAGACAGTATTTTGAAACTATATAGACAACTGGTTGTCAGAGAGGATATTTTGGTTAGGATTACAGAGTGCTCTGCTTTATCCATCTATGCTCACTACATATTTTCCCCAGTTCCATTTGCACAACAGTCACAAAGGCTATTGGAGTCACTGGCCCTGAAAAGGGAAGTGGCAAGGAAGAAGACATATGTTCCCCAACTCAGAAATATTTACTTACACAAAGTGGAAGGAGAGGGACAGTACCACAGAGGTGTACACTACTGTGTGAAATCTGGATTTAATCTTGTCTCTTGGAATACTGGCCTCGGTAAGAGTATAGTGTCTGGAATTAAATGTTTAATTTGTTAATGTAAGTACTTAGGTAGATCACAACCATTTAGCAATTTTATTAGTAATTGCCTAAAATGTGGTATCTTAATTACATGACTGTACTGATGACTAATTTTGGCATGTATATGCAATATATTGCATAAGAATTAGCTTCTTTCACTTATGGGTTCTATTTTTCAAGTAACATCTTAATTTTTCTGCTGTCAAGTTTTGAGGTCTTTAAACACTTTTCCAAGAATAAATTAAAATTAGTGCCACCTCACAAATAGCATTTGAGGAATCATAAGGTGATGGTATAAATTGTACAAGGGTGGAATTCTTTATTTGCAAGGCTTTTTTCCTAGTTCAGTCTCCACATGACCACTCTTCAGAACCTTTATAGAGGAATTTGATTATAGGTAGAATTGTGCAAAAGAGTTCCAATGAAATATGACCCCAGAACTTCATTGCTTTGGATTGATCTAAAAGATTACATTCTAAAAGCCTGAAATTTATTTTCAGAAAATGTGAATTTTTTTGAGAATGTAAGTCCTTCACACATTGTCGTGGCATCACTTTTGATACTTCATTATTTTGTTCAGGTGAAAATAGTTTTAATTTAAATGTAAAAAGGTGAAGTTTTGCACAGTTCAAATCAAAATCCTCTTTGCAAAAAAAAACTACGCTTCAGTCTTGCTTTTTATCATTACCTTAACACATCTTTTCCAAGATAAACAAAATATACATCTGTTGGATTCAATATTTGTTTCAGGTTTGGTGAAGAGTAGAGCTAACCTTTTAATGTCAGAGCTCTAAAATTTACAGAGTCAATATCCATGTGTCTTTTTGCAGCAAAACGAAAAGGCGAGCTTGCTAAAGGAGCGAGATCATATTTTGTCAACGTTGGGAGAGACAAAGCAGAATCTGACTGGACTTTGCCAGCAAGTATGTAAGGAAGCAGCATTGAGTCCTGAGCAAATACAGATACTTGCAAAGTATTCCACCTTGGATTGTCCACTTTCACTTTTAGTTTCTGAGAGAGAACGAACGGCTCCTGATAGCAAGCCTGTGATCCCATTGTGTATAGAATTACCAAGTGGGCTTTCAGGTGCTGTATCGGCCAGTGAACAGAGTTCTTGCTATCCGTTTGTAAGAGGCACGTCTGATACCGCTTATAATCAAGTGCAGGAACTGTGTCCAGTTTCTATGAAAACATCGGAGAAAACTTTACTTGTGGAACAATGTGGACAGGGTGGTGCTATCACAGATTTCTGTCAGCAGATGACTGACAAATGCACTACAGATGAATAAATCTGTTTTGTGATTACCAACCTCAACCTTATGAGATTTAAATTAAGGGTTTCAGCATTATTATAAAATGCCTTAAGTGAAGGGGAAGGCAAAACTTTATATTTTGCAAGTGCATTAACTAGTATCTGTTCATCTACATTACTCAGCAGACCTTTGGGTTTGTTTTACATAATTTTGGGGTTTGTTTTATGTAATTTATGTAATTACATCACTCTTAAGAAATGCGCCCATCTCTAAAAGCTTGTACAAGTTCTCAGCCCTTAAGTGAAAACAAATGGGATTACTTATAGTTGGATTAGGATACCAGCATCATGATGACTAGTGGAGTACTAGAACTACTTCCCTGATTTTGTGGCATCTCGACCCCAGATACTCTTTCAAAAATCTATTCTTGTTGTACAGTGACTTGCTAGCAGATGATCTTGTGCTTCCCTGTGAAATGTCTCATATGAGGGTCAGAAAACAAAGTATTTTGAAAAACTAAGATGGCTTATAAATGTTATTGGGAACAGTGAAGATGTGTTTGAAAATAACTTTTAATCAGGATACCTTTATGGGTAAACATAACTTTCAGTGCATTTTCAATGGCTTGTATTTTAATTCTAACCTTGTACAAAAAGAAATGAGCCAGTCGGTTTTGGTCATTACTTTATTATGTAAAGAATAAACCCAATCTTTAAAATAAGACAAATGGGGGGGGGGGGGGAATAATCCCTGCTGTAGGGTTTTGGGGGGAGGGGCGGGGGGGTTGGGCCTTGTGTTAGAGGCAAATTGGTGTACAAATAATCCTTCACTGTTTAGCTGCTGTTCTGATACCAGACATTTTAAGTACCGAACCTCACAACAGAAAAAAAATATTTTGTTGGTTTACATAACAAAACATAGAAGAATCTTGTACAAGCCAATGGAATTCTTCATTTTCTACCTCAGTGTACGTTAACTTTTTTATCTTTGTGTGCATGTATGCAAGATCTTTCGTTCCAATTGCGACTGTAAATATTGGCTTTGCAGGTTTATCTTGTTTTATGGTGAGACAGAATTTTTGCCTCCAGGATACGAAAACATAATTCTTTCTGGTAAGGTGCTTGGTTTAAGCTCTCTATATAGCTAATTTAGCATTAATAAGATTTATATTATAAAAGTGTATTATGAACCATTGGCCAAATATAAGAGTTGACAAATCTCAACAGTACTTCTAATAACTAGATGTAATACAAGTAAATACACTACCTCATATCCAAGTGATTTCAAGTTCATTCAGATCTATATAGTTATATATTTGTTTTTCAGGATGAAGAATTTTTATTAATGTTGCATAGCATTGTGATATATGCAAGCTTAAAATAACTGAACTTTAGAAAAAAGTACTACTCCAATACAACTTGATGTGGGTTCTACTGGTTGTGGATATCTTTTCCCTTCAGATTATTGAGGAGACTTTTAAAAAATGACTAGCATTTATATATTGTGACTTTATAATGTATTTACTTATGAGGATCACGCTATCTCTTCTCCAGCAAACCACTAGCCCTCTTATCCCAATGCCCCATGATTAGTCCGTTTTGGCACCACATTCTTCTAGTTGCGTTAACAACTTAGGACCCTTTATATAACATTCTACAGTAGGTGGTATTCTAAAACTGCATAATACAATGAATTGAGACTAAATCATGGGCTTGCAACTTCATAGTCATTTTTATCAACAGGAATTATGTATTTTTAAAAACCCTTTGGTTGGGCTGTGTGAGGCTGGCCAGGGTCTTGCACATATCTAGTGACCCAAAACACCAACTGTTGGGACTGGGGGTTAGCAGTGACCACTACTTAAGTCCTAAGGCTAGAATAGCAGCCACAGAGGTGCTGTGCTACATTGCTGCCACCTGTTCACAGGTTGGTGTTTGAATTCTATTCCACAAACCCTCATAATTCCCAGTGCAAAACCAGCAGCTCTGGTTTTGCCTGCAGTATGGTGAAATTCATCCTGTGTGCTTAAACTTCAACATTTTTCTAATGCCAGCCTGGTTTGAAAAGTTTGAGGTAGTTTATTGCCTAACCAGCTGCATCTAAATATATTTTTGATTATTTAATACAATAGACCTACAGATTGCATGTGGACTTCTATAGGCTACATCATCAACTTGCTAAAGTTAAGAATGAATGGCAATTTTATGATACAGGATTCTCAGGTAAATATTATTTATTTCAGTTGAGATATTCAATTTTGAACTTGTAAAAATACTTCAAGGCATGTTTTAAAATACCTTTTAAATTTGTTGGGCAAGATATCGTAAAGCCTTATCAGTAAAATGGCATAGTGTAAAAAAGTGAAATAATTACAACTGATTTTGTATCTTTCATAATCCAATATTTTCTAAAACTACAATAAAGCCACTGTCCTTTCTAAAAAGGCTTTTCTTTTTTATGTACATCTCTTGCAGTGTAAAGCTAATGTTTACTGATACATTATTCATTTATTTAGTACTACTAAAATTGATCTCTGGAAACAATAGCAACATTATTTATACAGTTTACAAACTCCTGAATAATATTCACAATAGCAAATATTACTGAAGTGGAATAAAGTTTAGAAAAGTTTGATATTGATGGTGTCCTGTGTTTTGAGGGTTTCCTATGGACTTTTTTTTTTTTTTTTTAAACACTTTTGGATTTTGCAGTTTGTTGGTGGTGATGGGGGAAGGAAAAAAAGGAACTATCCTTGACCTGTAAACCGATTTAGATTGTTCTGAAACTCAGGGCAGTTACCATTAAGACTAAATTTATCAATTTTTGTGAAGGATTATATTGTCTGAATTCTAGACTAAGTTAAACAATGTTCTGCTAATGTCACAAGAGGAAAGAAAATACAACGCTAGAGTTGATTATGGTAGTTTTAAACCAGTTTTATTCAATGCAGCTAGTGTATGGTTTATATCTATTGCGCTCATACATGGAGAGGAATATCATTCTCTATCAACTTGAAGAAAATTTACGTGCTGCTTCAATGGGAGAGCCACTGTCAATTTTTAGAGTAAGTCCATTTTTGTTGCATTTGAATATTTTTGCAGTTTGAGTATAATATTTCAGATATAGTGATGTGCAAATCAGAATTTGGACATCTGTTCTTTGACTAAGTACAGAATGACATTTAATGATACTATTTCCAAGATTGCTTAAATGCGTTGGATCCCAGTCTTTTTTCATGAATTAGGATTTTTTCAATACAGTAAAAGTTCACTACAGAAAAGCTAACCTCTCAGTTAAAACGAGTACATTACATTGAAATTCTTGTAATAATTCTTTATCTCGCTGACACTTTTTCTGAAGATAGAACATTTGGCAAATATGACACTAGATAGGCCGGACCCCTGTTCCCTAGAAGTTGTCCAACAAGGGAACAATGGACAATGATCAATAACTAGAAAAGGGTCCAATTTCATCCCTAACATATGCAGATACAACTCCATTGAAGTAAGTGTGAATTTGGCCCCTGGAATTAATCTGCCTGATTTTAAATTTATTTTTTCTTGTATGTTTGCCTCTAACTAAACTGTTATAAATGGCTTGAGAGAAGAGTTTAATCTGAACTGTGACAGATGACAGAATTACTTGTATTCAAGTTCCCTTAAACAACAAAAGAATTGAGGAATAAAATAAAAAACAATAGCAGATCCAGAATTTTTATGGAGTTAAAGTACAATCCATTATCACTCTAGCACAGGGGTGGGAAAACTTTTTGGCCCGAGGGCCACACTGGGGTTCAAAATTGTGCACCCTCCCCCCCCACCCCACGTGCTTACCTGCTGAGCTGGGTGCTGGACCTGTGGCTTGCAGCGCTCCGCCCAGCCCCCGGGCTGGGAGCATGGGGCCCCGTACCCAGTTCGGGAGCGCGGGCCCTGCACCCTGGGCCGGGAGCGTGGGGTGCGGTGCTGGCCGTGGGCCCGCTGTCCTGGGCTCTGGGTGGTGCACCCGGCTGGCCGCGGGCCTGCAGGCCGTAGTTTGCCCACCCCTGCTCTAGCAGTACAGACCTCCAAAGGCAAAACTGAAGCCTTTGATCCACCTTGGAATCAAGTGATATATTTTTTTTTTAAAGGCTTGGTATAACAAATGGATGTTAGCTAATTCTGATGTTTATTAAAACTGTAGCAAAACATGCTGATTGACGAGCAAAATAAATTATTCAATTTCCCAGCAGGTTATCTAGTAGAATATTCTTAAACATTACTGTAAGAGGGGTATCCTGATCCCTATGCTCCTGAGTACAGAGATCAGGGCTCTTATATGCCAGACCAACAAAACTTTAACTGCTCCCCAGCTAAGTTAAGTCCTTCTCCCCCACACCCCAACCTTGCCAGCTGGGAGATTGGGGTTACCCAATGCTGCCACCATTCGGGTGTACTTCCAAAACCTTGGAGGGGCCCCCGAACTTCCCCACCCTAACTTTGTCCCCCTCCCCGAGGGCCAGAGTCAGACACCTGGAGGCGGTCACCTCCTCCCTCCTCTCTTCTCGTTGGAGAGAGACGTTCCTCAGCTTCTACCCCGAGCTGATCTTTTACCTACCCCCCCCCCCCACCACCACCACCACCTTTCCCCCTCTCTTCCCAACCTGGAAGCAAAGGAAGCCTTAAGGGAAGTAAACCACACGCTTTATAACTAACAAGATTTAATAAAGAAAAAAAATTATAGAACAGAGACATAGTACAGCTTACAATCTAGAATTCTCTACTTCTTATCTGAACTGGATAGGGACACCTCAGATAGGCACAGGCTTAATGCAGAATCAGAATTACTTACATTTAGCTAAGTAGAAATATAAGAAGGAAACGCTGAGCGAGTTGGGGGGCTGTTGTAGTGGGGTGGAGGGGGGAGAGAGCTGAGCGAGTGCGGGGGGGCCATTGGAGGGGGGTGAGATTTAAAAAATTTTCGATACTTACCTGAGGGGGGAGAGAGCTGAGCGAGTGCGGGGGGGCCATTGGAGAGGGGTGAGATTTAAAAAATTTTCGATACTTACCTGAGGGGGGAGAGAGCTGAGCGACTGCGGGGTCCGTTGGAGGGGGGTATTATGACATCATAACTGTCACAGAGAACAGCAGCTGTTAACCTGCTGCCCAGCTGATGTGAATGGGCTTTAAAGAATTTCACCCCTGGGGGGCGTCAGAGGTGAGATTTGAAAAATTTGACTCTTACCCTGATTAGGACCCTAAAGCCTATAACTGTACCAAATTTCAAGTCTCTAGCTCAAACGGTGTGGAAGGAGTAAGGCAGCATACATACATGCACGCATGCACCATTTGACTTTTATATATAGACTAGCATAAGTGCCCGGCGTTGCTCGGGTCAGTCGGAGGTGGGGAGGGGGCAGACAGTTGACACCCCCTGACCAACCCCAACACCCACCCCTCACCCACCCCGACACCTTCCCACCCCCCCTGACCAACCCCAACACCCCCCGGCTCACTTACCCCCTGACCAAACCCGACAACCCCACCTGACCCCCCCGACCAAACCCGACAACCCCACCTGACCCCCCCGACCAAACCCGACAACCCCATCTCATCCCCCGACCGAACAGTGTATTTAATAATCTGTGTGCTACACAGTGCACCGTGAGCCGGAGGGGTGTCGGGTTTGGTCTGGGGGGGTGGGAAGGTGTCTGGGAGGGTGAGGGGTGGGTGTTGGGGTTGGTCAGGGGGTGTTGCGGTTGGTGGGGGGGGTGAGGTGGGGGTGTTGGGTTCGCTTGGGGGGATGAGGTAGGGGTGTGGGGTTCGGTCGGGGGTAAGTGAGGCGGGGGGGTGTCGGGTTTGGTCTGGGGGGGTGGGAAGGTGTCGGGGTGGGTGAGGGGTGAGGTGTTGGGGTTGGTCAGGGGGTGTTGCGGTTGGTGGGGGTGTGAGGTGGGGGTGTCGGGTTTGCTTGGGGGGGTGAGGTGGGGGTGTCGGGTTCGGTCGGGGGGTAAGTGAGCCGGGGGGTGTCGGGTTTGGTCTGGGGGGGTGGGAAGGTGTCTGGGGGGGTGAGGTGGGGGTGTCGGGTTCGGTCGGGGGGTAAGTGAGCCGGGGGGTGTCGGGTTTGGTCTGGGGGGGTGGGAAGGTGTCTGGGGGGGTGAGGTGGGGGTGTCGGGTTCGGTCGGGGGGTAAGTGAGCCGGGGGGTGTCGGGTTTGGTCTGGGCACCCACCCCGACACCTTCCCACCCCCCCAGACCAACCCCGAGCCCCCCCCCCGGCTCACTTACCCCCCGACCAAACCTGACACCCCTACCTCACCCCCCAAAGGAAACCCAACACCCCGACCTCACCCCCTGACCGAACCAGACACCCCCACCTCACTTACCGTCCCACCAAACCCAACTCGGATCCGTCGCGGGGGGAGGGGGGGCAGAGCCGAGGGATTCCGGGGACCTTCGCAGGTGGGGGGGGGCACAGAGCTGATGGATTCCGGGGTTCCGTTGGGAGGGGGGAGGGGCAGAGAACTGAGGGATCTCCGGGGTTCCGTTGGAGGAGGGAGGGGTGAGCTGAGCGAGTGCAGTGTCTGTTGGAGGGGGTATTATGACATCATCACCACCTAACCGCCCAGCTGATGTGATTGGCCCTGAAAGACTTTCACCCCTGGGGGGCATCAGAGGTGAGATCCCAAAATTTTTCGACCCTTACCAGCATCTAGACCCCAAGACCCCTAACTGTACCAAATTTCAAGTCTCTGGCTCAAACGGTGCGGGAGGAGTTCGCTGTCATACATACATACATACATACATACATACACCACTTGACTTTTATATAGATAGATAGATATACATGCTTTAAAGCAACATTGAAGTGTCCACTCCGTATATTTAAATATAATTTCATTGGAAAAGATTTCAGTTCATAGTCTACAATGATGCAACTGTTCTGGCAGTCATTTCCCTATAGACAACTGCATCACCTTGTCTTAATTTGTAGAATAATGTTTATTGCCTTGCTTTATTCTAGCTGCTTCCTGCCTTTGTACCAGCCAAGAAGAAACACCTGAAGAAAATTGTCTAGCAAACCCAACCAAAAACTAGTATACAATATAGGGCTTCAGTGTTAAATCCACTAATGTATCTATATGCATATTTATAAAGTTCCCATCCCCATAATATAACCATTACTAAATTCTTCTATACCTTAATAGAGAGACTGCCTAATGGACATCTCCCTCCCATTCACCTTTACATAGACTACTTCCACCTCCTATTTGCAATTATAACACTGCGCATTAAACTAGTTTACACCCCTTCTGTTATAAGCAAATATTTACAATAAACAAACATTGAGGGGGGGGAGGGGGACTCAGTATCTTCTTCCTGATAATCCATAAAAGTCAAAACTGGATCATAGCAGCAATTATAATAAACACAGTTGTAGGCAGGGAGGAATTCCATCTAAAGAAATTCCATTAATCAATGAATAAAAACTTAGGAAACCAAGAATCCTTGAGTTAAGTAAAGTTTTTTGCCTATCAGACAAGCTGCTAATATGCTCTGAAAAGCCTCTAGAGGTAGTGACTGACTGACTTCCTTGAACTCGAGGATGAAGATGAGGCTCCAACCCACCTCAGCTAAATTCCTCGTTTCCCCAGAAAGGACACCATCTTCGATGCTATCCGACAAGGGCAGTTATTTCAAAAATCTCTCTCCAGCTAAAGGGAGCAAGGGATGTTGTGAAAATGAAATGCCTTACTTTACATTTTAGGTGCTCTTGCTGGTTTTCCTTTTTATGTATCTTTAATAAAAGGATTTGTATCAATATTTGCCATGGCACTAAGCAGCCTGAGGGATGTGTTGGTGGGAAGAGAAGAGATGTCACACATCACCACCGTCTTGTGATTCTGCTCAGTGGCATATTTAAGATTGAAGGAGACTCTCCATTTTCTTCTTTAGACTATAGATGGCAGCACACTACCTTACATAGATGAGCAGAGAATTCATTTATTAAATTAGTAGTTTTCTTTGTTTTTTTTTAATCACATTTATTCATAGAGAGCCAAGTGATTTCTGCTTGCAGCTTCTGATTCCACAGAATTAGATTTAACACTTTTAAACATAGCTTGTTCTGTTCAGCAGCCTAGTAATGCATCTGAAGCATTCAGGTGCCTCACTATTGCCATTTTAGTCAGTTAGCAATTTCTAAAAGCTGTGACTACTCTTAATTGTTTTTAGAAGCCACCTGTAATTTTTAGGACTACAGTATTAAGGGTAGAAAAAACCAAAGTACATAAGTAAAAACACAGAGGAATACTGCGGTTCGTGTGTACTGTAAATCTCTGCCTAAAACTGGATAGAAAGTATGTTAAAAGCTTTTCTTGTTCCCAGACTATTCACATGCTAAAAGTGCTAAAGTGGTTTGCTAATCAGAGCCTTAAAGTCCATATAAAAATGGAAATATCACACAGCTTAAAAATAAATTAAAAAACAAGCAACTACTTCCAATCAAATTTTTAGGCTTGGTCCTATTCTCATCTACACTGTGGTAACTTTGCTTGTGGTTTAGAAGTTTGTGTACACATACAGCACAGTGATGTATGAAACAAGCTCTTAAAAGCCCCTTGTTAAAATTCCATCAGGAAAGGGAGGGTGACTTTACTTCCTTTTAGGATACTGCTAAATCATCTTTGCCAAAGATGATTTATTCTTGGTCTGCTGGATCTGCTTCTGAAGAACACATATCTAATCTTTTGGAATGTGCTAAGTTACATGATGGGACAGGTATTTTAAAAACCAAAGTCTCGGAGGAGAGATTACCACGTCTCCTTATGACATAAATTGCACACACTGCTGTACTTTCCCTATATGCCAGCAATGAAGTATAAACAAAGTGCAGATGAATTAAAAACTTTGTCAAGTGATTTTTGCCTCCATCCTTTATTGGAAGGACCCCTTGGTTGCTCCCTCCTTAGTTATGAAGTTAAACCTTTTTTGTTTAAACAAGAAAACAGATCTCCCTATCCCTCCCTCATAGGTACACATGCTTGGAGAAGTTGTACATTTTCCCTATCCTCTTGCTTTTTATGTTTTTATTACTGAAAAATCTTTAGCTATAGGATTCATGCATTCTCCCCTCCCCCCCAACTCAATGCGATTCTGCTGCTTAACAAGCACTGCAGTATATAAGGTTGATCACAGACTTGAAGGTCCCCCCTAAATGGTCTCCCTTTTGTTAAAATGGCAGCAGCACATTGCTGAAAATGTGTATGCCTTTGAATTTGAAAGAGGCAATAAACTCTGAGTCTGGCACTACAGTCCTGCATTTGCTAAATAATTGAAATGATTGACATTAATTTGTGGGTTATTTTAAACAGAAGCCAGAGTAAAGTTAATAATTGAGGCTTCATTAGACACGATGTGATAAATTCTGTGAAGCAAAGCTTTGGGCTCATTACAAATGCTTCATTAATTGCAATTGAAGTGAGAGGATACAAATGTTTCAGTGATATCAGACGAGCCTTTCTAATTAGTTGGAGTATTCAGAGATTTTTAAACCAAATCCTAAATACAGGGGAAATTCTTTAGATATTAGAACATTTATCTTCAAGGATAGATTCTACTTTGTGTAGTTAATTTCTTCGGTTACAAAATGTTTTCATGAAAATGCCATGAGACCTTAGTTCACATTAAGTAATAAGGCCCCAATTCAGTAAAACATCCTTATGCAGGAAAGCACTGTTAAAACAAAGTTAAATTGTGCTTAATCCTGATACCACTGAAGTCAGTGACATAATTGCTTCTGTTGAGTGCAGCGGGACAGGATCAAGCCCCAAGCTGCATTTTTCCCAAAAAGTGTCTCTGGGGTTTGGGTTCCTCCCCCCCCCCCCCTTAAAAATGAGTTTGAGCAATTTAAAAATAAATACATTATTTCCAATCTTAGAATCAGCCCACAGAGAATGTTTATTACTAGGTTATAAAACTCTGAAAATAGGGGTTTATAACTTTAACCCTGATGGAAGTAAGCAATAAAGCCAGACGGCACATTAATCCACATATACTGCTTGTCTTGTATGTTGGGTGTAAGACCTAGGGCCTGATCCTACAAATATTCCTCATGTTGGAACACAGATGACTTGTGCCTGCTGGTAATGGGGTGCAGAGTGAGGGCAGCCACCTTCAGCAGTGTTACTGAGCATGCTCAGTACAAGCTAAGCAGCAAATGGGGGGGAGGGTAACGACCCCGCATGCCACCCCATGTGTTGCAATATACCATAACTTCATGCTCCTTTTCCCCCACCCCAGCAAAAAACCCCAAACTTCTGATTAATAATCACTTAAGGCACTTCTAACTTCAGCCAGCTGAGAGGAAGGAGGACATACTGCCTTCCATCCCATGGTAGCTGCCTTTGCACCAACTTCTTCTTTCCTTTTATAACTCTGCCCAGATCAGCTATACAAGAGGAACCAGGTAACCCCTTACATGCTGGAGAACTTTTATATCTTGTCACAAGCATGCTTACATGTTACAGGATCAGTGCCAGTGTTAGCCATGGATGCTGCAAAGAAAAATACACCACTAGAGTTTTTTCATAAACCGACCTGCTCTGTTTCACTCCAACCTACCCAATACTGAGTGAGACCCCTCAGTGAATTTTTATGCATTTGGCTCATATTTTGTTTTTTGCTATCATCTCCTTTAAACTCCTAATTGCAGCTATTAAAGGGCTGTGTACTCAGTCATGACTCCCTATGTTGTAAAATTATTACTTTGACATATTTTGGTTGAAAAAGCCACTTTAGCCCTTACCAGTAAATAGGAATGATGCAAAATGGTTTTAAATATATATGTTCTTATACTGTTGCCAACTTTCTAACTGCACAAAACTGAACACCCCTGTCCTGCCCTGTCCCTTTCTGGGGCCCCTCTCCCTCCCTCTTGCTCACTCACTCCCACCCTCACTCACTTTCACTGGGCTGAGCTGGGGTTGGGGTAGGGATGGGGTGCAGGAGGGTGTCCAGGCTGGGAATGAGGGGTTTGGAGTGCAGGAGGAGACTCAGGGCTGGTGTAGGAGGTTGGGGTGCAGGAGGAGGTGTGGGCTGGGGGGGGGGGGGAGTATGCTCAGGGCTGGACTAGGGTTTTGGAGTGCAGGAGGGGGTGCTGACCTGGGGCAGGGTGTGGGAAGGAGTTAGGGTGTATGAGGGGGTTCTGACCTGTTGTGGGCCTTGGGGTGCAAGTTCCATCCAGGCGGTGCTTATGGTCAGGAGGGTAGTGGGTTGCCATGTCTGGCCTCCAGGTGGAGGCACAGCCCGGCACCACTGTGTGGTGCATGCTGCCTGCAGGTGTCACCCATACAGTTCCCATTGGTCATGGTCCCAGCCAATCAGCTGCAGAGCTGGCACTGGGACCGGGGTCAGCACAAGGAGCTTTCCTGATGACCCCTGTGCCCAGGGGCCCCAGAGACATGTCACCACTTCCGGAGCTGCACAGAGCCAGGGAGCCTGTCTTAGCCCTGCTGCAGCACCAACCAGACTGTTAATGGCCAGGTCAGTGGTGCTGACTGGAGTTGCCAGGGTCCCTTTTCATCCGGGCATTCCAGTTGAAAATCAGATGCCTGGCAACCTTATCTTAGCAAGTGATAACATTACAGCCAGTATTTTGACAAACACCAGGAATTGGTGGGGGGAGGGGGGGAAGATGAGGGGTGTCACATAGGTAAGGCTCTGCAGTTTGAGCTCAAGAGCCAGGTTCTGTAGCAAGGGGTGTGTGATGGGATGGATTGCCCCCCCCCCCCATTACCCCTGCAAGAGCTGAATTAGGCCAGGTGGTTCCAATCATCTCATTAGACTGCAAGCAGGGGAGCCTTAGAGTATGAGGAGGCCACTGATTGGGAACAGGCTCATCTGTGCAAGAACAAGCAGGGCCTGTATAAAGATAGGTAGCTAGCTACAGAAAGGGGGCTACTATTATGAAAGGCTGTAGGGATGTAGTTACTTCCTGCATGGAGGATGTTGGTGGCTGCTAAAGCCAGTAGGGGAGGGGGACTAGGTCTTCAGGAAGAAGTTCAGGAAAACAGCAGCAAGCATTAGGAGTGTATGGGGACTGGGACTCCTTATTATAGAGTCGCTGGGCTGATGATCACCCCTGACGTGAGGGGAGGTGAAGAGAGACTGGAAACACTGTATAAGGCAGTGACCCTGATACAATGGGAGTAGGAAAAATGATAGGAGTGTTATAGATGTGGGGTGATGGGAAGATATCTGAAAAGGGAGTGTCTATAGTGGGATCAGTGAGAAAAGCTTTACTTAGACAGCTGGAAATAATGAGAGCCCCAAAGAATCCACCCTGTGGGGAGAACAGGAAAAGGAGGGGTTTGTTTTGGTGTGGTCAGCAGGAGCACCTATGGAAGGGGTACCTGCATATGAGCTGAGAGGAGGACCAGCCCAGGGAAGGGGCTGGACAGGAGAAGGCCAAAAGGAAGCCTATGGCCACTGCAAAGAAGAGTTTGCTTTAGGTGCTTGAAGGCTGGCTATGTAAAAAGGCATTGCCCTCTTAAGAGAGGTGTAATAGCCAAGAAAAAAGACAAGGATCCCAATGAGACAGGAAAAAGGGGCTCCAAGATAAATTAATTAGGACAAAGAGGGCCCAGCTGGAAATGAGCATGACCACAGAGCTGAAGCAGGCTACTGTGGGTACCCAGACACTGGTAGAAAAATGTAGAGATGCAGTGGAAGAACTGGACAGGATGCGGCTCATGGTCCTTGACCTAAAACAAGAAAGGGATAAGCGGAGAGTACAGCTGTGGCAGGTACGGGGTAGGTGATTTAGACAATACTTGCTCACCCCTGGGTTGCAGTCTTGAGGGTGTATGTTAGGATGCACTCCCCGTACTAGCCCTGCAAGAGCTAAATTGGGCCAGGTGGGCCCAATCATCTCATTAGACTGCAAGCAGGGGAGCCTTAGGATATGAGGAGGCCACTGATTGGGAACAGGCTCACCAGTGCAGGAGTAAGCAGAGCCTGTAAAAAGCCAGGTAGCTAGCTACAGAAAGGGGGATGCTGTTGCTGGGAAAGGCTGCAGTCACCCCTTGATTTGGGGAGAATTGGAGACCGGCTAAACCTGAGGGGTGGGGGAGTCAGATGTATCAGAAAGAGCCCAGGGAAACAGCAGCAAGAAGTGGGACTCTGGCTGCTTGTTATAAGGTCCCTAGGCTGGAACCAGTGTAGAGGGCAAGCTGGGGTTCCCCTACCAGCCACTGGGAAGTGACAAGGGCATTGTCTCCAATTCCCCCCAACTCAAGGGGTGACTGCAGCTAGCTAGCAGGTCTGGAAAGACTGTGAATTCCCTGAAAAGGGAGGATTTTGGTGATCTGGTCAGAGGACCAAGCCACAGAGAGGAAGCCACAGGCCTGGAAGTGAGCGTGGCAGCAGAGCAAGACAAGGCTGGAGGGAGAACAAAAGCTGGCAAAGTTAATCCTTGGGATGACCACTAGGAGGTGCCACTCCCCATGAGTGGATCCTGGGATGGGGCTTGAATAGACTTGGCCCCTCTGTAGATCTGGTATAGGGTTGGGGGGTGGGGGTACATGAGTAAGAGCCCTACCAAATTCAGCCCATTTGGTCATGGGATTTAAAAAACCAAAGTTCATTATTTCAGCTATTTAAATCTGAAATTTCATGGTAGTACAATTACAGGGGTCCTGATCCAAAGAGGAGGTGGTGGTGGTCACAAAGTTATTATGTGGGGGTTGCATTATTACTACCCTTGCTTCTGCGCTGCTGCTACCTTCAGAGCTGGGTGGATCGAGGCCAGCAGCTGCTGGCTGGGAGCCCCCCTCTGAAGTACAATCAGAGAAGCATTCAGTACCATCAGGGCACTTAGTGCTGTATAGAACTTAGAGGGGTCACAACTGGAACAGGGGCACTTAAACCTCTCACTTCCTCCTGGGATCAGAGCAAAGGACTAATAATCAGAACTTTTGAAAAGCCATATGGTCAATCTCAATGTATTCTGCAGACTTCCTGTTGCTGTGGCCATTTGAGTTATTAATACTACGTTGCGGATCAGTCATATTTTCTTCCTCACACTCCTTGCACTGCAGATTTTCTTGTTCTACTGTAGCTAGATAGTTGTAAGGTTGTAATAGGTAGATTTTTTTTTTCCTTGATAGAAAAATAAATTCCAACAATCTTCAGTGAAGGCAACAGACCTCTTGCTAAGGTTGGAGATAGTTGTGTGCATTCTATATTGTGTGATTCTATATTGGGGAGATCTTGCTCATATCGCACAAGATTGTTTGTTAAAAGAAAGTTTCTTAATCCTAGCTATCTTCCTCAAGGGAGGGAGTAGGATCTCTTCTAAATCCTTGGATTAGATGAATGACCTTCAAGCTTACAAATGTACTCACAGTGCTGTGATGGCAGAAACTATACAAGAGAAATTCCTTTTTTTTGTTAAGATTTTTCCCTTCCTGTTTGCCAGTTTATATTTAAAATGCCTTAAATATTGAGTGGGGGTTTTAATTTCTACCCCTTTAAAAACCACTTGTTTTAAACTATCCAGTTACTTATGTTTCTGAACGAAACTATCCAGATATTTAAGAATGCCTGGCTAGGGTATTAGGAGGGCTAAAATTAAATTTGCAAATAACAACATTTAAGAACTCTGCTGTAAAACTTTTAATATGTACTATTTACCCTTGTCTCTTTTTTGCAATCTTTGAAAATTCAAGCAATTTGGAATTTATAAGCCCCAATAATAAAGATGTAGAATAAAATGTTTACTTAACTATGAAAGATAATGCAAGGAATTCAAAATCAGTTGTGCAATCAAGACTGTTCTCCTGGTACATCTAATGGAGTGCCTTGTGAGACTGCTGATTGCTAACTATTGATGTACTGAAGTTCCTTTGTTTCAGTTACAAAATATGAAATTTGAGTCTTGTCTGTCACATACAAGGCAACATAACACATTTAAATACAAGACAGGGAACATCTCTTCATATGGAGTAAATGAAGGTCACATGCTAAAGGTGGTGACTCTCACCTTTGTGCTGACCCTCCCTTGGCTTTAATGAGTGTCTAATTTCGTAAAAGCAACCCAACTGGGGATGATTTAAATACAAGACATATAAGCCCTGCCCATGGTATAACATCACAGCTGGAACTTACTGGGATGCTCTTAAAGTGGTGGGGGATCATGCCAATGGGAACAGGAGAAGGGACAGAAGAAGCACTGCAATAGCTGAGAAGAATGCTTGAGTGCAGGGGTGGCCAACCTGAGCCTGAGAAGGAGCCAGAATTTGCCAATGTACATTGCCAAAGAGCCACAGTAATAGGTCAGCAGCCTCCTATCAGCTCCACAACCCACCTCCCCTGCTCCCAGCACCTCCTGCCCACCAGCAGCCTCTCCCTCCCTGAACCTCCAGATCAGCTGTTTTATGGTATGCAGGAGGCTTGCAGGGGGAGGAGGGAGGGCATGGCAGGCTCAGGGGAGGGGGCAGGAAGAGGGGTGAGTGGGGGCAGAGCCAGGGGTTGAGCCGTGAGCATCTCCTGGCACACTGGAAAGTTGGTGCCTGTAGCGCCAGCATCAGAGTTGGTGCCTATATAAGGAGCTGCATATTAACTTCTGAAGAGCCACATGTGGCTCCAGAGCCAAGGTTGGCCACCCCTGCTCTAGTGATGTGGGTGCTGACTTAGGAGACCCAGGTTCAAATCTCTGCTCCACCCTAGACTTGGGCGACTATGGCTCTCAGCAGTTTAGTGAATTGGTTTTCTTCAAAACATGGGCAGTGAACATGTGATAATTTAAATTAAAAAGTATTAAAACATTTTTTGTTGTTTAGGCTTTAACATAGGTTGTCATAATTGCAAATTTAATTTTTTAAAAATAAATCTAACTTTTTTAAAAAAAATCATTGATTTTATCCACTCTATTATTTCTTTTTTGCCATATGTAAAGTGTGGTGAAGGCACATTAAGTGACTGGTCTAAGGTCACACTGGGAATCTGTGGCAGGTCTGGGAATAAAACCATGGTTCCCAATTAATTGTCCTATTCCCTGGATCATGTAACATCACTAAAATATTTCTATCCTGGCAGGGAGTTTTAAAATACTCACTTGTAGATTCCCTTCGCCGCACCCCCATAGTATTTTATTTCAGTGATCAAATTTTTTTTGCCAGGCATGAAGTGTTTTGTTAACTAGCTTGGGTCATGCTTTGAGTCTTTATTAACATTTTTTATGTCTATCCAGACTTAGGCTGTGGATGTCTTTGACTTTCGGGGCAATGGAATTTGGACAACTGTTTTTTAATGAGAGGTCTTTCTAAAATGGAACTATTTTCCCCATAAGGTTATCGATCCTCTTTAAAAATACACTCTCTGCCTCTGTGGATTTTAATTCCTTACTGATCAGACACAGTGAGAATCTCCTACGAGAGAGAGTTTCACCATTTAACATGCACTTTCACTTTTCCATAATCCCTTCCGCAGTTTAAAGATGAGTCTTCCTCTCACTAGCACTGTGTGAATGAGAAGGGAAGAAGGAAACAAGCAGCTGTGTACCAGAGGCAGGTCAGGGGCCTCTAATCTTCTATATACAAGATTAAAGATCTGCTTTGAGTTTTGATTAAGAATGCAAAGTTAAAAGATTAAATACCAGCAAACCAAATTAAAGAGGTTTAAATCCAATCTCAGAATTCATCAAAGTACCAAATTTTTAAGCTGTCATTACAACACTGGATTAGTGCAAAGCTTCCCTGAACCCTGATTTGATGTTCTCTGGTCCACAATGTTACTCTTTCTCGAGTCTATGCTCTCAGCACGAAGCCAGCTATTGTCTTGTATTCAAACTCATCTCACCTAGAACTTTTTTTTTAATATATACACCCATGGCCCGATTAATCTAGGAATGCTGCATATTTTTTTGTGACCTGCATCTTGTACACCAGAAACAATGTGCTCTTCTGTATTATGCATTGTCACGACATGCATTCAAGATTAGTAAACTTGGCTATTTTAGAAAAAGGTCTCCGTCATTCCAGTAATTATGCACAATATTCCCATGAGTTACAGATGTAAGATGCATTCTAAGATGCCAAAGCTCACGGGCGAGTGAAAAATGCAATAAATAATTTGACTGAGGTGAGGTTAATATAGTCATTCAGCATAAGAAAATGAACTTGCCGTTTCTTTATTAGAGTCTATAATTGATATACAGATCTCCATGGTGACTGAAATCTCAGTTTAAATAAATAAAAACTGGAAAAATATGTTGAATTTATCTTCTAATGCAAATTCCTATTGGTAATAAATTATATGAAATACAGCAAGCTGCTTAGTGCACATGCTGTAAGACACTGAGAAAATGCCCCTTGCTTTGCTCTTTCCTTTAACATTTTGGGTCTGTCCAGGGCAGGGTACTTCCAGTATTTGGGCTGCTGCAATTACACGAGTATTAAACATTATGCTTTCCTAGATTACAACCACAAAAGATCACTTAAATACTGCACAAATCAATATTTTAATGTGCTGTTATTGCCTCTGACAGAAAACTGAATGTTAAATGACCCCCAGAAAAATGCCAAATGTATGTGTGCATGTGCGGGAGAGGAGGTACAGAGTGAGGGCAGTGGCTTCAGCAGATGTTACTAAGCATGCTCAGTACAAGCCAAGCAGCAACTCGGGGGGCGGGGGGGGGGCATGTGCCCCCACATACATTGCTCCTGCATAAGTCTTAGACTGGATTTTTGTAATATTAAACTTTTCAAAGAGACATTTAATATTGTATCAGGCATTATTCTATGTATTTTCACCAAATATCAGGTTAACATCAAAGACATGGCAATATACTGTTCAGAAATAATGCAGTTAATTCACTTTTCAGTTGCTTTACCAAATGCAGACATCTATGAAGGGTTTATTCTCTGTGGCCGGTCTCCTCTTTTTGCCGATCTTGAAGTTGTTGGATGCATGCGCAGGATATTATTGGCTTCACTGTGGGAGTATATAGATGGAGGAGATGGTACATGCAGGAGCAAGTCCTTGTTTAAACACAACTTGAATTAGGAAACGTGATAAAAGATATGACTAGATTCAAAGCAAGACACACGGGCAGGTTTTTAAATCTGTCTTCTCCGCTCCCCCCTCATCCCAATTGAAATTCTTTCAGAGTATTTTATACTTGTTGGGGATGTGGTAGGGCTGGCTTGTGTCTGTTTCCAACTGTAGGCCCCCATCCTGCAATGCTGCACCCATATGTAAGTAGGACTCCAATGCGACTCAGACATATCAACCTGCCTGCACATCACTGGGCAGGGGCAGGGTCTAAATTGGGCAAAACCCTTAACTTCTTAACTTTAACCTAGGATTCCCTTCAGGAGGTGAAATCCAAGAGAAGGGCTATTCTTAGCTATGAGGATTTAGAAGCTAGATCTACAGGTCTCTGAGCAACTGGCACATCTATGCTGCCCCTCCATAGGTCTGGCAGAGCAGGGATCAGCCTTGTGGGGCCAGGCATGACTGGATGTCCTGACCCCACAAGGCCTGACTGTTGGAACCTACCATGTTCCCGGATTGGCCTGGGCACACTCCTTTAGGCTTTAAATAACCACCTGGCGGCTGCCTGTGCAACTAGGTGGATCCTTGTCCTGCTGCCAATACAGATCTTGCCTTGTCCCTTTCATTTTTGCCTTGTCCCTGGTCCCTGTTTCTTTGCTTTGTTCCAGCGCTGCCCCAGCCTTGCCCCAGCCTTTTCTGACAGTTAGTTCTGATTCTCCATTGGCTCAGGCATTTGGCCTCTGACTCTGGTTCTGACTCTGGCTCCAATTCTTGGCTCTGGTTTGACCCTTAGCTCTGGTATTCAGTTTCCGATTCTGATCCTTGGTTCCGTTTCCTGGCTTCTGATGCCTGGTCTAACCACTAGTCATTGACCACCTACCCCCTGGTTCTTCTCAATGGCTCTCTCAGCCGCGCTGGGGAGAGGTTCTGGAAACACAGGCTTTGCCTGATCTGCTACAAGGAAGGGGCCGGTCTCCTCCTGCCTATACTGGTCTTCTAGGACAAAGGTTACTGAACTCAAAATACCTGCATCTGTAAAATGGGGATAACACTGTCCTGATTAGTTAGTCCCTGACTCATACAATTTACATTCTGTCTCTTAGCGTATATCTGTACAGCAGCTAGCATATTGGTTCCTGATCTCAGTTGGGCCCCTCAGTGTTGCTATATTATAAATAAACTATTAATAAAATTAAAATAAAATAAAATAAATGGTGATATACCCATCTCCTAGAACTGGAAAGACCTTGAAGGTCATTGAGTCCAGTCCCCTGCCTACACTAGCAGGATCCGCCTGCCTACACTAGCAGGATCGAGTACTGTCCCCTGACAGATTTTTTGCCCCAGATCCCTAAATGGCCCCCTCAAGGATTGAACTCACAACCCTGGGTTTAGCAGGCCAATGCTCAAACCACTGAGCTATTTAGTGGTTAAAGTCATTACAAAGAATCCCACCTACTGGTGGACTTTCAACAGTATGCATGAAATAAGTTGGTCTTCAGTCTGAGTAGTGAACGTGTATTCACCAGCTGTGATAGTGGTGTGTGCACTGTTATCAGAGAGGCCAATGACCAGATATTCAGAGACTGAACTACTTTCTTGCCCTTGGATGTGAAATCTCTCCTAGTGAGCTGGATCCCAGGAAAAAGGTGCTTGCTTAACTTGTTTATTCAATATAAATAAATGCATTAATGCCAAATTAAGATTGAGATTTGAAACTGATAATACCCATACAATTTAAAAGTTAAGGCATTCACACTACCTTAGCCCTCTCCCCTTGTGCACACATGATAAGGTTTTTCGCCTTCCTCTTCAGCAGGGAGCATGGGTCACTTGCTGGAGGATTCTCTGTGATTTGAAGTCCTTAAACCAAGATTTGAGGACTGCAGTAGCTCAGATATAGGTGAGAGGTACCGTATATTGCAGGAATAGGTGGGTAAAATTCTGTGGCCTGCATTGCGCAAGAGGTCAGACTAGATGATCATAATGGTCCCTTCTGACCTTAGTCTAGGACACCTAGTCAAATTCACATCTGGGGTAAATGGGAATAGATCTATGAAAGTTGTGCCTATTTAAGTCACCTTGTGAATTTGGCCACATATGAAATGGAATCTAGGACTATTTCTGGTATCACATGATAAGATTAGTCTTCCAAGGCCAGAAGGAACTATTTGAGATCCTCTAGTCTATGGCCCATGATAGAGGAGCTCAGCACTTCTCCCAAATAATTCCTAGAGCATCTCTTTTAGAAAAACATCCAATCTTGGTTTTAAAATCACCAGTGATGGAGAGGCCACCATGACCCTCTTACCCTAATTTGTGCTGGGAACGCATGGTTAGCTTATTATACACTATGACCCCCAAATCCTTTTAGAAATCACTGCTTTCCAGGATAGATTCCCCCATCCTGTAAGTATGGTCTACATTCTTTGTTCCTAGACGTATGTTTACATTTAGCCATATTAAAACACATTTTTTTTGCTTTGTGCCCATCTTACTAAGCAATCTGATCATTGACCTCTCCTCTTTCATTATTTACCACTACCCCAATTTTTGTGTCCTCTGTAAACTTTATTAGGGATGACTTTTCTTCCAGGTCATGGATAAAAATATCAAATAGTGTAGGACCAAGAACTGATCCCTGTGGGACCCAACTGGAAGGAGCCACTCAGTGATTCCCCATTTACCATTACAATGAGACTTATCAGCCCACTAGCCTCTGATCCATTTGATATCATTCTGTTTTTAATCAAAATGCCATGCCGAACCAATGCCTTACAGAGGTCAAGGTATGTTACATCAACTCTATTACCTTTGTTAACAAAATTTGTAATCTCATTTTTTAAAGAATAGTTATCTTGATAGGATCTATTTTCCATAAAAGCTTATTGATTGCTATTAATTATATTACCCTCTGTGACCGGTTCCCCAGTGTGCAACCTGGAACTGGGGTACTGCTGAGCCCTCTGGCATACCAACCAGGGCTCCCTCTCACACTGATGTTGTGACAAGCTATAAACCTGACCAGGTCCTGTATTTACACTGTCAGGGACACATCCAGCTAAGTCACATGAATGCTTTGTCATGCACTCATGAACCAGCAATAGACAGGCTCCAGCCAGTTCCCTGCAGCTCCCCAGCTTAGGAACCCAGAGCTGAACCATCTTTCCCTTGTCAAAGTCGGACCATTGTAAGTTTATTACCCAGTCCGCCACTTCTACGAAGGAAGGTGGATATGCACCAGCTCTTACAATCTGAGCAAATTTCCCAAGCACTTCAACCCCTGTCCCTAACCCAGCCCCTTATCCCGAACCAGCCCCGTCCATCGACCCCGATCCCGGTCCCCTCCCTATCCCTTCGCCCGATCCGGTCCCAGCCCCCACTCCTGCCCCGATCCTTCCTCCTGCCCCAATCGCGGATCCAGTCCCCGTTCCTGTCCCAGCCCCAAGCTTGGTCCCTATTCCTGCCCTGTCCCCTGCCCCTACCCCTTCCGCTCCCATTGTTACTGCCACCCCCGAGGTCGTCCCATTATCAAGCCATTCGGACGACTCTCGGGGTGGTTCTTGAGTCTCCAACCCCCATGGATTTAGGGGCTGCGTCACCCCCTCCGCCGCCCCCTTCCACGTCGGGAATGGAGATGGGTCACATGGCACGATCGCGCCGGGGATCCCAGCCTCACTCGCTCGTCTCCGTGGGCCACGAAGTCCCTTCGAGGGCCCTACCGGAGGGCAGAAGCCGCTTGGCTGCCAGGCCCCCCTCAGCGCTGAGAGACTAGCTGCGCCACTTCCTGCGTGACACTTGTGGCTCCAGGGAGAAGGTGCAGCTCGCCCTCCGGCACTGGGGGGATTTCCATCTAATCCTCCGGGCTGTGAAGGCCCTTTTGGGGAGGGGATAGGGGCCGGGAGGCAGAATATACTGACCTACCGGCAGGCCCGAACCTTCCGCAACTCCCTGCTCACCTTTGGGGTCGAGCACGGGTTGTTGCAAGGCCCGATGGGGCCGTCCACCCTTCTGCCCGTGAGGATTCACCCCAGCCCTCGCAATGAACTTTACCATCCTCGCCACCTTAAACACCAGAGGCTGGAGGGTGGGTCTCCGCAGGAGCTCTCGGTTCCTGCGGCGGGCCCTGCGAGACGGTTCTCCCCGCCCGCCCCTCACCCCAGGCCCTCCGGAAATGGCACTTGGGCCCCGGCTTCGTGAGCCCTCCCGGCCTCCCCACTCCCACACCCCGAGCCGGCTGCACACTTTGCAGCCGGTCCCGTTTCAAACCATGCCGAGGAAACAGCTGTACACGCTCGTGCTTCACACGTTCCATCTCCTCACCCTCACGTCCCGCCCCAATACCAAGTGGCGGGACTACTTACCACTGAACGAGGGTGAGCGGCCCCGGTGGGCCACCTTCTATTCCACGCTAATTCCACGGCCTGCCGGGGATATTAGTTGGCGGCTCCTTTATGGAGCCGAGAGCACAGGCGTGTACTTGGCGCAGTTCCTTCCCATGCCCAACACCTGTCCCTTCTATGGCATGAGGGAGGACCTGGCGCACACCCACCTCGAGTGCGCCAGGCCGCAGCCCCTATTCCGGCTCCTCCAGAACCTCCTATTGAGGTGCTGGCTGCATTTTTCCCCACACCTTTTTCTTTTGGACACCCCATCCATGGCCCCACAAAGTCGCGACACCTCCTCGTCAACCTCCTCCTGGCGCTTGCCAAAGCCACCATCTATAACACCAGGGGGAGGATGCTAGATGGGAGGGGGGGTCTGGTGTGACTGTGGGGTCTCCTTCAGGTCACTCAGTCACTCGTTCAGTCACACATCCGGGAGGAGTTCCACTGGGCAGCGTCCACTGCCTCCCTCGGCGTTTTCACGGAGCAGTGGGTGCTGAGCGGGGTTCTCTGCTCGGTGTCCCCATCCTGTACCCTCGTTTTGAACCTGTAACCCTCATGCACTCCCCTGTCCTTTTTTCATTAGTTGTCCCCCGTCATCAATTGGCCCCGGGTCTAGTGTCCCTCCCGCCAGGCTGCGGGAGGGACTTCAGTAACAGGCGGGCTTAGGCCCGCCCACCTCCTGGGTATCCAAAAGGTGCACATGCTGAGATTGATATACCTCTCTTCCAGCACTCTCCTATACCCTCAAGAGAAAACTTCAGGTAGAAGCTAATTGACATAGAATACAATAAATGAACTGGTTATTGCTGAACTTCACTAGTGTTTCAAGGCTTTGATTCCTCCCTTTGATAAAGAATGAAGATACAATGATGTAGCAAATCCTACTTTCATTATAACATGATTATTTTGGCTGCAAAGGTACAATATACTGGGTTTTGACAGTGGCATGCTGTTAAAAGATTATTTTTCCCTCTAAACAATGTGGTTTGTTGTGAGCAACACAACATCATTAAAGGAGGCACCATCCAGAGATATCTGCAGTTGCGGGGCTTAGTCAGAAGGTGTTGCAAAGCAGCTTTCACTCAGGTCAGCATCTCTCAGAATCAAGCCCTGAGTGGACAGCTAAAGGTTCTATTTAGTAGCAAGACCACTTCCTACATGGATAATGCCGAATGTAGTCAATGGATTCTTCATTGATTTTTAAGGCCACAGGGGCCATTAGGTCATCTAGGCTGACCTTCTATATAACACAAGCCATAGGACTTCATCCGGTTACTCTTGTATTGAGCCCAGTGACTTGTGTTTGGCTAAAGCATATCTTCCATAAAGGCATTCATTCGGCCTTGATCTGAAGTCTTCAAGAGCAGGCGAATACACCACTTCCCTTGGTAATTTATTCCAACGATTACATAATTTTATCATAGAAATGTCGTGAGCAGAACATCCATGTTGAACTGTGCAGCTTAAACATGAATGGACTTTTCTACTGTGCATGCCTAGCCTTGTATTTTCTGCCTACAGAAAAGAATTCTAATTTTTCTCACAATTTTTGCCAAAGTTAGCTAAGTAAATACTGCTCAGGTCTATTTACATGGGAAGTTTAATGTCTCAAAAGTTAGTTTTTGCTAAGTGAGGTACCAGCACTAAACCACAGTTGGCTTATTAATGTTTGTTTGCAGTGGCTAAAATGTATAATCTACCCACTGTAAAAAAATGTTTTGTTTCCTGCACATCTACGCACACAACCCAAAAATGGTGGAAGAGATTCTGTTCCAACTTTTCATAAAATCAGTTTTGGGCAGAGATCAAGTATGGAAAATTTCAGCACAAAAGGCACATGTTTGCAAAGTTCTGAGTGTCTCAAGTCAGAGTTAAAATGAAAACTCTCTTGCTATTTTGACTATAGCAGTGGTAATCATGACAGTTACAAATATCATTTAACTGAATCCATCTGATCTGCATGTACTGAGGGCACAGACGTGCATGCCAATTAGTAGTATAATAAGCCATAATAAATTTTAACCTTAGATAAATGAAAGACCTTCAACAGAGAAATTAATATTGATTAAAATCTTCATTTTGTATTTTCTTAGAATAACTAACATTGTAAATCTCTATCCTGTGACACTAATGATTGATCAGCAATCTCAAATGGTGCCTATGGGACACTGATGCCTTCGACTTGCCATTCATAATATGAAGTAATTTATCTTTACAGTCTTTAGGCATTTATGATTCACTGTTTGTTTGAAATGGCATTTTGAATCTCTTCACGTTTTTCCAGTTAAACTAAATGATTAGACTATTTCCTTCCTTCACCCCACTATTAACTGTTGCTGTTTAATTAACCATCACCTGCTGCTGTTCAGTGAATGTTTGTGTATGACTAGATAAATGCCAGTTATAAACTGTGGCATAAATTACTTTGATAGGGAATAGACTAATTTGTTAACTGATGAACCTGCAAATAGAAGTTGCTTTAAAATAGTTTTTTCAGATGAGGTGTTTGGAAGAGGCAGTTTCTTAATATATATATTTTTTAATTGTTCCTCTAAATGAAGTATATAGTTTTCACTGGATGTGAAACATTAATCCCAAACTGAAACCATGTGACAGGGAGAGGATTATATGGATTTCTTATGGTATTTTACCAAGAGGTTTAGCAGCCTGAAAATGCAGCTCACATTTGCATTTGTCAGCTTTTTATTTTTCCCTCTTTTAAGCCTACAGTAAAACTTAAGTCTAATATTGTGACCAGCAAAAGAGGAAAAATAGATAGGGAGATGCAGTGCTCTCTCTTCCAAGGCCTGAATTCAACTCCTCGGTAGTTCTTTAATACCTGTAAAAGAAAGAGGCTTGATTTTGATTTTTCTTTTTGGCTGAAGTGCTGTGGGAGGTCAGCACCTGAAAATTGGACCATAAATGTTTAATAAATCACTTTCCCATGGTAACCTTCATTTTAATGGTATATGTTTTAATGTAGACTTGAGCAACAAATAACTGGTTTCACATTTATGGGCCTGTGACCAGGAGTGGCACCAGCTTTTTTTTGCCTAATGGCTAGCGCCGGCCCTGCCCATGACACACTGGATTGTCAATAGAATATTGAGATACCAATGTGGTTTGGACATTCTAATAATTTTTTTCCACGGGGGAAGAGAGTGGATGGTTTTCACGGGGACGGACTTGTTCAGGGGGTTGATTGTGATCTAGATGAAACGGTTTGCATTACACAAATTCTAACTAAGACTTGGACTCAGTTCAGTTTCCTAGGAATGAAAAGTCCATGTTACAAAAACCAATACTATAATTGACCGCCTTATTGGAAGACTCAGCAAACAGAGAAAAGGATTTAATGGTGCTGAAAACAGAACTGTTTTATTGATCCACAGAAAGGTAAACTTCTCTTTGCAGGGAGTCCTGCACTTAAACTTGCCACATCTGTTCCGGGCTCCATCATCACTGTCCAGGGGTTACTTAGGTCACCTAACTCCCCTCACCTGTGGCCTGTGCAGTTAAGTGGCTCCTTCTCATCCTCATTTAGTTTAAAAATCATCTTCTTAAATTAAAAGATGGTTTGTTTGGTTTCTTTAGCAATGTACAATCCCTATCCCACTACCCCAATGTAATATCCTAAATCCACTAGTGTGAATGTGACCTCATGATATTTTTCAATTTTAACAGCGCATGCATCTAAGTTGACCTTTAACATGTCCAAACCCCATGCTACTCAAATTTTGTCAATCAGATCTACCTTATATTTCATAACACAAAGAAGGCTGCCTCACAATTCAAAATACACAGGAAAAAAAATGTGTGGGAAGATACCATATCTCTTACAATAGAAGAGGTCTCACAAGAAACAACTAGTTCCTCTCAGTTATCAGTAGGTAGTATGAGATAACCAGAACTAGTGTTTCTCAACCTGGGGGCCATGACCTGTAGCCCACAGGACAGATTTTGGGGGGCGGGGTCACAAGTGCAGGGCCAGCATTAGGGGTGACAAGCAAGGCAATTGCCTTGGCAACCACACCACAAGGGGCCTTGAGGAGCTAAGTTACATTATTCAGCCCCCCCCCCCGGGGGGGGGGGGGGGAGGGCTGAAGCCCAGGCCAGTGCTTATTATGGAGAGTTGCACATTGTTTTAAAGTGCAAATGGGGTCACCAGCACAAAAAGGTTGAGTAACAATGGCCTAAACTAATTACAATTACAGAAAAAAATAAAGCCATATGGTCAGCTAATGAATCTGTAAGTTCCAGACCATAACCACTATTATGCGACAAATCAGCAACACATTGAGGAAGTCAGAACTATGACCTTGGTACTTCAGGCCTGTGAGAGTTGAATCTACCACCTGAGGGGAAAAAACAGGATAGGTTGGTTAAGGCACTGGAGTGGGACTCAAGAGATCTGACTAATTCCCAGCTCTGCCACTGACTAAGACACCTTAGGCAAATCACATTCTCTCTGTGCCTCAGTTTCACAGCTAAAAAGTATGGGACATTATCATCATCATCCATTTCTCCTACCCTCTCTCATTCCTGTTTACTTAAACTGTAAGTTCTTCAGGGTAGAGGTCTGCCTGGGCCTTATTTTTAAGTTCCACCTAGACCCAAGTTACCCACAACCTACTTGAACTTATCAGCACAGTGAGGTGGCAGCAGCCAGCAGGAGCCAGATGCACTGCCCCAGAGACAGGAGGAGGTAATAAGAGACAACCCAACCTGACTCAGACACTTGTAAATTGGGACCCATCAAGTTCAGGCTGTGCTGCATTTGTGCTGGAGCTCAGTCCTGGCATTTCTGGGCTCCGCAGTTCTTAGCTCCAGCACCTCAAGGCTCCTGGCCAGCAGCCACCGCTCTCTGGCCACCCAGGACTCAAGGCAAGACTGCTGCCAGCAGCAGCACAGAAGTAAGGGTGGCAATAGCACAACATGTCCCACTTCTTCTGTGCTGCTACTTGCGGCAGCTCTGCCTTCAGAGCTAGGCAGCTGGGTAGCATCCACTGCTCTCCAGTCACGCTGCTTGAGCACCAGGCACCTATTTCCTCACAAATTAAGCACTGAGTTCTGGTCAGGATGTGAAGTTCCTTTGTGTAGAGAATCCCTCTTTCTAGGCATATACAGCCCCATGTACTTGAAATAGATATTTTCTCCCCTCCCCCCCCCCAATTCCCCAAGAATGGACATGGTCACCCAAGAATTAGAGAGTCCAAGTAGGAAGACTGGAGCCACCCAATTTGTTTTAGTAATCACTAGCAAAAATACCCGGCGTTGCTCGGGTCCGTCGGAGGTGGGGAGGGGACAAAGAGCTGAGTGGGTGCGGGGTCCGTTGGAGGGGGAAGGGGGCAGAGAGCAAACCTGACACCCCCACCTCACCTCCCGACCAAACCCGACACCCCCACCTCACTTACCCCTCGACCAACCCCGACTCACATTTTCACCCCCCCCCAAATCCAACACCCCCACATCACCCCCCCTACCAACCCCAACACCCCCTGACCAACACCCACACCTCACCCCCCGTAGACCAAACCTGACACACCCACCTCACTTTCCCCCCCAACCAAACCCGACACCCCTACCTACCACCACAAACAAACCCAACACCCACACCTCACTTAACCCTTGACCAACCCCGACCCCCCTCCTCACTCCCCAACCAAACCCAACACCCCCGACCAACCCCAACACCCACACCTCACCCCCCACCCACCCCGACATCTTCCCACCCCCCCCAGACCAAACCCAACACCCCTGGCTCACTTACCCCCCGACCAAACCCGACACCCCCACCTCACTTACCCTCCGACCAAACCCAACTCGGGTCCGTCGGAGGTGGGGAGGGGGCAGAGAGCTGAGCGAGTGCGGGGTCCGTTGGAGGGGGGAGGGGCAGAGAGCTGAGCGAGTGCAGGGTCCATTGGAGGGGGGTATTATGACATCATAACTATGTCACAGAGAACAGTAGCTGTCCAGCTGATGTGATTGGCCTTTAAAGAATTTCACCCCTGGGGGGCGTCAGAGGTGAGATTTGAAAATTTTTCGACTCTTACGGTCATTAGGACCCTAAAGCCTATAACTGTACCAAATTTCAAGTCTCTAGCTCAAACGGTGTGGAAGGAGGAAGGCAGCATACATACACGCACACACGCATACACCATTTGACTTTTATATAGAGAGATTTACTGTACCTAGGATATGTGTTAGTAAAATAGACCTATGAGACACATTAACATGACAGATTCAAGACCTAAGGAGGGACAGTAGGTGCCTTCATTCCTAAATGGAAGGGATAAATCCTATTTTAAAGTCTGGCTCTACTCTAACAAGCCATCTTTTAATACAAGAAACTAACTTTTAAAGATTTTTAAATTAACCATGGAAAAGTTTAAAGGCACCTGATGGAGTGTTCACCACACACTCTTTTAGAAGAGAGTTAATGAGGCTGAGAAGGAGCCATTTAACTGCATAGGCCACAGATGAGGGGAGTTAGGTGACCTCTGAGTTAAGTAACCCCTGGATGATGATGATGGAGCCCAGATCAGAAGGAACAGGTGGGGCTAATATAAAGCCAGGATCAGAAGAGGGCTGCAGTAAGGGAGCCTGTAAGCACTCTCTGAACATTAGAGAGGGAATCCATTCAAGGAGTAGAGGGTGAAGAAAAAGGGTTAGGAAAACAGCAGTGAGGTTTAAGATTAGAAGGTTCTGGAACTTAGAGTAGAAGGTAAGCCCAGATTCTCTTCAGCCACTGGGGAAGTGGCACAGCTGAGCAGTGAATGGGAAGATTGTCTGAATGGAAAGATTTGATACCTGGCCAAGCTGTGAAGGGAGAGCACCCTGAGTGGGAGAGAGAGGCAGCAGAGCATGTGGATGAATGTCAGAAAGGGGTATTGGATCTGGAAGGAGCTAATCACCAAAACAGCAGGAGGTCGTGCCCTAGTGGTGAGTGTACCCTGTGGCAGGAGTGATGCCATCTCTCAGAGCTATTGTTTGTGTTTATCTCTACTTGGAGTGGGATGGGGAGGGGTTGCCCAGGAGGGTAAGGGGTTCAATCACTGTTGTAACCCTGGGTGTCTTGTGGCTGTGTAGCTTTGGTCCAGTGCTCTGGCCCCATCCGTCAGCCAGCAGCCCACAAGCCTCACCTGGACTTTTTCCAACTTGGTTACTCCTTACAGGCCAACCTTAGTACCCTTCCAACCCCACATTTGCCCCAGAATTGTCCTGCTGCCAGAACCAGTCCCTCCTAGTGGACACTCACAGAGAAAGCCCTGGGTTTGCTGCCTTTACAGAGCTATTGAACCATCCAGCCTGTTGGCTTTCTGGAAGCATGCACCTTACTGAACTGACCCAGCACAGGTGATTGATAATGAAAGCAAACCAAGTTTATTAACAAAAGAGCTTGTATGAAGTGATGCCGAGTACAAGCAGGAAAGGTAGAAACGATTACAAGCAAACAAAAGTGGAAAGCCACATCAAGAAAATGAAAACTTAATCTAGCAAAATGGTTTCTTACCCACAGTCTCCTTTCGAGCCTTTTAGAGGCTGGGACCCATCACAGAGATCAAACACTTGCTTTCTTTGTCTCCTAAGATGAAAGATAAAGATGGAGTTCCTGTCCCTTATATTCTCAAATCCAGTCCTACAGCTTGCCCTGATAGGGCTATGTGCTATTATTTGCACACTAGCTCGATGACCACTAGTATGAGTATGTCTCCTTGAGCTGGGAATATCATCCCCAGCTCCAAGTGTAGCATACAACTAATGTTTGGAGACAAAGGGTATCACAGTAGCAAACGTCCCAACTGTGCTAAGCACAGTATAAACACAGCTTCTCTCTCCTCGAAGGGTTTACTATCTAAAGAGACATCACAAAGGCTAGGAGGGGAAACAGGGTGCAGAGAGGTAAAATGACTTAGCCATGGTGGTGCAAGTAGATTTTAATTCTTACCTGTACACATAGGTGACTCATGGGAGGAACACAAAGGGGGTCACCAGCTAAGGGGGGGCACATGACTCCTTCCCACTCTGCCCCCAGCCCAGGGCTCCCACACTCTCCCTGTCCCCTCTCCATCCCACATTACCTTGGGGGGGGGGACATAGGATTTTGTTCCCCCACTGTGCCAGATACTGATTTCTGAACCACACGGCTCTCCTGAGAACTGCAGCAGTGAAAGGAGCAGAAAGTGGGGCCGCCAACAGCTTCTCCAGCGTGGCTGTACCGCCCCCAGCCCTGTCCTCTGGCAGGCCGATACAGAGCACAGACAGGGTGACCAGATGTCCCGATTTTATAGAGACAGTTCCTATTTTGGGGCCTTTTTCTTATATGGGCTCCTATAGCCCCTCCCCCCCATCCTGATTTGTCACACTTGCTGTGCTGTCCGGTCATCCTAAGCCCAGACAGGAGACGCAACTGTGTGGAAGGGCTGGGGGCAGAGCTGGGGCTGGGACAGTTACGATAGAAGAGCTGCCGACATGGGGCTGCCCAGCGGTCCCACGTTCTGCTCCTTTCACTACTGTGGTTCTCGGGAGAGCCCTGTGGTTCTGAAATGTGTCTTTTAAGTACGGTGTACTGGCAATAAATACTTTAATGGTATGGCATACCTGAGCGTACCTGCTTACTTGCACCACTGCTTCAGCTGAAGGGCTAAGAATAGGATGCAGGTCTCCTGACTCGGTCAGGTCTACCCACTAGACCACAACAATAATCACCAAGATATAGGTCAGGCCAGAGGAGACTGTTGCGGTTGTTCAATTATATTTTTCTTGTGCAAAAAAACTGTTTGAAACAAACAAACTAAAAGACATTTAAGTTCTTGGTAATAGCTTGTAGGCACTCTAAAGCCCATAGCCTTGACCTGGGTTGCTGTCATGTTTGGAAACTGACCGATGAGACTATTAACTTCAGTAAGAACAAGATTCATAAAGAAGAATGTAAATATTTTTGACTGCCACTAGGTGACAGCACACTTATGAATGTATTTCATGTCATAATGAAAGCAAAAGGCATTTCCTCCGCTGGTATATTCCACCCTAACTGCAGTCCGTGTATCTAATCTATCAGACTGCTCAATGTTTTGAGCAGTGATCTCCTTCTGACAACATTTCCAGTTGTTGGAAAATACATTTTTTCATGAAGGATTTTGTTGTCAGCATAGCTGCTGGCATATCTTCATGTGACAATAGAATAGTGCGATCCTTAGCATTTTCCACAAATAACAATTCAGCGGTCATGTAGCAATGTATGGCACTTATTTTTGCCACTACAAACTGATCTTTGCAAGGATGTTTCTTTTCTTTTGTGGCTATTTTTGTGCATCCCATTGCAAACTTTTAGTCCCAACTTGCAAGCGGGCATAACTGTGTTTTCCTTATCAACTGCTGTAATTTTAATGAGCACATTAAAACTGATCTTTTGCCAGGGCTTTAGTGATTTCTTAGGAGGCCAAATCCTGAACTCCTTACTCAGCTTGTTATTCTGTATGCAGGAGATGGCATATAGTTTCTTTTGCTAGATATAGGCAAAATAGAGACTAACACATGTGAAGATCACATCCTCTGTACTCCGTACATAATATTGCGTACATAATAGAGACTCTCCCTATAAAATTGTGACATCTGGGCACTGTTTTGTGGTGTGCAGAAGGCTTGGGGTGCGGGGAGCAAGGGCACGGCAGGCTCAGGGGAGGGGATGGGAAGGGGTGGAGTGGGGGCAGGGCCTGGGGCAGAGCCAGGGGTTGAGCAGTGAGCACCCCTCAGCACATTGGAAAGTTGACACCTGTAGTGCCCACCCTGAAGTCGGTGCTTATTAGGCTGACCAGATGTCGCGATTTTATAGGGACAGTCTCTGCTCCAAACTTTGTGTAGAATTAGTTATCCGAACTTTGGACAATTTAAATAAAAAATTACTTTTCGGTTCTGCCTTCCCTGTATGGAGTGGAGGCCACAGTTAGAAGTGCTATATTATGGGGATTATCATCACTGTTTTTTTGTTTTGGTTTGGGTATTTTTTTATCTGGCAAGAATTTAATACTGGAAACCTCATAGGGGACCTTGTTTCATGAAATCTGCAGACCAATTTTGCAAACTTCAAGATTTGTAGATGGTTTGGAAAAGCATCCAAGCTACCCAGCTCTGAGGTTTGCTGATCACTATAATGCTCTATTTGTTATTTTAAGAGCAGGCTTTGAGCTTTTCTGGATCATTTGCTGACTTGTAAAACCATGCTCCTTTTTGTCCTAGTTTTGCTTGTCGGTTTGTGTTAATATTGCTGCAAACCCCATAACTGGCATCTACAACCCCCCTATTTGTTTTTGTTTAGCAGTATCTTACATGATAATACTGCTGACTTGTTTGGTTTTATTAGCTGCTTGCTACTGTGTATTAAAAGGTCAATTGCATGTATGCACATGCACATATATACTGTATATGTAAACGTGAAGATTGCTTTGTCATGGTACAAACGCTTCCTACTGCATGTATATGTCTTAGTTTTATTGTTCTGAAACATGTTGTCAGCAAATATTTCTGGTGAAATTCCTGGTGAAAAGTAGCTGGAAAATTCTAATCTCTGTTGTACTCTGTTGTACTCTTTTACAAAAGCACCCGGAGGCTCACTTGTCTCTTTCTCTGTGCTCCCATCAACCTTACTGTAGTGGATTTCTGTCTTGAGGGGCTTGATCCTTCTCCCACTGATCTCAGTGGATTGTTATTAATTTCATCAGTGGGTGCAGCAACAGTCCCCAAATTCATCTTGTTTTTTAAAGTTCAAGTTTCCACAAAAAGCCACAGTGACTACACACCTTCCTGAAAGAGAGAACTTGTTTCCTATATAATTTGGCAGGAGGTCTCAAAGGAATGGAAACAGTTAAGACACGTCAAATATCACATTATTATTGTGCTATTAAAAAACTTTGTTTAACAAGTATATGAAAGGTCCCATTGAAAGGAAAATCCTGATGCAGCCTTCAACTACTGAGCTGCTATAGACATTAACAAAAAATCTGTAGAAGATTAAAAAACACTGTGAAAAAAACAGTAAAATCTGGCAGGTATATAGTTACTGCATGATGAAGTTCCAGACAGAGGTCTAAATGATAGCAGAAATCTCCACTGCGTAGAAAAGATATGATTTGAGCATGCAGAACTTTCCTCTGCTGAGGAATGCTTAGTCTCGCTAATACTCATGCGGCAGTAAATGGAACTCCCGAAGGAAGGATTACAGACATGGGTCAAAAAGAATCAACAAAAACACATACAAATCCAGGATAGAATAACCGCCCTCTTGTAGCCAAGGGAGCCTGTCGTGGCTAGGCTTAGCCAAATTGTATGGCAGTGAGTCACCATACCGTCCTGCCAAGAATGGATAGTCCCCATCTGCTTTTTCAGATGGTGGCTTATCACCTGCAGTGCAGCTAGGAAACAGTACCGGGGAAGTTAAAGTAATAACCTCGAAATGCCTAGATCTAGGTTTCCTGGACAAACCACACAATACAAATATCAGTTTGATATTACCTACCCAGCGGGCAGATTTCTTAACCAACTATAGAAAGGCCAGTGTGGTGTTTTTTTTAAAAAAAATCATTTTAAAAATTGAAAAAAATGTTGGTCACATCATTAAAAATGACACATCCCTCGCTGCTCCTTTGTATCTGGACCCAGGACCTTTTTAATTAACCTTTTTGAAATATCACAGCTGTGCTGGTGATGCCAAAACTTAGACCTGCAAAATCCACTAAAATCTTTCTGCAGAGGAGCTCAGGGATGAGGAATATAGCAAACAATAGACCACAGAGCTCCCAGATGAGACAATGAGTTCAGCAACCATTTGAACACGACTTATACGTAAAGATAGGTTTTTGTCATGGGTATTTTTAGTAAAAAGCATGGACAGGTCATGGGAAATTAAAAAAACATTTTTTTAAAAACCTGTTCCTGACTTTCACTAAAAATATCCCTGACAAAAGGAGTAGGTGGCTTCTGGGGCTCCATCGATGTGGTTTGAGTGGGAGTTCTGGAGACCCACTGACCCTGGAGCTGGGCTGCTGCAGAGTCCCTTGCCCCCGGCAGCTGGTACCTGCGGGGTCCCCCAGCTGCTGGCAGTGGCTTGGCAGTGATGGGGACTCCCCGCTGCAGCTGGGCAGATGCAGGGGGGTCCATTGGTCATGGCAGGGCAGCTGCGGGGTTCCCCCCACTAGGTTGGGGACTGGGAGCTGTGAGGGCGGGGCTGGCTCAGAGCTCCAGTTCCAGGGCAGATAATGTCACTGAGGACAACGGAAGTCACCGGTGCCGGGACCTCCATGACATAATCATCGCCTTACTTCTACGTGATATTTGAGACGTCTTAACTGTTTTCATTCTTTTGAGGCTTCCTGTCAAATTATCTAGGGAGCAAGTTCTCTTTCAGGAAGGTGCATAGTCAGTGTGGTTTTTCATGGAAGTTGGTGTGAAAAGTCCACACTTGAATTACATGTGGACATATTAAAATTATTGGCCATTCGTTCCATAAATTACTCAACAAATATTAAGTTCATCAGCTGTAATTCATGTGCAAAACTACAAGGAAACGCTTAGCCACAACTGTGTGCATAATGTCTTCATGGAAAGGCATTTAATACACTTTACTTAGTCAGTGTAGAGGGGGCTTCTCTTTGCTATAAGCCATATCAGTATAAACTGCATTTCTGATAAATCTAACTTTAATTGCTATCATGGCTTCACCCCTTTATAACATCACCAATATTTCAGTGCTCTAACCCAGTTCCCTCATAGGTCCACAAGTTCTGTGACTTTTTTTTTTTGGAGGGGGCTGGGAAAGGTGGGGAAGCCAACTGGGATGGACTCTTAACATTTTTTTAGAGTAATGACCACAACTTCTTGAAGTGGAGCCTTTTCTACTTTCCTTTGCACGCAAAGTGGCACGTTGCCCAGCAGGGGTTCTCAAATACTGTTTTTTCCCATGGCATGGACTGCCTCCTGTTAATGAGGAGATCTTGCAGCCAACCTCCCCCTCAAATCATATTGAGATCAGCGGTTGTACTGGCTGACCCCTTTGCTCCTTCCCCTCAGCATGTGGTGAGCTCCCTTCTCCTCAATTCCCTACCTAATCAATTTTTCTTGATTTGTTCCACTCAAAATCAATTTTCTTTGCAATCAAGCCCCCTCACCTCTGGACAAATATAACTTCCCTCCTTTCCCTGCTCCCCTTTCCTACAGTCAAAATCGCTTTTCTTCAAACTTCTCCCTTCCCCCACCATCCTTTGCCTCTCCAGGCTCAACCCCCTTCAGGATCTTGGCTTCTTCATGTCCAGTTATTTCCTTCTTCCCACCAACCCTTTTGGGGTCTTACTTCCTCCTCCTTGCCCTCAGGGCCCCAGCACCATTCCTTCTTACACTGAGAACATGCTACAAGTATTGTGTGTCATTCAAATACAATTTGTAGTAGTATAATATATGCTTGTCCTCTCTGATATGTTCACAGGATGTTACGAAACATCTTTTATACACTCCTTGAAACATAACGTGTCAGAATCCAGAAACCTGACACGCACTATCAAAGTACAGAGGGAGCAAAAGAGCAGGCAGTGACACACAACCCACCCCTTGCTCTAGACTGGCTCTTTGAAAGACTGTTTGCTGAAGACCCAGACCACACGCTTCCCTACAGAGCCTTCAAGCAATATCAGGAAACTTCTGACAGTTACGATAGATTGTAATTTTAACACAATTTTCAATACATCGCACTCTCCTCCTGTTTGTTCTCATTTTAAATGAGGCCCTGATCCCACAGGTTGCTGTGTTTGCATGCCACCAGTTGTTGCAGGTTTGGCGTATAAGGCTGTAAGCTCTTCTGGGCAGGGAATCTGTCTGTACTGTATTTGTATTATAAAGCACCATACATATTTGCAGTGCTGCAAGTTAAGTGTTGCACTATTATACAGTATGAATTAAATTATCTCGAAAATGGGTATGGGCATTGACTGTTTACAGCCATATGCTATTTGACTTTCTATCCTAATTCAGTGGTGCCCTACTACTAAACCATCTTCCTGTGAATATAAGTGATGCAGCCACTTTATATCAGACACCATCAGCACACGTACTCATTTGAGAACATCTGATAAAATACACTAGAAGATGCACCACTGATTCTGTTCTGTTCTTCTAGGATAAATGGCGATCATGTGTCTCTTTGATATTGTGCCTGTTATGTACCTGAAATGCTTATTAATGACCCCGTAATGCACGTGGTCTTGCTTAAATGATGGTTGCCCGACTTAAAAATCAATTTCTTGACTCAAGTCTACCATCTGTCTCTTATAATTACAAGAAGTGATTCTAAGATTTCAAATCTGTCATCAGCTATGTCCTCTTCTAGCTGGTCTATGGAAAAGCTTAGTGTCCCATCTGGACAGTTTGCACTAGGTGGAAACAATTTATGTACCAGTGACCAGATTATTCATCATTAGTTGCATTTCAATCATAGGGGTATGCTTTGGATAACAGTAATTGAACTTTGATCAAACCTAACATAGGGCACGGCATGTGGTTCAGGTCACTAATAGTTCTGATCTTGCCAATCAAGTCTACTAATACAATCAAAAAGCCTATTCAACAGAACTGCTCTCTACCCTAACCACACACATTTGTTCAAAACCTCTGTATCTAGCTCACAAACCTTTCCATTCATTTCAGTCTTCATTACCAGAGGAGGGACGGTGTGGACATTTTTAATTTTAATTTTAAAAAATCAGCGACTATGCTGATGCTTTGGTGATTAATTACATGGAGAGAATAAAGCTCAGATCATTATTCAGATGGTCACATTCTCTCAACACAAATCATGATTTTCTGAGTCTTTCATCAACTGCTCACAATTCTGTGCTAATTACAGGCCATTTTCTGCCACCCTAATTCACGGTGAGTTGTACCTTACTGAGTGGTTCTGTCCATTTAAATAGGACTATTCACAGGATAACGTACAACTCACCATGACTTAGGGTGGCATATACTGGATCTTAAATCACTAAACTGTCAACCAGGCACAAGTAATCTAAAAGCAACGTTCAACTTTTTTTTTTAATTACTTTACTGGTAGGTAGCCATCATTAGGTGGCACTGTTAGTCTTCCAAGTCATTTTTTTTAAAGCGTGCAAGTAATTTTTAACAGCTGTGATGTATTAATGCAGTGCCATAAGGTAGGATGAAAGCAGTGGCTCACTAGCAAAGAGAATGCGGTTGAATGCAGGTTAAGTTGAAGAAGTGGCACTTTATTAAACCTTGTGCACTGCTCTGCCCATATGACTGAGCTGCTTTCAGCCTAACCCCACACATTCCATGTTTTCCTGGTGTTCTTTCTATAACAACGCCTCCAGGGAACCATGGGGCAGTGATTCCTGTTCCACTGATCATGCTACATCTTCTCTATTTTACAAATATTTTAATATAACATTAAAAACTCATCATTGATGCCCCAAATCCCACCCTTTCACTTCAACCAGGCATTGTTAGCACACAGCTGATTTGGAGTCTCTCCTTCTACCACAGACTCAGCTGATTACATAGTCTTTGAGATAGTTTGGTGGTGTCAGCAGGCAACCCCTCAGGGGGAAAGATGATCACTCCCGATCAGTTGTTTGAGTTGAGCAAATGGTCTCTGTAGAGTCTGGTCTGTGGTTCTGTCTCCACATTCCATGGTGGTCTCTGTAGGATTTATCTGGGAGGTATGTCTGCTGTGTCATAAGTGCCTCTTGTTCTTTCAGATCATTTAACCCTTGTTCGTAGTCACTTCACCTGACCTGGGTGCCATGGCACCCTTCACAATACTAGTCGACTCCTTCCTGTGTCTCTCTAATGATTGGATCCTCTCAGGAATGCCTTTCTCCGCCTGGACTGGTAGGTCCTTTGCAGACCCGCTGTGCTTTAGTGCCTGCTTTCTTGGATTCTGGTGGTATCTCCATCCTTCTGGCTGCAACAGGTCTCCCCTCATTAGAATCAGGTCCCTTGTCCCATCACTGCCTGCATTGAGCTGTTTTGGCACACCTGGGGCAGGGTAATGTACCAAAATGCTAACGAGGACTGAACCACAAAAAACCGCCTTGTGTAATAGTTTATTTTTTGTAGCTGATTCCACCATACCATTACTCTGTGGGCATGCTGGGAAGAACATGTGGTGATCAAACTCCCATTTGTATACCAATTCCTTAAATTCTTCTGAGGCAAGTTAGGGTCTGTCGATGAATTCAGTGTCTGGAATGCCATATCTTGCAAAGTTGACTTTCAGTATGCAAATTAATGACTTGCAACTTGTATCGGCCAAGGCATCAACCTCCCAGAAATGTGAATAGTAGATCACTGTTATCAAGTACTGTTTTTCCCTTGAAGATAAGTAAGTCCACTCTCACCGTTGCCTGGGTCAAGTGGGCAGCTCACATGCTAAGTCTCTTTGCACTGGTGGTAAGCACATGACTGGCAAGTGTCATACTTTTCTATCAGGGAGTGGAGTTGTGTATTCATTCCTGACCAGTGAACACACTCGAGCCTGGCCAGGACAGTGGTCAATGTGCAGGTTTGAATCATATATTTTTGCATGACCTCCCTGCGTAATGAGGTTGAAACAGCTCTTTGTCCTCAAAGTAAGATTTCATCCTGCACAAACAGTGCATCTTTAATTTGAAAATAAGGTTCTGCTCCTACAGATACTTGTTTGTCTTCTGTCCACCCTGCTACATCACTCTCTTGACTGCCTAGAGTTGGATGTCCTTCTCTGTAGACTCATGGATTTCCATCCACTTTGCTGTTGAAACTGGGAAATTGAAGCCATTAACACGCAGCTCTATGATGTTGGGGATTCAGGCCCTGCTCAGGATGTCAGCTAACACCAGTGGTTTTCCTGGACAATATCTGATCCCTACCTGATAGCGCTGGAGTCATGTCAACATGTGCTGCAATCTCTTTGGAGCACTAAGAAGGGGCTTCACCATGATTGTCTCCTGGGTTTTGTCGTCGATTGCACTAGTACTGGGTGGCTGTAGATGTATTGATTAAAACACTCCACCCCAAACACCACAGCCAGAAGCTCTTTTTCTATGCACGGAAACCCCTGGTCAGTGTCTGCCAGGGCTCTGCTGGCAGAAGCAACCGACTGCTTCTCTAAAAGAGCTGCACCCAGTCCTTTCTCCAGTGCATCACATGAGTGTCATTGGTTTTCCTGGCTGAAAGTACTTCAGGACGGGGCATCTGTTATCCTTTTTGTTTCAGCGTGTCAGATGCTGGCTGTTGGGGACCTGCCCAGTCCAACTCCACAAGACAAGATGTTAGTCGATGTATGGGTTCCACTCTGCAGCCAGGCGTGGACAGAACTTGGACAGAATTTCATTCCTATGAAGCACTGTACCCTTTCATATCCACTAGAACCGGCATGTCTGTGACAGCCTTAATCTTCTTGATATGCTTTCAATCCCTCTGTTGTGAGCAGATGTCCAATATATGTCACTTCATGCTGTTTTGAGGCATTTTCTTTCCTGGGTTGAGTTTCATATTCTTGTCCCTGCATCACAGTAGAAAAGCTTGTAGTTTTCTGTCATCGTCTTGTTCAGCTTCCATATCGTTACTCTCTTCACCTACAATGAGAGCTGCAATTATTTTCACTCTGCGCAGTCTCTCCAGTGCTTGGTTGAGTTTTCTCTAGCACACATCTGGGACTGGGTTTAGGCCCCTGGGCATGCACAGCCATCTATAGTGACCAACTGGTGTTGCAAAGATTGTCAGCCTGCTGGACTTTTTATCCAGGCTCATTGGCCAAAACCTGTTCTTCACATCAGATCATAACATTTCTGACTGTCTGGGGAGTTCTGGCAAGATGTCATCAATTGTGGGCAGTGGATAATGGAATATTTAATGCCCCACTCAGTGGCTCTGGGTTTATGCAGATGAGTAACTTTTCTGATGGCTTCTTTATCATCACTATATTGCTTACCAAGACTGTGCTGGCCTCCACAGGTGCTGTGATACCCAGGGGTGAAAGTAACTTAAAGTACTTACTGGTATGCTAGAGTCCTGAGTGGGGGCTTCGACCAGAAGGGGTGGGACCTTTAGAGCCCCGGGCCCTTTAAATTGCCATCCGAGCCCTGCAGCCAGTGCCTGGGGTAGTGGCGGCAGCCGGGGTCTCCAGTGGTGATTTAAAGGGCCCGGGGCTCCCAGCTGCTGCCACCGCAGTGGAACCCCCGGGCACTTTAAAATGCTGACGGAGCCCTGGGGGCTCCTGGCTGCTGCCGCTACCCTGGGGCTCAGAGATCTGGTGGAGATTTAAAGGGCCCAGGGCTCCACTGTGGTAGTGGTGGCTGGGAGCCCCAGGCCCTTTAAATCACCACCGGAGACCCCAGCCACTGCTGCTATCCTGGGGGCTCCAACATTGGGGCTGGGGCAGCAATTTAATGGGACTGCGGTTCCAGCATCACTTTTATCACCCCTTGCATTGAAGCTATAAAATTCTGATACTGCACCCTGATCAGATGGCTCTGTTCCCCCAAGAAACATCTCTGTGGTGCTCACCATCCACCACCACAAGCTTCTGTTCGTATCATCCCAATGCAGCTTGTAGGAAAATATGCTCTCTAATGGGTGTATTCAAGTCCAATTCCTTCAGATGAATCGCATTACAGGAGGCCTGGCTATCCAGCTGAATTGCTGAAATAGCCCACTACATTTCCCTGTTGTTGCATGCATGGAGGCTGGCATAGTCTGTTGTTGCTTTCTTGCTCTCATAGCCTGAACCTGATATGCATTTGGACTAAGGGAGAGAGTCATCATCAGATAATCAATAGAAATGTAGGGCTGGAAGGGACCTCAAGAAGTCATCAAGTCCAGCCCCCTGCACTGAGGCAGGACCAAGTAAACCTAGACCATCCCTGGCAGGTGTTTGTTCAACCTGTTATTTAAAATGTTCATTGACCGGGATTCCACAACCTCCCTTGGAAGCCTATTCTGGAGCTTAGCTACCCTTATAGTTAGAATTTTTTTCCTAATATCCAACCTAAATCTGACTTGCCGTTCCCCCTCTTGTACAAGCCTGACTGAATCTTTCTGAGAGCTTTTTCTGCTCTTACATGCACACACTACTCTCTCTCCCGCCTCCCCCTCACAATGGTTCAACTTGCCACATTCCTTGCAATGCTGTCCCTTACCAACTCCTGCTGTCTCCCACAGGAAATGCCTCTCGCTATGGTATGAAATCCTGGCCACTCCTTTCGTGTTATCTCACGGCATGTGCGTCTCGAGGTGGTATGCTTTCTAAGGCTTTCATCCTTTCTCTTGAGGCTTCCACCGCACACCCCATCTGTCTAATGTGAGATCATTTTCATGCAGCAGGCATTCTTGCAGGTGATGACCCCATGTACCACAGATTCCCTGATTCAGGACAGGATAGCCCCAAATTGCATGGTAGTAGGCAGTGTACATGAGATAGTAACACAGGGATCCATCCCCTGCCCTTTAGATCAGTCTAATGAAAAACCGGTGTCACTCCAGTTTCATCCTGCTTTGGAGACCATTTGTTCTCCGGGGCTCCTAAGCATGCTATGAGGCAGTGGTGCAGACTTCTCTGCCTTTTTCCCCAATAAGGTAAAATAACAGGTTTTTTACTTTCTTGCTGTTTGTCAACCTGCACTGCCAGGTCTGTGACTATCTCTTGGTCTTTTTCTTCCACTGGATACCTCACTGGTCTAGGTTTGCTTCTGCAAAATTCCAGGCTCCAAGGGGCTTGGTTAGACTGAGTTCCATGGCTCATGCCAGTTGCTGTTCAGAGAGCTCACAGCTCTGACCTTGTCACCAGGCTTCATTAGCAAAGAGTGAGGTGCAGGTTACATTGAACAAATGCAACTTTATAAAGAGCCATGCAATGCTCTGTCCATGTGGCTGAGTTGTTTCTAAACTAACTCCCTGCCTTCCCTGTTTTTTCTGGTACCCAGTCGATAACAGCCTCCAGGAACATGGTCCCTTGGACTCCAGTTCCACTTATGATACAAGTAGGAGTTTGGAGTTTGGTGTGTGCTGAATGAATTCATTGTGTGAGCTTTGAACTGCTTAACTTATACGTGATAGACAGGGAAATAGTTGTTTACATTGAAAAATATGGATTTTTCCTTTCTAAAGGAACTATTAGGAGTGAAACTGAGATGTTAAGCACTGAGTAGTGCTATAATTGCATGCAAGGGGCCACAGCCACAATTGCTAATGTGCTATCCATTTATACTCTTCCATTGTTAGCACTTATGATATGCTCTCTGTTATGCAAAGCAAACAAAATTACATAGGAAAACTGGAAGCCAAAAAAAGACTTGCCCTGCTTGTAAAAAAACAGCTGAGTTTGTCTTTAGACTATTGTTCAATGAGATACATCATCCAGGGTTTTTTCTTTTTGACAAATTTGCAGCATTTTCTATTTGGGAAGGTGTTTTGTCTTTCAGGGATGGGGAAAACTCATCTGGTTAGCAGAGGCACCCGTTTTTCTTGGTTAGGCTGAAAGTAGTGTTGGTAGCAGTGGCTTACAAGAAAGTGAGCCCAATTCAAATGCACATGATTCTTGGTATTTTCTTTATCCGCTCTTACCTGTGCTTCCCCCCGCCCCTCCAGTAAAATGTTTTTCCTGCAATACAGTGTACTATGCATGCCTGACCTTTCCTGTTGAACATACTAGCAATCTACTCAACACTTAAAATAACCAGAGGGGCACAGTTTTTGTAGCTACAAATTTAGGATGTAGCCCCTCATTCCCCCTTTCCCTTCCCATCTGAGTTCTATACTGACCACTAATCTGAAGGAATGTGTAATCAGATTGAATGAAATAGATTACAGGGATTTGTTAGGTTAATAAAATGTTAGATTAACAGTAGTGCAGCATTGTGATTAGAGAGATTAATCACTGAAGACGGAGTTGTTTGGATGTAAAGTCTCTCTTTTAATTTAGAAAAAAAGTTGTAGTCTATTGAAAACTCTTTTTCTAGCAATTAGTAAACTGAAAACATGCTGGCTTTCTGAAAAAGCTATTGAAGGTAATTTTGTCAAAAAATTATTTGATGTTTAATTTTTAAGGTAACCAATTTTTCTGTCACATCTTTAAAGGATCTCTTTCAATGAACACTAGAACATCCAATGTATGTGCTATAAGTTTGCTATGGGACAGCTGCTAATATGTAAGGAAGCAGCACACAACTACAAAGGTAGTCCTCCATCTTGGGTGCGGGGCTCTGCACTGCCTGGGGCAGAGCTGGTAGTGGCTGGCTGAAAGTGATGGCAGTCTCTCCTTGCTGTGCTAAGAAATAGTCTTTAGATTAGAATAACAGTTGTTAAATACAAGCTGTCCGTGCTTTAATAAAAGCTACAGCCTCCTTGAAGAAAGTAAGATGTTATCTCTAGGCATGTACCTGGCTAAAAAGAGTGTGCCCTAAACACATCCTTGTCCAGGCTGAGTTGAGTGTATAAGGAGACGAAACGAAAAATGTATGAAATGTTAACATTCTTTCTATGTGAATAAACTGAGATAACATAGATGAATTTTTAAAAAAATATAACGTGGTTGCATCCCATTTTAAAAAGGAAAATAACTTCTTTGGGTGAGGGTTGAATCATCTGGTGACATACTAGTTCTGAACTGAAAGAGAAATATTAATATCTCACTGAAACCTGCAATGAGAACTTCTGTAGGCAACTAGTTCCCTTTTGGAGTTCTCAGCAGTCAGACAATCAAAAGGAGATATAGGGCAGGGCAGGATATGGATAGCCTCCACAGGCACTATCTGAAGTGTATCAGGGACATAGTCAGCAGAATTAAACATGACCAGCTCTACAGAAGTTAAAAATAGATTAGAATAAAGTATAATTAATTTAAATCCAGAGGTCTTATTTGGAGGAAAAATCCGATGTATCTGTATCAAAATAATAGGCTGACAGAATGTGATAGCAAATTGAAGTTGACAATTTCTTGAATTCTGTGCTTGTGCAGTCTTCCTTTAATTTTACTTTTTTCTTGCTTTCCCCCCTGCTTTTGGAGAGTTACTTTGCCAGAGGCAGGCAGGAGGTTATATAGGGAACCTCTTTCTAAAGTAATGTGTTTTGGGCTAAGAAGGGTTTTGAGGCTTTTTTAATTTATTTATTTAGCTTTCTCATGATGCTAAGAAGTGGAAAAGGAGCAAGGAAACAAAGGGTCACATTTCTATAGGCCTTGCCCCAGCGGGATTGTCGAAAGCAAGTTGGCAGTTCTCTGCTATTAAAATAAGCTTTTAACAATCTTACTAGGCATCTGTCTGCACTTTTAGGTGGTAAATATCTCTGAAAATCTGTCCCAATCTTCTCTGACCAGATTTTAAAAAGGGCCTATAATGGGATTACTTCTCAGGATTCAGCATCCAGACTCCATGCTGCAGCTCAATCGTCACAAAGAACCAGTTTAAATGGATGTACAAGATGACCATAAAAAATGTGGTCGTCAAAAGAGGAAGTATTCGCTAACTATTCAGAATATTCCAGGGATGGGGGGGTTGGGTAGCTTTTGTCAGTGGGTACAGGACTGTGGGAGGAAGTTTCTCTAAAAGTTTATCACTATCACCTCTTTGAAAACTCTAGAGCTAAATACGCACTCTGAAATTCTTTGAAACTCTCTCATGCAAGACTAAAGTAGGAGGGATGAAGTCTCCACTCAACAGACACTTCTCCCACAAAGTCTACCAGTTTCCCCACTTCCCCTGTACCTGAGAAGGGGTGAGCAAAGATAACAGTAAATGCCAGTGAAAATGAGATTGGCTCAGAGGCTAAAATAGGGAAAGAACAAGCTAAAAATAGGGAAAGAACAAGTTAGGAATTACTTAGACAAGTTTGATGTCTTCAAGTCACCAGGGCCTGATGGAATACATCCTAGAATACTCAAGAGCTGACTGTGGAAATATCTCAGCCATTAGCAATTATCTTTGAAAAGTCATGGAAGAGGGAGAGATTCCAGAGGGCTGGAAAAGGGCAAATACTTATTAAAATGGGAATAAGGACACCCTGGGGAATTATAGACTAGTCACTGTAACTTCAGTACCTGGAAAGGTTATGGAGCAATACATTTGCAAACACCTAGAAGATAATAAGGGACTAAGGAACAGCCAACATGGATTTGTCAAGAACAAATTGTGTCAAACCCACCTGATAGCTTTCTTTGACAGGGTAACATGCCTTGTGGATAAGAAGGAAGCGGTAGATGTAGTATATCTTGACTTTAGTAAGGCTTCCGATCTGGTCTCACATGATGACCTCATAAACAAACTATAAGGTGGGTGGATAACTGGTTGGAAAACTGTTCCCAGAGAGTAGTTATCAGGGTTCACAATCAAGGTGCAAGGGCATATCAAGTGGGATCCCTTAGAGATCAGTTCTGGGTATGGTTCTGTTCAATATCTTCATCAATGATTTAGATAATGGCATAAAGAGTACACTGATAACGTTTGCGGACTATACCAAGCTGGGAGGGGTTGCAAGTGCTTTGGAGGATAGCATTAAAATTCAAAATGATCTGGACAAACTGCGGAAATGGTCTGATGTAAATAGGATGAACTTCAATATGGACAAATGCAAAATACTCCACTTAGGAAGAAACAATAAGTGCACTCATGGAAAATGTCTGTATAGGAAGGAGTACTGCGGAAAGGGATCTGAGGGACATAGTGGATCACAATCTAAATATAAGTCAACATTGTAACACTGTTGCAAAAAAAAGCAAACGTAATTCTGGGATGTATTAGCAGGAGTGTTGTAAGCAAGACACGAAAAGTCATTCTTCTGCACTGCGCTGACTGAGCCTCAGCTGGAGTATTGTGTCCAGTTCTAGGTGCCATATTTCAGGAAAGATGTGGGCAAATTAGAGAAGAGCAACAAACATGATTAAAGGTTAAGAAAACATGACCTATGAGGGAAAATTGGGGAAAAAATGGGTTTGTTCAGACTGGCAAAGAGAAGACTGAAGGGGCATAAGTTTTCAAGTACATTAAAAGTTAGTACAAGAAGGAGGGAGAAAAATTGTTCTCCTGAACCACTGAGGATAAGACAAGAAGCAATGAGCTTAAATTGCAGCAAGGGAAGTTTAGGTTGGGCATTAGGAAAAACTTCATAACTGTCAGAGGTTTGATCTGTAAGATCTGGAATAAATTGCCTAGGGAGATCGTGGAATCTCCATCATTGGAGTTTAAAAGCAAGTTAGACAAACACCTGTCAGGGAGGGTCTAGATAATACTTAGTCCAGACTTGAGTTCAGGGGACTGGACTAAATGACCTCTCGAGGTCCCTTTCAGTGCTAAGATTCTATCATAAGGGACCATTCAAATTGTCCTGTGATCCTACCCAAGTGGCATTCCACACCAGAATTCCATTCAAATGTGCAGTTCCAAGAGGCTCACCCATGCCCCGGAAAGAGAATGGGTACAGATATGGAAATGCTGATGGACAGCTCTGGAGCAAGAAATTCTGACCACATGTTGGCATTCTCGAATATTGTTACAACTAAACTTACTTTTGCAACATGGCTTTCAGCTGGACAGAATTACCTGAAACTGCTATAGACTTGAAAGGGGTAGCCCACAGCACTTAGAACAATTATAAATAATACAATGGTGCAAGTTTGCTAACTATGGCTATGTAGAAAACCTGATAGCAAGAAAAGGCTTGGCTGTATTAAACTTTACAGCCATTTTGAATATAGCTGTAGCTAGCAAGCTCCGGTTTGGGCTTCTTAAAAAGAAGCTAAAATGTGTCAGCTAACAATTAATCAGGTAATTTGAATTATTTACCTCATTTAACAGGAACTCACCAGGCTGGATCTGATTGGCCAGTAAAAGGGAGTAGAGGGCAGACTTGATAACCTTGTAAATGCTCCATACCTATTCTATCACAATGCTCAGCAGCATCCCTGTTCTTAGTGCCTTACTGGTCTTCACCTTGAAGAGATTACAAAAGGAGAATCACTGAAGATTCCTGCCTGCTTAAATATTTAGGGGCTATTAATAACAAAAGACCCAGGTACATAGCAGATGCTCAAATGCACTTTTGGACGGAGGCTTTAGAGACCCAGAACTGTCACTGCAGGTATTAGTCACGTGCTTGGCTGCTTAAGTGTTGTACACCTGTGGCTTTTGGAGGAGCCCTTGTTTGGGAAACTGCCATGTTCAGAACTAGTTTTGTTTCTCTTGGTTCTCACTCCCATTTTTAAAATTAGACCAGATTGTACCATGTAGGTATAAGCCTGTGTTGAGATGGGGCACAGCTGCTGTGCCCTACTTCTGGGGAGATATTTCTCCCAGATTTTCCCCCAAGTCCCTGGTATACTGTGGGAATGCCCCCACTGCCCCAGCATGTTCTTACTTCTCCAGCAACCCAGTTGCATAGGCTAGTGTGGAGGGGGACAGAGCCATGATCTGGAAAACAGCTACTGGAGGTGCAGATGAGGATTCTCCCAATAGAGGGGAATCCTTGGGTTTAGCTAGTTCTATGCCACTTTCATTCCCACTCCCATATATGGGGTGAGTCAGGGGTATGCCTGGCCAGCAAAGGGTGGGACTGAGTTTCCTATTTTCTAGTGCCAAAGCTGACTGTAGCTTTACAAAGTGTTCTGGGCTACTTAGCATACATGAACGGGATTACAGAAAGACATAGGCCAATTCAAGCCATGTAACTGCTAGAAATAAATATGCAATATGTTACATGTATACAGTATGCTTAATTCATATTAATATCTGTGGTGTGACTGAGAAATACGTGTTTATGATGTGATATATATTAGCCTAGCATATATTGACCAATACAGCCATTGACCTCATTCCCAGCCAGTGCAGTACTTCTTTTTGGAAGTGCTGTAGCTAGCTTCATTAAAAGCAGCCCATAGGCTGCTATAAATAATACATGTACTGTTCCTGCCCTCAGCTTCCCCCAGACTGGAGGAGCCAGAAAGGTGACTTAAAGCCACCTTGCAACCACCACTTTCTTCAGCTGCACCCAGTGTAAACTCATGCAGTTGCACATCTGGCCCACTGACTAATGAAAAACAAAAAAGCCCGATTTCCTGAGATGGCTCGTGAGTGGAGTGCCCAGGGTTGAAAATAACTACAGGCACTTACCGGTCTGGGGCCGGTCTGGGGGCAGGGCTGGGGGGTCTGAGCCAGTCCGGCCCATCCTGTACCGGTAAGTGCCTGTAGTTGGGGTAGCTGTCGTCCCCCCCCCCCCCCCGCCCTCCCGCCATTGGCGTCCGGGGGATTGGGGAGGGGGCAAAAAGGGCAGGGATGTTAAAGCACTGCTGCTGCAGCGCTTTAACGGTGATGGCCTTTCCCCACCCAGTTGGCGGCCCTGCTGGTAGGGTCTATATTGGCCCCCGACAGGGGAGGCAAAAGGGGCAGCACTTTAATGTGGGATGAATATGGGCTGGTGCAGGTTCTTACTGATATGCTGTACCGGCCCATACCGGTCCACTTTCACCCCTGGGAGTGCCTTAATATTTGGGGGTTCAGCCTGAGAGGCCTTTAAGGGGTCTGATTTTCACAGGGCGGCTGCTCATCACTTTCTGAAAGATCAGGTTCATTTAAGGTTTCTCATCTCCCAGAATGAGTTGCCATTTCTGAAAATCTTTGCTGTAGACATATTAGTGGGTGAAGAAACACAGGTGTAAATATATATATTTTAAAACATTATATTTTAAATGTCACCTCAGCATGAATTACCAGAGAAATGTCGAGGGCTGGTAAATATTTTTGCAGTGGAGCAGCACAGTTAATTTAGTCCAGGTGCTTCTGTAATTATGAATCATTAGGAAAATGCATAGTATAGTATTTGGTGGCTGGCACCTGTGTCTGGTTGGGTTTGTGTGAGTGCTCTGTGCCCTGGTATAAAACTTGTAGGTATGCTGCCTGCCTCAAGAGCTGGCCATTCCCAGTCCCTGCCCACCCCCTTAGCGATAGCCATGTGAAGAACGGGTTCCGTTCACCGGAAGTCCCCAAAATTGAAAAAACAAAAACTTGTTTCAGACTAACAATTTTTGTGTTTGAAATTTTTGGCAAATAAAAAAATATTTGTGTTTAATTTTTCCGGGTTGAACTGAAGATGTTTTGACAATTGAAATGCTCTGTCTCCATTTTGATTTTGAAAATTTAAGGAAATGCTGAAACTGAAAGCTGTTTTGAACCAAAATAAAATTAAAAAAAGCAAAAGTTTCAGTTCAAAACAAAACACTGCGTTATTTTGGTGTGGGGAAATTTTTTTCAGGACTTTTTGGCTGGAGCAATTTGCAAAACTGACAAGAATTCACTAAACAGCCGTGTTGCCCAATCTGCATTTTTTACTGGGGGGGGGGGGGGAGAGGAGAGCAAGGGGTGACCTATGCACAATATTCTGCCCAGCTCTACTCATCATGTTTATATTGTGTAGTTCTTTGGCCATATCTACTTTAGCACTTATGTTGGCAAAATTTGTTATTCATGGTTGTGGGTGCTGAGTGACACAAGTTTTTCTGGCATAAATGGTAATGTGCACAGCTACCGCTGCTCATGGAGGTGGTTTATTTTGTTGATGGGAGAGCTCTTTCCCGTCTGCATCGAGAGGCTACATAAGCCATCTTACAATGGCGCAGCTGCATCGGCCCTTGTGAGCTTACATTGGCTCGGCTGTATAGACATGGCCTTTGTCTCTTCAGTATTAAAAGGGATTGTACATGCTAATGGTACCAGGCTTAAATTGGGCACTGTCTGTGTGGAAGAGGCTATATGTTCCCCTGACAGGTAACTGTCCACGTGCTCCACACAATTTGGTAGCCCAAAGCACTCTTGTGTATCTGTTTTGTATATAGCTCATTCTTAAGAGTTCTAGAGAGATTCTGAATTCAGCACTTTGCTACCTTTCCCTTTGGATAATGAACAAAGGGCTGTGTTCTGACTAACTCACCACTCTGGTGGGTGATGAACATTACAGAAGGCGCACAGCTGATGAACAACATTTTTAGGTGGCTAGCTACAGTTTTCTCTCTCTCCTTTGCCTCCCTAAGCCTCCCAGTATAAACATTTCCCTTTGAAACAAATGGGTTAATTCAGTATTACAGACATGTAGCACTTCAAGGCAGAGCTACCAAAAATGGAATGAGTGGGCTCCCAAGAAAAAATTCTAAGTGAGATTCCATGTTTTGTTTGAAATGCCCACTTTGTCATGCTCAGACTCTCTTTCAAGACACCTATAATGTCCTTCCTAACACTAACAGCCTCTCCACCTCCATCTGTTGTGATTGGGTCAACATATGCTGGAGTTTGGCCTAACAGTCCACTCTCCCCAGATGCTCCTCTGTCCAGGAGGCCCTGACCATGTATGCAGATGAGCAAGCAGCTTGAAAGGAACTGCTGTCTGCTTTCCCTTTGGAAGGGTCCTTCAGTGGGGTCAGAGATTTGGCACTTCCCCCTCCCCTCTGCTCTCTTCTTTACTGTACTCAGGTGCTTTGCTTTGATCTCTTCTCCTTCAGACCAGCCGGAGACTGAAGGAGAGGCAGCTAGTGGAGCTTGACTTTTGTTTCTCTGACTTGTCTGATAAAGCCCCCATGGGCTTGCTGGACCCCAAACACTCCTGCTGGGTGTAAATCCTGCCCTATATATGTTATGTGAATAGCGAATACCATGTTCAGTGGTACCCATTATTAGTGGAGCCAATAGAGGATTTCAGTCTCTATGCAACTCCAGTTCCAAAGGAGACAACCTGCCCAAATCAGCAGCAACCTAGCCTTCAAGACTCCAGTTGTGCTGAACTTAGTTCAGCCATTTGATGATTACTTTGTCATCAGCCCAGAAGAGTCCTGTGCTATATGAGCCCATCCTCAGAGCAGAGGGATGTGAGTTCTCCAAACATTTGCCTCCAATCCTTTAATATGAACAATTTTGACTTTGCTCCTCCTAATCAGTGGTGTTTAGAACTACAAGGAGGAAGCTGAGAGTCGGACAGTATTAATCATATAACTTCTATTTCAAAGGTAGCGGCGCTACAGATGGAAGTGGGAGCAGGCTGACAGGCATTATTTTAGCTTCAAATGGGAATTCTGTTTGATACGTATCAGCAGGCAAAAAATGTCTATCTTTTCAAACTGACCAGCTAGTCAGAAATTCCCAGTCATTTGAGGGCTGCAGGTGACCAGTAGCTAAATAGTAGTAATTCTGATCATTGAAGAATCCTGACTACTGTCAGTCTCACATGGAGTAATTAAGGGACAAGTATATTAATCAATAAATGGCACATGGGATTACAGATTTTATAGCACTCCTGCAAGATGCAGACTCCTGACAAAGGGCTTAAAAGAGACTTTAAACTGATCCTTTGGCCAGAAGGAAGACTGAAGGAGAGGCAGCTAGTGGAGCTTTGACTCTTTATTTCAGTTGAGGGTTCTTGAAGTTCTGTATAAGAAATAGAAATTATAAAGCAGACCGATATAAAGAAAAATATACATTTTCCCTCCTTTGAGTGCTGGAAAGTTTCTTCCTTAGACTATATGCTGATGTAACATGGGGAGTGTGGCTGGGATGAAAGGGAAATACTGAAAAGATGAATTGGAGTTAGAGGGAATGCTTTGTACTGAAAAGACGGGGGCAACCAAGTGTCAGTCATAGCATGTGTTCTTTTGGTTTGATTTTTGGAAGGTGTGATTGGCTAGACTTGTTTTCAGTTATATCACTTGTATTGTGGTAGTACCCAGACACCTCAATTACAGGTCTATTGAGCTAGGCTCTGTACACAATAAAAAACCCGAGATCTTTATATATAGGATGATATTTTGTACTTGCTACAGAGTCTTTTTTCCAGGCATCTCAATTGTTAAATGTTAATTAAGCATTACAATACCCTCCTGTGGTGGTGTACAGTTGTATAGAGATCACTTCACCCACTGCAAAAATACAGACACTTTTGGAATGAAACACATTAGCAGTTTAATAGCACCCATCAACGTTGTATTTCTCTGTTATAAACAATTAGAGTATGCATATAATCAGCCAATATAAGTATCTAATAAGAACACTTGCTTTCCTGACAGATAATCTTCCAGTTAACTTAATTTGCATAATGTTCTGCCATGCAAGGAAAAAATCACTATTTGTGGGACATTATGAAAAGGTCAAAACTAATCATATTTGTTATTGTGAGTTTGTAGATAGACACATTGTTATCTGTCAGGACAGTGCATAGACTCCCTCTTTGGATTTGTGGGTGTCATTTTTGGAGTTAATGAAAATGGTACTTCCATTTCTATGACTTTGTTTATAATAGTAAATGGCATAAAACATCCAGTGTTGCTTTTGACATATGTCTATAAAGATACACTAGTGTTAATTTACTTTGAGCATTAATAGAACAGATACATTGTACTGTATATATGCAGATATTATACACTTGTATTTGAAAAGTAAGCAGCCTAACCAGTAACTTCTGAAGTGGGCAGAAGAAATTAAGGTCCTGATTCAGCAAGCATTTAGGCATGTGCTTAAGTCTCAATGGGATTTAAATGTGCATTTTGCATAATCAGAGCTTTAACCAATTGGAGAGAACTAAAGGAAAAGTCTCAACACCCTTATTCTGCTTGGGTTCAAGGCCTAGAGCTATTGCATGTTACAGAAGTGGATGCAAAGACATAGGCTTGGGATCAGAGGGAAGGATGGTAGTGAAAAGCTAATGGAGAGATTCCTAGCTATATTGAGAGAAGAACCAGAAACTAGGCTGAAAGTTTCTCTAGTCCTACAAAATCTATGACCAGATCAAACAGAGAGGCCTAACTGATGGGAGCACCCACAAGCAGATGGGGAGTGAGTCTAAGGGTGAGCCAGGGCTCTCTAACCTCCATTTTGCAGCTGCAAATGAATAATCCATTGTGTGCAATTATACTATGAGACAGAAAACAAAGTCATAGTGGGCAAAGACAGTGACCAGCTGTAACTCCACCCTGAGCTTGAACTTGGGGAGAAGAACATGCCTGGCGGTAAATGTTAGACTCATAGGTCTAACCCATCTTCAGGTAGTTAAAAATGACAAGGAAGACCTAGGTACGAACTGCTCAGCAAATTGTAGGGCTTGAGGAATCTGCAGTTACATGAGTAGTTCAGTTTCCACATCAGTTCAGTCTCGGCGGGGAGCAGGGGGAGTCTCATGAGCCAGGCTGGATTTCCAATTAGGCCCAGCAAACATGTGCCAGCATTCTAGTGGCACCTAACAATTCAAAGTTTGCTGTTCCCAGGTCCCGGCAGGGGATGTGGCCGGCTGAGGGGGAAAGGGTGTCACACAACCCTGCTGGAGCTTTCCTATTAGCAGGGAAGGCGAAGCAGCCCCCTGTGGCAGGGGAAGAACTCAGCAGTCAAATGCAGGGAGGACTGCCAGGCATGTGGGTCCTGGGAGCTCCCCTTGGGCAGGCTCCATTCCTGCTCCAGCATTGCTGATCGCAGCACTCCGGAGGGGCCAGAATGATCCTGACCGGCCCCGACACACTGCCGGCTCACTCAGCCCAGTCACAGTCATTTCTCGGCGGGGGTTGGTGAGTCTGGCCAGGAGGTAGGGCATGGAGAGTGGGTCTCGGGGGTGGGAGTGGCTTTGGGGAGCGGCGGGTGGGGGAGGTTTGTAGGTCTGTGTGTGGGGCTCTGGGCAGTTGTGGTGGTGGGGCACCTAAAAGTTAATTGGCGGGGTACCCCTGCTGCCCCCAGTGGTTTGGAGTTCCGAGGAGTTGCGGGTGTCACCCCCCCACACTCCAGCTCCTGTCTGCTGCAGGTAGTGGGGGGAGCTCAGAGCCGGGGCCCATCCACAGAGGATGCCTAGGGGTGCACAAGGTGTAAATCCAGCCCTGCTCTTCAGAGCGCAGGCTCTATTCCATGAGCTCTCTAGTTCCCTCCTTGTTCTCTGCTTAAAAAGTCATTTTGTACCATCCTTCTAGCTAGTTAAAAAAATGGAAAAAACAAAAATCATTCTGTATGTCACCTGGAATAGACTGTACAGCACGAACCGGTTTTGTGGCTCCACATTATACATCATGCCAATCCACTGGTTTCTCAGAGATCTGACTTAAATGGCATTGGCTTGATTGCTTGAAGCATGGCATTAAGAAACCATTCATAAAGGGATGGAACAGGAAAGATAATTCTGTGCTGTAACATACACATCCCTTCCAGATATTTTAAAGGAAACAATAATGGCCCATAATGTTATGAAATCATACTGGTACACTATTTAAGTATAGTACATTAGGCAGCCATCAGAACTTGTCACAAAAACTTCCTGACCTATTACTGCAGCAGAAGTCAAAATCTATCAATCCCTTTCCTAATGGTTCCTAACGTTGTTAGCTTTTTTGGAATTGGTGATGGGCCTGACACAAGAACCTAGTTAAGTTACAGGGAAGCATCCCTGCATGGCCGTCGCAAGCTCTGTCCCCAACTGTTACTTGCTCTGCCAGGAGGTAGAGGAAAGAACTCTCTAAGCCTTCAGCTTAAGCTTACTCCTTACAAGTTCATCTATGCTGGGGAGGCCATTATTACATCCATAACTGCTCACTCTCTCAACCTGAGTATTTTCAATACTGAAAATGTTTTTTCCTTTCAACAGACTCTTGGAACTAAACTCTTGGTGGTGATAAAACCCTGTGAACAAGTGAATTAATCACAGACAAAGTGCACTAGAATAAATATGAATACACCATACTACTGTAGTTCAAAGGAACTAAGGAAAAATTTCTGCTATTGGACATGTCACTGCCCTTCTTCCTAATTAAGAGGCTAAAAAGAGGTAGTATTTCATACAAGACTATTCTTTGCTTAATTATAGGGTCTTTTAAGTGGTGCCCCCATCACTCTTAGAGCAAGGAGTGGTAACCCAGAAAATCAGCACAGTTGTATTTTTCTAGCAGATGCAGCCCTATTTATGTTAGGTGATATTTTTGTGGTCCGTTTTATAATATGAACAAAATGAACTGTTGGCTGTTATTTCTAAGGGAAGCATTATAAATTAGGAATTTCTTTAGTACCATGAGCCAGAGGGATAATAGTGTACCAATGCCTGTGCTGTCAACTCTCTCAGATTTTTCAGGAGGTTTGTAATATTTGGTATCTTTTCTTAGAGCTGTGGCCTTGAGAAAAGACAGAGAATCACAGCTTTCATTAAAAAAAAAGTTCCTAGCCCTTCCAGTTGCAGAGAAAAACTTGAAAATGTGATCCATAATAGGTCAACAACAGGAAGGCAAATAAAATAACCTATCATTTTTTAATAAAATCATTTTCCATCCACTCACTTTTGTAGAGCCTGTCTCATGATTTTTAGATTCTTGTGATGGGAGTACTGCAATTTTTATAAAAATAAAATATGATTATATTATGATGACTAAAAAGTGACAGGAAAAATGCAGGACATTGAGCTTATTGGAAAAAAACAACCCTGTATCTTTATTTATTTAGAAAGCACATACAGCGATGTATGGGGAGGGAACAGAGATGCAAAACAGGTCATCATACAAATTCCTTTCAAAAGATATGGTGAGACGCTTTTCCGATTAGTTGTATATCAGTCTATGTGAGCATTTAAACTGCTATATCTTTCCTAGATAAAAAGAAACCACACACAATTTCTGAAGAACAAGTTAAATGTCTATTTTCAGAAATTCCTCCATAGTCAATTCTGTAGGCAGCAAAGTTTTTTTTGTTTTGTTTTTATTCCTGATGTTTCCCAAGAGGTTTTTTTTTTTTTTCTTTTCTTGTTTATGCCATGGTTTCTTTCCTCAGTGTCCGCCTCTGATGACAAGTAAGGATACTTGTGAATGATGATCTCCCTTTAGTTCTTTTCTTTAACTTCTTCTGATGCTTGAGTGAAATTCCGAGCTCCTCCATTATAGCACTAAAAGAAAGACACTAGAGAAATGTGGGGAAAGTGTTTAACATTCAATGAACATAAATTTCAATTTTAAATTCTGCAAAACGTAGGGTTTAGGTTTCTATGAGCACAGATCTTTAAGGGTCTGGTTCACGGACTTCATGAGTTGCGGGGGTCTCTTCATTGAATTAAACAGTCTGTGGAGTGCACATTGCACAGTGGATTCTCAAAAGCTCTGAGCATTGGCCCAATTCTGCTCCCTTTGAAATTTAATTTAACATTTATTTCAATGGAAGTGCAGAGTTAGACCACTGCTGTGCGGTTTTGAAAATCCTACCCAAACACATTTATGGCTTCCACCGTGCTTTCAGATTATGAAACTTACCTTTCCCCAGAAAACCGTACTCATGTTAGTCTTGAAACACACTAGCGCTAAAGAGAACAAATACAACATCGTTTGACAATTATTTGATTTCTCCCCCCCGACCCATGAAATTAATAAATCTCTAAATAAAATATTTTTCCAATGCTCTTTCTACAGAGAAATAGAGAAAACCACTTTTGAAACATTGTGTGTCCAGAAAAGGAGAAATTACATTAGAGCCAAATAGTTGGAAAATTGTAAGATGGTTTAGAAAGTGGAATGCTATTTGGCTACAGGATTCATGAAGCTACACTGGGGGGAAATATACCATAAAACTGACTGCTAAAATAACTCCATGTGGTATAAAAATGTATATAGCTTCAAATAGAAAGAGTTGTGATGTAATATACAGATTTTTTTTTTAAATCAGGTGATGTGTGATTAAAATGTACTTTTTTTTTACCACCTCACTAGAACCCGGCCCAGTAATCCATCCCTTATTTTTAACATTCCAAACTCCCCTGAGGATTTTAAGAGATGCTTTTTTAAACAGCTCGTAGAAATGTTCCCTATATCCCAAACATGAATTTTCCCCTAAAATTACACTGCTGGAAGATGGGCTCTATTCAGTCCTTGACCAGTAACAAGTCAATTCTAATACATCAAAGCCCTGCAGAGCTAAATATGAAATACTGATTCTAGGGGAAAGGGAGAAATCTAAGATTTCCTACCAGCTTCTAGTTTCCAAGAAAGACTTTAAAAAGTGAATTATGGCATTATGTTCAGGGCTGTCAATTAATCGCAGTTAACTCATGCAATTAATCGCCATTTTAATCATACTGTTAAACAATAGATTACTAATTGAAATCTATTAAATATTTTGGATGTTTTCTACATTTTCAAATCTTGATTTCAGTTACAACACAGAATGCAAAGTGTATAGTGCTCACTTTCTATTATTTTTATTACAAATATTTGCACTGTAAAAAAACTAACAAAAATATGTAATACATTTAAATTGGTGTTCTATTATTGGCTAACTGTAATTAAAATGGCGATTAATCGTGATTAATTTTTTTAATCGCTTGACAGCCCTATTTATGTTAGGTGTTAAAACTGGCAGAAAAGTGACGTACTAAGGCTGCAGGGGGAATCCTCGTCAGCGTAGGGATTAGAACTCAGGAATTCTAGGCTTCCAGTACCATGTCTGGTCCACTATTAACCATGCTCTCCTTTCTCTGAGTAATGCCTGGCGCTGATTCTGCAAGCTGGTGCGCATATAGCTCCAGTTAGAGATTGGGGCATCGCTATGAGTGTTTCTTCAGTGTACATACATATATTGTACATACTCCATACAATGTGGTAAATACTGTGGTGTACCTGGTGAGAGTTTATTTGAGCAATATGTTGCACACAAATCTACTATGACAGTAGATTATTTAATGTACGCTTTCTGTGAGAGGCTTCATTTTTGTTCATCTTAGAAAACACTGAATGCCTTAAGAATATGATAATTAAATGGTTATTAACTCATGACTGACTTAAAATGTAATTGATATGGGCAAGAAAAGCATACTGCTTTCTTCAAATTCCTTTCCGGTAGATCAGCCCTTGGCAATAGTCAGGACTTCACTGGTGTAATTATTATTTTAAATAGAACTTTTGGTGACACAGTTTAGGAATATCTGGTGCTAAGGATTTGTTTGAACCAGTGATATCTGATAGATCTCTGGGCCCTCTGGCAGCAGTTGCTGAAGCAGGTGTCATCCTGCTGTTGAAGTTACTTTTAAATTGCAAAGCCTTTTCAGAGAATGTCACCACTGATTTCCCCAGCTGATAAAAATATATGCACCAACCCACTGTCTCTAATGCGTTGTTACTCCCTCTACATTACTTTGTCATTGGATTTTTTTAAAATCTAGATTTTTTTTTAAAATGAGCCAATAATTCCATAGTGATTGAGCAAGGGAATATATCAATCACTAGACTATCTACTTTTTATGTAACGCAGTGTCTGATACTAATCCATGTTCATTGTGTGTATTATAGATGTGGATTTCTGCAAGATGTGAATAGGGATAACTCCTATAGTTGGAACAATATCTTGTACTGGCATGTTAATGTTTACATCTAGGTTTTTCCCAAACTGATTCAGATTATCCAGATCATACTGTACTCATTACATTATTTATCATTTGATATCAAGAAACTTAATCTCATTAAGAACAGGTCATATTTATGCAGAGATATTTGACACATCATTGATAAGTTGGTACTTGAAGTCTTAAACATTTTGATATCTGTTGAATAAACTGCATGGAGCTGTTTTAGCTTCTCAAAAGCTTTAAATGGCCCTTAGTCTGTTCTACTTGTAAACTTTGTCTTTTTATTTTTTAGTAACAATTGATGCTGTTTATCCAAGTCTGTGTCTCTGTGTGTTTAGATCTTGCATTTCAGAAGTAAATTTCTACCATCTTGTTCATTATGAAACATTTTACTTTAAGGGCACTTTCAAGAGTTATTGGTTTAAAGGGCTATTTCTGGTCTTGGTTTTAAATTTGGTTTTATCTATAAATAGTTTATCATATTTACATGAAGAACATATTGGGGCCCTGGCTTAATCCCAGATGTTTTTGTCCCACAGAAAATATCTACAGCCATACAAGCAATTCAGCATGCAGATTTGGGCTGACCCATTCAGAAGCGGGGTTAATCAGCTAAAAACAAACACACACTGGAATCTGTTGTTATATACAAGGACCAGTTTGGGAAAGGTGAAGGAGAAAAACTTATATAACAGCTTCCTGACTCTTACACACCACAGGTCTCAGTGTCGTATCTATTGGAACCACAGGAGTTGTTGTAGCCCTAGGGTTGGATTTAAATCTATGTCTCAGGAGAATTAATCAGCTACAAAAACTGTTTTGGTTTAACAGAGGCCTATAATAATGAAGTGAATGTAGAAATAAGACTGGGAACCTGAACTAATCCTTTGTCAATATTCCCTTTGAATTTTATTTAAAAGTTCGTTGGCTCCAACTTAGATCTATGGTAGATTTCTGTCCGTCTGCAAAGTCCTGCCATCTTTTAAAAAACAGAGGAGGTGGTGGTAGGTCTTTACAAATAGTTTAAAAGACCGTGAGATGCAGGACTCTGTACTGCCTCTCCTTCCTCCCTCCCTATTCCCATTCACTTTAGGATGTTTTGAAGTGCAACTGAGAAGCTTCCATGAACTTTCAATGTTCTAGTAAATAATTTATCAGAAGAACTTTGTATAAAATCCCCTATGAGCCCCATGAAACCTACGCAAAGTATTGTTTATCTTCAAACATGTACATAGATCATATTTCTCTGTTTCTAAAATGACTTAGGCCCAGTAACAGCATGAAGCACTTAAAATCGCTCTCTTTCTAGTTTGTGTCATGCAGAGTGGAGATGAGGAAGCAGGACAGATGTTTAAAAATCAGACTTGCCCTGAACTTTTCGGGTGAGGAGGCAAATCAGTGTAAGCACTACAGAGCAACTGTAAGCCAAGCCAGTGTGAAGGCGCCAAAAGAAAAAATGGTGGTAAGGAAACACATTCCATAATCAAGCTGATAAAGCATCTTTATTAAAAAGTAATGTAAAGTTAAAATTCTTTTTAAAATCACCATCTGTGTTTTACCTCTTCTTGAGGTATTCAAACTGAAACATTTTTAAGAGCTTTAAAAATTGTTCTAATGCGGTCAACTCCCTAGAGTTGGTTGAGGGTGAACGTTGAAGACAGACCTGTAAATTTCACTTTTGCTTATAGTCCGCTTCACTTGCTGGTTCTGTTGGGATGCTGCAGTGTTTGACTTGCAAACAATGCGTGGGAATGTTATTCCTTTAAAATATATTGTCTGAGGCCTAATTAGAGCAGGGAATTGGTTTCCTCACAGTATAAGGGGCATAGCAGCAGATCCATCACCTACTCAGGTTTCCCAAATCTTTCCTCTGCTCCCATCTCAGAACAGTGAAAATTGTGTTAGACTTAAAATTTTTTAAAAAAATGTAATATAGACTAGATTGAGGAAAACAGGGAACTGTAGTTCTTGACTCAATATGCCGCACATGAATCTTTGGAGCCAGGCTGTTCAGAAGACTTTAATACTGAACTTCATAAATACCTCAATCTAGAGGTGCTGTGTCACACTTGAGAATTATGAAAATTCACTGATAGGATGAATTTATCCTGGCAGAATATATGACAAGAATGCAGCTCATAGCTTAGTAACAGAGAAAGAAGAGCAGAATCAGGATTTCCCTTCTGTGGACCACAGTAGCCATGTTTTTGTAAAGAAAGCCAGGAATACTTGTAGCACCTTAGAGACTACCTAGTTTATTTCAGCATAAGCTTTCGTGGGCTATAGCTCACTTCATCGGATGCATAGAATGGAACAGAAGCAAGATGTATTTATAAACACAGAAAGAAAGAAAAAAATGTACATTAGCATACCATTTTTTTTCTTTTTCTTTCTTTATGTTTAAATGCATCTTGCTTCTGTTCCATTCTATGCATCCGATGAAGTGGGTATAGACCCACGAAAGCTTATGCTGAAATAAACTAGTGAGTCTCTAAGGTGCTACAAGTATTCCTGGATTTCTTTACGGATACAGACTAACACGGCTGCTATTCTTGAACCTGTCATGTTTTTGTAGTTGCACGGAGATGGAACAGTGGCGCATTGGGAAAAAAAGTACTTTGCCTTGTGTTTAGTATATTGAAGGAAACTGTCTCAAGGAGTTCTTTCTTGTGAAAATATCACTGCTGTAGTGAATTCAAAGTCTGCTTCAGTACTCCGCCACTAAGGCCACGTCTACACTACCAGCTGGGTCAGCAGGTAGAGATCGATCTATTGGGGATCGATTTATCGTGTTACGTCAAGTCACGATAAATCAATCCCAAAGTCGATGCCGGAATTCAGCTTGCTAAAAGGAGCAAGGCAGAATTGACGGGGGAGCCCGCTGTCAACCGTTGCCGCTGTGAGGACGGCAGGTAAGTCACGTCGACTTCAGCTATGCTATTCACGTAGCTGAAGTTGCGTATCTTAAGTCAACCCTCCCCGCTAGTGTAGACCAGGCCTAAGAGCTAATTATAAAAATTAGACCAGCGGGAAAGCTATTCTAAACTGTGCATCTGATTTTTAGAAAGCATGGTTCTGCACTGAAAGTGACTATAAAAATTGGTATTTCATGTTTGTTTTCCCAATTTTCAGCTGGTAAGAAAAATGATGGTTTCTCTGATTGCCACCCCCACAAACCAAGAGAAGACTAATGGGGTAACCGGGGGGTAAAATCTGACCTGCATATCTTTCAGAACTGGTGTGAAGGCAGGAGAAGGACTGAGCTCCTATTGATTTTTGAAGCAGAGGGTGAAGTTGCAGAGCTAGCAGTTTGGGAAAAAATCTTTCTTGAAAATTTGACGTAGATGCTACTGAGAAATGATAAACACGGGATACACTCATCCCATGCTATTTGTATGCAGTCACTTCTCTGAGTAGAATTCAACTTCAGAGATGTGAAAGCTTTTATTAATTATTTCTATAATCTCTACTACCAGTTCCACACTTTTCTGGTTTGTACCACACTCCCTTTGAGTAAACAGATTTGTTTACACAACTTATAAAACATTAAGCATGTGTAGAGTACAAGTCATGCATGAAAGGATTCTAAATGTCTCCTGATGCTTACTAATAATTTTAGAGACTGATGTCTGCATATTTGAGTTGCCTTTTACATCATTATATTTATAATCTGAAACAAGCGACCTGTTCCTCATAATAATAAGCAAATTAACCATGCTATAGAAAAGTGTAATTGCAGCACGTTTTGAAGCCTTTGCAGAATATGTTCATAAGTGCATGCTAAATAATATGTAAAATACAATTATCTGGTTACATAAGGATAGTCTTTGGACTTTGTCCTCTTAACACAAAAAGTATTAAGTAAAGAGAACACTTCTAGTTTGATACATTACAGCATTCATTTTTAAAATATGTAAAGAAATGGTGGTCGTGCCTAGAACTCCTAGTCAGAGGCCAGGACCCTGTTGTGCTAGGCACCGTGAAAACACAGAAAGAAAAGATGGCTGCTGCCCCAAAGACCTTACAATCGGTGTGGACAAAACCTTTAAGAACTTGATCATCAATTGGTTCAGTTTGCTGATCTGCCACAGACTTCCTATGTGACCTCGGATGAGCCATTTAATCCCTCTAGGCCAGCGGTGTCCAATACGTTCACCACTAGCCACATGTGGCAAATCGGCTACTGAATTGTGGATAATGCATGAGCAACGCGTGGGTCTGTGAATCCACTTTTTCTGCAGTCAATTTTATAAAATCCAAGTAAAATCTGAGGCTGAGTTAAGATGCGCAGTCAGTCGGAATTATATATCAGATTTCAGGGTTATGGTAGTAGTATGTAATATGTTTGTAGTATGTTTTTAATCCTTTTTTATAATTTGGCAAATAAGAAAAATTCAAAACCACAAGTGTGGATAGCATCGAATTTCTATGGACACCACTGCTCTAGGCCGTAGCTTTCTAGCTGTAAATAGAGATGGTGATATTTTTGTCTCCCCACCCATAGTCCGTTTTTCCTATGTGGAATGCAAGCTGTTTAGGCCAGGGACTCTCTCATGGTCAAGCAGAACTATCACCTTCAGAGATTCACTGAGCACTCCGTGCCTGACTGGAGCAAACAGGAAGGGGATTTTCAAATTTCCCAGGGAATTTAAAGGATGGGTACTATGGCTGGTCACCTGAGGACAGGACAAAAGAGTTTGAAAGTGATGACCAGAGTGGCTCGAATGGGAATTATGGGATGGGCTGGAGGCCAATTAATGCGCATTGGGTGTCCACATTGGCGCCGTAGCGCTACAGCGGGAGTGCTAGAGCCCTTATTCCCTGTGCAGAGGTGGATTACGAGGACCGCTATAACTGCGGACTTATGGCGCTCTACGTGCCTCGCCAGTCTGGAAGGGGAGGGAGTTATAGCGCTCCTGGCGGCTTTATAGCGCTATCAAGTGCCAGTGTAATCAAGCCCTAATTGTATGCACAATGGGAGCCCTGAACTCTAGACACCAACATAATACAAAGAAATAGAACCATTTAGGATCAAGTCGTTTGGCTTTGATAAGTGCAATGACTAAAACGACTAAATGCCCTTAACTTCCACAACCTCAGTAAGAGTTGAGAGTGCATAGCTGCTCTTTGGAAGCACTCCGCACCTGGCAGGATCGGGTACCTTCGCTATAAATGTACTTTCTATTAGAGCTCAAGTGATTGTCTCTTTTTTCACGTGAACTGATGCTGGTATAATTTTTGAATGGCAGGTTTTTTAACACATCTTTGTGGCTAGATATGAAATTCCATTTTAAAACAAGATAATTGTTTCATGATGGTCCCCGGAGGCAAGCTAAATCAACTATGCTGTTTAGCATAGTCAGACAAGGAGTAAGGAGCATTGTTATTAAGACTGACTCTTTTTTTCTATAGCGTGTCTCAAAGATGTGACGGTGCTCATCTAAAAACTGAACAAAACAAAGGCACTCCACAGTGAATATCCATCCAACGTTCAATGGAGATTAAGGGACTGGTGAATGGGAAACTGAGGGGGACAATGATTAGGATAATAAGCATATTAGCCATTGTCTTTCTCCTCTGAGAGCTCAGAGGAGCTGGATTTGATTGGCCTTAAAATTCTTTCCCCACTAGGGAAATCAGATGCTTAAAGGCTTTGTTGAATTGGAATTAGAGTGCCTACTTCTCTCAGTGCGATTAGATCTTGGTTTGTAAGCATACAAATTTTGCCAAAACTTATGGATCAAAGCTCTGGGGGCTTAGTCAACAAATTTTGTTACCAGGTGAAGTGTTAACTATCGTGAGTAATTCCATCATAACCAGGATAACTTCTTCCAGAGTCTTGGGTGGGACGAACACAAACTGACATGCTTATATTGTAAAGAGCACTTTCATGTTCATAAAAACACAGATGGTTTTGAAGATCTAATAGAAGAACCAGGGAAACCAGTGAGATTATTAAAAGGGCCAATAAAATTGGCCAATAGACAGGCAATAATGCAAAATGGAAACAAAATGAAAAATCTCCTGTCACTGTATATAGAAGACCATGTTTTCTTGTCTCAGTATTCAGGTCAGATAGAAAGCAGATAGAAGAAATCAGAACAGGGCTAAGTTGGAGTGTGTTAAGGGAGACTAGAGCTTCTGGAGCCCTTCACCCACTTAGTGTGAGGACGTCAATCAGCAAGAAGTGTTTAATTGCAATAGAGCTCAGACATGGTCCCTCCAAAAAAGGACCATTAACATGCTACATCTTGTGTTGCAAGGGTAAACTGCAGTGTACAAAGAAACCATGCCAACAGATAAAAAAAAACTCAAGTACTCATAGAAGTCAAAGATGATCAATACAATGAGTCATAATGGTCAGGACACTGTACCGAAGAGACAGATGGGAGTGATGTGTGGGAGATGAAATAAGTGAAATTACAGGATCAACTGGGGTATAGTCAGATCTGGATAAAAAGTAACTGGGCTTATTTAGAATAAAGGGCAGTTTATCATGGTTCATGACATTATTCTGATCCCAAATTTATATAAATATATATCTAAAACTACAGTCAGAGTAGTATTTCAACATAGCTATTCAGACCAACTTCCTACACACAACTTTGTAGTAACTTGTATATTTATTATGCAAAACAATGCCAAAGGTTTACAATTCAACATGATTTGATATCCTGATTGGTGTTTACGCCATGAAAGAATTCTCTGTGTTATAATAAGTACAGTATGTCTGATCTTCCTTCCAGTTACACAGGTGAACATCAAAATTAAATCTATGCCATTACACTGATGTAAAACTAGTGTATACAGGAAGAAAACCAGGTGTTCTATGAGGATGTAGTTACTGAATAATTTTTTTAAATGTTAATGATTACTGGCTTAAAACCTAAGTGTGATTTTGTGGTACAATAGTATAAACTGCTTGGATGTGTTGTATAATGAATTTTAAATGGCTGAATTAAAATTAATTAAATATTTGACACTGGGAACACAGTGCTGTCGGCTAAAAATCACTGGCTCTTTGCCATGAATGGGCCTTTCAGAGAGTTAATGGAATCCTCTAGATTGTTGATTTGTGAGGTTTCTATATAAGTGCATGGACTTCTTGCTAAATGCTCTGCAGAGACTAAAGAGTGAGTTCCTGCAAATCATACTTTCAGCAAATGGCACTGCAAGGGAAAGAAGGTAAATACATTTTTCTTACCTGAAAATGCTGAACTACCCCAAAGGAGTGACAAGAAGATTATTCTCTAGAGAGAGATAAAGAGACTAACGTTTTTTAAAAAATCTATTTTTTATTCTCTGATATGCACCTAACTGCTCAAATTCTCAGGACCCCGGAGATCCATTTGCTACAGTAGCCAGGCTTTAAGGCTATTAATATGTGAGGCAATATTTTGATCACTCTCATGTACACTCTTTAAGATGAATGCTTTCCATTGGACACACCTTTTTCCTTTACTGATTATACAGTGTGAATTGAGGGTTGTGTTCGAATCCCTCGCTCCTCTCGGATTAATTTGCCACAGTCTAACTCCGTAGATAAGGTGGTTCCAGAGGTGGAGTTGGATGGATGGGTTTGCTTACATTGTAGTCCATAAAAGAAACAAAAGGCCTTGCATGCAGGAAAAAAATGGAGAAAAATTAAATAAGTGAAATAACAAAAAATATGAAAATGAGAGCTCTAAATTTAAGAAGTATTATGGAAACAGAAAAAGTCATAGATTACATGCAATTTATAGTCATAATGAAACTCTCTGTATTCTTCTTTTTATATAATCATTTCCCACAGATTCATTGATAGTAATATGTGATATTGCCATGTCACTCTAATGCAGTTGAAGATTTTCATTATGATGAGATAGGCTACCATCTATTGCATTTGGCTGTGATATAGTAGCAGGATTTTCACATAAACTGAACATGTCACATCAGATTCACACTGATACTCGCCCAAATTATAAAGAAGTGAATTAATAGTCTTCTTGGGATATAATTTTTGGCCTATTAATTATGATTCCAGAAATAATATTGTCCTATCCACTTATCCTATTATCATTTGTCCTACAAACCTTAATAAACTGCATTAACTTTGCCTTTTTTATGCAAAAAGGCTAGAAATAGGTTTTATCCATTATTCTATCGTATTCAAGAGCTGGAGAAACCCTCTTTTCATTGTGTGTTTTTGAAACTGGTAATTAAGATGTTAAAACTTATAAGAAAATTAACAATATATACAAAGTACATCAGTTCTCTTGGATTTATGCCTAAAATAACAAATGTTTGGCTTACTAAAGCCTTGATCCTTCAAATGCGCCTATCCCTGTAACATGATGGCCAAACTAATGTAATGCCACTGACATTATTACTGGCTCTAACTGATCCACTGGATGAACCTAAGGTCCAAACAGATAAATAAAGCCATGGTGCCTGCCTCCAATCTGATCCCAAGCCAAGTCCCACTGAAGTGAAGGGGGAGGGGGGGGGGCTGAGCAGGCCCCGGGGATCTTCCTACAAAGATGAGATCCCAGAATTGGGGTCTCGGTAGAGAAGTAACAAGGGAAGACATAGGGACAAAGTAGGGATTACTGAGGACAGCAACTGTAATGTAGCTGGAGAATGGCAATGGTAATTTTGTCTCTATAAAGAGACCCTGTAGAGCAGAACAAATTATTTAGTATTTGTTGCAGGATCTGGGGGTGTGCTTAGTGGTCCTGCTCTCATCCCGTTTTGTTCTTAAACTTATTTAGTGCATGCTAGGTTCTATAATGAAAACAGAATAGTATTTCCTCAAACATTGCAACATCCATGTATTGGTTTTTATATTGTTCATTACCCTTCAATGGAGTTACTCCAGGGATCACTTTTAAGCCAGATCCTACTGTTCTGTGGCTCCCATCTCTTTCTGTCAAGGCTCCCCACTTTATGGCCTGCCCTTCCCTGTGGAACATGCAGACACCTGGCTTCGAAGGAATGCTTTAGAGTGACAGAGAATGGCGTTGGTGGAGACAGACCAGTAGATTGCTGCCACTACCAAAGGGATGATGCTGAAGCTCTAGAGCGAGCTGCAGTTTTCCATTTTTATTCCTTTCCAAATCCATTTGTTTGAATTGTTAAGATGAAGCAACAACTATTTGAGAAATAAGCTACGCTTGACATTTCTGCACAGTCATCCTAAACAATGCCAATTGGATTGAGTGGGAGGTACTTCCCTCTTCTCATTTAACAAATGTATGTGGCTTTAGTGCCAGAAAGGTTCAACAATACAAGAGTCTGAATAGACTCTTGATGGTACAGCCTCCTATGCCTTGGCAACCCCAGGCCCTAAAAGACAAACCAGAAATGAGCTGGCAATAAACAACTCACCTGTTCAATATCACTGTTTTTCCTGGATTTATATATAAATTCTCCAATGGCTACGAACACCGAAAGAACAAGTCCAGCAGCAAGCACTATAAAGATGCCCCCAATATTCTCAACCCCCAAAGCACTGGCCTCTTTGCTGTCCTCCTCAGGGCACCCATTGCCCCGCCACCACTTTTCTTTCATCATGTGCAGTTTCCCCTCCTCCTGTAGCTGGAGAATGGCAATGGTAATTTTGTCTCTATAAGGAGATCCTGTAGAGCAAGAACAAATCATTTTTAGTATTTGTCGCAGGGTTGGGGTGGGAGGGGGATGCACATTTGAGACAAAAGTGCACGCTTATAACAATACAAATTATTTCTGATTCCAGTTCTGTGCATGACTGTTCATGTTTGGATTTCTCTCTCATTCTAATAGGTGGATAGCATTAGCTAGTGAAATTTGCATTGGTGACTGACAAAGAGAGGGATCTTTGTCTGGCTATTCATTTGGGAATGCATTGGGATTTCTGTGGATGCCTACAATGGATTTTGGCTAAACCACTGCATTGCAGCAGATTTCCCCCTAAATTCCTTTCTGTGTTTGGGTATTTCATATTCTCCTAGACTCTCTACTTTTACATCTATTGAATTTACTTCAAAAAATTTTAACCACTGCATTTAAAATTCAGCCTAATCTGAGAAAACACACACGGAGTTAAATAAATTCTGGCCTCAGTTATACCTTTGCATCCTTCTTTATGCCAATTGAGCTGCATGATTCTGAGAGCTGAAGCTGGCCTTGTATTTTCTATGCATTCTGCAAAGTTTTGTCAACATATAGGTGCAGATAGCAAAGTACTCGAGGCTTCTCTTTCTTTCCTATTTATTGCTTCCCCTCTACTGACATTCTGGTAACCACATCACAATGCATGTTATACTGTCAGAGTGGATAAGTATGCATGATGCCTGGCAAGACAAAGGTTAAAACCATGCCTCTCCCTCCTCTTCCTCCCACCACCCCCAGCCCGAACAAAGAAGGAATGGAGCAATTAAGCTATTTAATAGCAGCATATACAGGACTCATTAGCAGCAAGCACAAAACTCCCCAGAGGGCAGGGATTACAAAGTAGCAGCAGGGAGGGAGTTGGAGGAAAGTGTGGGAAGGTAGTGTGAAACCAGAGGCATATGCATTAACTTTATACCATGTCTGGACTTTCAACCGTAGGAAGTTTTGTATCCTAAGCTGGTCCGTGCTACAGCTTATGTTGACTAACTATGGAAGTGTCTGCACATAAATTTCACTCCTGCCTGCTGTGCTGACTTCATAAGTACATCGCTACGAGCGGTGTAGAGTCCAAATTGATGTAATTGGGTTGGCACAGAGCCCGTGCAGACACTGCATTGCTTATGTTGACTGATGCTGGCTTTCAGGAGGCTTCCCATGCTGACAATACAATTGATACAAATGCTCCTGGGGATGGGGGGACACCGCCGACACAAAGAGCAAAGTGTAGACACACACCGGTGATATAATTACTGTGGTGGCTGTGTGCCAACACAGACTAGGTCAACTTAATGTTGTGTAGATATGGCCCTATAGTTAGAGATGTGGCTAGCCATTGTACCTACTAGCTTAGCAATTAGCAAGACAGCTGCCTAAGTAATGAGTCCACAATTGTAATTTTAGCTGCAGACTAAGATGGCTGCAATTTCCAACCTGATCAAATGTAAACAACATTGAGTTATTTAAGGCAGGGACCGCAGGTCTGATTTTCATAGGTGTTTTGGCATGTAATGATAGGCATCTAGTGGAATTTTCAAAAATGCCTAGGTGTTTTGGAAAATCCCACTAAGAGCCTAGCTACATCTTTAGGTGCCTAAATACCTATGAAAATCCATCCCCTTGTCTCCATTCTCTCTAACATGCTATACAATCATAGGGTGCTGTACACAAATGCATTAAAATAATTGTACTATGAATACAATGACACCCTCCAAGCTTTTTATTTCCTTGAGCCTACTATATGGTCTAGAGAAACAATGTAAAAAAAATCCCAGTTCATTCATTTGCAGTGCCAATCCTCAGGTAGCTTTCAGAGCACAGTCTTTTGCCAGTAGTAGGATATGCTGAGATCAGAGATGCCAAGAGTTATCAGATTTTGCAAAGTCTTTCTGGGTAACCAAAGATCAGCTGCCTTTGCCTTGGGTAGCCAGCAATGAAGGGAAAAATTATACCTTGTATAAGAATAGCTTATTTTAATAAACATACATTCTAGTTTTTAAAAAATTCTTACAAGAAAATTAAGTTGCCAGTGCCTCCTGGAAAGCGAGTGCAACTGCCTAATCTTTAGGAGGGGTTCTGGTTCCTACAACAGCTAGAGTTTGTTAGCCTGCAGGATATACTGCAAGACCCCTCTTCTCTCCCTCTGTTTCCCCCCACACCATAAGGAGACAAGTTGGTATGGGGCTTGTGTGGAATGTCTAGTCTTTGTTTCCGTGGCTGTGGGGTTATTTGATTCAATCTCAGGAGTAACAGAGACAGCTGTATTTATACTTATCCTTTTAGAATTTTGCCAAGTGTGCCTACGGCATTGGATTGGAACTTTTTACAATTATTATTGGAAAGTAGTAGAAAGTCACACAAATCCATTCTGATACCTCTTTGTTCAATATTTAATTTATGGCCTCTGTGCTTATAACACAAGCCACCTGTCAGGTTGTTGAAATAAAAAATCAACATCCGTTTCCATCAGGAAAATCAAAATGACAGCTGCCTGCCAGGAATGGTCTTGTCAGTTTCATGTTCTGAGTTGCCAAGGCACAGCACCTTGAGCTGGAATGTCTACATTACCGGGGGCTGGTCTTCAGTACGGGGGGGAGGGGAGGGGGAATCGACTGAAGATACGCAACTTCAGCTACGTTAATAACGTAACTGAAGTCGGCGTATCTTCAGCTCACTTACCTGCCGTCCTCGTGGCGGTTGGCGGCGCACTCCCCCATCGACTCCAGCTTGCGCCTCTCGGTGAGCTGGAGTTCTGGAGTCAACGGGGGCGCCAGTGGCGATCGATTTATCGCGTCTTGATGAGACGCAATAAATCGATTGCCAAAAGATCGATTGCTACCTGCGGTAGTGAAGACAATTAAACAGCCCCTTAGCCTGAATTCTGCAAGTGCCAATAGGCAGGCACGGGCCAACCCCGGGGTTTTAATTGCAGTATAGACATTCAGCTTGACTGTCAGAGGGCCAGGCTCTTATCATTTGACAAAAACCTTTCATCTGGGCAGCTACAAACCTGGAAAATTTCATTTGTTTCTTCTGAAATTGAATTTTTCTTGAAAATCTTTCCCGTGAAATATTTCGGTTTTGATGTTTTATCTCTGTCCGAGTGAAACCTTTTTTCAAAGATGGTAAATATTTCACAGCTATCTCTAGTGATAAAAGCCCTGCAGGTCCCCAGCTAGATATACAGATTTTATTTAAGAGTTACATTTCTGTCTTTTCCTCTTGTCTAAGGACAACACTGCGATCATACTTGGCACATTCATGAGAATTTCTGAGTGCATGGGCATCTGTTTTCACCTGTAAAGGGGCATGTTTGTACATTTGAATTCTAGGATTGCACAAAGAGAGACTGAGGAAAGACTTGGCTAAAAATTTGGTCCTAAAAATACTGAGAACCCAAAGTACATTTATCTTAGAAATAACATGATGGGATGGTCTTGGATGCTGGGAGAAGACAACTGAGCCAGTTTCCTTTGTGTGTTATGGGAGTATCTCTGCAGCGTACTTTGTCTAGGGCAAGCTTCAACTTTTTAACTTTTTATTAAAAATTGCCCATATGACATTACAATGGTTTATTTCAAGACACTTGAAGACTGATATATATTCTATATATCCTTGAATCCTAACTGATCTTTCTAAAACAGCATATTCATCGTTCAAGAAACACCGTACAATATATTCCACAGCTGCATTTCCAGTGGATGTAGTCTCTCTGAGGATTACCATCTGTTCCAATTATCCTTCATTGTTTTTAGTTTAAAGCATGGCAGCTTTAGAACTGCTATGAAATTCTTGCCATGTATTTGTCTTTATTTTGGGGTATTTAAAACTTTTGGTTCCTTCTCTTCCGTCAGAAGTTTGTTCTCACATAAGCAATGGAAAATATTTTTACAATATCATCTCTATGGAATTCTGGCTAAGATGGGGCAGTGTTCAATACACTGGGGCAAGCTTTCTACCTCAGTGGCTCTCAACCTTTCCAGACTACTGTAACCCCTTTCAGGAGTCTGATTTGTCTTGTGTCCCCCCCCCAGTTACTCCTCACTTAAAAACTACTTGCTTACAAAATCAGACCTAAGACAAAAGTGTCACAGCCCAGTGTTACTGAAAAACTGTTTACTTCTACATTTTTACTATATCATTATAACATAAATCACTTGGAATTTAAATGTTCTTACGTTTCAGAATATAGGGCAGTATAAACATGTCATTGTGTGAAATTTTAGTTTGGACTGACTTTGCTAGTGCTTTTTACTTAGACTGTTGTAAAATTAGGCAAATCTCTAGATGCATTGATGTACCCATTGGAAGATCTCTATGTACCCCTAGGTGTATGTGTACTCTGGGTTCGTCTCCCTCACTCAAAGATGGCCAAAGAGGACATTGAAAGGCCAGTCTGTGAACAGTTCTACCAGGGTAAATCTGTAGCCAATTCCATTGAAGTCAATAGAATTACGCTGATGTAAACTGCGAAGAGACAGGGGTGGGACGAGAGCAGGACAAATATATTAAACTAGAAGAACTGGCTACACAATGTCCATTTGCAAAAGGACCCAATTTCTGTGGAAGATATGCTATCTCTTTAAATATATAAAATTGGCAAAGTACTGAAACATACAGGGAAAAGGCAAGCAAATCCAATGAACAGGGCAGCTGCTTATGGGTGGAAATGAGGCAGCTGGTTTTAAGAATGCACCCAAACATTGGGACTCTTGATGTAGGAATACAGTCTTGCAATGGCTTCTTATAGTCCCTATATTGCTCTGAAAATCATTGCAAACTTTGGAGGCTATTCTACTAAGATGCAGAGGGAATGACGCATGGGGTACAATATCAATCCTGTCTCTGTTCACGCATCCTTCCAGGGGGTGCATATGTTGGAGATCACATTTACCTTGATTCCCTCCTCCCACCGCCATATCACCATCTTTATATATAAAAAGAAGGCTTCTGGAGGAAATATGTAATCTGTCTTTCTAGCATGGTTTAATAACCATGGGAGGAGGAGCAGGGGTCACCCTGACACTTGGGAACAGGGCCTTTTACTCACAAGAGCTGCAGGCCAACTGATTGCTTCTTGAAGGCACGCGCTACACCTTAATTTTCCTGCTTGCTTACAAGCCACCCTCTTGCCCCTGCCAAGCAGAGCCATTGCTGTAGCTGGGGCAAGAGGGGAGACCTTGAATAAAAGAAGGATCCTGGGTGCTCAAAGGTTACAGAAAGAGCTTAATGGGCATCCAGATTTAACTGCCCAGAATCCCTTGAGGTTTGCTCATCATTAATGATCTTTAATGCATCTTACCAATAGGCGTTCCCACACCATAGCCTTTAGAATCAATGAGTCCGCCGATCTGCGTGAGGTTGCAGTTTCTCTGAGTCACGTATTCTATGCTGGTTGATTCCATCAGCAGGGCATAGTCCGTTGTGAGCACCCGCTGGATTCCCTCATCATTGTTCTTCACCAGGGCGGTCTGCTGCCTGCTGCTCATGAATGCCCACATCTTTTCATATGTTGATATTTTGGATTTCTAAGGAAGGAAAGTGGATTCCTCAGAAATGTTAGTTCTCAAATTATGCTTGAAAAACATTCCTAGGCTTAGTGTGAATGCCGTCAATTACACCTCTTGAATCGGGAGGACTCTTTCAGTCTCCCTGGAAGCGTTTTCCCCCCACACTCTTTTCACACTGTGCTGTGAGTAGTTTCTTACTGCCTCTACCCTAACGGTGCCAGCATTTCAATGTTCACATGTAACCTGTGAGGAGCTGTGGAATCCTTTTGGATGCGAGTGCTCTATAAATGTAAGATGTGACCGTGATTCCAGTGAATTAGTTAGGTGGGTTACATGTAATCAAGTGTTTGAGACTACTGCATTGTGGGACATTGTTTCCTCTTCCTTGGGGAGCAGTACCACACTGTGTTCCAAAAGCTGATCAGCATGGTACTGGCTCTTTGCACGGGTGCCAGTAGTCTGTAAATTGTGCACTCCACAGTGAAGCCTGAAACTGTATGAGAAGGAAGTGAAATCTTAAAAGGCAAGATGCCCTGATACACTTGTGCTTCTGCCTCCCACCACAGCAAACATAAAGGGCCTAATCCTGCTCTTACTGAAACTCATGAGCATTTTGCCACTGAGTTCAAAGGGAGCAGGTATGGGCCTTAATGTGCTGACACCTGGGCTTCAGACCATGCCATGTAACATGATGCCATCTAAACAATAACACATAAGAATAGATTGTGCCCGGTCCCTGCCCGGGTGCTTGGGGGAGGGAGATGTCGTACATAAGGATTGTCCTTGATGCCCTGACCTAAGAGCCAGGCACAATCCCAGGGAGCTCAAGGACTGTTCCCCTCTGAGCTCCCCTAGAGGGGACAAGGGAAAGAGAGGAACTGAACACAGCAGAGAACAGGTTTCACAGTCCTTGAGGATGGTGCACAGTGCACACTCCCTTCTTTGCCTTAGGTGTTATAAGAAGTGTTCTGCTGCCTTAAGCACCGTTCCTCCTGGAGCTCCCCAGGGGCAGTGAGACGCTGCCCCTACGCTCAATGGGCTCCTCTCTTTTGTAGCTACAATCGAACCAGAAGTGTTTGCACTGTATTAACACGATTACCTGCTGTTTTTTTGTACTCAGCCATACTATAGTAAACACACATCCTTTTTTAAATTACAAAGTGAGATTAGATTACAACACGGTTAGAGCACCATTGTACCTTGTTTGTTCATATTACCCTGTATTTTGTCTTAACGCTTCATAGGTTTCCACCCATTTTACAAAAATGAAAAACGACTGCAGCTGTACAGTCCAATGACACAGTTGTACGTGGATAGAAAAGTTGTTGCACTCATCGCTGCAGCTGAAATCCATTTATTAATAGCACCTTTTAGCCAAATATCAATATACCACTCTTTTTTGTGTCTCTGCTCTCTCTCTCCCCCCTCCATTCTCTAGAGTGTTCCATCGCATTTCCTGCATAGCCACTGGTGTTATGGGTGTTTCCAGCTAGTGGACATCTTTCTGTTCTGTTTTCACTCTGCCAGACAACCAGGCTAGATTGCATCATTTGACTAAGGCCACCTCATCAGTGATGTCAATGAAAGTTGGTTCTTCACTTACAGAACAAATCATTAATAAGTGGGAGGTTTGAAATTGCATCAAAAAATGAAAATAAAACATTTCAGAGCTTCCCAAGTAGCACTCTTCCTCGCATCACGTAAATGCAAATGCTGTTGGAAAAGGATTCGTTCTCCTTTAGCCCGGTGCATTTTCTGTTAGTTAAATTTACAGAAAGGATCCAAGTGAAACACGCACACACGTTAATGAATCTGGAACAAGAAACAATCCCTGCTCTAAGCACCCTCGTTTTAAACTTCTATTTTTAAAGCAACCAAGAAGTCCCTCTTTCAAAGGTTTAGAAGACTAGCGAGCGAGCAGTAGAGTGGGTGCTGAGCTGGGGTTTTGTTCCTTGTCTCTGCCTGGCACTGACCTGCTGTGTGATCGGGGGCAAGTTGCTTCACCGTTCTGTGCCTTTGCTTCTCCTTCCCACCCTTTGACTATTTAGATGCCACAAGCTCTTAGATATCAAGAGTCTCTACCTCAGTTTGTGTGCCTAGCATAATGGGGGTCACAATCTTGGTGGAGGCATCTAGGTGTTATGACAAGAGATGTAAGACATAATCTGGTTACCCCATTGGTTACTGAGTTCTTGTTGTATTGTCACCCCACCCTAGCAGTAGTTAGGCTCCAGATTGGTATGGTTTTGAATCCTAGGGGAATGGAAAGGGAAAGTAAATGTACAGAAGTGATGGTGCTGCCTGTAGCCAGGTCTGTGGACATGGGCACTTCTATCTGGGAACTTGGGCTACACTGAAAATGATTCTTGTATTTAATTCTTGTGCTGAGTAACATGAGGACTCTGTTCCCAGTAAACTAAGCTGGCTCTTTATTAAGAGAGCTGCTCCAACAGCAATTTAACGTTCTCAGCCAAGGGCACACAGATTGACTTCTTGGTGCTTCCACCAAATTCTTCCCTTCTGCAACCCATAGTCCTTCCTCTAGCTTGCTACAGTATTAAAACCACATAGTCTCATTTCCTTCATCTGAATAGGCTTCATGTAACACACTTATGACCCTGTCACAGGTAACTGAACCTGTATTTCCGCTCACTGGTCCAGCAGGCTTCCAGCTTCCCTCTGGTTGCCTCCTTGAGTGGAGACCTGTGTCTTTCCCACTTCTGATTGGGGTATGTCTAGGCTTTACAGTTCCTGCATTCATTGCATTGTTCCCAGCAGAGAGAGGCTTTGTCTTCAGAGATAATTAATAAGTGTCATTGCTATAGTTAAAGGTACCACACAGTTCTTTCTATGAAACCCTATTTTATTTTGAAGGTAAAAAGTACTACAGTAGCAAACATATTCTGGCAGGAGCAGTTCTTCAAACCCACACCCAAGGGACTGGCTTGTGGTTACAAGTTCATCACAGCTTCAACTCAGAATAAGCACCCAGTCTTATGGAGCCTCGATAGGCCCAGTCCTTCCAATCCTACCCCGAGGACTCTCTGTGAACCAGGGGTCCTGTCTGTTTGCTGGACCAGGAAGAAAGCCCTGAGCCAGTTTGAAACCAGGCTATTTATCCAAACCCCCTTTCTTTGTCTGTTGGTCCCTAGAGAATTTAGTTTGAACTAGTATATGTGCACCTCTCCAGAGGGATGGCTTCAAAGTGTTGTTGATAATGCCAGTACATTAGCATTCCCCTCCCTACTAGAGAAGGTGCCATATAATTCCCCAAAACACATACACAAGTGCCTTTTTAATACAACGGACCCCCAAAGGTATTAACCCGAATTCAATAAGGTTTAACTTAATTCAATACATTTTATCTACATTTCATAAGATTTGTGCAGGATATTTACAGAATATTGGCAGTCTGACTGAGACCATTTTTAGGTTCACTGGGTAGAGTTAATATGTTCTTATTAAACACTGTTCTGCATGGCAGCTCATATTAGATATTGACTTCCTACTTGGTTGAGTATTAAACTTTTAAGCAAAATTTCTTTAACTCTGAAGTTTGGGACATAATATTTCTTCTAATTCTACTCTTAAGTTTGTTTAGTCAAGGGACCATGCTAAACTTTGAAGGTTAAATGGATCTGCTCACTATTTTCTCAATTAGTATAAGCCATTTTTTACCCTAATTAGGAATATATTTTTCAAAACTGATACATTTTATAGGGTAGTGTAGTGGGCCCGAGTGGTCCCCCTCCGAGTGGGAGGGTGAGGGAGCCAGAGACCCGCCTTGGAGGGTGAAGCCAAGACCTTCCCGCTCCCCCCTTACCGGAAGTACAGGGGCGGGACAGGAAGTAGAAAAGGCTGGCCCTGCAGCCCAGAAGGGGGGGAGCCAGAGAAGGAGGCTCCGCCCGACTGGCTGCCAACCAGGGGGGACTCCTGCCAGAGTGGTGCACCCGACCCCGCTGTGGAGGACGACTGGCCTGGAGTGCCGGCTGCCGTGTACCCTGCTGCAGAGGACGACTGGCCTGGAGCCCCGGCTGCCGTGTACCCTGCTGCAGAGGACGACTGGCCTGGAGCCCCGGCTGCCGTGTACCCTGCTGCAGAGGACGACTGGCCTGGAGCCCCGGCTGCCGTGTACCCCGCTGCAGAGGATGACTGGCCGGGAGTACCGGCTGCCGTGTACCCCGAAGAGCTGGAAATGGACTGAACGACCGAGGTACCGGGAGGCTGAGGCCCCTGCCTTGCTAAAAGACTGTCTGTGTTTGCTGGCTGCCTGAGCCACGCCCAGGCCATAGCCAGCCCTGAAAGACTGTTTGCTGCAGAGGCTGAGGCCCCTGCCTTACTAAAGACCGTTTATTTGCTGGCTGCCTGTGCTAAGAAGCCCAGGCCAGAGCCAGCTTGCTTGAAGACTGTTTATTTGCTGTCGGCTTGTGCCCAGAAGCCCAGGCCCAAGCCAGCTTGCCTAGAGACTGTTTGTTTGCTGGCTGCCTGCGCTAAGAAGCCCAGGCCAGACCCAGCCTGCTAAAAGACTGTGTATTTGCTGCCTGCCTGTGCCCAGAAGCCCAGACCAGAGCCAGCCTTTCCTGAAGACTGTTTGCTTACTGACTGCCTGTGCCCAGAGGCCTCGGCCTGAGCCAGCCTTCCCCGAAAGACTGCTCGTTTACTGGCTGCGCAACCCCTAAAGGGGCCAGAGCAGACGCGGGACAACCCCTGGCAGAGGGCGCTCCAGAGGCTGGGAAAGCTGATTCCCCCGACGACCAGCAGGAGGTGCCGCTGGGGTGAGTGCCCGCTCGCTTACAGGTAGTTTGAGATTGATACAGACCTATAGAGGTTATAGGAATAATGTATTCTGTATGCAGATGAGCGTTTGAGAGATATTTTAGTTTCCTGCTGTTTTCCTGTTCCTATTTTAGCTTTAGCTTCCTATTCCCTATGCTCGCTCTCTCTCCACTCCCCTCCCCAACTTCCACCTCCTGCCATGCCCCCTCACGCACACACATTTTCCCACTAAGGATGAAATTCAAATTTCTGCCCTTTGGCTGCACATGCAGGATTGACTGATTTCAGTGGAGCTATATATGCATATCAGAAGGCAGGATTTGGCAAGCTTCAGAATGGGAGATTAAACATCAATTATTATAGATGAGCCAAAAATAAAGTGAGAAAACAGAGCAAATTGACAGAATTACAAGAAGAGCTGGTTGCAAAAATCCAGAGGAGACCGGTTTTCATCAGCATTTGCTGACTTCGCAAAACTGAAACATTTTGTAGAGACAGTTCTGATGGAACCCAAGCATGTTTCTACCCAGCTGCCGGGGAACTGGGTTTCCAAGGTCCGCGGCCCCAGGGTGATGTGCTCTGCAGAATGCTGTGGTGCCTTTGAGGAGAATTTCAATTTCGTAGGGGTCCTACTTGTAACAAAATAGATTTTGTTGGCCTGTCTTTGCATAGCTCTACACAGGATAGAGGCATGCATTTCTCAAAGGTGCTGCTATTCTAAAATACATTTTTTGAGAAATGTGTAGAGGCTTGGAGTGTCTACTGAAGCTAGTATAAGGTATTCAACACATGAGTGGAAATATGCTCAGAAGTGTATTTTTGTATTCTGCGTGTATTATAAACCAACAACAGGAATGTGAAATGGCGTGGGGCTGAATAAATTCAAGCAGAGTTCCTAGGGAAGTGACGTAAACATGTTTTCCCAGCCTGCTCCTATCATATTCCCTATACACTGGATAGCTTCTAAAAATACCCTCTTCTTGGGGCTTCTTTTTATTATTTTAAACAAATTATACATTTAAGCTTGGGCTTTCTCTAGAATCTAGCTGGTTGTAGGATTTCTTTCTGCAAGATCTTTCCACTTCCGCCCCTCCTCCTAGTTCTCTTTAATTTTAAGGAGTTATCTATGTTTTACATTCCATAGATTAGAACTAATCAGCCCAGTTTGGACTGACTGCTAAGGGGAGTCAAGAAAATGGCTCTGCATCTCATATAGGGAACAAGACACCCTATCACTCATCTTTCACCACAAAGAGAAGCCTGGGACAGTGAGTGTTCCTTTAAATTTTCTATGGGTTTGAAAGAGAGTGATTCTACTGGCATTTCTCATTTTAAGCAGCCCTCTTGCCCGAGCTGCAGCCCAGTGCCACCCCTCTGCCCCCAGGGGCTCCTGCCGTGGGTGCATTGTGGGCATTGGCCCCGTGGGCCCCCCAGTTTCTCCCCTCGCCACACTCGGGCCCTGTGGTTCCCGGGCGTGTGAGCTGCCACTACCCCTATCAGAGCAGGTTTGGGGCCCCAGACAGGGGATGCTCGGCCTCTGAGGGCAGCCCACTCCTGCTGCACCTGGCCGCTTGTCATGAGCAAGAACCAGGAGCCGATGCAGGCAGTGAAGGCGGAGGACGTTGGCATGGTGCAGAAGCTGCTGCAGCGGCCAAGCCCAGCAAAGCCAGTGAGTGGACCTGCGGCTCGGAGTGGGGATCTGCCAGGGGAGGGAGGACTGATGGGGGGTGGGGGGGGCTGTGCACCCTCCAGAGGAGCTCTGGGGGCAGGGAGGGAGGAACCTGGTCTGGGGAGCAGCTCCTGGGCACAGCTGGCCCCGGGGTCTATAAAGGTTCGTTGGGATTTGCCCCTCAATGAACCGATGTGCAGGGTGGGAGGGGCGCAAGGTGGAAGTTTCACATAGGGCGCAAAATATCTTTGCACCAGCCCTGGCAGCAAGAGAGGAATTTACCCTTAACTGCTAAAAACAGGGTGGCCATGTAAGATGTAGCAAACTACTGCAGAATCCTTTTTGAAAATTACTAGTTTTGAGACGTGATCCAAATATTTGAACTGCAATCCATTATTTTCCTTTATTTGTATATAAGAATCTTTCTTCATCTGAAGATAGTCGTGTGGTTAAGGTACTTCACTGCAATTTGAGACATCTGGATTAAATTCCCAGGTCTGCCACGGACCTTTTTAAAATAGTCAGTTAAGATGTCAAACTGACAACACCAGAAACTGAAATTGTTCATTCACAGAACATCTATGACACTGGTAGCAGATGCTATTTTCCCCACATGTTGCTTCACCAATGTGCCTCATTCTCATTCTCTTTGTAGGGACTATTTCCTAAAGGTTAGTAAAAGATGTTCAGATGCCATACTGAGGAGCATGATATTAATACTTACCTAGGTACATTCAATCCTTGGATTTCCTGCTGGGTGTACCAACAAAGCTGCTAATTAGTGCAAATTGCCATGGGATGTTTTTTGTACATTTTCCATATTTATAACTTGTTAGTATATGTAATGACATTTTATGAGATCCACTCATTTTATATGCAATTAATGTTGATTATCAAAAGGAATTTAGTTATCTACTTAAGCAATTGAACTAGAAAATGCTCTCACTTAATAATTATATTTATTAAACTTTAAATCTATGTTCTTTATCATATTTTTAAAGCAAATGAACTATTATTTTGTATTTTTCCAATAGCTACTTGACCTTGAAAAGCAATTTTAGTGAATTACTTGTTATAAATTTTGGGCCAAACAGACCCCTTTTGAAGACTGAAGAATAGGTAGTGGTTTTGGGCCCTGATGGGACAAAACTGCGGAGGTCCTCCCTGCAGACTTTTCACTAAATTCTTCTGGCTAGGGCATAGGTTTGCCTTTCTCAAAAGGAAGAGGTGGTTGGGCCCCAGACTGTATAGATCTTGGAGGATTCACTAGAGGCATGGGGCTATTCCGGCAGAGACTTTTTGTGCCTGTACGTTGTTCCTAGTTTATCCCCTCTTGTACTGGACCTGTTCTTTCCAGATTGTAGCTTCCCCAGAGCTCTCCATTCTTAGGGAGCAGTGGGGAGCCATGGAACCGAGGACCTTTCACTAAAGGTAGTACAGTGTCAGGCAGTAATCTATTTGTGGCGGTTTCCTGCTGGTTTGCTGAAGGAAAAATGCACATAACACAACCGTCCCTATCACTCAGGTGTAGATTCCTGGAGGACGCTCTGTGGATTAGGGATTTGTTATAACTGCTAAATTTTACTAAACTAATGTTTTCAAAATGTCTCATTCTGTTCCACATTTCAGATTCTATTAGCGAGAGGTTACAATTCTGTCAGTGCAAAACCACCTGGCACCATCTTACCTTGAAGAAGGTCATTGTTGATCCATCTCTAACAGCCCCATATTCTATCTTGGTTTGCTTTGCCAAATCATCTGCTGAATCAATGGGGGATTCCATTCTCTCAACTGTCAGGAAGGCAGCCAAGTTGGCTGTGTAGGATGAGATTATGATTAAGGTGAAAAACCACCATATTCCTCCAACTATTCTGGTAGAAAGAGCTTTGGGCATCAGCTCTGATCCTGTTATAATATCATCAAAACAATCATATTAAAACATGTTGAAAGAAGTCTCTCTTTCTGGCAGTAGATTATTTTTAGGAGCATAATACATTTATGAACCACAGAATAATAAAAGAAATCTACCTAGTAATCTCAAATATGTACAGCTAACATTTATGATAACATACTTTGAAGGGGATGTATGCCATGATACCTAACAATTACATGATTATCCATCGGTCTGAACACCAATTTGTCTTTGAGATAATGTCACCTTTGGAGTTAACCTTTTTAGACTCCTAGCAAGCTATATTAGCCATTTATCTGTATCTTAACTGCTTGTTACAAGTACTGTAATGAGGCTTTAAGCCGTAAACCTTCAGAAGAACAATACAGTAGCACCTCAAAGTTTTGAACACCTCAGGAATGGAGGTTATTTGTAACTCTGAAATGTTTTAACTCTGAACAAAATGGTATGGTCTTTCAAAAGTTTACAGCTCAGCATTGACTTAATACAGCTTTGAAACGTCACTATGCAGAAGAAAAATGCTGCTCTTCCTTTATTTTGTTAGTAGTTTACATTTAACACAATACTGTACTGTATTTTCTTTTTTTTTCTTTTTTTTTTTTTTGGTATTTGCTGTTGCCTGATTGTGTACTTCTGGTTCTAAATGAGATGTGTGATTGACTTGTCAGTTCATAACTCAGGTGTTTGTAACTCTGAGGTTCTACTGTATCCCATTCACCACTTAGAGGAAGTGCTTAAAAAGATGGCTTTCCCCTATGTCTTTTATCTACACATCCAAGTATTTACGGTCCTGCAGCCCTCACTCAGACAAACAGTATGATTGCAGTCAGTAGTGTTCCAGTAAAGTGAGTGGGACTTGCATGAATAAGGGCTGCAGGGCTCAAGACCTAAAATATGTCTTTTTATAAGCCTTTACTTTGTCTTAAAGTTAAAATAATTAAAGCAACTATATGGTCCCTTCTGGATCTCTACGTGGTGTAATGTTATGAGTAATAAATTAATCCCAGTGTAAAGGACAGAATGATGACTGAAATGACATTAGCACATCCAACTGCACATCTCCCGTTGTGAGACTGGGACAATGAATGGGTAATTTGTATGTTTCATTTTACTTTTTAAGGCAAGGGTGGCCAAACTACGCGGGCTCCTCCTAACTGGCCCCTGAGCTCCGGCTGGGGAGGCTGTTCTGGCCCCTCCATCTCTATCCCCTCTCCCCTGCAGCCTCAGCACACCGCGTACGCAGTGCTCTGGGGGGCGGGGCTGCATGCTCAGGTAATCAGTCAGAGCAGCGTGTCTGGCAGCATGGTAAGGGGGCTGGGGCTGGGCCAGGGCCGGGCAGGGGGGTTGGATAAGAGACAGAGGGTCTCAGGGGGCAGTTGGGGCATTATAGAGGGTGTGGGAATCCCAGGAGGCCTATCAGGGGGTGGGGTGTAGCTAAGGGTCAGGGCGGACAGGGAGCAGGGGGGTTGGGTAGGGGGTGGGGTCTTGGAGGGTGGTTGGGGGCATCTCTGGCGAGGGTAGTCAGGGGACAAGGAGTGGGGGGGGGGCTTAGATAGGGGTTGGAGTCCGGGGGTGGTGGTTGGGGGGGTCTTGGAAGGGGGAAGTCAGGGGACAAAGAGCAGTGGGGCTTTGATGGGGTGAGGTCCTGGGGGGCAGTTAGAGCGGGGGTCTCCGGAGGGGGTGATCAGGGGACAAGGAGCAGGTGTGTGTGTGGGGGGGGTTGAATGGGTTGGAGGTTCACAGGGAGGCAGTCAGGGTCGGGAAGTCGGTGGGGGTTGGATAATGGGTGGGGTCAGGATGTTTGGGGAGGCACAGCCTTCCCTACCCGGCTCTCCACACAAGTTTGAACCCCGATGTGGCCTTCAGGCCAAAAGGTTTGCACATCCCTGCTTTAAGGGCATGTAATTGACTTAGGATGGTTACATTTGATCCCAGCTGTGAAGTAAAGTACTCCTAAACATTACAAGCCAAATTCTGCCCTGACTGACACAGTACGCAAACTCACTAACTTCAAGAATCAGAGAGGTGGCCGTGTTAGTCTGGAATAGCAGAGGTAACAAAGAGTCCTGTGGCACCTTAAAGACTAACTAAAGTATTGAAGCATAAGCTTTCATGGGCTAATACCCACTTCGTCAGATGCAAGCAGTGGAAGTGTCTACTGCTTGCATCCGATGAAGTGGGTATTAGCCCACGAAAGCTTATGCTTCAAAACTTTAGTTAGACTTTAAGGTGCCACAGGACTCTTTGTTACCTCACTGACTTCAGTGGATTGCCTGGGGGTTAAGGCCCAGATTCAGACACGCACTTGATCATGTTCTTATAGTCAACTGACTTCAGAGTTAAGCACAGGGCATACATGTTTTGTTGAATAAGGATGGACTTAAGCAAGTGCTTAAGTGCTGGCTGAACTGGGGTCTGAGTGTGTACAGAATTTGATTTAACTAATATTCATTATTATTAGAGAAAGGCCCCTGTTGTTGAAGTGTCATGTCTTCTGAGCTACTTACTGATTTATATAGGAACTTCAGACATTTCACAGAAGGTAGTTACGGTCTTGGAAGATTTTACCATAAAAACTCTATACAAATTGAGCAAAAATGGAAAGGGTAATAATCTTCCAAACCAGAGGCAAACAGATTTAATTTCATAAATATATGTACATCTCTCTTAAAGGTCAGAGTTAAGCATAGCCCAGAGCTCTGCGTACAGTGATGTAGCTACCAAATTACGAGAAGTAACAGCAAAGCAGACTTCCTGCAGTGTGTAGCCTTTGTGTTGTATTGATTTTAAAGTAGGCCAGCAGTCAAAAGTAGAGGTTCCTATTTCATTTCGGGAATCCTAAGAGATGCAGATACATCCAGATTTATGTTTAATTGTGCTTTTCTTGGTGGTTTATCAGACTAGATTTTTTTAAATGTAGTGAAACATGGTTTTGTATTCCTAAGGATGTATTTATTTCTACACTGTAGTTGACCTAGCTAATGTAAGAGCAGGCTGCTGCGTATGCTGATTCAGATCTTCGTGGAGATGTCATTTTCTAAAAGCCTAGATAGTTATAGGAATATAAAAGATGTAGTTAGACACTGGTACAATATCTAGTTTTAATGTATAGCAATAGCCAACTTAACTTCAGAGACCTTAGCAGCTTGCCATAAAAGCTGATAGCAAAGACTTATCGTTAGAGGTACATGATAATAGATGGAGGAGAAGCTTTTTGGCAAAATGATAATACTCCGGTGGTTTTCTCTACCGTAGTGGCGAATTAGTTGTATAAATGAAACAAAAAATCTTTAATCTAATTAAACTAGGGACGGTAGATCTTAACTTGTCACTGAGTGTTATAAGCCAGGGGATTGATCTTGTGAGATGCTGAGCCTCCTCCACTCTCACAAAGTCAGTAGGAGTTGAGTGGGGTTCAGCATATTGCAGGATTGTGCCCGTGATTTTTTCAATGTTCACCATCTCTTGAAACCCAATTCAGCACAGTGCATAACTACGTGCTTTAGTTTCATTGACGTAATCTTTTGAGACTTAAGATCTACCTTAAAGGTAAGAATGTGCTTACACACTTTGTTGAATTCGGGCCTTCGCAGGTCACTTCCATTTTTAAAAGTTAGAGTTTCCAATACATTTTTAAAATGTATCTGCTGACTATAATTAGAAGTATACCATGTTTGGATACCGTCAAAGACCAGAGGAAATATCTGGGTAGAGAACTTCAGGGGAATGGGGAAATAACATCTAAGTAAAATGTTATTAGCAAGATTCAGGGTCAGAAACAATACTTGCTGAAGTCTCTCTAGTGCCTTTTTATGGCAGACATGACAGCCAATCCTGATCCAGACTTTGCTCACGCTCTGTAGAAAAGAGAAAGTCTGATCATCACATTTTAAAATTTAATAAACAAGTGGCTTCCAATCAAGCACAACAAGCAGCTTCTGTTAACAAGAAAGAGCATAACAATAGATGCAGAGGTTAGCAACCATTCATCTCTTGTTCAAACTCTACATGTTACTGATGGTGCACTTACAGTCACACGTACCACAAGTTTGTACATGGAAACATTTGCTTCGCCTTACAAATGTTTTTGTAAAGCTTCTTGAAAGACAAGCAGAGTCTGGTTGGGGCTGACTGTCATGTACCCAAGGTAGTGGTAACTAGCAGACACTGCATCCCACAGTTTGCTGTGGATGATGGTAAACTCCAAAAAGGCAGGACATTAAAAACACAAAATCCTGGGGCACTCTCACACACAAGGCAGTCACAATTATATACACACACCTGCCTGATACTGTAAAACCTTAGTCTGTACTTTTCAGATACATTGGAGATAAGGTGTTCTTGTTTGTTCCAATCGTCTTCAAAATAATTTTGGTGAGGATATGTGTCCTATGAATATAGCAATAAAACGGTGTGCATATATTATCCTACTCAACAGTGTGAAATTTTTTCACTACTCTGTCTAAAAAAAATTCCTTCATTATTATTATTTAGTAGTTTACAAAATCCAAATTGGTATTCATGCCTATGAAAAGAATAAATTGTACCTGAATGAATGTAGGTGTTCCTTTCTTAAATATTTGGGAATTTTAATACCAATGTATTGCTGCGACTTCTTCTATGTGTTGCTTTTTTTTTTTGGCCAAAAAATGCTTTCAGGGATGTTGACTGGACCCCCATATTGATACAATATAGCCCTTTAATGGGAAGCCTCAGTATACACACGCCATAAGTGTTTAGTACATGTATCTGCGTGACTTCTCATATCGAGTGCACTTCGCTGCCCTTCATTGTCAAGCGAGTATCTGTGTGCGGTTTCCAAAATTCAGCAGCAACTGGGACTTGACTTGGTTAAATTCTAAGGTTGGATGCATTTACAAGAGGATGGGACTCAAACCTGCAGAAAAGCCAATAAAATAGGTTTTGTTTTGGTTTTAAATAAAAGTTTGACAATTGCCAACAAAACTTAATCTTTATGAAGAAATACCTTTTGACTGGCTGTTACAGTATGTGTTCCAGAATCGCTATGGCTATTACTGTCTATATGGGATGAAGCCTACACGAATAGACTTTTCCTGGTTTCTGTGTAGGAATTTTAGATTTACCATCAATAAAAATACCTTTGTAGTCATCTGGCTATTGTTTTGTGTTTTGTCCACAGAAGCTCCCAAATGGGACAGCCAACTTTATACTTTATTGTATGTTTCCCTTCTATTTTCTGTGGTTACCTTATTTTGTATTTAAGCAGGTGTCAGTTTCATTTCCCTTCTTTCCTTAGCCCCTCTTCACTGTGTAATCTGCTTTTTTAATTTCTGAGGTCAGGTTTTACAATATATGTGGTAGCTACAGATGGTGGAGTTTACCAGCACAGAAGCCCTTGAGCAGACTGTGGGATGTGTGCAATAATGATGTGTGACCGGTGTACCTTGCTGCATGAGAGCTCCAACTCCAAACCAGAAACTATTTAGTAAAGTAAAATTGTTTTCCACCACATCTGAGTCAGGGTTGCACGGGTGGGGGTTATACCACTCATAGGGTGTAAACCTGTGGTAGTTAACAGAAACAGTCTGTAAACATCAGATAAAATACACACAGAGCCAGCAAACCTGCTAAAGAATGCAGAAAATGAAAAGATTAATGAAGAAAATAACCAAAATGAAAAGATATTTATGTGTCCCGCTACTGTAGGCATGCTGCAGAGCATCACTGTAGTGCAGGGAGTGGCTTTCAGAGCTCCACTTTTAGCATAAACCCTGCTTCATTAATCCTAATGCTCTTTGACTGTAATCCTCAAGTATAGGACTATTGTTTCTTTCAAAGTTCCCAGTCATTCCACTAGCCATGCGATTGGTGACCTGCAGAGAGGGAGATGCACTGATTCCATATAACTGCTCCCTGGTGAAGCATGAAAGAATAATGGCACTCTAAAAGCAGTGCCTTTGGAGTACTCGCTGGCATTGGGCAGGGCAAAAAAGCTAGATTACAAGACTTGGTGGTGTTAAGATATTAATTTTTGCGTCCCTCTCTCCAATAGTGACGTTACAGCACTTTAATAATAACAAGTTGTTGCTACTTTGCGAGAGTAATTTCAGTGCTTAAAAACCATGGAACCATAAAACCCTTTTTGAGTATCATGCATAGAGAATTAGGCAGCCAGTTTCCCCTTAATGAATGAAAGAATATTGCTTAATTCCCAGCACACCTTTCTGAAAATGCAAAATTTATACCCCCTTATGGTCTGCAAAATAGTTGGAAAAGTTACTTTAAAGATTGTTCCTCCCCGTGGTACCCTGCCTGCTGTTTCTCAACTCTGTAGGGCACTCTAGGTACATTCCTGCTGAAGTTTATGAATATAGCTTTAATTGACAATGTCATGCTAATACATTTTAATTACAGTTTCAGCAATATAATTAAGCTTTGAATTTATGCACTCTTGCAACCAGAATGCTACGCTAAGCTGAAGTAATGAACACTGATAGTAATGAATGTACTAATTGAAACAGTAGGTAGCTTAAGATGTCATAAACTAAACAATATCATGATCACTAGTACAATAGTTGTTAAACATAATTGCAAGAGGCAATATAAAGATTGAAGACAAAATAATTCTATATATATCATTTAAAAAAAAAAAACCAAACCATTACATTCCAGCAAGTTTTTCACTGTGCTAATAGAGGGAAAACCACCTTTCTACAATCAATGAATTGTTCTTAACTAGATTTGTGCACAAAGGGTGAAAGTCACCCCTGTGTACCAGCTAACTTGCATGGGTATTCACACACACTGAATTAGTGTTAACCTGTTACACAGAGTGTAAAACAGTAATTGCACCTGACCTTTTGCTGGGAGTCTTGCACTGCAAAGTGAGCAGGGCTGGGCTCTTACATTGTTCTAAGTAATAAACATACAATAGACTCTCGATTATCCAGGATTGGGTTAACCAGGATGTGGATTAACCAGGATGTCAAAAAAAAATACGCGTAACTCGCAGGGCTGGCTCTGGCTTTGTTGCCGCCCCAAGCACACCAAAAAACAAAACAAAAACCCACCCACCAAGGCGCAGGGCAGCCAGTGAACCTACATTCCCTCCCCCCAGCGCAGGGTGGCTGGTGACCCAACCCCCATCTCTCCATATTTCCTATGGATGGTGATTATCCAGGATTTTATTAACCAGGATTAATTTTTTTCCTATCATCCTGGATAATTGATAGTCTACTGTATTCTGTGGCTTAGACAAAAATGTATCAATAACAGAAGGAACAAAATAGCAATAAAATTCAGTCAGATGAACTACTTTTGCTAGACTAGAAAGGCAGCAATTTTTTTGCTAGTTTATCAGTGACTGATTGTCTCTTAGAATTAAATATCAGATTTACTTGTTATGCACCTTATTCAGTGCAATGTACCATATGAAATGTTGATGCAATGAACAGAGGAGAGGCAGGTGAATGATTCTTTTCCACAACTTGGCTCACCTAGGAAATTTCTGTTACTATTTCCACTGTTGTTTCTACTGATTCATTTCCACCAGTGGGAGAAGTAGTGTGGACACGATGTTGGAGGTTGCTGGCAGTTAAGTGCTACCTCATGTAGGGTTTCTCTGAGCAAAGTTTGATGACACTTTGCCTATAGCATTGATGGACGCCTATGCTAGCGCTTCCACCACTGATATCACCAGTGGAGATTAAACAAAGGTAGCAACAGAAAGAAATTTTAACAGAACATTATTAGCGTAGTCACAGTTAATGTGGGGAATAAAAAAATATTTTTAGTCTTGGCTCATAAGAGAATGAAGTTAATCTGTCACTGATGGGCAGATTTAATATTAGCCATGAATGAGATGACGATTTGTGCACCGTTAGAATTATTAGTATGAATTATTATTCATGATACAGTGAGCTTCTGTAAGAGCTTGTGGTAAATCATGAGTAATTGTACACAGTCTTGTGGCTGATATTAGATTAGCCATCAGTGATGGATGAACTCTTTCTGAACCCAGGACCTACACTAATGCGTGGTCCCATGATCCTCTACCCACACTCTAAGCAGTTTAAAACAACACAAGAATAAAAACCACAAGTTGCCCCCCATCACTGTAGTCTGCCTTGGGCACTGGTGCTGAAATCAGTGAGCAGACAAAGTTTCATGTATGTGAAAGAGTGCATTTGGACAGTGCATCCACTTGAAAAGAAGGCTGTTCTGCAGGCCATAAAGAAATATACAACCACATAAAACTGACCTCTGTGGAACAGCTCTTGTAAATAAAGGAGCTCGCCAATTATAAGAAATTACAATTCGGGGTGGAGGAACTCATAACAAGAACTATGTAACTCATCTCAGAACTGTATAGGAAATTAGACCATGTGGATACACGTTATCAGAATGAATACCATGGGGCTATTGTAATGATGCCATTTTATTACATTTGCTCTTTCATTGTGGCCTCTGGAATAAAAAAGATACAATTTTAATTGACTCAAATTAGTTTGAGCATTTACAAGAGTTCTGTAATAAATGTTTACATTATATCTTTTCTCTGATATGAGGAATATTTAGAATTTCAACAATGCAGCATTAGAGCTTTATATATTACCCCATAGCTATTATATAAATGTTAGACCACAAAGAGTTACATGATTTGAAGCTTATTTTCTTGGAGTATCTACCCTGATGCTCTTTTTCCTTCATTAGTGTGAGTTATGTCATTGTTTGAGCATTTACAAGAGTTCTATAATAAGCAATACATAATAGAATTGGGGGGAAAGCTTTACGAGGTGTCAGGAGAAAAAAATAATTGTTGGTAATGGTAAAACCAATAAGCCAGACAAATATTTTATGTATATTCCTAGGGAGGAGGAGGAAGGATTGGAAAATGTTCAATAAATAGTGACAAATTATAATTCCAAATATTTGGAAAAAGTAAACATAAAGATGGCTTTTTACAGAGTCTTAATATGGATATCAAATGCCATCAGAAAAAAATTAATATGTTTCAAATATGGGATCCAAGGGATATATAAAATATTAATTCAATATCAAATATTGAAATTCCTTAGGAAGAGATATCTTGGAAAGTCTCTCATGCAATGTAGATGCCTGATCCCACAAACCTTTATTCAAATGACCAGCCCTTATTCATACTAGTAGTAGCATTGAAGTTAATGTGTCTACTTATATATGAACTATTCATGTAAGAAAGGCATTGGAACATCGGACTCCAGAATTGCTAAGGAAGGAGTATTGCTCAACTCTGTCGATCATATTTTTCCTTTTCAGTTTTTAAACACAATTTGTTGAACTTTTCATGAATCAATTCCCCCATCCCTCCACAGTTTCTAAACTTGTATTCTATTAGTAGTTTGCTCCTCTGTGGGTTCATTGTTAGTAGATGCCCTGATTCAGGACAGCACTTAAGCATATGCTTAATTTTAAGCCCAGTTTAAGTCCAATTGAAGTTAAATACATGCTCCCCTGGGTAAGTAAGTGCCTTCCCAAATATGGCTCTCACTTGGGATTTGAGAGTACACAGAGCTTTGCACCTCCTGTGACAATTCACTTTAGAGAGAGGTATGGGAGCATCTCGCAGAGACAAGCACTTGGGTTTTCTGTTATGCTATCCTGAATTTTCAGAGTGAATTGATCCGAGCTGCCTTTCACTAACAAAGATTTTCAGATACTCTCTTGGCTTTTAACCATATGCACTGTTAGTTGAAAAATGAAGTGCTTATAAAGGAGCAACTATATGCTGAAAAGCAGTTGTATGTAATATTTTCATTTCTATTAAGTAACTGATGACAAATTTTATCAATTGTATTTTTTCTTCTCCCTTTCACTCATAAGTAAAGAACAATCCCATCATGCGATGAATAGTCATATTCATATAAAAATAATGTAAAAGACAGCCCCTCCGGAATGCAATGTTTTTGGTACTGGATAAAATTCCTAGAATATCATTAAATGGGTTATGAGTGGAGTGATTATATGTTGTGTGTCCAGTGCAACACATAAATGATAAGAGGTAAGTAAAGAGGTTGTGTCTCTCACACAGTCTTTAAACTTACCTTGCAATTACAAAGAGTACACAACTGACTCCAAGGCAGGCTAGGAGGACATACATCCAAATATCAGGAGAAAGAGGGTTGAGAAAGGAGAAAACACCAGGATTTGTGCCATTGGGTTTCCGGTACAAAATACTGATCCCCAGTGTCATGAAGGGTTTTGAGAAGTCAATTACTTTCTCCCTTACGTAGGTGATAGTGAGAGGAGCAACCGCCAGATCAGCTTTCTGGGAACACAAATTGGAAAATATTCTCATTTTCTTTGCATTCAACAAGCATATTTTTATTCCTTCCACCTTTTCCCATGGGTATTAAACGAGCTAAAACAAATGTGTCTAGTTTCGCCTAGTAGCTAAACTGCAATTGAGTGCAAAATAAAAATCTTGGTTTGCTTATTAAAGGTCATTGTGGGCAGAAAAACTACTTCAGAAGCGCTATAGTAATTTGAGTATGGCTGAAACAGTTTACATCAAGAAAGTGTGGCAAAACAGTACATTATCAGGATGTTACCAGAAGCAGAGTGGACATGTCTGAAATATTGTTCATGGGAAGTGAGGCCCCCCCCCCCCCAATCGAAACTTCCCCTTGTCTTTGCAGACACTGAGGTCCTTTGATGCAACAATCTTAGTACCTTTCCAATGGACAGGGTAGGCCATGATATGGAGAGCCAGCATAAGGGCTCAGCACCATTCATGAACTGCAGTGAAGTGAAGCGCAGCAGCTTCCTACTTACCATTGTGCAGGGGAAATTGGGTTGACTGCTATGGAGATTTAACTATCATGGCTGCAGGGTAGGGGCCCAGGTGCTGTCATCTCAGGGCTGCCATAGTAGCCATGGATCAGGTCTACAGTGTGGGGGAATGGATTTCTTGCCTCCTAGAACACCCCAGCACCGGGGCAGGGTCCCCCTAAAATGCAGACCCTAAGTACTTGTCTTAATCCAGGGCTTTCCTGCTCTGAAAATGTGAAAATGGCTAGTGCTCCTGCTAATGTAAACACTTCATTTGCCTTGGCTTCTTATACGCTATCTCAAGTTAAAGTAGAATAAAGACCGAACGATTCAATCTTACATGATCTATGAGTTCTTTGACCATCCCATTCCACTCTCCTTTGTCATTCTGGGCTCCGTATTTACCATCAGAAACTAGTTTGACCTCATAGATGAAGCCTAAAATATTTGACAGTTCCTTCAACAAATCCAGGCAATATCCTTCGAATCTGTCATTTCCATACAAGGGCTTATCAGACTTTTTGTACATAACATAGGGATCTTCCTGTAGAATAAACACACCAAACATGTAACAATAGAAATGAGGTATATTTCAGATGATCTCAGTTTATATGTTACATAAATAGGTGATTTACTACAGTTGTACAGGTGCAACTAATTTACTATGTCCATTAAATCATCTAGGATATGTTAGTAAATTGCCCAACTCAATTAACTATAAATGTACTGGGTCTGAGTTTCATGGGATCTGAGGGCCTGTTACTCCCACTGGCTTTAATTCGAGTTGCTGGTGCTCAGCACCTCCAAAATCAGGCTCAAGCTCTATCCTATATAATGTGCCATGTTAAGGGATGGGTAAGGACACTGCAGTAGTACAATAAATACTAGACTAAGAATCATAAAGTAAACCTAACAATTGACTTTCTAAATAAAACAACCCTTAAAAAGTATGAAACAATATAGCCATTGACTGGACAACAAATTCATGGGAGAGAATAAAAAATAAATAGCATAGGCAGAGTGGTTTTGCGTTCATGTTATTTCCTTTTCAGCTCTGGGCAAGGCAGGCTTCTGCAGTTTTAACTTAAAGTGCCGGGCTCCCTGACAGTGGAAGGTCAGCAGAGAGGGAGTTGTGGCACAAGGAATCTGCAACTTCCCCTTCTCCAGGGAATCCAGAACCAGCCAGCACAGCCCAAGAAGTAGCAGCACTGGCCAGGAAGACAGGGCTCAGGGTGTTTGGAGCATACACAATTCAACACATCCTCCCTACTGTAACTTCCATTTGACACTGGTGAGGATGTACCAGCATCTGTCTCTCCACTCTGCACCATAAGCTGCTTTTCTCGTCCAACCTTGTTTGTAGTGAGAAGTCAGAACTTGTACACACTTGCTATAAAAGTTAGTATTTGGGGGTGTGAAATTTTCTTGGTTGAAAGAAACACAGATTGTTTCTTCAAAGTACAGAGATAAGCTAAACATAATTTGGAAACCTGATTACTCTGATATACAGATGGATAGAGGGCAATTTGATTCTGTGCCTATATGCAAATGATATGCTGGGCTAAAAACATGGGGTGGTTTGTCAAACCACACATTGGTACAGGGAACCACAACAGATGAAGTGCAGAGTTTAGGCTGAAAAGGAGGGCTTCATATAAATATGTATGCAATATAAGCAATGTATGATCTCTTCTACACTGTGGATAATAATATTAACACTATGCAGCGGGACTTACCAAAATGGTAGTGACTATGAGTGTTCGGTTAGCCAGTGAATCGGTGATATTGGTAGATCTGTCTTTATTGCTGTCAGTCATATTAAGGCCACTGTTTGAGTTCCAAACCCCAATCTGCACAGAACAAAGTAGATAAATGCCTGCTAAACCTCAGGAATTGCATTCAGTGAAATTATGTATAATTTCCCATAAATCTGCATTATAGTTCACAGTCCCCAAAAAGAACATTGATACCATACATCACTGTGATAGACTAAAACACCAGCAGTATGAAATGTTTCAGGAACAAACCAGTTGTAATTCTAAATAAGGGAACAACATCAAATGGTTGATTGTCATATTTAAATCATTACGAACACCCTGCCCTTTCAAAAGCAGGTTGAAATGAATTAACCATAAGTGTATAAGGTATGTCAATATAGCTGTGCATATGCCAATTTGCTACAAAAGTGGAACGTGTTGACTTTGTTTCCTCCTAAAAATGTCAAATGTCTGTTTTCAGGAAATTGTTTCTTTTTGTAAATGGTAAAGTTGAAACATATGGCAAGACCTTTCCTTTCCAAGACAACAGATTAAAAGATTGGATAAATGTGCTGAAACAGATTGATGGATGCACTGGCCTTTTACTTCTGCTCTGAACCTGCACAGATTATTATTCCAGTCACTACTTGACTACTGATAGGACAGAGCCATCAAGGTGATGCCATTTCACCTCCAATCAGTATTTGCCAGTAAATGCAAAAGGCTTAAGAAGAATGTAGGTTTAGATTCCTTTCCAATCCCCACAATAAGAAGTAACTCCAGCATGTAGAGCCTGATCCAGAGCCCAATATAGGCAAGACGGAGGCTGTCACTGATGTCAATGAATTTGGATCAGTATCTTTACAGTGGTGCAGATTACAAAAGTAAAGTTAATTTATTCAGATAAATATCAACTTTAGATATTGAATATATTCAATGAATATACTCAAATTTAAATCTCAAGATTTTACTTCTAAATCCTTCTGGTATTAATGTCTTTTAAAATAAAGTTGTATAGATTTGGAAAGTGGGCAATGATAACTGACCCCACACAAGTTTGCATGCCCAAGTTTTCCTCCTGGAAAAATATTGTGCCTCCGAATAGGCACAATTAAAAATGCTACTTGCCTAACTTTGCATAAGCCCCCAGTTCAGCAAAGTATTTGAGCACATCTAACTAAACACATGACTAGTTGCATTCACTTCAATGGGGCTAGACATGTGCCTAAAGTTAGACATGTGCTCAAGTACCTCGCTGAATAGGGGCCTATGGGCCGAGCACTGCAATATGCTGAGTGCTCTTAAATTCTGCTGAAGTCACTTAGCACCTCACAGGACAACTGGCACACTGAAGAATAAGGCTGAGTGGTAGAACCACTGTTCTGTATGGGCCTGATCCAGCTTGGTGTCAAATGTCCCCTACAAGACACGATTGCCCAGATCCACAAAGGGACGTACGTGTTCCAATGCTGAGGGTCTCAGTGCCCAATTTGTAGGTGCTTAGAAAAAACACAGGAACAACACTGCGCTCCCCAAAGCCTGAGTTAAGTGGCTAGGCTCCCTCTACAATGAATGGGGAAAGATAGGTGCCTTAAACTGCCATCCACAAAGGCCATCACACTGGTCAGCTCCCTGCTAGCCAATGGCAGATGCTGACTGGAGCAGGGCGAGGGTATGTCCTAAGCCCTGCCCTATCTCTGCTTGCACTCCATAACTGGGAAGCCTATTCTGGAGTCAAAGGTGTTTCTCATGAGATGGCGCTGGGTATCTGTCTGTCTCCACACCCACAGCTTGGGGATGAGGAGGGGGAGCAGTTCAAAACCTTTAGCCCAGTCATTAGGGTACCCCTTGGGATGTAAGAGCCCCCGCCGTTCAATTCTCCCCTCTCCTTGATGAGGAGAAGGGATTTGAACAGGAATCTGCCACCTCTTTGGTGAGTGATTTAGCCAGTAGACTATGGGTGGGTCTTCTCCACTTTAACATTCTCTCCCCACCATCAGATCAGGCCAAACAAGCAAGACAGGCACTCCTCTGCCTAGCTTCCCCAGTCTGTGGATTGCAATGCGGCTTAGGTGAGTGATTGGTGCTTGGGAGCCTATGGCGGGGCTGCAGTGTGCATGCCTAGAGGCAGAAACATAGGCACCTAGGGAATATTTACAGCAGCAAAGTAGGTGCTAAATGAGTCTAGGCACCTACAGAGTTAGATGACAGCTGAGCAGGAGTTTTGTGTATAGCGGAGGAGCCTAAAGCCTAAGTAGGGAGTTTAGGCACCTAAGTACCTTTGTGGATCTGGGCCTATGTGCCCTCAATTTTCATTGGCTTGAATATGCCACTTCAATGGGAACCGACTTCAGTGGGAATAGAAGGCACCGAACATTTCCAGGATTAGGCCCTGAAGTGACATCTGAATACAGCAATTTGAAAATGGAGCTTTTCATTATCTATCTATTGTTAGACACTTGTGATGAAATGACACACACAGAAGATGTTTAGAGGGTATTCAGTATCTTTCTATGCTATTAGAAAATTTGATGAATGAAGCATGATATGCCTTACACCAAATTAATGCAAAAAATGCACAAAGTGAGCAGATTCCCTGTACCAACATTCCAGGCTTTTGAAAGGTTAGAGAAAGAATCTTGCAGAGTTAACTGTCAAACAACCGGAAATACAGAATCAAAATACCTTTTACTGGGGAATGATAGATTTGACAAAGCTCACCACAGGTTTTACTTTAATTGCATGGAAAGATTTTCTTCTTAACCTGAGCTAATGAAACAGCATCCTCCACTATGAGGAGCAAAATCAATATGAAAATGGTATAGAAGCCTTCTGCATTAAACTGCCAGTTTAAATATGATCAATACACTTGGGTAATGATCCACACTCATTGATTTGTTAATCAGTCTAGAATGACATCAGAAACATCACCTACCATCTTAGGTTAGAGGAGTTAACCAGTTTACCTTGGATTTAAAGAGACCGGGCCAGCTGTGGGTCGGGGCCATTCAATATACGTATATTTTACAGTGAACGTTTGTGAAAGGTACCCAATTGATGGCTTTGATGGGGACTGGCATACGCCATCCTCGGAACAGCATGCTTCATCACACTGGTCTGCCAGTGCCTTTCAACCATATCCTGGAGGAACCAGCTTTCAGTGCCTCCCTGCTGAGAGCGCCAACAAGGCTACCAGATCAGACCAAGACTGAAACTGCTGACTTGCCTCACCTATTGTATCCCTCCATCACTGATAGATGGTCCGTCACTACTGACCCAGGCAGGATTTGTTGAGATTATTAACAGAGGCAGGGACTGTCTTTCCCTGTCCAGAACCCAGCACAATGGGGAACTGCTCCTGACTGGGATTTTGGGGATTGCTATTATATAAATATTATAATAACAATTATGGCATTCAGACGATGTATGGCTGAAAGCACCTGGATCTCATTGTCAATTTCTTTAGCTAACCATTTCTCCTCATATGACATTTTTAATTGGTATAATAATGTTCTTGATTCTCTCTCTCACTCACTCTCTCTCACCCCCCCCCTCCCCCACACACCCCTCCTTCCCTTCTTTTTGGTTTCTTTTGCTTCCAAAAGGAGATCAGTTTGGGATTATTGATCTGAAAAGTATTTATATATATGACGTGTTGGGCCTGATCAGTTTAGTTAATCTGGGGCCACGATAAATGGCTAGTTTCTTTTAATTTGTTTTGGGGCAATGCACATTAATCAAAAGCTATTCTGCTCAACGTTGCTGACTTCCTGACACACTGGTGTGCTTGAAATAGCTGGCTCTGAGAAAGAGCAGAACGGTCATACAGAACATGGAATAGCACCGTCATAGTGTATACAGAATACATCAAGATGGTCACTGTACATTAAAATTAAAGGAATGACACTGTAGGTCAGTCTTGACACTAACATGAAAAAGGTCAGAAGGGCATTGGATGAATGAGGCCAAGGTATTACATCACTATGGTGAATCTGGAAGGGTTTATTGCAGTTTAGTGACAAATTCAAGACATATAATATGCCCTTCTCAATGAGTCTGTGTTCTGAACCAGTTGTAATTTGGTTTAAATTAATTCAACGTAACATGAAATGCCTAGAGTCAAAAGCTAGATTGGTTCAATAAGCTTCTGTATGTCAGGTAGGATGATCTATCCACTAGTAATGAGGAAAATAGAATCCGTTGTGCCTTAGCTTGATACACTTAGCTTGAAGATTAAAATAAGGTTATTAAACTTGTGTTTTATTAGATTAGAAAAAGAGTGCCACCGGACACTGTAAGCTCCTCTAGTGTAGAGTGCCAAAAAAAGAGTATTTTTAAATGGGGGAAAAAAGTTTAACATTTGTAAAGATGTATGCAAAATATAATACTTATTATTTTACATAGCATTGTTTATCTGTATATCCCAAGCACTTTACAAAGGTGGGTAAGAGATTATTATCCCTCCCCCCCCCCATATAGAGGTAGAAAACTAGAAGGCTAAAGACATCGTTAACAGAGGTGCTGAGCACCTGTAGTGCCCTTCAACTTCAGTTGGAGCTATGGGTGCTCAGCACTTCTGAGAATCAGGCCTTGTATGTGACTTGCCTATGGCCACTCAGTAAGTCCACAGCAGACCTGAGAATAAAGCTTGGTTCTTCTGATTCCCAGTCTGGTGCCTTTTCTATTGGTCCAAGCACTCCCCATATGTTAAAAGGAAGCATGAGATGCCTGGAATAAATTGGACAGTTTATAAACAAGCCTGCTTCCAGTTTATATGTGTGGTTGAATGTCTGAACTGCTCATGAATCATATGAACTGTTGCATGCCAGGAGCTAATGTAGTAGTCAAAACTTAAGTCCATGATACTAGAAAAGTCATTCATGGCACACGCTTTGTGGGAGTGTCAACAAACCACACACTTAACACAGCACCCACCATTAATGCTGTTAAAGGCACTGATACTTGAAACCTCACTTTAATGAGTAAGGTAGGGGAACAGCTGTGTCTGCTTTTTAATGCCACCTGCCTTCATTCAAAGGAGGAAGAGAGCCAACCCTTAAGGATTAAAAATATATATTATTTAGGGGAAAATATTTAATCCATCTGAGCTCTCTTTACAATTTGTAAGTACTAGAGTACATATCCCGAGTAGGAATAGAATTCATTCTATCACAGAAAAGCACGCTCTGAGATAGAATATTGTCTCTAAACTGCAATCTGAGATTCATTTGTCAAAACCCAAAGGATGAGTTTTAAGACCCAACCTGAAGGTTTCTTGCATCACCTGTCTGTGTACAAACCTTCTTCCACACTTTATATAAATGCTTAGAAACCTCGCCAGCAGCCTTGGTAAAGAGAAAAAATAAACAGAGTGCTTCATTAAAGATGAAAAGTGAAACCAGTCTAGAGAGCTGGGTGCTAGTAGTTATGTCTCAATTAACTCAGAGATGATTATTCAGAATCAAAATGGAACTGAGCCAAATATTTTGAGTGGGAGGAGAAACAAAGTTGTTTTTAGTTGACATTAAGCACTGATCTCTATAAATCGAGAACTCTAATGTTTTCATAATTTACACCTCCCGTTTCCCCCCTTTCCTTCCCACCATGAGCCCTTTCCTTTCTAGCTGGAGCACAGAGAGCCCTGTTGAGCACAGTTCCTTAGTGCACAGGGTGCATGGAACCCCTGAGTGGGTGTTTGGTATCCTACCCTCTATACCACCCAGCAGAATGTGCTGGTTCCAATAAATTCAGAGACTTCTGCATCCTTCATCTTTGTCAGTAGTAATTAGATCTAGCTGACAATAGGACGCTTGAGATAACAGCAGTAGCTTTGCCTCTGTTATTATAGATCGGAGCCTAAAATGGAATCTTCTGGGATTAGGTGCTTTTTCTTACCCATGTGTATGAAATAAGGAAAGAGAGATAAATTCTTTAGTATCTTCCCAATCTGCTAGCCTACAAATGTGGATTATTTGCTTTTGTTTTATTTAACAAAAAGAAGGTCCAGATAGATGTCCAATCTGCATCCTCAGGACAACTGGCAAATGACAATATAAGGGAGACAAGACCTTTTCACACAGATTATTTCTGAAGTATAGCTTTGCAATTTACAAGACTCTCAAGCATGTCTTGATGGAATATGATTTTGCTTGACCTTTGCTTGAGTGTAATACCAAATTCAGAAGCTTATCCCAAAGAACACTGTTTAATCTCAACAGAATAGACCACAACTAATGTCATTTTTCCTCAGTAGCATAACCATTCTACTGTAACAATGAGTAATTAGGGATGGAGTGAAAACATAACTGATTGGCTCATCTTCAGTAATTAAACAATTTTAGTATGTCAGCTCATTTTGAGAATATTACTTAAATTCCTTAGCCCCCCTGCCCCACCTCCACACCTTCTCAATAAACACTCATTAAAAAGAGATATATAACATGGCTAAACCTATGGACATTAAAACAGATCATGTTCTTTAAAATACAGATGCTATTCTTTACAAGGTATACCGGTTTATGTGATGGTACCTAAATAGAAGTTTGTACAACTAGCTGACCATTAATTTTGTGGGGAGTTATAAAAATTATAAAATTGAGTTGACATTTAGACTTGTATTTACAAGATGTGAGTTGACACAGTGATGCATGAGAAGAGCAAAACCTCATGGAAAGAGCAAAAGAAAATATATTTTCACTTAAGATAATGACTGCCAATTCAAAATTCCTATTCAGTGCCCAGATAACATGAATTGCAAAAGTCAAAAATCTTTTCTCAGTATCTGCGCAGGCGAGTGAGGGGAGGGTGACCTGTCTCCTTCCCGTCCGACCCCAGCCCCTGCTGCCCTTCTTGAAGGATTTAGGAAGGTGAGTTTTCTTTAACAAGAGCCTAAAAAACTTTAAGGAAAGTTTGTCTCATGAATACACAGCCTTTGGAGCTTTCTGAGTGGGAGGGAGTCCCAAACAAACTTAAAAGACAACTTTTCAAATCACTTTCAGAGCTCCCCTCTCCCATGTGTCCCAAGGCATGGCTCTTAATTCAGAGCCAGGGTGGGTGAGTCCACTCTGGCATCTGGAGCCTCAGAGTGCTACCCACTTGAGATCCCCCAGGAAGGTACGGGCTCTGTTCATCAAGGGGGCCAGGTAGTGTGGCCATTTCCATGTGTCAGGGGTGCTGAAACCCAGTGCAGCTCCAATGACTCCTGAGTTACCATGGCGAAGCAGGAAGGGGTGGTGCTCCCAAGGCCGCGGTCCTCTGCCTCCAAAAAAGATTTCTGTCATCTCCACGGCTCCTGCAAAGGTTGCTGGATGGAACCACTGGACCCAGGCTTTTACTGCTACTGAGAGAATTTTTAAGTACTGTTCCAAAACAATGCTATCTATGACATCGCCCATGGTTTTGGTTTCTGGGCTCAGCCAGCAAGTGACCAAATCTCAGTTGGGCGATGGCCCGTGGGCTGCCTCCTTTTGGAAATGTTTCCTCTTGAAACTTCCTATGGTAGACCACTGGTGAGAGTCCAAACCAATCCAATATGGCAGCCTTCAGGGTGGAGTAGGACTGGGCTTCATCTGCACATAGGTCCTGTAAGAAGTCTGGGATGACCTGGTTAGATAAGGGGCAAACTGGGTGGCCCAGGAGCTCCTCTCATAGCCAGGAGTGGCCATCCACTCAAATGTTGTCAGGAAGATTTTGAGATGGAGCTAGTCACTCATGGGAATGCTCAGTGAACCGCACATGAACAGCCGGCCACTTTGGCTTGGCACTTCTGATTCCATTACTGTCTGGCCAGCTGGGCCTTCTCCATGCACTGATGGCAGCAGAGGGTTAGTAAGGTCTCCTAGAACTGATGATTTCACTCATCTATCTCTTGTTGCTATACTATTAACTGCAATATTTCCTTTCTGGCTTCTCTTGGGAGAGGGGAGATCAAGTCCCTGTTCAGGAATGAAATGTATGATGGTGAGGGAGGGATGGACTGTCACTTTCCTCTCATAAGGCTCTGGGGAGGTGGTTTCTTTTCATAAGAGTACAAGAAACATTAATGAAAGATTGTTTCATCAACACACGACTCATTTGGGCTCCTTTCTGAAGGGAGGGGTCCCAAATAAACTTAAAAGGGAAATTCCCCAATCACTCACAGAGTCCCAAAATTTGTCTCAGGTCATGGCTATTACCTCAGAGCCTGGGTGAGGAGGGAAAAAAGTGATTCCTGCACAAAGTCTCTCTTATCAGTTCTTATGAGGCAGCTCACTCCAGGTCCAGTTTGTAGCTGCTCTCCCCAAAGCTGACTCCCCAGCAGCTTCTTAGAGTCAGTCTTTCTCCTCTTCCCACTAAGAACTACGTAGCTCCTTTATAAGGAATCGGCTACCAGGTGTCTCTGGTTGGCTCATTTAGCTAGCCAGCTCCAGGCTTTAATCTTCTGCAGGGAAGCTTCCTTGCCCTCTCTTGCTCCTTTGCTCTCTCCCAATCTGTGTTTCAACTTCAACCCAAACCATTTAAAAAGTAGAATGAGCTTTTTTCAACCATAGGAAATGTAGGTCAAGAGGAATGGGCTTCAAGATATCACTGTCAAATTAGGTTTTCATCCTCATGGTGCATGAGATTCACCTTTCAATAAACACAGTCTCACAGTTTGAACACAGTTAGTTACCTTTTCTGTTCCTTCCTCCTTGAGACTAATAATGTCCAAATCAAAATCCTTTCTTAAGCCGTCTGTTTTGTTGAAGGTAATGCGCCCTGTCAAACCATCCCACCGTGCCTAAGGATAAATGAAAAAAACACACTTCCATTTAATGTTTAGCAACAATTATGCTAAAGCCATCAAAAATATTACACTTATTAGCCCACCAGATGGCTGTCCCATTGCTGGGCCCATGGAAAGGGGTCAGACCAATCCTGCCCCCCATTACACTCTGCCAAGCAGATGGAATGATGTGGAGAAAATCACCAGGGGAGCTTTCCTATCCCTGAGCACTCTCCCACACCTCCATGGGTTTTATTGTGGCACATTGTGATCTGGCAGTCAGCTGTGGTTGGAAAATGTTGCTGAAGCCTCATTTGCTACCTCTCCAGAATCGGTGGGCTTCATTAGCTGAACCAACTAACCATCCAGAGTTGCCAGAGTGTCCAAAAACAGTCTGATTTTGATTTTCCTCTTTTAACGTGACACTCACTTCACCCCTGCCAAATCCACTACAGGAGCCTGATGCACAGAATCTCAAATTCACCTAGTGCTGGTAGCTTGTGAAGGGTAGCTTGTGAAGGCTTTCATCACTCACTGTTTGGACTGTTGAACAGATTGTAGTTAAATCTTGCCTAGAGCCAAGGGATTAGGGTCCTAATGCCTTTAGACTCCTCTGATTATCTCAGCCTAAATAACTTTGGTCAGTCAGTTCATTTTCTGGAGGACTACGTTCATAACTAATATACGTGCAGCTGAAGTGGTCACTGAGGAAGATTTTTATTTTATTTTATTTTTTAAAAAACATGAGACATATTTATAATTAAAATAATGCTCTTCAAATCGTGACCCCAATTCTGCTTCCATAGATGTCCATGGCACAACTCCCATTAGCTTCAATGGAAGCAGACACAGGCTTTCATGGAGGCTGGCAACAAGCCCTGTGGTTTCCTTAAGTTACACTCAAGTCTTTAATATATGATTTAAATGAGGAATAGGTGGCGCATTAGAGTTTTCATAGACTCTCTGGATCAAGGTGCATTTTAACATAATTAAATAAAAATGCACCTTCACAATTTCCTTTAATTAAATGGAGGTATTTGTTGTATACTACAGTATATTTAGCTAGGGTTATTGTATATCACAACATATAGAAGATACAACCAAGGATAATTCTGAATTGTGGTTGTCAATTCTCTGTTCCAAAACAACCTCTACTGAAGTATAAGATTGCTACATCTTGTGTTCTTTCCTAATATAAATCAAATATTTGCCCCTTTTAAAATTAAACCCATATGCTATGTTGCCCATGTATTTTGGCCCCACTGCTGAATCTTATAAACTAGAGAGAAGAATTGGATGGATTTTAAACTGAAACAATTTTTGTAATCTATTTTTAGAGACCCCCACGTTAGATTAATTTCATCAAAAGTACAAGGAAGATATTAATGATGGCATAGCTTCCACATACGTGCCAACCTTATAATTCGTAAATTACAGGCTTTTCTGCTATGCATTTCGGGTTTTTTTCTTCATATGATTTATTTTAGGTGGCTTTTAAAAAAAGATGCATATAAAATCAACAAATATAACTTAAAGTAGTGTAACCACTTCTTGTTTGATCTGTACATAGTTTTGAATCTTCAGGGATTAATCTCAGACACAGATTTGCCATCACCACGTATCTCAAATAAATCTGTTATAGTTAGAGCTTGTCTTTAAATGTTATGGAAGTAGGGTGGGATTTTCAAAACTGACTAGGAGAACAAGCCACCCGTTCAGTGGGGCTTGTGTTCCTAAATCATGCAGGAGTATATGAAAATCCTCCCATAAACAATTAAACATATTTTCTGACTATGCACCTCATATTTTGATTCAGTGATGTAAGATACTAAAATGCACCTATGAGAAGGTACCTGTTGATGCATTTTGTTTTATGAGACCAGTTTGTTCCATTTCTTCCTTTGACATGATGCCATCACCTAGTTGTAATGATGGATCTTGTTTAAATGATCTTTTTTTTTAACATCAGTTTATTTTTAGACAGTGATTTGCCACTAAGAATTCTCATTTGTCATCACTGTATCATATGCCTGACTTCTCCACTGAATGTATTATGGTCTTGAATAAAAGAACTACCAGTAAAATTTTTAAAAGTGACTTAGCATCCTAAATCTCATTGAAAATCAATGTGACTTGTGCTCCTAAGTGGCTAAGTTACTTTTGAAAGGAGGATTTAGGATCCTAAATCATGTAGGTACATAATTCCATTTCTGATTGCAGATACTGGAAGAATAAAAATGGGATATTTCCAAACAGTCATATAACCTTTTTTATGCCCTGAATGCCCTATGAAATTATAGACAGCCTTCTCAAAACTGATGGCCGGATATGGGGCAAAGGCTATCCACTTAGGTTCAAATCCTGGTCCTTTTGAATTCAAATCTCCCACCAGCTTCAAAATATGCTCAGGGAAGACTTATGACCTATGCTATACAGGAGGTTGTTTTTAGAAATGGTCAGACTAGATGATCACCATGGTCACTTCTGGCCTTATAAAATATGAATAAGACCAGCATTTGGCCCCTAAATGAAATATGTCAGTTCTAAGAAAGAATAGTCCATAATCTCTTTCAGGGAATGATCAGGTAACTCAAGGATATTGGAGCATGTTAGGTATCACGTGGTCAGGCAAATGATGGAAAATCAGTTACACAGTTCTCAAATGTAATTAACTAACAGAAATGAAGCAGAACTTTCAGTACAGTGAGAATTCACATAACTGTGTAACAGTGCAGCAAGATTTCATGCTTTTATATGCAAGATTTATAGCAATTTTAATGTTTCTAGTGCCATTTCATGTTAAATGTTACAGGGTATAATAAAAGTGAATCAGAACCTAATCAGGTAATTCATCAAAAGAAATTGCTTTTTTACACTTTGCCCTTGCCTTTGACTCCAGTAAAACGCTGATGTATATTATCTTCCACTTGATTTTGGTTGCTTTGAGTATGGTTGTAGCTTAATTAAAAATAATTAATTTCATTAACTCATGTTTGCAGTATCCTTCTCTTAAATCTCAAATTTAGGGTCTGTATCTGACAATATTGCCATGGTCAAAAGAGGTCAGGAAATGCACTCCTGCAATTCTATTCACTCGAGGTCTTATTGGCAGCAGTAGGACAATGCAATGATTAACAGAGGTTCACAATCAGATGTACTACTCTAAAATTATATTTTATCAGGTGATTAAGATATTAATTTCTACTTTCTTTATATTTTCAGTTCATCAACCAGAATCAGCCCTGAGTTCCATCCAAAGCCAATCGACAGATCAATAACAAAGTCAATCGTTTCAGTTGCAAACAATTTTCAGTAGCTGACAATTTTAGAGTTCAAATCTTTGTACAACAGGACGGTTTAATGTTCTCTTGTGTTCCCGATATAGTCTTCATTTTCCATTTTCAAACCTGATTATTAGCAAGGTATAACTAGAGCAAGTAATTATAATGTGCAGTACATATAATGCTCTTAGTGTTATGAGGAATGAATACATATTTATCTTCAGGAGGAATCTGTCTAAATTCAAATCTCACTGTTACAAATGTGCCCAGACAATCTTATGTTTAGACCATGCTCCATTACCATTGACTTCAAAACATTAATCCTTTCTCAGGCAGCATGATAGGGCATACAACCCCCACTCAGGATAGGAACGGGCATTGTAGGATGGCTCCTGAAAGCCAGTAACAGTTGAAATAAGCAATATAGTGTCTAGACTGACATTTCATTGACCTAATTCCATTGACCGTGACCCTCCGATGCTCAGGGAGGTGGTGTTACTCTATAGGTGTAGAGAGGCACTTACGTTGGTGGGAGCCAAATGTAAGTGAAGACACTTCCCCAGCTAGGTCAATGCAAGGCAGGTTACACTGACCTAACTGTGTAGTGTAGACCAGGCCTCAGAAGGAGGAATGGCCTGGGAAGAAGTCAACCTGACACAACTCTTCCCAATTATTAGTGTTATTTTTATGATGTATTTATTTTGATTTATTTAAAATATGTTTATCCAAAGTACTTCAGTTACCTGCTTGCAGCATTCTCTCTCGCTCACTGGTTATGTCTAGACTTCAATCACTGAGGATGGGTTAATCTGACTAGCTTGGGTCTCAGAGCAGTGAAACCAGCATCAGCTGCACAAACACCCTTGGAACTGTGCCGGTGACTATTCACAGACCCGGCCTGTACTAAAGCTGCTGTGGATTCAAGCTAGCTCAGGCACGTTGGCTTGAACTGCAGTTACACTCAGTGACTGCCATCTAGACTACTCTCAGTGAGACTAATATTACAGTTACAGTCATCGGTAGGGGGACGGGGGTGGGGGGGGTTAGATTTCAGAATCTCAGCTTCTTCAAAATGCCATAGCAATATAAAGATGTAATCAAGCAATCTTTACTTCTAAGATCTTAAATTATCCCCAGAATATTTACTGTGGGATCTTCACAGAGAGACTATAATAAGGCTCAAAAAAGAACTAGATAAGTCCATGAAGGATAGGTCCATCAATGGCTGATAGCCAGGATGGGCAGAGATGGTGTCCCTGGCCTCTATTTGCCAGAAGCTGGAATGAGCAACAGGGGATGGATCACTTGATAATTACTTGTTCTGTTCATTCCCTCTGGGGCACCTGGGATATTGGAAGACAGGATACTGGGCTAGATGGACTTTTGGTCTGACCTAGTATGGCCGTTCTTATGCTCCTCTGGGAAACTTGATGTCCATACATTCACTCTTTTCCATTGCTTTTTCCATATTCTCGAATATTCTGTGTAACATGACTTTTTCCTGGACCTGTCCCTTAGTTTTCCATTTGGCATCTAATCAAGCACTGCCTCTTCAGTCTTAAGCATCATTTCAACTATATCCAATACTTGTGGGTAATACACAAATAGGAAACACCGCAGGTCTCCTGTTCTATCCATAGGTGGTGGTGGAGAAAAGCATGGAAGAGGAGGAAGAGCGGATGTATATGTGTGTGAACTATATAGAATATGCATGAATATATGTGACTAAGTACTTGCAAAATTATTACAGTCCAGGTTACCACAACCTTAAATTAATAGCTTTTAAAAATAACCAGCCCAAAGGATCACTAAATATGGCCATTGGCTGAACTGCTTGGGGTAAATGTTGCTTTAGAACTACAGCCACTACAGAAAATCCATTCTCTTTGCCATGCATCGTCAAGATGCTGCACATCATCAAGCTCAAACTCAGTTGTGTGCAAGGTCTTCTGACATATTAGAGCAGACCAAGGGGATGTTAAACTGTATCTTGTGTGGAAATGTGAGATATATCTTTGGTTACAAATGCTAAATGACTTTGTCTCCCTTCTCCCATAAAAGCCTGGCAGATATAACTGGGCATCTATAAATAGCACTGTTATTGACCTGAGAAAGTCACAAAGCTAACAATGAGCCACATTTTTTAAAAAAACAATAGCCTCTACATGTTGCATAGTCAATTACTGTGCTTGCAGGTGCAGCTGGAATTTGAGCATTTAGGGCTGGAGCTTAAGGCCAGGGAAGTTAGTTGGAGCCTTTCTATTGTTTTCAGTGGGTTTTAGATCAGGCCCTTAAATTGACCATTTGGGCTCTCTCCATATTATTTGTGTGAAATTATGGATGCAAATTCAGAGACTAGGTTGAGGCCTCACTAGAAATGTGGATCTTGAAATCCAGTTTTCCTGTAGACAGTGAGCAGTTTTCTCTGTGTAACAGAAATATTGGAAAAGGTCCCCCCTGAAGATAATGGAGTTACGCTGATTTGCTTTTGCAGATCCAGACTAACACGGCTACCCCTCTGATACTGAATTCCATTGTAAGCCATCTTGAGCAATAATGAACAAGAGAAAGTTTGATCTTCTTTTGGTTTATTAGTCTGAAGTCAAAGTCCCTGATTTTTTTAGAATTGGAAAGATATCCCTCACAGTTAACTGATGATATTGCTTTTGGTTAGAGTTGACATTTTGGAGGTTAACTAGCATAGTGAGTTAATGCATTACCTTTCCTCTAGCTAGGATCAAATTCACCACAAGGAATAAGAGAAAACAAGGCTTATGGTCCATTTGATGGTGCAATTTTATCTTTCCCACCCAAAACCCATCACATTTGGCAGCGTCTTTACTTGGGGGAGGTCCAGGACTGAGAGGGTGTGAAGAATATCGCTAATTAGTGGGAAGAGAGCGTTATGTGGTGAAGCTTGTCTACATGCATTGGCTCTAACCCCAATTATAAGACTTTTATTTTCATGAGCACCAGGTTCACCTAGTTTTGAAAATAAAAGTTGAAGAGCTAGGGAAAGAAAAGGAAGGGGGTGGATTCCTCATGAAAGCTGAAGTTCTCTGAATTGTTCAGGAACACTCATTTTCAGAACAGCTTGGGCTACATGGTGCGCAAGAGTAGTGAAGAAAAGTTTTGAGGGTGCCATTTCAGTGTGAAATTTGACAAAAATGATACCTAATTACTTGAGGGTGACAATTCAGGTGTCCTTGTTTCAAAGTCTGTATTATGAAATGCCTTTGAGGAGATTCTTTTTGGATACATGTCTTGAATACTTAAATCAGACAGTTTAAATTTATTATCAAATAAAATACAAAGGGGAAGCGGATTGAGATTTGAGGGAATAGCTTAATTTTGTAAGGTATTCTTCCAATTAGGAGCTAGGGTATTGTACATTTTTCAGTTACCATTACCAAAGTGACAAAGTGCAGCACAAAATATAAAAACAATTATTATTCATGTTATGGTTCAGTACTGTTGGTTAGTATTAACTGGTTTGAGACTGGGATTCCATTGTGTGTTATACACTGTACAAGTACTACACGGTACATGTTCCAAAGAGCTTACAATTCAAACAGAAAAAAAGTATTCTTATCCATGTGATACAGATGGCACTCAGCCAGATTAAGTGACTTGCCCAAGGTCATACAGGAAGTCTGTGGCAGAGTCAGAAGTTGAACCCAAATCGCATGACTTCCAGTCCTTGCCCTTCCAGTCCCATGCTCTATCTGCAAGCCCATCCTTTCTCTCTGACCTATTGGTTTATTAAAAATGACTCATTGATCTGCTGAATAACAATTACATTAAACAAAGTTTAAACTGGTTTTAAATGGTGCAAAGGCATTTTGTTGATGTTCTTCAAAGGGATGAATTTCACCCAAGGTGAACAGACTCTGACAGTGGCAAATCAATTGTGAGTAGGTGGGAATGTAATCCAGGTCAGGGACTTGCAGCAACAACCCTCTGCCCCAAAATCTGGGGATTGGTAGCAAAAGCTCCTCAGCTAGATTCAACCACATTTAAGAAAACACTTAATCAAATGCTTAAGTCCCGTTGACTTTTAAAGTTAAGCATTTATTTAAGAGCTTTCCTGACGAGGGATATGCTTAAGTCCTTTCCTGACTAGAGATGTGGGGTGGGGGAGGTGAAGCGACAAGATGTGCTCATCTGGGAACTCTTCCATAAGTAGCTGAGGGATTAAAATATCATTTAGATATCAGTGACACAAGGTCATAGAGAGAGGTGCTTCTGACAAGGATTTAGTCTTCATTAAAAAAAGCTTCATGACCTACTGTGGGAGAGCCTTGATCCCACGCAATGTACTGTATGTAATATTCTCTCAAACAGGAACTAGCTTCTGACCACTGGGACCTCAAAAAAGTTTGGACAATTAGGAGTTTGGGTTTGGCTTGCTTTCTGCCAGCAATTTTCTGTTTCCCAGATTCAGAAGCAGCTCTTGGGGTATTTATAATATAGATGACTGCATTTTTGTTGAAGTATTGATCACTTCTGTAGCCTCAGAAACTTTGTCTGATGTTCTTTCCCTCTAAAAGACAGCACTAGTGGTACTTAGCTAAATCAGTCTCCTAAGGTTTAAAGCCAGTGGAATTGGTATAATTGGTTAGGTCATATTGTTAATTCTGAGGTACAGGGAGGATTGTACTCATATTAAAACAGTAATTCATATCCACTCATGGATTTTGGTTTTTTATACAGGCATATATTCAGATTTACATAAATAAGGGGCCAAATTCTGTCCTCAGATATGCAGCTCAGGAGAAAACCCATTCATGAACATCTGAGGAGATGTGCCTCAAACTCTGATTTCCAACAGAATATTGATAGACTGAAAACATTTATCTTCCCAGCTGCTGAGGGAAGCAGAAGCCCAGGTGCTCTACAGGGAATAACCACTTTTACTCTCTCCACTGATATGTCAGAACAAATTAAGTTACTGAAAATATTTGCTGTGTATAAAAGCAAAATCCAAATAAAAACATGGAGTTACCAAAGTGTATGCTAAACTTCACCAACCACAGAACTTGTTTCCCACCTTTATCTATACATCCACTACCTCAATTGTAGGGTAGGTATCTTGTCTTCATACCGGTCTATAAAATTGTTCAGACTGTTGGTACTATACAAATAATAACGATTAAAACTAAACCACATGTAGGAAAATAAAATGGACACAACTGTTATGCAGCTACTTGGCTTTTTTTTTTTTTTTTACTGTGTATTGGCTTGCTCCCTAATTTGAACAATTCACCCATCCTTGCTGTGCCTCCTAGTTCTTCGCATGAATTAGTGAGGTCCTAGTGTATTTACAATTTAACTTTAAACACTCGTTGTGTCCTCCTTTGTGAAATGGATTATGGCCTTAGTTCATTTTATCAATTCATTTTAATAATGTACTTTTTGGCTTGCACAGAAAACATGAAGATAAGAGTCTTGAGGTGCATAAATCGGTGTTTTACTGACCCATGAAAGAAATTATCCATGGAACTATCAGTAATTAGCTCACATATCTCATTCCCTGCAAGAAGCCAGCTCTCCATGACAAATGTGACTATAGAATTGCTTAACATATTAAGCCCTGAACTGGATCTGCTGAGAGACTTCCACTGCTTTTGGTCAAAGTTTTAAGATGTTTTTGAAGCTTAGGCTACTTATACTATGTGCTAAAAATCCCCCAATGTGTGCAGCAGAGCATCATTGAATTATGAAATGGTATTAATTGATTACAAAGTCACTTTTCAGTTCCATTGTAAAAATGTACTGCAAAGGGAGACTATAGCTACTACCTTATTTGAATTTGAGGTATAGTAACCTCTGCATGCAAACTTGGGAAAGCAAGCCCAGAAACACTTCAGAGACAAATGAATTAGAAGGCCTATGGAGTCTAAGGACTTGTTTACACTTAAAACTTACTTTGGCACAGCTATGGTGCCAACTCCCCCTCCCCCTCAACCCTACAGTGTAGACACAGCCGACAGGACAGTGTATCTATTGCAGGGGTGGGGAACCTCCGGCCCGCGGGCCTTATACGGCCCGCCAAATGATTCCGTCCGGCCTGCGGCAGGGCCGGGGCTGAATCAGGCACTGGGGCGTGGGGAGAGGACACGCCGCAGCTGCCGGCCAGGGATGCGCGCGGACCGCCAGGCGGGGGCGGCTCTGCACTCTGGCCGGCAAGCGCCTGGGCAGCTGCTGGCCAGGGACCCACGCGGGCCGCCAGGCAAGGGCGGCTCCGCGGTCTGGCCGGCAAGCGCCTGGGGCAGCTGCCGGCCAGGGACATGCGCGGGCCGCCAGGCGGGGGCGGCTCCGCGGTCCGGCCAGCAAGCACCTGGGGGAGCCGCCGGCCAGGGACGCGCAGGGATGGCTCTGTGTTCTGGCCGGCAGGCGGGGATGGATCTGCGCTCCGGCTGGCAGGCGGGCGTGGCTCTGCGCTGGGGCCGGCAAGCGCCTGGGGGAGCCGCCATCCAGGGATGCGCGTGGGCCGCCAGGCGGGGGCGGCTCGAACCTGGGGGGGGGGGCCGCCGCCGCTGCGGGGAGCCGACGGTCAATGGGGTGTGGGGGGGGGAGGCTGGGGTGGGCGAGGTGTGGGTGCAGGAGGGAAGGAGGTTTGGTGGGGGGAGGCTGGGCTGGGTGGGTCAGGCATGGGGGGCAGGAGGCTGGGTTGAGAGTGGGAGGGGGGAGGAGGTTAGCTTCGGTGGGGTGGGCCGGGCCAGGCAGGGGTGGGGGAAGAAAGGCGGTTAGATGGGGGGAGGCTGGGCAGGGGTAAAGCAACATCCCCCCTACACCCAGGCTGATAGCGGAAGCTGACTGGGGCAGGCGGCAGGACCCCGGGTGGCAAGGGGCCAGCGGGGAAACCCCAAAGCAGTGCAGGGCTAAGCACTCCGCCTGCCACTACTTTGGGGTTTCCCCCGCTGGCCCCTTGCCAGCTGGGGTCTCAGCTCCCATTGCCAGCCTGGGCTTTCTCAGGTGGGGGGGGGGGGGGGAGCGGCCCGCGAAGGACATTATAAATGTCCAAATGGCCCTTGGCACAAAAAAGGTTCCCCACCCCTGATCTATTGGCACAGCTAATGTCATTTGGAGAAATGGTGGTGCTACACTGGCAGAACAACTCCTATTGGCATATTCTGCATCTACACCAGAGGGCTCTGTCGAGGTAGGCTCAGGAGTGCAGATATAGCCTGAACTAAGATGAGGTTTGTGAGGATGGGAGAAGTGATAGTTGAAGCAACTCTAAGGCCTGACTTAGACGCTTAGGGCTTGTCTACATGGTGAGGTGATGCACTCTCTGTGATTTTTAAACTGTGCAAACATATTATGCATTAATTGGCCCATGTCAGTGGTTCTCAAACATTTGCACTGGTGACCCCTTTCACATAGCAAGCCTCTGAGTGCGAACCCCCTTCTAAATTAAAAACACATTTTTATTAAGTTAGCACCATTATAAATGCAGGAGGCAAAACAGGGCTTGGGGTGGAGGCTGACAGCTCACGACTCCCACCATGTAATAACCTTGTGACCCCTTGAGGGATCCCAACTGCTAGTTTGAGAACTCCTGATGTAGAACCTGCTGGTGCACTTTAACATAGTGCCATTTGAAACAGTACTACATTAAAGCACCCTAGGGATCCGTTAGTGTGCACCAGCAGGGTCTACACAGAGCAATTAATATTTGTACAGTTTAGAAATCATACCCCAGAAGACTGCATTGCCCTACTGGGTAGACAAGCCCTAGATTGAGATCAACAGTGTCTTAAAAGAAGCTCTTACTTTCTTCAAGTGAATATGTGGGAGAGGGAGATCACATTTGCTACAGAAATCTTTTTTGGAGCTAGTTTTCTGTCATGAATAGCTGCAGGAAGAGCATGGGCTGGGAGCTGCTGTAGGGTTTCAGAGCTCTACAGGGCTGCCTGCTCCACCTGTAAGCTTCTCCTGATCTCACAAGGACTATGGCCCTTCTTGCCACAAGCTGCCCCTACAATAGCCTCACAATCTCGCCTCCTGCTCTCCTCTCTTACAGCCCCCGCAGGAGAGGACCTGCCATACAGTAATTTGGAATCCTGATAGAGTGAGGCACTTTGCTCAATGGTACTTCCAAATGCTGCAGTGCATCCACTGCCTCCTGCAAGCTCTTCGGGTCACTAAGTGTAGTGTGGGCTTCTTTCTGCTACTGTACACGCCTTCTCCTACAGGTCCTCCAGTGTGGGGGACATGGTTCCCTCCTGGGGAGTCCTATGCCATGCAAGAGCTGCTGCATGCCTCCTCCCCCCTTGCACTATGAGTAAAGCTCATGATAGTATCCTCACTTCTTCCCCAGAAAACCTTTTACATAAGGTGCCTGGGGCAGGGGTTGCTCTGATTCTTACTTTATCCTTTTTAAAGGCAAAAGCTTGGAGGCAGGTACAGGAAATCTACAGAACTTTTCTTGTGGGGGAAAACATAGGGGGAAAAAAGACAAGAAACAGAGGGGAGGAAGGTAAAATGGTGGTCACTACAGCAAAACAGTAGAAGAACCAGTGCTTTGGGAACCTGTGCAGCTGCGTAATCAAATGATAGGTAGGGACCTACCTGTGACAATCCTTGAAGGAAAGAGCCCTCAGAGATTCTGAGAAGCTGCCTGTATCTTGTCTACATTTTATGTAACTTCATATTCTTGCTGCAACTTGCTTCCAAAGAGATGTGTGATCTCAATAACATGCCACATCATGACAGCTACTGTATATGTAACCCTCAGCCAGCCAATTCTGTTTCACTTACATAAGTGCAACATGGGTATAGCTTTGGTAGGAATTTCAGCTCTCTGAATGAAGGCAGAATTAGGCTCCAAATGTGGGATGGGAGGAAAAGGAAGGAAAAATCACTTCTAACTGCTGCCTCCATACAATCTTCCCTTTGCAGGAAGAAGAGTTCTGCTTTTTACTAATGAGATTCAGGAATGTAAAATAAATTTGTGAGTATGTGGAAGCACTTCACCCATTTGACAAGTGGGGAATCAGCCTGACAATGGCAGTCAAACAAGCGCAGAGCTATGGAATCTGGTTACACCCCAATTTCTACAATGGTAGCAGATGGTTCTTCCATAATTTAGTGAACGATGAGTACCCCAACGCCATAATAAATATAAATCAAGAAAACACACAGGAAATCGCATGAGAAACTTGATTGTGTCTGGAGTTTCTTGCTAAATTTTTAAGATGGGATAAAGTTGCCATTGAAATGCAGGCAGCAGCCTTGTGTTTGTAAACCAAAGCTCCGAAAGGAGGAAAACAAGATAGAAACAGATATTCTAACAATAGAAATCAGAACATACAATATGTTCCACAGAGGCATGTCATACAGAATCCAGTGCAATAAAGAGCAAAGAGAGGATTACGCTGGCTTTAAGCAGATGGTGTACACTTGCCTCTTTTATCAGATTCATAAATCTGGGTCCAAAACGCCATGGCTTGTGTCTGTGGCATTGCAGGGAGCTGACAGTCATTTGGGAGGCACGCTGGGAGGCCACTGCTACCATGTAAACAGCATCATACATCAGAGCTGCTTCAGTCTGCATGAAAAACAGAAAGGGGTGCTTTAATTTACATCCTTCTTCCCCCGCCCCTTTTGTCATCTCAGAACAAACATGCTATTCTACTTATGAGAGATTAAGCTACTTTTTTTCTGTGACTCTCATGCAAGTCCAAAATTAAAACAAGAGGGAGACCTTGTTTCTTATGCCTTGTGTTAATACCAGGTATTGTTGAGCAAAATATTTAACAATCAGATGAAAGAGAAAGAAAGAGTGGTCTAGTGGTTAAGGCATGGGAATGAGGAGATTTTCATTTTGTTCCCAATCTCTGCTGTAGATTTTCTGTGTGATACCGGGGAAGTCATTTGGGTTGGAATTTTCACAATTCCATCAGGTAAAATTTTGAGAAGACTAAATGATTCAGGAGCCTAAGTCCCATTTTCAGAAGTGCCTCAAAGTCTGTTTTTTAAAGGTACTTGGGTGCCTAGAGATACAGAAACTTGCTTAGGAAGATTTTCAAAAGTGCAGTCAATCCCACTAATTGCCTCTTTACTTTCAGGTGCCTAAACACCTTTAAAAATCTGTCAGGCACTTTGGCTTTTAGGCTCCTAAGTCTCATTAAAAGTGTATAGGATTTAGGAGCTTAAGTGTTTAGTCATTTTTGAAAGTGGGACTTTGGAAAACTTTACCCAAAGTGTTACTGCAAGTCAATGGGACTTGTGTCACTGAGGAGTTTTTGAAAATCCCACCCTTACTCTCTGCCTCAGTTGTTCCTTTATATAAAAGGAGGATAATTTTTACTCACCTCATTGGGATGTTGTCAGAATTAATCCATTAAAATGCTACATTATTTATTATAAAAATACTGACTAATTCAGAAGTAAATTTGGGCCTAAGAAAAAATGAATGACTTTGCAGATGAGAAACTGGGCTCATTTATTTGAACTACATAGCTAACCCATTTTTATTCTTTTTCCCTGGTGTTCCTTTGGGAAATTAACAGATTTGATTCTTTGTCTGTTTCATTTACCTAAGTAAATTACAATGGCATCAATCTTATCAGCACTGAAGACTTTTGCTGGCAATCAAATGTGATCTGAATGTACGTGCTAATCTGAATATACTGCAGACGAGGAATCACTCCTGACACCCCTGGTCAGGCTCTGCACAATACAAGCTCCCACAATCAAAAGCTAATCAAAAAGTGTTATAAATGGCGAGAAGCACTGCAGGAGAGGACAGCAGGTGTTCTGTGGGCCAAACATCTTTAAAAGTTCCAAACAAATCCTGTTGGCTAAGATCCCAATCCAAAGCCCCATGAAGTCAATGGAAGGACTCATTAACTTCAATAGGCTTTGGATCAGGCCTGAAATTAGACTGTCTAGGGCAAATTCATCTAGGGTTTGACTCTATTTCACTGGAGTTACACCCAGGATGAATTCGGCCTAGAGAGTTTGAGGATTTCTGGTGGAAATGCTTCAGATCAGATCTCAGTTTGCATCATTATAATGGTCAGACCGTACCATTAGTCCAAAATAAGATGCATATATTGTTTGTCTATGGCAGCACCACCTACATTGGTACTGATGAGTCTGAAGCTGGAAATGGTTGATCAAGGTTCACTGCTTTATACAGTAGACTCTCGATTATCCAGGATGATAGGAAAAAAATTAATCCTGGTTAATAAAATTCCGGATAATCACCATCCATGGAGGGGGAGGGGAGGCGTTGGTTCACCAGCCACCCGGCGCCAGGGAGAGGGGCTGTTGGTTCACTGGCTGCTCTGCACCCTGGTGGGATTTTTTGTGTGTGTGCTTGGGGCGGCAAGAAAGCCAGAGCCGGCCCTGTGAGTTACGCATATTTCTTTTTTGACATCCTGGTTAACCCAATCCTGGATAATCGAGAGTCTACTGTAGTTGCTAATATTCACTCATCTTGCTGTGTGACATTGAGCCAGTCAGTCACTTTGCTTCTCTGACTTCACTTCCCTTCTGATCCTTTCTTGGTTTCTCTATTTAATGCTCAATCATGTGACTGCCCTTAGGCATGAGAGGGCACCTTGCTCCGCTGCATGGGCCACCCATTCTGTGGGTAGCTGTGCAGGGGGAACAGAAGCCTCTGTGGGATCATGACATCTCCCTCATTCCGCCTTTGAATTTCCCATTATTTTATTTTTAATATTTTGTTTAGATGATTGCACAGAAATCCAGGTACCTCATTGTGAGGATTTTTCCATTTCCCCCACAACATGCAAGGGCCATTTTGTGAACTAGAAGGGACAAACCTTACATTAATATTAGGAAGTTTAATCATTCTCCTGATAATGCAGAACTTGTTATATCCTCAGTGTCTAATGAATTACAGCAGTCATTGGCAAACCCTTGAGGTCAAGGATGATCTCTTTCACGGGTTATATTTTCCATGTACCGTATTTTCCGGCGTATAAGATGACTGGGCGTATAAGACGACCCCCAACTTTTCCAGTTAAAATATAGAGTTTGGGATATACTCGCCGTATAAGACTACCCCTCTTTCAACGCACACCAAATAAAAATTAAAAAAACATCAGATTTGAAGGGGGTCAGGATGGTCTCAGGGTGTCTGCAATGCTCACCCTTTTCAGCAAAGAAACCCTCACATACCCAGTGAACAGACTCAAAACCAGTTACAGGCAATGCCCCTGGGGAAAAGCCACCCCACTCCCAAATCAACCCCCACCCACTCCAGCCTCCACTTCCTAAATCACCCCACCTCAAGTCTCCATCCACCCCACCCCCTAACTCACTCCAGTCCACGGCCCCAAATCCCCTGCCCCACCCCACCTCCAGTCTCCACCCCCGCAACCCTCTAACTCACCCCACATCTCAAATCCCCTGCCCCACCCCACTCACTCCACTCAAACCTCCCCCCAACTCACCCCAAGGGAGGTCGCACTGGGGGGTGCCCCAGGGCTATGAGGGAGTCACTCTGGGGGTGCCCCTCCCCTAACTCGCCCCCCGGCCACCGCCGCCTCCAACTCAGTGCCTAAGAGCCATAGTTACTAAGTGATAAACATCATCGGGTCCAGATGCAGAAACAGCCAATCTGGGGCTGACATGTAGATGTATTTAGAAAGAGGCAGCAACAGGCTGCTGCAGTGAGTACAAACACACACGCACACTGTCTAGCAAACACATGGCACACGCACACCTTGTATTTCTCTGAGCCCAGACTGGAGCCCTTAATTACAGGACAAGACCAAATAGTGCTGAGTACATAGGTGCCAGTGTATGTAACTCTGCAGAGCTGCACACACCACACATACTGGACAGGCTAAGCAGCCACCTGAAACTCCCCTAGTACCAGTAACACCAATGTCAGATCAGAAAGCCTACTTGAACCAGGAGAGCTGCCATGGGGAGTTAGAGAAAGGGGTCCTGGTGATGGGCAACATGGAGGGAGAGGATCTGGTAAGGAGGGGAGAGGATCTGGTATGGAGGGAGCACAGAGGATTGGGTGATGGGGGAGAAAGTGCACTGGGGGGCACAAAGGGTTGGGGGGCAGAGCGCAAGTAAGTCACAGAGTGTGGCGAAGGGGGATGACACAGAGAATCGGATGAGGGGGAAGGGAGAGTCCGGGTGGAGTGGAGGGGGTTGGCAGAGAGGATCGGTGAGGGGAACAGGAGAGCCTGGGGGGTGGGAAGAGGATTGGGGTGGGAAGGAGAGTCGGGGGGGGGGGGAAGAGCACCCCAAGAGGGGTGCAGAGGGTCTGGTGGGAGGAGGAAAGAGTCCCAGGGGAAGGCACAGATGCACAGAGGATTGGGTATGGGGGAGGGGACAGTGCCCTAGGGGAGTCACAGAGGATCAGGTTGGGAGGACGGGGGGGAGGGGGAGGCACAGAGGGTCAAGTGGAGGGGGAAACCCCAAGAAGGGGCACAGAGGGTTGGGTGGAGGGGTGGAGGGGAGGACACAGAGGGTCTGTTGGGGAGGAGCGACAGAGTCCTGGGGGGAACACAGAGGCTGTGGTGAGTGGGGGGGGGCGAATCCCATGGGAGGACACAGAGTATTGGGGGAGGGGAGAGCACCCCGGGAGGGGGGGTCAGAGGATGGGGGAACTACAGACTGTGGAGTGAAGAAGGGGAAGCCCCAGGCGGCACTCGAGTGACGGGTTCTGGTGAGTGTGGGCTGGGGAACCGAGGGGGTTGGGTCTGGTGACGGGGGAGCTCAGGTTCTGAAGAAGGAAAACGAGGAGTAGGGGCTCTGGAGCAGAAGGAGGGAGCCGGAGGGCGGGACCTGGCGAGGTGAAGCCCGGGGGAGGGAGATTTGCTGAGTGGGAGCGGAGGGGGGAGGACCGGGGCGGGGACCAGAAAGCCGGTGAGGGGGGACGGGTGCTGACGGGGGGGGGCACACAACGGGGTCTGGTGACAGGGAAGCGAGGGGAGCCGGTGAAAGGCAGCGCGGGGGAAGCGAGGGGAGCCGGTGAAAGGCAGCGTGGGGGAAGCGAGGGGAGCCGGTGAAAGGCAGCGCGGGGGAGCCGCGGGCCCAGGGACATTTGGTGACGAGGGGCGCCGGGGCGGCCGGGTGAGGGGGGCGCCGCGGGGGGCAGGAGCAGTTACATGACTCACGAGGGAGAACTCCACGGAAAATTGGCGCAGCCGCGTGGGTCGCTGCGCCGCGCCCCGCCCGGGCTGCGGGCGCCTCACGTACAGCCAGGACTAGCCGGAGCCAGGCGCTCCCGTCCGTGTCCCTGGTGTCATTCGCCTCGCCCCACCCCCGCGCTGAGTCCCGGGGGGGGGGAGGGGGCAACCCCGCACCACCGGGCAAGCGAAGCACCCGCCCTATAAGACTATACCTGGCGTATAAGACGACCCCCGACTTTTGAGACGATTTTCCGGGGTTAAAAAGTAGTCTTATACGCCGGAAAATACGGTATCCTTCAGTGGCTGAGGAATCCAATCCTTGAGCCACAGACTTGTAAGCACACATAGCAGATGGTGCTGGAAGACAGGGTTTGGCCAGGACTGCAATGTGACAGCTGTTGTTCCTTTCTTACAGCAGTAGTGTAGCTTTCTACCTAACTAAATAAGCAAACTTGCTATGAATATTTAAAGTAAGCACAGCTGATTAGTAACCTTGTCTGTTTATATTGTCTCTAAGACATCTGAGCAAATTTGGACATATGGAAAATGAAGGTTCTGCCTAATAAAAGAAGAGCTCTAAACTCTGTCTTAGACCCCCAATTCCACAATCAGATCTGTGTGGGTGAATGGCTCTGTCTTCACGTATTCTATTGCAGGACTGGGGTCTTACATTGTAAATTCCTAGGGGCAGAGACACTATCTACTCCATCTTGTATATTGCTGTAAGCACAGCATTAGTGCTTAAAAGAAATTTTTAAAAAAATTGCTGAAGATAGTTGACCTGGGAAATTCTCTGTAATTATTAGCATATTTCAAAATAACACCAGAAATAATTTTGTAATAAAGTCTGGTTGCATACTGCATCCCACATCATTCAACTCATGTTAAGAATGTTATCAGATGCTGGAGAACAATGCCAAAATCCAGAACCATGTTGGTCAGAGTTAATCAATTCAATTGTTTCTATTTTTTCTTTTGATCCTTTGAGGAGAACCTCCCCCCATTTCTCAACAAAATGATACCTTTCACTTATCTCTAAATTACATCTTCAAAGCCAGAGTGCTGCTGTAGATGATCTGAATGGAGAAAGAAGGCATTTTTCCAATTTTAAAATGCTATTTCTTGCCTACACTTACAGTATCTTTCCTTGCAGATTACTAACACTATACCTCTCTGGAAATTTTTATCTCCTCTTATATTCATCAAATTCTGAACTTCCTTAGATAAATGAGACTGCTGCAAGTGCATTTGACAAGAGAGAGATAAATGATATGCGCAAAGCACCATGTAAGAGTGCTTTGTAACTCATCTATTCATGTGAGTGTCACTGGTTGTCACATGGCTAACTACAGCAATGGTTCAAGGAACAAATTCATTACCAAGGTCAAGAAAAGCAATAAATAAATACAAAATTTAAAAATGCATCTTTGCCTCTGTGAATCTTCCAACATTTGGAAAATGGAGTAAGTGGAAACGCAAATGGGAAACTTCTACCCGTGCTTAAACTTGGTTAAACTTTGGATAGTGCACAATGAACTCTAGCCTATATTCCTACTCCTGTGAGTATACCCATTAATTATTTATGTAAGTAAGGGCTGCAGTAGTGGGCCCATAATGCTTGGGGAGATGTTGGCCACCAAATTACACTTTAATTTTGTTTCCTAAGTGTCTTCCTTTGCTGTCCTTGCTTTTTCCCCCTCTACCGATCCAGATAAATATAGGGAATTAAGAACAAAACATCCATGTTTATCCTGGGATTGGAATAGAATAGGAAAGGCCTCTATGGCCCTCTGCTACAAGTCCATGCTGTGGTTATTCACTTACTGTCATCATGCCATCCAGGAGGCCAGATTCTGGTTTGGGCGGTGCCTGCAGCCGTTCCATCGACCACTTTTCAATAACTGATGAAACCTGTGGATTGTCAATGTTGAGCAGGCGAAACCCAGTCATGTTTACTCCGCTGTATCTGTAGGGTTCCAGATCTAATGCAAACAGATCCTAAATCATCATTTAAAAACAAAAACAAAACACAGTTTCAAGATGCAGTATTATTTTTAGAGCAAACTATATGTTAGTTACAATCAAAAAATTGAAACCTATACAATTTTTTGTCATTTTCAATCAAATGCGAGTATATTTTTTTCCATTCTCTCTCTTTCCTCTGCATTCCTGCAAACAATAGTCACAACATTTGTATCTAGGCTTTTTTATATATATACAGATCTCATACCTGGTTTGTTGGAACATAAAAATCAGTTCCCTGCAACAGCACCATTCTACAAGCAAGCTGCACTTCAGTATCTGGTTTTGATTTCATCAGTCCTCTCATAATGTTACAGCTATGACAAGCCAACATGAAGAATTGGTTGCCCAACATAATTATACTTCTCAATCCTGGAATGAAGATTCCAGATGTGGAGAGTAATACAAATTTAATACAATTTTACAACTTGCAAACCCCATTTTTCTCCTGCCTTGCCAGCTACAGGTAACTTGCTGTCAGTATGTCTAATGTATGTGTCAGGCCAGTGCAGAGTAACTCCATGTGCATTAGCCACTTGAAGTTTGCAGGGCAGGAAAATAATGACTACTGTCAGTGACATAATTCTATGACACTTTCAAAACTAATCTCCTGCAATGAAAATATGAGAGGTGCTTGCTAGAGCTGGTTTGCATTTCAGAACAAAATCTTGCTGATATCAGCAGACCAGTGAAGTAACATATGATCAGATCATGGTTGTGTATTATCATCCTTAAAGTGTCAACAAGTATGACATCATAGCGATTTCTTGCTCTGAGTGTAGGGGATATATAGTACTGGCCTAGACATTGTAGCATGCCAGCTGTCTGATAAGTATTGACTTTTTAAAGCTGAATTCAGATCTTGCACAAAGGAGGGAAGCCACCACCCGGTCTTAAAACGTGGTGCGTATTTTGGGGGGAGAATAGGGTGAGTTGTATGGGAAGTTTTTCAAGATCCTGTTTCAAGTTCTAAACATTCAGGGCAAGATGTCGATTTGGCATCTCCATGGAGTGACTTCAAGAATCAGGATGGATTTCACTTTGACATAAATGTTTAAGTGATACAGAGAAATAACCAAGTTTATGCACAGGAAGTGACATGTACCCTACACTGTAGGCTGTGTGCCACTAATATGGGTTCTCTCCTTTGCCTGCGGTTCTCTCCTTTGCCTATAAGCCTGAAACATTCTTGTAGTTTCATGTTTTTGTTTCCTTATTAAATAAAACTTTTTAAGCCAAAGGTTTTATTTGTCAAACACTCGGTGTCACACAACACACACTAGCCTAATCCACCACAGCTGCTGACCTGCAACTGAAGGACCTTCTAGTTGCAGCACAGCTGACAAACTCAGAGCAGAGGGAGCGAAAAGAGAATAATTTTATAGGCCTCAGTTCAGCAAAGTATGTTGGCATGTGCTTGACCCCCCATTAAGCTGGACCCAGTTCTTTCCTGAGCAAGGACTGATTTAAGCATGAGCTTAAAGGCTTTGCTGAATTGTGGCTTTAACACAGACTGTGCAGAACAAGAGATGGGGCTTCATGTAGAACACAGCAACTCACCCCCAAATGGGGCAGCTTGGATTTGCTCCAAACTTGAATTTCTGGTCTCAGGCCCATTTCTGTAATGGGCTAACTCCCCCTCCTTTGCCAAATCTGAACTTAATTATTTGGACTCATCTCCTCACACAGCGCTTCCTCAAATGTGATTTTTTTAATGGGCATTGCATTTTTAATTATTTTTATGGAGCACAGGAAGAATCAGTGGGGGAAAGTGTTGGCCAGTGCTGCCAATTTTGACAGATTCTTCAGGACATCTCCACCAAAAATACTGGCTCCTGCAGTAATAATAATACTAAGTAATTGTCTAGTGTTTTTCATCTCTAATAGTGACACTCAAAACTCAGAGGGAGATGCAAGATTTCAGCTGTCTTCACTGGAATAGGAGAAACAATGTTATTAGCAAAACTCTCAATATTTCTTACCAATGTTGTAAAAAAGTAGTGATAGTATTCGGTCATCATTCCCATGGAAAGAATCTGTTGAAAAAGAAAGTCAAAGGGTGAAATTGACATTCTAAGGAAGAACTAGCCTGAGTTGACCTTGTAGTATGGGACTTTCAGTGATTAAGGTTATTTCACTGTCTTTTGAAGAGCACAGGATCAACTTGGAACTATAGAATGCATTGAGTACAATGAAAACTGCACTTTTCTTAAGAAGCAACATATGTGATGTTTTATTAAAACTAAAGATTTTCATTACCTCTCCTCAAGAAAGAGAACAAAGATTGAAAGAGTTCAGGGAAGGGAAAACTGGCTAGATATTTTGGACGTGGGGGTGGTGTTAAAAGAAGTGTGCTGTTGTTTAGACTGGAATGGAGATGCCTCGGAGGGAATTGGATTGAGGCATACCAAATGAAGGGGAGAGAATACTGATTTGACATTCCTTAGGCCTGGTCTACACTGGGGGACGGGGTCGACCTAAGATACGCTGACTTCAGCTACATGAACAGTGTAGCTGAAGTCGGCGTATCTTAGGGCGACTTACCTGAGTGCCCTCAGGGCAGCGAGTCAACCACTGCCACTCCCCCATTGACTCTTCTTCCACCTCTTGCGGAGGTGGAGTTCCGGAGTCAATGGGAGAGTGTTTGGGGATTGATTGATCGTGTCTACACTAGATGCGATAAATCGATCCCTGACAGATCATCAATCACCACCCACTGATCTGGAATATAAAAGGAGAATTAACTTTCTTTCTTTCTCTTTCGCTTTGTGGTTAAGTTTTCTTAAAAGGACTAGGTTTCTTCAAGCTGAATTCTACACCGAAAGCAAGGTTTAATGAACAGTGATAGTGTTTAGGTTTGATTCAGTCTTTCCTTACTTATGTGGCAAATCAATGAAATAAAAGAGCCAAAGGACCTTTCAAAAATATTGGAGGGGTTCTCACTCTAGTGCATTAAAGGAATGGGGGTAAGGCTATCTTTCCTTTGAGGCTTCAGGAATTGGCTGCTACTGTTGCTATGATACCAAACTAGTGCCTCTCCTAACCTGGAGAATTGGATCATATATAATTAAAAAGTTAGTATTAGCCCAGGTGCAATGGGATGTTCCACACTCTCAATTCTATTTCTTTTGCATTTATCTCCACATCCACCCACACAGTACAGTAAAGTGGCTCAAGTACATTTTCTTCTCTGGGATCATGTTGAGAGAACTAATTGTGACATGACAGCTAGTTTCTCATCTACATCAACGTGGTAGCACAGCCTCAGAATAAACATTAATCAGACCTGCTCTCAGCAAAGCTAACATAAGTGGTATAAATAGTATCTTTAGAACATTTGTAACAAATGTTTATATAGCTGTTTGGCATACCAGGCTAATAACATTCTTTAACATGCCCAGATTCTCTTGTGTAGACAAGGCCTCTATATACCAATTGTCTGCTAGTGCAATTCCTTGGTACAAATAGAAAAGAACCTGTACTCCTAAAATTGCTGGTAAATAATAAAAACAGGTCACTGTGCATCCAAGATGGCTGATCCACTTTCAACTACTAAAAATGAGCCAGAAGTTAAAGTTAAATATTTCATTTAATCACTTCATTGAATTTGTATTTCAGGAGATTTTTTTTGTTTGTTTTTACTTCTTATGCTAATTTATTGCTTGTGAAAGGAGGCAGATTGAGAGTCCTGGAGACTGATGTCCTTTATATGCCATATTTGTATATGACTGCAAAAATGAAACTTTACCATGACATCCTGCCAACGTGACCCAGTTTGACTCAGTTCTGGGCCTGAGGTAGTTTCCTATCTATGCCAATTCAGTCCCTGGTGCTGTATTCCTTTATAAATCCTCTAATTCATTTGTCCCCCACAAAAAGTCCACAATCAATTAATTTTATTAAGTCAATATAAAAGTAAGAACACATATTTTCAAAATTTCCATATAAAAATATTTACCTTAAAATGATTATGTATGGTTTCAATGTAGTCTTGAGAGAGAAAAGCAAACATGAGCCTTTGATGAACACAGCATTCCAGATTGCATCTCATGCTTCGGCTTTTAGACACAGGAATGGGAATGCTGTGTTCATCAAAGGCTCATGTTTGCTTTTCTCTCCATAAGATACTAAGGCATTTAGGCCCAGATCCACGAAAGGATTTAGGCACTTAAATGAGTAGTTAGTTCAAAATATAGGTGCCCCACTGATGTTCTCTGTGACAGCACTAGGGGGTGTAAGAGGTGAGATTTGAAAAATTTTCTATTCTTACCCTGATTAGGACCCTAAAGCCTATAACTGTACCAAATTTCAAGTCTCTAGCTCAAACGGTGTGGAAGGAGTAAGGGAACGTACATACACGCATACACCATTTGACTTTCTATATATATCTCTATCTATATCGAGAGAGAGAGAGAGAGAGAGAGAATTTAGACTATAAGGTCTTTGGGGCAGGGGACCATCTTTTTATTCTGTGTTTGTACAAAACCCCATCACACTGGGTGCTGGTCCAACTGAGACTCCTATATGTTACTACCCTGTTTCCCCGAAAGTAAGACATCCCCCGAAAATAAGACGTACTTCAAGTTTTGCCTCTCGCTGTAATATAATGTAATGTAATTTTGGGAGCAAAAATTAATATAAGACACTGTCTTATTTTTGGGGAAACACGGTATTGCTAATAAAAGAGTAGCACCCAAAGACCTCAGTCACACTTGGATCCCTTTGTACTAGACCTAATATGTACAGATAAGTAGACATGATCCTTTCCCCAAAGAGAAAGACAGAGCAAGTGACCATAACAAACAAGAGGAAAGACAGATTTAATGGGAACCATGAGTGTTATTGTGGGGGGGTTAATATCTAGACATCTGCCCACAAGCAACTCGACTGAGACTGCTAATTGTTTTAATGTCCATCGCTGACCAACTATGCAATGAGTGATGAATTTGAACGAATACATTACAGATGAAAGAACTCTGCACTCTTCTTGCTAATCCCCTGAGTCATCCAGTCCTGTATAAACCTATTCTTTAGGTAAAACCCTTCTTAAGAGAAGGATCACTGGTCAGATATGAGAGATTAAGTGTTGAACTTGCCAAGATTATTCTGTTGACCTTTGATGGCAGTACTTAAAATGTTAAATTAGTATGGTCTTCAGCTGGAAAACAGTTTTAAGAGCAATAGGTAAATGTGGCCATGAAGAATAGATGAGACTTTGCTGAGTTGTAGTTGCAATTGCCAGTAACATTAACAGGGCCGGCAACAGAAATTTTGGGGCCCCCTACTCTGATCGTTTGGGCCCCCCCCCCAGCTCAGCCGGCATTTCACCCTCCAGCTGACAGTGGCTGCGCCCCCCCCCCGCAGCCCAGACAGCACTTCCCAGTCCCCCCCCAGCTGACAGCGGCGGGGGGGGGGTCCCAGCCCAGCCAGCGCTCCCCCCCCCACCCCTTTGCCTGCCCCCCAGCCACACCGATGAATGAACCTCCCGAGGCAGGGGTGAACTCACCGCAGAGCCCACCCACCTGCCCAAAGGCCCCCCCAGAGCCACTGCCCCCCAAGTGGGGCCGGGCCCCCTGCCCTGCCCCCTTACCTTGGCGAGGCCGGCTCCCCTTGACCCCTTTTCGGCACCTCCGCTCCGCCACCGTCAGCGCCGCACACCACCAGGGGGCGCGGCCAGGCGCGCTTCCCCAGGCCCCCACTGTGGTTGGAGTCTGCCGGCCCGTCAGCCATGCGGTGCGGTGCAGGCGCTTGCCGCGCTTGTCTACAACGCAGCGCTGGGGTGGCCGGCGGCGCCCGCCCGGGATTGCACGCGGTCAGCCGCGGCCACGCAGCGCAGGCGCCACGCCTCTGCAGAGGTCCGAGCATCGGGGGCCCCCCTTAAGTCCGGGGCCCAGTACAGTTGTCCCCCTTGTCCCCCCTTGTCGCCGGCCGTGAACATTAAACTGACAGAGTGTTGCAGAATCAAAAGGACAACAAATTAATTCACTAATTTTAATGGATTCCCATTAACCTACATTCTTATATCCTGGCTACATTTAGTACATAGTTTCTGTAGACTGTAGGAGATCCGCTCTTCCCCCACATCACAACAGGCAGGAGACTCTTTTGTGGCTTCCAACACTGTTCTTTATTTACAGTGCAAGCCCCACCACCTAAATACAGCTTTACAGGTTTCAAGTAAGCTCAGGTTTTAGCTCAGGCCCAGCCCTCACTTGGCTGGCCTCAGGAACAGTTAGCTCAGCTCCCTTCCCTGTCCCTTCTCGGTCTCCTTCTCCCTCCACCCTAGGCTTCCTCCCCGGCAGGCTTTTATCCTCTGGAGAGGCTGCCAGGTGCAACACATAACCCTGAGCCCTCTGCAGCCCAGGTGGCTGATTAGCCTTCCCTCACTCGGAGGTCTGCAGAGACTTCCCTGCTCTCTTAAAGGGGCAGCAGGGCTGGGTCAGGCCCCACCCTGCCACAAGACATTATCAAAGGAGGCTCTTATGAATGCACTGAGGTGCTGCTTAAGACTTTTATAATTGAGTGAGTGCCATAGGTGATCAGTTTTTCCAGAGGCATTTTTTTTAAAAAAATACTTTTAATTTCTGTTGCTGGGGACTGGAGGGCTTAAGAATTTGAAATGAAATGAAGATCCTGTCACCTCTAAATCACCACCCAGTCCCAATTAGTGGTGAATGAAATTCTTATATACCTGGTGTCTATTTGATAGTGCACCTGAAATTAGTTTGGTCTTCTCTGTGTATTTCCCAGACAACACGTGTCCATCCCAAAAATCTCAGCCACAACTGGCACTAATCAGTACCCTGTCTTGTAATCTCAGCAAAGTGTCCAATGACCTTGAGGGCCAAATCCAAAGACAATTGAAACCAATGCTCAGTGTGTTGGCTGATGACTTAAACCCAGGGACAGGATTTTGCCCAGCTAACTGATCTAATTTAGCTAGAGGAAACATTTTAAAGGAGCCATGTGACCAGAAAAGGAAGTCTTCCTGGTTGACTGTCTCTTTAAGTTCAGTAAGAGAGAAGGGGATCATGGATCTGAACATCTCTTTCCCCTGCTCCCAAGCCCAGGGAAGAAAAGAGTCCCAGTTAATCAAGGGAATTTCTCCAATAGGAATGGGTATAGCACCAAAGCTGCTTAAGGTATGTCTATTCTGCAGTTGTGCCACTGCAGTGTCATGGTCTAGACAATTCCTACAGCAAAAGAAAGGGGTTTTTCTGCCAATGTTGTTAATCCATCTCTCAGAGAGGCTGTAACTAGGTCAGCAGAAAAATTCTTTCATCGACCTACTTGAGTCTACACTGGGTTTTAGGTCAACCTAATTTCGGTGCTCAGGTCACAAAATTGTCCACAGCCCTGAGCAACATAGCTAGGCCAGTCTAATTTTAAGTGTATACTAGGTCTTAGACAAGTGGGACCATGCTTCCACCTACCAGCCAGTGACTGGGGGATAAGTACTGAAATGGTAGAGTTTTTAATCTTAAAAATAATTTAAAAGTTCAAAGTTCCATTCCCTTTCTTGCCCAACCTCCCTTCTTACTAGAGCCATATAGGGAGTGGGGGTGTTAAAGTAATGTCTGCAGCCTGTTCTCCTCCCCCTGAGAAGATGTGTCCTAGGATAGTGAGCAGCATTAAGGAGAAGCTGTGGAGCTCATTTTATATGATCTCCCATGCTGCTGAGCATAGAGCAGAATTTTGTCCTTGCACCATGCAACAACCAAGTTTTTGAGTTGGCTGATTGGCTATGAAGCTGCCACACTATATGTGTAATCATGAAGTCTGGAGAAATTGTGAACTGGTTAAGGCCCCTACCAATTAGAGATACTTTAGCCAAGGAAGGTTCTTTAAAATGGCATACACTACTTATTTTAATGAAATATCTTTCCATATTTGTCATAGTAGTTACAGTGCTTACTACTGTGGCACACAGTTTTAGCACTCCTAGAAGAACTGAATTAGTTATTTTGCTGCTGGGACCACCGCATAGCTGAAGTGACTATAAAAATCTTCAGGAACCATTTTCTAGGTGTCCTAAATCTTATTAAAACTACAAGCACATTCCATAAGCAATGTAATAACAAAAAAGTATGGTGGAAGACATAATATAAAATTAGTAGCTACAAAATCAGTCAGTTTGTGTCTAGTAGTAAAAGCTACATCAGCTATGCTTAAGTCAAAAGAGAAAATTGCAAGTTAATGTTAAAGACTTAATCTTAACAGTTAAGTCATATCACACAGAAAGGGGCTGTTATACCAGATATATCTGACCTCTTCTATATCTCAGGACACAGAACTTCCCTAAAATTATTCCTGCTATATTTAACTTTAGAAGAGTTGGCCAGGAAGAGTTGATCAAAAATAAACCTCTGAAAAAATTCAAAATTTATAAGTTGTTTCCATTTCTCTAGGTTCAAAATTAAATGCAATTTTTATATTTTAAGCAAACCATCTCAAATTTTGACATTATTTTAGTAAGTGAAAATTTTTAACCATTTTGATAACTTTTTTGATTAAAATATCTGTGTTTTTTAAAAGTCAACTTTCAAAAAATGATTTTTTATTAATTAACCTTTTTTTAAAAAAAATATCAACCAGCTCTATTAAGGAATACTGAGCTTTGTAGTATTTATATATCTACAAAATCAAAACTTTCCTCACCCAAGCACAGTCCTCTTTTCATAAAGCCCACTGTATAATTTTAATTTATTTTACATAGCCATTCAAGATTTCATGTTTCTTTTAATAAAAGAATTTACCTGGATGTCCCTGGCCAAAATTTCAACTCCCTCAATATTATGTCAGTCTCTGGTTTTGTCAAAACCACATGGGGTTTAGAATCCCCATTGGAACATAGCCATGGCTGAAGAGTTTGTGAGCCCTGCTCAAGTTCAGGAAGATTACACACTTAGTTAGCAGAATTTATACACTCTGTAAGTAGAGTCACATAGGCCTTCCATGTTTGTGTACTTCATCAGCCAAATTACTGGTTTAAAGAGAATTAGGCTGAGATTTTCAAAAGGTGGTTGTCCCTTTGAAAATGCCACACTATAGACCAAGCTGGTGCAGTGTGTTTAGTTTGTAAGTTTTATCCGTTCAAAATTTAAGACAACATGAACCTGTGGAGCACAGAAGCTCAGTCAACTGAATTGCTTGATTCAAGAGGATCACAAAATCTATTGACACAGGTGGTAAAATCTGTAAACTCCATCAGCCAAATTGCTCCAGTTCCAGGAGGTTACAAACTCTTATGGAGGAGTATTAGAGATAAATACTGTGTTGTCACTGAATAACATATAATCATCTTCCACATCTAGAATTACAACAAAGTATCATCTTCCTAACAGAAGAAAATATAATGCTCTGTATAGGGGGACTGACCCTTCAGAGTTCCAGTTGGAAATTATATCTAGTCAGCTGCTCGCTACCCCTCTTTTGCCCTGGAAAAAATTCCAAGCAACTACAGAAGCGGTGCAGGCCACTACCAGGGGTTAAAGAGTCACAATTGTTTTCCATTCTTCCCAGATTTTGGGTCTGAGAAGGAACAGCTGTGATTCTGACCTTGTTAGGCTAGTGAGGGACTATAAAAGGCACTTCTCATCAGGTACTATATTAAAAAAATGAGCCCCAGGGCATAGACTACTCAGAAGGGTATGGGTGTCAGTTTGTTTTAAATGGTGTATTGATTTGCCTGTTTGTTTATTGTGTGATTGCTAGCTATAGAAGGAAGAAATATGCCTCAACTATATTTTATTTGAGACATAAAATAAGCTAAGGGTATTTAGTCCACTCTAGGATAGGAAATTCTATTGTTTTAAAAACGGGAGTGTGCGGTGAATAAACTCCCCCTTTCTTCCCAGAGCCCCAGTTTGTACTTAACTTATCCAGTGGGCCTAGCTGTACTACATATTCACACTTTTCTGCCCTTACATGTCTTAAGGGCTTTATTTCTGCTTTATATATTTTTAGTTAAAGGGCATTTCCAGCCATAAAACAACCTGTGAGGCAACCGGACTCCGGATCCTGTGCTCAGGAGCACCGCGAACCAGTCCGGAAGCTCGGTGTAGGCAACAGTCACCAGAGTGCAGTACTGTTGCTGTGGTGATAGGGGAGACAAATGCTTTTCTTCTTACTTCCAGGCTGGCTGGGGAAGGGGAGTTAATCTCAAAGGAAGCAGTACTCCTTCCTCTCAGGGGAACAAAGCTCTGCTCCATAGGTGCCACTCTCCCCTCGTAGGGGGAGCCAGAGGGCAACGATGAGCTTCCTTCTGCCAACAGGCCGCCTCCCAAAAAGTTTGTACAATGCTGAGGGGAGAGAGACTCTGACGCCACTCCCAAGAGACAGAGAAAAGGTACATCACTGACAGGGAGAATCCACTCTCTTGGGGACATGGAGTCCTTGATACCGGGTGGCACACAAAGGTCTCTGACATGGGGGAGAGGAGGGAGACTACCCAGAGCCTCAGGGAGGGACAGGACATGGGCCTAGCATTGTGGGGACAATCGTGTATTTTTGCTTTATAAAAATGTTCTTATGTGCAAGCTCTTTCATTGCACTGGTCAGGGGTGCAAACTTGGGCTCTAAATGTATATTGCAGCATACTGGGGAGGAGGCAAAACGGCTGAGTGTGTCTAGTCGAGTAGCTCTTTGTCTTCCCTATCTTTGGATCACAATTCATCCCCTGCACTGCAGTAGCAGAGCCTCAGTTTGTACATAGATTAATTTAATGTGATGTTATGATAATGCTGTTTTTAAAAATTATTTGAAAGACTGGTGATTCATAATTCATGTGACCCCATATCCCATTACCCTTTTAACAATACCCTACCTCCACCTGTCCATCAACCATCCACAAATATCAATGCTTCCTCCAGTATGAGCTACCAAGTCCCAATGATCTTATTGTAAGGGTAATAAAAAGCTAAAGAATTGTAGATATTGGGATTACTTCTGTAGTGAGTTATGTGATTTTGGGCTTTGGTTTCTGCTCTTATGGGAAATGCTATATGCATTAAATGAAATTTATATATTTCCTATCAAATTCTATAGCATGATTTAAACGTCTCTAGAGGGAAGATATTGTTCTCTATTAAGATTTATAGGGTTTCAAAATAATTTTTGTAGAACTTGTTTAATTTCTTCATTTCATCCCTGTTAAGTTATACAGGACTTTCCAATAAGGCTACTGAGACCATCAAACACCATGCTTTAGATAGAGATCTACCCTGAATCATGAGTTAACAACCTGGATATAGATCCACATTTCTGCTTCAACTGCCTTTTGATAGGAGAAAGTCTCAGTGTTTTGCTGCTGCTTCTTTTCTCGGCATTCCATAACGAGACACCCTTCTTTCTTCTTCTACAAAAGCTTCAAAATCCACTTCTTATTTTGTCACCACAGCTAAAACTTTGGTTCACACCCTGGTTATCTCTTCTTCGACGACAGTAGCCACGTTCTCTCTGGCCTCTGATTGTTTCCCTCTCCAGTCCATTCGACACGCTATGCTGCTTCCTTCCCCACAGCTGTGACCCAAGGCACAGCCCTACTCAGCATCCTGTTTCTTTCCACGGTCCACTTCATGCTCTTTGTCTTTGCTTTCCATTCTTTGCAAAGTATCTTTTCTATCACTTCTCTCTTCAGTTCTCCCCTCACTCTGTGCCACTTTAGCCCACTGTAGTGCACCCTTTGGCTCCTCTTGTTTGTTTGTTTGTTTGTTTTTTGACTCTGTGGTTATATTTTCATAAACAATTTACTATGCTTGAAGTACTCCCCACCTCCACCAGTGAGCCAGGTAACCTTAGTCACTTCCTTCACGTCCCTTGGGACTGACTTCTTTTGCTTAGCCTTCCACTGCAAAGCTTGTTCCTTTGCCATCTGTTCCTGCTCTTCAGAACTACCAACGTGTGTTCCAAAAAATAAATTGCATGACTTTCTGAGGCCCCCCTTTGGGGTTTCAGCTTCATTATGTCTGATGTAAGCCCCCAACCTGTAAGCCAATGTGCATGACCCCGTGTGGTGCCTCACTGAAGTCACTGTGTGTCTGCATGGGCACAGGGAACTGCCCGTGCTAATCGGTTTGCAGGACTGGGTTCTCAGGCCCCAATCCCGCAAAGATTTACACACCTACTTCACTTAATGCACTGAGTAGTCCCTTTGAAGTAAACTCACTACATAAATTTAAGCAGGTGCATATATCTTTGAGGCAACGGGGCTTCAGACTGCAATCTCCTTGGGACAGGAATCTTTAGTGCTTATTCCTGTCTATACCTGTAGTGTTGTAGAAATACATAGTACATAACAATACAGTGAAACCTCGATATAACGGACTAATTCGGGCGAGGGGGTGTCCGTTAAAGCCGAAAGTCCGTTATTTAATAATTTTTTAAAATCATTAAATAACAGGACTTTTGGCTTTAACGGACACCCCCTCGCCCGAATTAGTCCGTTATATAGAGGTTTTACTTATCACGGCTGGGAGCCGTGAGTCAGCCCGCCCGGCGGCAGCCAGCAGCCCGCCTGCCCGGGACCCCGGCTGCTGGGACCCGGGCGGGAGCCGTCAACCCGCCCGCCCGGGTCCCGGCTGCTGGGACCCGGGTGGGAGCTGTCAACCCGCCCGCCCGGATACCCACTGCGGGGACCCGGGCGGGAGCCGTCAACCCGCCCGCCCGGATACCCACTGCGGGGAGCCGGGCGGGAGCTGTCAACCCGCCCGCCCGGATCCCGGCTGCTGGGACCCCGGCGGCAGCTAGCAGCCCACCCGCCCCGGGAACCCGGCTGCTGGGACCCGGGCGGGAGCTGTCAACCCGCCTGCCCGGATCCCCGCTGCTGGGACCCGGGCGGGAGCTGTCAGCCCGCCCGCCCGGATCCCGGCTGCTGGGACCCAGGCGGCAGCCAGCAGCCGGGACCTGGGCGGGCTGGCTGACGGCTCCCGCCCGGGTCCCAGCAGCCAGGACCCCGGCGGGCTGGCAGCGGGGAGCCGGCAGGCAGCCCGCCCGCTGCCTGGACCCCGGCAGCAGCCGGGAGCCGGCAGGCAGCCCCCGATTTAACAGATTTTGGATGCATCGGACTTGCTCCTAAATTTTGTCCGTTGCATCCGAAGTCCGTTAAATCGGGGTCCGTTAAATCGGGGTTTTACTGTACTTTTTTTTCCGGTGGTGCCATTTTTTTTGCCTCTTTTCTCCAGCTCAGCTGAAATTTGGTAAATTGCAGCTGGGTGGGCCAAATTCTGCCTGCTTAAGGGGTGTGAATCCAGAGTTATTATGTTGTGGAATTACTGCAGAATGACTTTGGTGTAACTCAGTTTAATTTAACCCAATAGGTTTTATGGAGAGAACTACATGATTTGAGCAAGTCACTGTGCATTGGGAAAATTATCCTTGCATTTAGACATAAGGTTAAAAAAATGGAAACAGGACATATTAAAAATAATGAAACGTTCCTTTCACTCCAGAAGAATCCAAAGTTGTAACTACAATTGCAAATCATCTTCACTGGTGCAACCCAAATTCTGGTCAGAAACGTAGCACTGCACACCTCCAAAGTGCTGTACAACTCAGCTGAGCTCATCTGAGTGCTCTGTACCAACTGTCTCTGATAACAGATCTACAGCTTAATCCACATGAATCCAGTTTTAATGTTTCCCAACAAATGCAAACCAAATGGCATGATATCTTTGAGAATGAGAAATGAGCATTATTGGTGGGTTTTTTCCCTTTTACCTGTTTAAGGATTTCTGCTGCTGTTTCATGTGAGCAATCAAATATCACATAGAACTCCTTGCCTTTCTTCATTTCCTTGAGTAAAGGCCTGGCATCTTTATTCCCAGAGGGCAACTGACGGATTTTGATTTTAATGTTATATCTAGAAGGTGCTTTGATGAGCTCTTGCAGGCGAATCAGACCTAGAAAATGACAACCAATCATACAGTTGACTGTTCTGTGAAATGAGTATTTATTGCCACTTACTCAATCTCTTATCATCGCCAATATATTTCAAGCTGCCACCTATCTAAAGGTTAAGCTATTAACTTCTCATTTGTCATCTTTCTTGCTGGTGGAGTTTATACAGCTGTTTTCCCTTTGTGGGCATATTTATCATGGAAACATAAACACTACAAATAGGTTTGAATTTTTCTAAGATGTAATTATTTCTCTCCATCAACGATAAATAAAGCAAACTTGGAATTGTGTAAACCTTTTGTAAATGTTCCTTTATAACTTCAAAAGAGGGCAAATAATAATGCACATCCAGGCAATAAGAATAGTTCATTTACAATCCAGTAGATTAGGATTGTAAGTGCCATGCGAACGCCTTTTCTCACTTTCAGGTGACGTAAATAAGTGGACAGCATTATCTCCTGTAAATGTAAACAAACTTGTTTGTTTTAACAACTGACTGAACAAGTTGGACTGAGTAGCTGTAAAGATTTACATTGTTTTGTTTTTGAGTTCAGTTATGTAAAAAAAAATCTACATTTATAAATTGCACTTTAACGCTAAAGAGATTGCAATACAGTACTTATACTATTTTTTATCATTTTTACAGTGCAGATATTAGTAATAAAAAATAATATAAAGTACACTTTGCATCCTGCGTTGAAAGTGAAATCAATATACAGTAAAACCTCCATTTAACGGACTAATTCGGGCAAGGGGGTGTCCGTTAAATCAAAAAGTCCGTTATTTAATAATTAAAAAAACCACAGAGCTGTCGGTGCAGCAGCCCGCAAACCACAGGGTCGGGGCGGCAGCTCTGCAGCCCGCCTGCTGCCGGGACCCGGGCGGCAGCCGGGAGCCATCAGCCAGCCCGCCCGGGTCCCGGCTGCTGGGACCCGGGCAGCAGCCGGGAGCCATCAGCCAGCCCGCCCGGGTCCCGGCTGCTGGGACCCTGGCGGCAGCCGGGAGCCGTCAGCCATCCCGCCCGGGTCCCGGCTGCTGGGACCCGGGCGGCAGCCGGGAGACGGCAGCCAGCCCGCCCACAGGTGGGAGCCGTCCGGGAGCCGGCAGCCAGCCCGCCCGCAGGCGGGACCCGGCAGCCAGCCATCCTGCCCGCTGGTGGGACTCGGGCGGGAGCCGGGAGCCGGCAGCCCGCCCGCTGCCGTGACCCGGGCGACAGCCGGGAGCTGGCAGCCAGCCTGCCCACTGGTGGGACTCGGGCGGGAGCTGGGAGCTGACAGCCCGCCCACTGGCGGGACCCGGGCGGCAGCCGGGAGACGGCAGCCAGCCCGCTCACAGGTGGGAGCCGGGCGGGAGACTGCAGCCAGCCCGCCCGCAGGCAAGACCCGGCAGCCAGCCAGCCCGCCCACTGGTGGGACTCGGGCGGGAGCCGGGAGCCGGCAGCCCGCCCGCTGGTGGGACCCGGGCGGGAGCCGGGAGCCGGCAGCCCGCCCGCTGCTGTGACCTGGGCGGCAGCCGGGAGCCGGCAGCCAGCCCGCCCACTGGCAGGACTCGGGCGGGAGCTGGGAGCTGGCAGCCCGCCCGCTGGCGGGACTCGGGCGGGAGCCGGCAGCCAGCCCGCCGGCTGCCTGGACCCGGGCGGCAGCAGGCAGCCGGCAGCCAGCCCCCGAGAAATGGATTTCGGATGCATCAGACTTGCTCAGAAATTTTGTCCGTTGCATCCGAAGTCCGTTAAATCGAGGTCCGTTAAATCGAGGGTTTACTGTATTTGAAAATGTAGAAAAACATCCAAAAATAATTAATGATTTTCAAGTGGTATTCTATTGTTTAACAGTGTGACTTAAAACTCTGATTAATTGCAACTAAAAACTGCGATTAATCGCAATTAATTTTTTTGAAGTAATCGTGAGTTAACTGCAATTAATCAACAGCCTAATTACTAACCATCTAGCTCAGTGACATCCCTGATCTTCAAAGAACTCTTGAATAGTTTTTTAAGTGTCATTGCTTTCTCTAATTATGCATGCACCTACATTTCCCACAGAAAACATATGATGTGCTTCTGCTGAGTGAAAGTAGAAGGGAGTTGTGATGGGGGGGAGGGGGGAGGAGCTCCCCACACTGGCCCGGCAAAAGCTGAATTGGGCTAGGTTGGCCCAGTGGGCTAATTAGTCTGCAAACGAAGGGATTCTAGGCTGAAGGCAGCTAATTAGAGAGAGGTTCACCTGTGCAGGGACAGGCAAAGCCTGCAAAGCCAGATAGGCTATGGGGAAGGAGGGTCTGCTGCTGAGAAAGGGCAGTCATGTCCTGGGAAGAGGGTTCTTGGAGCTGGTACAGCCAGAAAGAGAAGGGGAGCCAGGATAGCAAGAAGCAGTGTGGGATGGAGCAGTGAGGGTAGAGAGAGGAAGCCCAGAATTGCTGAGCTGTGGGTCCCTGGACTGGAATTTGGCAAAGAGAGTGGGTCTGGATCTCCCGACATGGCATAGAGCTGAGGTAATGAATGGGAAGACTGCCTAGGCCTGTACCCCAGAGGAAGATCGCTGAGGGCTGATCTACACTACTGCAGTAAATCAATCTAAGTTATGCTACTTCAGTTTCGTGAATAACATAACTAGGATTGCCAATTTTTTAATTGCACAAAACTAAACACCCTTGTCCCCTCCCCTCCCCTTCCCTCAGGTCCCTTCCCCTGCCCTGCCTCTTCTCTGAGGCTCTTCTCTGCTCACTCCATCCCCCCTCCCTCTGTCACTTTCTCTGCCCCATCCTCCCTCCCTCGTTTTCAATGGGCTGTGGCTGGGGCAGGCTGTTCAGATGTGGGAGGGGTGAGGGTTGGCTGGGGGTGGGCCTGGAATGAGAGCTTTAGGGTACAGGAGGGGATTCCAGGCTGGGGGCAAGGTGTTCAGAATGCAGGAGGGGGCTGAGGGTTGGGGAATGGGAGAGGGCTTGGGATGTGGGCTTTGGAAGGGAGTTTGGAAGGGGGCTCCTGGCTGGGGCAGGGGAGCAGTTGTGGGCGGCTCCCTGAAAGCGATGGCATGTTTCTCCAGCTCCTAGGAGGAGGCACAGCCAGGCACCTCTGTAGGCTGCCTCTGTCCACAGGCGCTGCCACGCAGCTCCCTTGGCTGGGCACTTGGGGCAGGGGTAGCTTGCAGAGCCCCGCAGCTACCCCTTCACCTGAGCTGAGGGAGATGCCACTGCTTCTGAGAAGCTGTGCGGAGCCATGTAGGGAGCCTGACAGCCCGGTGCCAACTAGACTTTTAACGGCCCGTCCGTGGTGCTGACCAGCGCCACCAGGGTCCCTTTTCGACCAGTGTTCCAGTTGAGAAATGGACACCTGGCAACCCTAAATGTAACTGAAGTTGACGTCGCTAAACCCACTTACCGCGGGGTTTACACTACTCTGTGTCGATGGGAGATGCTCTCCTGCCAACTTCCCTCATGCTTCTTGGGGATATGGTGTACACAAATCAATGGGAGAGCATTTACCCATTGAGACAGCGTGTCTTCACCAGATCCGCTAAATCAACACTGCTGATCACTTTGTCCTCTGATGTTAACTGATGATTGCTACATTGAGTGGTGTTGGCTTTTACTTAAGAACTCACACTTATATTGGAACAAATGCCTCTTGCCCTGTTGTACTGGTTCTGTGCTTTTGGGTTTTTTTTTAAAGTATCAACAGTAAATATAACCATTATGAGTATTCAAATGGAAATCATTGTACGCAAGGTCAGAGACCATAGGCTGGCTTCCAGCCAGACTCCTAGATTCATTGTTATAAGAATGGAGCACAGATTTCTGAACCTGACTAACAAACAGGGGAGTTTATGTAATTTGGCTGTGAACTTGTAGTTTGGCTGTCTCAAACGTTCAAGTATTTTGTTGCAAACGGTGATGCTTCAGCCACTCGGACCAAAATGATTTTAACAAAGAAAAACTGAGATTCATAAAAAATCATTTCTGGTGTGTCGAAAGCTTCATACTGACAATAATACCTGAGCTTGAACGTTATTGCTTTCTTAAAATGTGTTCTGTAGCAATAGGAATTACACTACAGTTTGTAGGTAAACTGTGGGAGCAAGAATGGGGGAAGCATTTCTGAGTTAAATGACTGCATGGCAGAGGTGGAGGAAAACAGCCCAGCTCCCTCAGAATATATTGTGGAAAATGTAGGCTCACACTGATGTCTCTGGTCTTTCTAATGTAACAGCAGAGTAAAAACCAGAACAAAAATGTATTTTGTCTCTGACCTCCCCAGATTCCTAGGAGCAGTAATTAAGTATTCTAGGCCAAATGAAAGGGCAAGGTGCAGCTGCAGGGAAACAAAGAAATTGAAGAAGCACTTATTTCTGAAAGCAGCTCTATTTTAAGAACAGCCAAAACCCCACAAACAGTGACCGGAAGTAATCAATAGAAAAGAGAAATATCTTTTGAAAGAAAAGTGTGTGAAAGAAGTTACACTTTCTCCCTCTACCTACCTCAAAACCTAGAATATCATCAAATTGTGATGGTATTCAATTCTCAACTTCAAAAATGGAAGTGTATTAGCTGGGCAAATGCAGCGCTTAGAATTTCAGACTCTGTCACTTTGGTGGTAATATCTCAAAAGCTCAGTCTGCATTTGGAAAACGTTAACAAATTGGCAATCAAGCTGCTGGTGTTGGTGGAATACAGGCAGGGTCTGTGGTTCTCTACCAGATAAGAAATGATAGGAAAGGTGGGGGTAGGTGATGGAGGAAAAGAAATGTGAAATGTAGTATATGCCTTATGTGGAGTCAGTGGAAGGATGCAAAGATGGGATAATATCATAGTCAAAGCAATGAGCCAGAAAAATGATTTTTGCAGCAACATTTTGAATGGATTTAGGTAGGAAAGATGGTGCTTGATAAGACCAGACAAGAGGAGGTTGCAATAGTCAAGATGTGAAATAATGAGGACCCAGAGGAGAATTTTAGCTGTGTGGATGGAAGTAGGCTGTATCTTAAAGATATTGTGTGTAATTCCTAGAGATGGAAATTCTATCCTGAACAGTTACATTCTAAAGTTTTTCATGGATTCATATAGTCATTTATCAGAACACCTGAGTAGTATTTTTTACCCTATGGCTATTTGAAATATAGTAAAATCTTTGCTGAAAATTGGAGGAATTAACAAACAATAGGGTATTAATTCGAAAGTTTGTACAAATATTTCAGGAGTGTTGAGGAAGGGGGCTCTGTATCTTGCACCTAAAATTCACTGAGAAGTTTGATAGATGTTGGCTGATGAACTCTGGAATTTGCCATTCCATTCATAAGATGGTATTTGTATGTGTCTAGTTGACTAAAAGGACTAACTGATATTTTTAAAAATTAAAATTGTATTAGAATGTGAAAACAGCAGGTGCCTGCTGTAGTTACTGCTGAAAAGGAACTGTTTTTATAAACCCTTGGAGTGCATAATTTTCTGTATAAATCACCTCTTGGTTGAAATTTCACACACTTGTTCTTCGACCACCTGGTTTATGGTTGTTTGAACACAGACAAATTATTTAATTAGATTTAAACAGTAAAAAAGAAAGAGAAAAGAGGAGATAAAGCCTATATAAAAAGCTTTAGGCATCCTGACAATTAATTAATCGTGGAGCAATATAACAATGATCCCCCAGGAGAATTAGAAAATCATGGCTGGAGAAGGCGAACTCAACCCGCCATCAGCATATAAATTCGTAAATGGTAACAATTTAATGGTATGTATTATCGTGTGGGTATTCTTTCATTTACCTCCACCTCCAAAAAAATAGAGTTATTTGATCTCAACATTTTTCTAGATCAGATTTGTTTAAAAATTTCAAACATACCACAGCCTTATTCTGTATTGTGGAAATGTGCTCTCATATTTTTGAAAAGAATAAAGTTTAGAAATAACAAAATTTTCTTTTATAAATACATGGGTGCTAATAAGGCAAATGCATGTTGCAGTAGGGGTCTACTATAGACCACCAAATCAATAGGAGGAGTAAGTGAATGTGATCTATTTCTAGAACAAATAACAGAAATATCCAGAGCAAAAGTGCTGGGGGACTTGAACTAGACCTAAACATCACTTACCCAGACATCTGTTTAAAAAGTAATTTGGCAAAACACAGAAGTTCTTGGAATGTATTGGGGACAGCCTCTTGTTTCAGAAGGTGGAGGAAGTAACCGGGGGAGAGCCATTTTAGACTGATCTGACTAATAGGGAGGAATTGGTTATAAATTTGAAGATTGAAGGCAATTTGGGTGAAAGTGATCATGAAATGATGAAATTTATCATTTCTAAGGAAAAGAAGGATTGTGACCAACAGAGTGAAGATAGTGAACTTAAAAAAAGCAGATTTTCAAAATTTTATAGAACTGGTAGGTAAGGTCCCATGGGAAGAAAATCTAGGCGAAGAGTTTGGGAGAACTAACAGTTTCCACACAAAGATAGACTACAAGCCATCAGGAATAGCATCCCCGATACCTTCACGGCAAACCTGGTGGCTGAACTTTGTGATTTTGTCCTCACCCACAACAATTTCAGATTTGGGGACAATTTATACCTTCAAGCCAGCAGGACTGCTATGGGTACCCACATGGCCTCACAGTATGCCAACATTTTTATGGCTGACTTAGAACAACGCTTCTTCAGCTCTCTTCCCCTTATGACCCTACCCTACTTGTGCTACATTGATGATTGCCTTGTGGCCTGATTACATTCGGTAAGGGTGCACTAAGGACAGTCTCAACCACTTATATATATATACTAACATAAGTGCCCGGCGTTGCTCGGGTCAGTCGGAGGTGGGGAGGGGGCAGACAGCTGACACCCCCTGACCAACCCCAACACCCACACCTCACCCCTCACCCCTCACCCACCCTGACACCTTCCCACCCCCCTGACCAACCCCAACACCCCCTGGCTCACTTACCCCCCGACCAAACCTGACAACCCCACCTGACCCCCCCCAAGCAAACCCGGCACCCCCACCTGACCCCCCGACCAAACCCGACACCCCCACCTCACCCCCCGACCGAACAGTGTATTTAATAATCTGTGTGCTACACAGTGCACCGTGAGCCGGGGGGGTGTCGGGTTTGGTCTGGGGGGGTGGGAAGTTGTCGGGGTGGGTGAGGGGTGAGGTGTGGGTGCTGGGGTTGGTCAGGGGGTTTTGAAGTTGGTGGGGGGGTGAGGTGGGGGTGTCGGGTTCGGTCGGGGGGTAAGTGAGCCAGGGGGTGTCGGGTTTGGTCTGGGGGGGTGGGAAGGTGTCGGGGTGGGTGAGGGGTGAGGTGTGGGTGTTGCGGTTGGTCAGGGGGTGTTGCGGTTGGTGGGGGGGTGAGGTGGGGGTGTCGGGTTTACTTGGGGGGATGAGGTAGGGGTGTCGGGTTCGGTCGGGGGTAAGTGAGCCGGGGGGTGTCGGGTTTGGTCTGGGGGGGTGGGAAGGTGTCGGGGTGGGTGAGGGGTGAGGGGTGGGTGTTGGGGCTGGTCAGGGGGTGTTGCGGTTGGTGGGGGGGTGAGGTGGGGATGTCGGGTTTGGTCGGGGGGTAAGTGAGCAGGGGCGTGTCTGGTGTGGTCTGGGGGTGTTGCGATTGGTGGGGGGGGGTGAGGTGGGGGTGTCGGGTTCGGTCGGGGGGTAAGTGAGCCGGGGGGTGTCGGGTATGGTCTGGGGGGGTAGGAAGTTGTCGGGGTGGGTGAGGGGTGAGGTGTGTGTGTTGGGGTTGGTCAGGGGGTGTCGGGTTTGCTTGGGGGGGTGAGGTGGGGGTGTTGGGTTCGGTCGGGGGGTAAGTGAGCCAGGGGGTGTCAGGTTTGGTCTGGGGGGGTGGGAAGGTGTTGGGGTGGGTGAGGGGTGAGGTATGGGTGTTGGGGTTGGTCAGGGGGTGTTGCGGTTGGTGGAAGGGGTGAGGTGGCGGTGTCGGGTTTGGTCGGGGGGTAAGTGAGCCGGGGGGGTGTCGGGTTTGGTCTGGGCACCCACCCCAACACCTTCCCCCCCCCAGATCAAACCCAACACCCACACCTCACCCCTCACCCCCCCGACACCTTCCCATCCCCCCAGACCAACCCCGACACCCCCCGGCTCACTTACCCCCCCGACCAAACCCGACACCCCCACCTCACCCCCCCAAGCAAACCCAACACCCCCACCTCACCCCCCGACCGAACCCGACACCCCCACCTCACTTACCGTCCCACCAAACCCAACTCAGATCCGTCGCAGGCGGGGAGGGGGCCCAGAGCCGAGGGATTCCGGGGACCTTCGCAGGTGGGGGGGGCACAGAGCTGATGGAGTCTGGGGTTCCATTGGGAGGTGGGAGGGGCAGAGAACTGAGGGATCTCCGGGGTTCCGTTGGGAGGGGGGAGGGGCAGAGAACTGAGGGATCTCCGGGGTTCCGTTGGGAGGGGGGAGGGGCAGAGAACTGAGGGATCTCCGGGGTTCCGTTGGAGGAGGGAGGGGTGAGCTGAGCGAGTGAGGTGTCTGTTGGAGGGGGTATTATGACATCACCACCTAACCGCCCAGCCGATGTGATTGGCCCTGAAAGACTTTCACCCCTGGGGGGCGTCAGAGGTGAGATCCGAAAATTTTTCGACCCTTACCAGCATCTAGACCCCAAGACCCCTAACTGTACCAAATTTCAAGTCTCTGGCTCAAACGGTGCGGGAGGAGTTCGCTGTCATACATACATATGTACATACATACATACATACACCACTTGACTTTTATATATATAGATATAATATGCTTTAAAAGAGCTAATTTCCCAAAGGTGAGGAAAATTACACAATATTAATTGGGAGGATAAATTTAGACAGAAAAATGTGAATGACTGTTGGGAGCTCTTCAAGAAGGTTTTACGTGGCCAAAGAGCCCAGTTCTCAATCAAGAAAGAGGACAACTTTGGCTAAAAGCCCATTGTGTTTCAGTGGCGAAGTGAAGCCAGAAATCTATATATATAAAAGTCAAATGGTGTATGCGTGTATGTATGTGCACTTACTCCTTCCACACCGTTTGAGCTAGAGACTTGAAATTTGGTACAGTTAGAGGTCTTAGGGTCCTAATCAGGGTAAGAGTCGAAAAATTTTCAGATCTCACCTCAGACGCCCCTCCAGGGGTGAAATTATTTAAAGGCCAATCACATCAGCTGGGCAGCTGCTGTTCTCTGTGACATAGTTCTGATGTGAGAATACCCCCTCCAACGGACCCTGCATTCGCTCAGCTCTCTGCCCCCTCCCCCCTCCAACAGACCCCGCACTCGCTCAGCTCTCTGCCCCCTCCCCACCTCCGACAGACCCGAGTTGGGTTTGGTCAGAGGGTAAGTGAGGTAGGGGTGTCGGGTTTGGTCGGGGGGTAAGTGAGCCGGGGGTGTTGGGTTTGGTCTGGGGGGGTGGGAAGGTGTCGGGGTGGGTGAGGGGTGAGGGGTGGGTGTTGGGGTTGGTCAGGGGGTGTTGGGTTTGGTGGGGGGGTAAGGTGGGGGGTTGGGTTTGTTTGCGGGGGTGAGGAGGGGGGCCGGGGTTGGTCGAGAGGTAAGTGAGGTGTGGGTGTCGGGTTTGTTTGTGGTGGTAGGTAGGGGTGTCGGGTTTGGTTGGGGGGGAAAGTGAGGTGGGTGTGTCAGGTTTGGTCTACGGGGGGTGAGGTGTGGGTGTTGGTCAGAGGGTGTTGGAGTTGGTAGGGGGTGACGTGGGGGTGTTGGGTTTGGGTGGGGGGGTGAAAATGTGAGTTGGGGTTGGTCGAGGGGTAAGTGAGGTGGGGGTGTCGGGTTTGGTCGGGGGGCTGAGGTGGGGGTGTCAGGTTTGCTCTCTGCCCCCCTCCAACGGACCACGCACTTGCTCAGCTCTCTGCCCTCTCCCCACCTCCGACGGACCCGAGTTGGGTTTGGTCAGAGGGTAAGTGAGGTAGGGGTGTCGGGTTTGGTCGGGGGGTGAGGTGGGGGTGTCAGATTTGGTTGGGGGGGTAAGTGAGCCGGGGGTGTTGGGTTTGGTCTGGGGGGGGTGGGAAGGTGTCGGGGTGGGTGAGGGGTGAGGTGTGGGTGTTGGGGTTGGTCAGGGGGTGTTGGGTTTGTTTGGGAGGGTGAGGAGGGGGGCCAGGGTTGGTCGAGAGGTAAGTGAGGTGTGGGTGTCAGGTTTGTTTGTGGTGGTAGGTAGGGGTGTCGGGTTTGCTTGGGGGGGAAAGTGAGGTGGGTGTGTCAGGTTTGGTCTACGGGGGCTGAGGTGTGGGTGTTGGTCAGGGGGTGTTGGTAGGGGGTGAAGTGGGGGTGTTGGGTTTGGGAGGGGGGGTGAAAATGTGAGTCGGGGTTGGTCGAGGGGTAAGTGAGGTGGGGTGTCAGGCTTGCTTTCTTCCCCCTCCCCCCTCCAACGGACCCCACACTCGCTCAGCTGTCTGCCCCCTCCCCACCTCCGACGGTCCCGAGCAACGCCGGGTATTTTCGCAAGTTTGAAATAAAGTGATATATAACAAATGGAAAATAGATATCAATCACTAAATTAGGAGTTATGACATGCAGAAAGTTGATAAGGAAAGCTAAGGATATTAGGGGAAAGTCTGTGACTGGCAGGATTAAGGACAATAAGTTTGAAAATTTATATTAGGAAAAAAGAAATCCTAGAAATGTATAGGCTCACTATTAGATGGAGATGGTAAAATTGTCAATAATAATGGAGAAGAAGCAAAGTTTTTAATAAATATTTTTTTCTATATTTGGAAAGAAGCAGAATGGTCTACTCCTATCACATTATGAAGATGAAGTATTTTCTAATCTATTAGGAATTGAGGAGAATGATAGATAATATCTAGTAGTGATCACGATTTTAAAATCCGCATGCCCAGATAACTTGTATCCAAGAGCTCTAAAAGAGTTGGCGGAGGCTTGCTAGTGTTAATTTTGGGAAAGTGAGTGAATTCCAGGGCAGGCCTAATGTTGTGCCTGTATTCAACTAAGGCAAGTAGGATGACCCATGTAACAATAGACTGGTTAGCATGGCATCAATTCCAGGCAAAATAATGAAAGGGCTGATATGGGATTCAATTGATAAAGAATTAAAGGACGGGTATATAATTAAAGCCAGTAAACTTGGTTTTATGGAAAATAGGTCATGTCAAACAAACCAGATTTCTTTCTTTGAGGCAATTACAAGATTGGTTGATAAAGATAACTCTGTAGACACATACTTAGACTTTTATGACATGTTTGACTTAGCATCGCATGACCGATTAAGAAATTAGCACTGTACAATATGAATAGAGCATTTGCTGAATGGATAAAGAACTGGCTCCCTGTTATTTCAAAAAAGTAGTTGTGGTTAAGGAATCATCAACAAAGGGTGGTGTTTCTAGTGGAGTTCTGCAGGGATTGGTACTAGGCCCAATACAGAAGTAAATATAAAATCTCTGCTGATGTATTTTGTGAATGACACTAAGATTGGTGGAATGATAAATGATGATGAGGGTGGGGCAATCATACAGAGTAATCTGTATTACTTGGTAACCTGGGCCTACACAAACAAATGCAAATACAAATTATCTACTCCGATCTTACTGAACTAATATCTTTTTAATCTAAAACACATTGTGATTGGTGCTTTGGACTAGGACAATGGATTGGGAGTCAGGAGTCTCGGGTTCTATTTCCAAGTCAGCCATTAAGCCATATTGTGTTGCTGGGCAAATGACTTAATCACTCTGTGCCTTTGTTCCCCCTCCAGCCTTTGGCTGTCTTGTCCATTTGAAAGAATATAAGCTCTTCAGAGCAGGGACTTACCGTGTGTTTGTACAGTACAGGCCTGGCTCCAGGCACCAGATGAGGAAGCACGTGCTTGGAGCGGCACATTCTAAGGGGCAGCATTCTGGCCATTCTTTGGGAGGCACAATCCACCCGCACTTTTTTTTTGCAGGGGGGGGGGGGGGCAAAAAAGCTAGAGCCGGACCCGGTACAGTATCTAGCACAATACTAGGTGCAACTGTATATAACTAAAACTAAAAGTGCTCTTAATGTACACTTAATTTCTAAGAAAAAATGAGGTGCGCTGTTTTCCTGCAGCTTTAGTAAGTTTTTCTTTTTATAGTGTCGTAATGTAAAAAAACCCAACACCTTAGCCAAGCAGTATTATTCCTGCTCAGAATCCAAAGGTGGCATCTTTTATTGATCATACTTGACTTGTTTGCTCTGCCGACTCCCATTTGATGTCATGATTGATTATTCATTTACATTGTAAATATCTCTGCAGATGAAATCTCTTTAACATTAATCATCTCCCCTAGAACATAACTAAGCAGCATTTAAATGTTTTTAATGCTAATTGGATAATACATTGCTAGATTGAAACATAAATTTGCATTTATATATCCATAAATATATTTTGACATCTTGTTCTATGAATCCAACAAAACGCTGCTGAGCTACAATAATCTTACTGGGAATGAAAATGACCACTACAGTAAACCCTGTCTGTTTTCCCCTCTTTGTGTACTCTTGCCCACTTGATAAATTCTGTAAATACACAGAGAGCAGAATATCCATGTTGAGATCTGCCAGGTGATCTGAAATGAGAATTTTGTCCTTTGTACTGCCACTGATAGTATAGAAATCAAGATTAAAATGTGGGTCTTAAAACTCCAGATGTGGCTAGCAAGGATTCTGTGTTTATGACATTTTTGACATACATTTTATAATAGAAATGATCAGTTTTGAGCATCCTATTTAAAGGCTGTGTGGCCAGTAGTAAGATACTTGGATTGTACAGAATGAGGGTGGATAAACAAGTATCAAAGGATCTATTTAGACACCACTTGAATGCCTGCATAGTGATGTGAAAGCCCCACTATCTTTCTATGGGAACTCAACAGACACTAGGAAAAGAAAATAATTAAGTTATATATAGTAAGCAGTTGCAGTATCACATTTGGGAAGGGAGGGTTGTGGCAGTGCTTAGTGTTAGGCTATGTCTACACTGCAAAAGAGATGGGGGGGGGGGTTAAAACTGGGGGATAACTAATGTACATTAACTATTCCACTGTAACAATCCTAGTTGAAACAAGGCAGTGTGGTTTTACTGAGAGGTAAAGTAGGTGAAGTCAATGCTATACACCAACCTATGGCTGATCTCACCTAGTTTACCTCAAAGTAAAAATGCAATGCCCTGTCTCCACTCGGATTTTAGAGTGATAGCCAATGCTGGTTAGCTATCCTGCAACAAAAGCAATCATTTCTGACAGTGAAGACAAAGCCTTAGCATGACTGTGCCATTGATGTTGGAGTTAGGCTAACATGGAGCACTTCTTTAAAATCCCACCCTAAAGCTGTAAACTTAATACCTTAACCCTTGGGGCAGTAGGGACTGTGTTTCTAAAGATTCCACCCTTCTCTAGCTGTGTTATAAGAACAGTTCTCATGCATTCCAGTGAGATACGGATGTATCCAGTGTCCCTTGGGTGCTGGTAATGGACTCAGCCCTGAAGCATTTTCTTAGCCAAGGCTCTTAACTAATGTAATTTAAAGGTTTTTGACTGAATAAAGACTTTAAAATGGGATTACTTTCATCTGGCTGTTGGAAGCTGAGGCTATGCAAATTCAGCCTTGATTTATTTATTTTTTGCTTAATTAAGAAGTGTGTGTATACGAGTGTGTGCTGCATGTGTCTAAAATGCAAGTGTGATTTAGTCAGCTCAGTTCCCCTGGCCTCTGAATTGTTTTTGGAAGCATGTTAAAGTAACGCCTTCCTGATTTAAGGGCAAAAACCCTTAAATGTGATTTCATCTGAGTCTCTGGGGTGCCCTGTGAAAAATGTGTCTGTATCCCTTTTTGCTTGGAGTTCCTGTGTTTTAAGATCTGTCAGTTTGCAAATTTCTATAAGCTGTAAATGGAATGTCGCATATAAACTTTTCCTGCCACAGGTGGGCTGCAGACCCTAAATTTCAAGTCTGTGTCTGCACTGTGGTTTATGTAGACTATGCCTGGTCAGAGGCAGATTAGGGGTTTGTGGGGCCCTGGGCCAGTGCAAGTGGGGGCCCCTCCCTACCACTTCTGCCTGCAGACCCCTTCTCCTCCACTCCCGGCGCTCCTTCTGGGGAAATGGGGTCAGGGGGAAGTGGGTGGGTGCACAGAGATGCTCATTTTTCTGGGGGCCTCCCAATTGGCTGGGCTCTGTTGGCCCAGTGACTAATCTGCTACTGCTGACAATGATATTCAAACATTTATTGTAAGGATGGTTGTGGCATCGTTTCACTGGCTGATGTGCTAAAAGGACCTTTTTTTGAGAAACATGTTCTTAAATGGTTCTGTAGGCTACTTGAAGGGATATAGTTTGGCTAACATGATTCTCAGTACCTGAATATTTCCACACTAGTGAGGGGAATGGCAGTGGTTGAAATATGGTTGTTGCTATATTAGCATGGTTTTAGACTTTGCCAGCCTGGGGGCTAACATCTGCTACCGTGACCTGAATGGGTTGATAATCAGTATCAATTGCAAATCCAGTCACTTTCAAATATTCCTACGGAGCATTCAGGGCAAATTCCTAGTCTTCCGCCACCTTTGGAAACACTTCACTATGTTCCTGGAAAGGCAAAAGTTTCCTTAACCCTCTTGCTTCACTGAACAAAAGGATAATACAGTATATTAGTGATACTAATCTTTTATGGTATCTGAGCATACAGCAATGAAAGTGTCATGTCACACTGTGCACCTGGGGAAGGGGGCATCATCACAAAAGGAAAACATTCTTCTGTATTTCATTCCCAGGGGAGCAGCATCAACAGCAACTTGAGAACTCAGTCTGACTTTCATATACTCGTTTACCAGGCTGATGATTTCAGGGCACAATTTAAGGGGAAACAGATGATATTCATGTTAAAAGGGCTTCAATTTGAGTTACTCAACAGTAATCATTCATAGATTCCAAGGCCAGAAGGGATAATCTAGCCTGACCTCTGTCCTATGTAACGCAGGTCATAGAACTCTCCCCAAAATAATTACTAGAGTATATTCAGACACACTATTACTCAGCACAGACTATGGAGATTAGCTATTTGATTCTGTATTATTGTTCTCAGTGATGAAAAGCACAATGTCCTTTTATAGCAGTGGTCAACCCATATTATTTCTGTATGCAAAGCGCCAGCTGGTACCATGAGGGTGGTAGCACTTGAATGTGCAGCTCTGAATTCTGATCAAGTGAAAATCTGTAAAAGTGTGTCAAGTGATCAGTTTCTACACTACATCCTAGGAGAGTTCTCCCATATGTGCCACTTCCTACTACCTTCAGTTTTCATGAAACAAAATGTCTTTATATATAATGATGCCCCAACGGTTACGTACCTGTACTGTCTTCATATACTACAGTCACTATTTTCCAGTTATAGTATAGTACCAAATCCAAAATTGCCCTACTGATGGCTGCATAGTCAGGGTAGAGGTTGATATAAAATGTATCTTTGTTATCCACTGTAGGGTGCTTCCATCGGGTCTGTATATGTGGAACTTCAAGAGCATTGCAAATAGACTGCACCGCACTGACCGAGGAACTGTGGGATGGTCCAAACAGTGCAGCTACACCAAGTGCAAGCTGGTCACACGCTGAGAAGGAGAGAGGAAGGGAAGAAAGGAGCTGTAAATGATCTGCAAAGTCAGGTAAAAGTGCTGCATTTTTTGTTTGGTTGGTTTTGTGGTACATTCCACGTATTGAAAGTAATGCTGCTCCCCGGTCACCCAAAGCACTTGTGTTATAGATTCTTTACATTGCACAACCGATGAGCAGTATATCACAGAATCAACTTGCTGCAAATAAAAATAAAATGGCTGTTTCACTTCATTACCTTTCATCAGACTGAGCTGAAATCTCTCACTCAGTGTGGTGTTATCCCGGAAAAACCTAGAGCTATGCTGACAACCTATATGTCAAATGAATGTCATATGAATTAAGTTTCATGGCAGAGTGACAATGGAGAGATTCATTTAGTTGCAACAGACACTATAAAGATTCCCTAGATGATTGGCAAACTGCTATCAAAATGAGTTAGTTTGTTAATTTCAAGCCAAAGAGTTATAAAAAGGTAAGGACATTGTGATTCGTGGTGTGTATTTCTTGCTGTTTACTATTAAGGGTCAGGGACATTACTACCAATAAGAAGGGAAATGGAGATTCACTGCACACTGGTATATTCATTTTAAAAAATGTCAAGCAAATGTTGTCTTCTAGAGATGAAGTAATTTAAATGCAAAATAATATAATGCATATTCGATCCAGTCTTGCTCCCACTGGGGTCAATAGCAAAATTACCATTGAAATTAATAAGGGCAGGCCCAGATAAGTGATATATATTAAAAAAAAAAGAAAAAAGATTGTTCTGGAAATAAAACACATCAAAGCAAGATACCTTTACTCCAATCCCCATAATGTATACTGTTCCTAGTGATAAATTAGAAAAACCCATCCCAATGTTGCTCTACACCTCTGTGTTCCTCTCCTCTTTTCTCAGGCTAATAATCACTTTAAAATGCAACCAAATTCACAGCTCTTGTGTATGTGATAGAAATATTTGCAGCTAGATTTCTATCTTTATGGGTTGAAGTGAAACCATTCCATGTGGCCTGCAGTGATCTGATTCTTTGTTTGGTGGAAATGTTAAATAAACATAAAATAAACTCAATTATTTGAAATGTTTAAAATATCCGAACACCTACAATGAGCTGAGCTCTTCTCTACTAATATTTATCTCAGTGATACTAGTCCAATATGATAAAAAAAATCAAGCACTTTTTCTTTTCTCAGCTTACAAATGAACACTGTGAATACAAACAGCATGAAACATAGCTTTCCAAGGTTTAATTTGCAAACCTTCTTAAAGGATTGCGGGTATTAACATCCAAATCCTAAAGATTCTGTCAGTGTTTTATGAGGACAAAAAGTTAACATTCTTATTTTATGTGGTTTGGAATATGAGTGTAACCGTATTTCTAATCTTCTGATTAGATGTAGTTCACAATAGCCACAATGTAGGATCTTTTTATGGAATCTGAAATTCTTTGTCTGAAACCTGTCACGACCTATGTAGTATGCATGAGTCGAGAAATGATATTTGAAAAGCAAATTAAAAAGAAAAACTACAAAGAACTGTCTTACAAAGGAATTTTATGTTTTGTCTGAAGCAGCTCACTGGTTTGTTTTTTTTTTGTTCTTCAGTTGAGTAATAAATTACACTGAGTGCTATGAGGCAAATATGCTACTAATTTGAACATCTGAAAAGGTGACAGCAAGTCATTGTTCCTAACAAGCCTCACAATGTGGGTCTGCATATTTATTTCAGTAATCCTGAGCTTGCCTTATAGCAAACTTATTTTATGCATTTGCTTTTACATTAACCCCACATTGTTTTAATGAATGAACTGCAAAGCATATCCTCAATCCTTAACAAAAACTAGGTAAGAGTTATAAACTTCCAGCTTTAACTCCTATCTCCCAATAATGCTATAGACTGAATTTTCCTGCTATACTTTGTCTATAAATATCTGAGCTACCGCAAAAGCATAACACTGTACAGAACATACAAATTACAGAAGATTAAAATATTAAGATAATTACCTCGTCTTGAAGCTTCAAAACTATCAAAGAGGTTAATTCTCTGGATGTCGTAGGTTAATGTGGTATTAGGCATCAGTGTTCTGTTTCTGTTAATGTTGGTGACTGCAAACTTGAAAGCTAATTCTTCAACATTAACAGGTTCATTTTCCACAGTTTCAAATATTCCTCCTGTAGAAGGAAAGAGATAAAGGAGAAGCAGCATTCACCTCTTCATTCAGCACTATTCTTAGATGATAAAAGCAAATTATGAGCGATAATAGCCTGAGTATTCATATCAGAAAATATTCAGCATGATTAAACTAGGATTTTAAGACTAACACATGCGGGGTCATTCATTTTATCCATGATATTACTATAGAATAAATCAGTATTCTACACACTACCTATGGAGACATCTGTGAAAGCTGCTGCACATGTTCTGGGTAGAACTTTGCATAGTAAAATACTTTAGGATAAAATTTTCAAAAGCCTGATTATACTGCTGACAACTGAAGGTAGGTCTTTCTGGAAACTTGAGGTGAGATTTCCAAGGAACAGCCTTTTTAAGAGCAACAGGTGTGGGGTGTTTTTGTTTTTTGGGTTTGTTTTAGAGGAACTGAACATTATAGCGGAATGCCTTAGTGGTTCTCAAAGGGAAGTTTAGGGGGGAAGGAAGGCTAGTATGTTTCAGGGTTCTCAGGTCTTCCTGACCTGGTGCTTAGACATCTGATTTGTGGTGACTGGAATATATACTGACCTCTGTGGACTTTTTTTTATGCCAATAACACATTCAGGCTTTTGGGGAACACTGTGATTTGATAAATGCATAACAAACCGCCATTAAAAAAAGCTCCATTAAACATCAATCTCCAGAGTCAGTACTTGATTTAGAAGTATAATTTACTCATTTAGAGTAAGTCAGTACAGAATATTTTGGATTTCTCAGTTAAATATTTTCCCACTTCCCCCTTGTGAAATGTAAGCACCAGATATCGCTTTATATTTCCTGTTCATCAGACTATATTCAGCTAATGTACTGCAATCTCTTGCAGTTTTGATGTCACCAATATAGGTTTAGTGTAGTCATTAGCTGACAATCAGGAAAGGGAAACATACAGTGGAATTAAGACCTGCTTTGCATTTTAACTCAACAGTAAAAGCACTAGAAGCTATCAATAGAAAACAAGATGGCAATGCAATCTATTTGTATAGCTACTTTTAAAATATGCAACATATAAAATACCATAACACATTTAAAGCAATTTTCTTATTTAAGTTATGTACTGCAGGGTTAACTCTGACTGCACAATTGTTTCAGGTCCTAAAATTCTTTTTGATAATGAACAATAGCATTGCCAACCAGTTTACCGTTCCTTTTGTTAACCACAATTTGCCTTCCTTCCTCTCATCAGCCGACAGTATTTCTCCTCTCTTGGATTATAGCCCCGGCCTCTTGGTCTTAGGGTAAGAGGATACAACAGATTTACCACTCATTCAGCCTTGCTTTTTTGGTGTTCATCTTTTTACTACTCCTTCTCCAGTTGCTTTGCTACTTACCCCTGAAGATGAGTGTATACATCTGCAGTGAATTATATGGTTAGCTTTAGGGGTAATTAGCAATGTACAGAGTGGCAATGAAGTTGGCTAAACAGCTATCTCATTGATATATGGCAAAGTTATAATAAACTGAAAACAGGGTCTTGTAATAGAAAGTGTTTGACACTCTGTGTGCCAAATCCTGTTCCCCTTACTCAGTTGCTTAGACTGCTCACTTGAATAAGGCATCAGGATTTAACCCTTTGAGTCCAATCCTTTTCCAACATATATAAACATTGACTAAATCTACTCCCAAACAGAGGTAATTCTGTGCTAAAGCAAATAAGAGTCTGTATATATAGTATCCCATCCTCTTTTTCTTGCCGTTGGTTTCTTTAAACTATTATGATCTTAGCAAAACATCTCCTTGATCTTGCTTGCTAAATATTTTATGCTTCTATAACTTTAGTTTCCTGAAATACAATGGTTTAATCTCTCAGATTTGGGGTGCTTCATACACCATGTGCACATTTGTAAATGCATACATCTTTCACGCAGAAGAATCCAAGAGCCTCCATGGGAACATTTACATCATCATTATTGTGGCTCAATCATTTGCAACCTATGTATCTATTTAAGGGGCCCTAATGCATGAATGAGATTCATGTGGGCAGGACCCTGTGCTTGCACACAGCCTTACTGAATTTCATGAATGAGCAGGGCATCTATTGATACTACTCTCATTGCTACATTGAGGTCCTTAAAGGGGAAAACTAGAAATATTTAAGTTAGTCTGTATTTGGGACCACGCTTTTTCAGATGTTATCGGTCACCTTCTAAGTACACTCAGAAAAACTCAAAATAAAAATTAATATTAATAGATAATATATATCACAGAAGTCATTTATACTTAAAAAGCAGAATTTTACATCAAACTTTTTTGGACTCCAAATAAATTGTCCACGAAAGCTGCAAGCTGATTATTTTGAAGAGGAAAAAATGCACATCTTAAGAATGTTACTGAAAAGGACAGAATTCTATTAGAATATCATTGCAAAGCAGTCTCAATGGGAATTGTATATGCATTGTTGTACTCTAAAAATGTACTTCAAAAGTATTTCTAAAAGGCTGCCGTCTGGAGTAATGGAGTTACTGTTGCTGTATTTTAGAGGGCTATGCTAAAGTGCCTCTCTAATCCATATTCCAGATGTCTCATCTACACTAATGGTGATTAAGTAGTTTAGAAAATGGCTTATGACATATACATACCCAGGCACATTTATTTGTGTGAGAGATACTCTGGGTATGCTTGTAAGAAGTAGTTTTGGTGTGCAATTGATATGTATACGCATCTGTATGAAGGAGGGTGTTTTGCTGAACTACTCAGAGATGCACAAGCCACCAAATGCTGGATGCTTTTTCATTGGAAAGTGGCCTGAGACCACTAACCTGATTACTTTCAAAGGTCAACAAGCCGCTATCTGATGGTTCATAGTTGTTTAGGACAAGATGCCACCACCCTTCTTCATGCTGAATAATGTCTGTATTTAAATGTACTCCTATTAAATCATACAAATAAAGGGGATTATTTGCACAGTAATGTGCTGCTCAGTGTGGGTAAGAGTGATAGAATCTACTTTTGTGTGAACAACTTTGGATCACTACTGACCTGGGCTTGGTTCTAGCCAGTGACCTAAATGTGAAAAGGGTTATATCAGTCTATAAATCCTTCATCAGCCATCTTTAAAAATGATAGTGAATAAAATGTATCCTATTGTATTCTATTCTTAATATTTCTGAAGAAATTTACAAACTATTGCACGAAATAATTCACCTTCCTACTTTAGTCAATACCTCACAATCATAGTTGTTGTGAGCTCAGGTTAGAAGAGAAACAAAAGTTTAAGTGATAAACTGGTCCTTTATCATACTTATCAGATGCTGCAATTCAATACAAGTCAAGATTGTACTACATTTAAAAAATGAATTTACCAGAGGGCTCTACAAGAAAAAAAATTGATACACTAGATATAAATAATGCTCCAGAAATGATGCAGTTTAGCACCAAACATGGAGGGGACTTTCCGAAGGGGCAGATGCTGGTTTCAGGTTCTTTGGAAATTCTCCCATTGTCCCCTATCCTATGAGCTAGATCTAAGACACCTTTTCTGTTACTCTAATCCCCGCCAGGGGATAAACTATTGTAACCTAGAGCAGCGTAAGGGCTGCTCTGAAGTCCATGGATTAGAACAGTAGCCTGGGAGCTATTTCATGAGCCACTGAACACTGGAAAACACTGTAATTCTGCTCTTTCCTTTCATGCCCCTGTCATACTTGGGATGTAGGGAAGCAAGTGATGTAGAAACTAGGGTGACCAGATGTCCTGATTTTATAGGGACTGTCCTGATTTGGGGGTCTTTTTCTTATATAGGCTCCTATTACCCCCACCCCGTCCCGATTTTTCACACTTGCTGTCTGGTAACCCTAGTCGAAACAGATGCACCAGCCTTATGGCACCTGACCCCTTTACATCAGGGGAACCCCAGCTGCCCTGAGATGACAGCTGTCCCTCTTCTTTGCATTGCTGGATCAGTGTGAAATGGATGGATCCAGGATCTGGTCCTACATCTTTTGTACACACACACACACACACACACACACACATATGTACGTTTGTGGATGGATGTGGGAAACCATCTCCTTTCGCCATTTCCACTGAGAGACTATGGGCGAAGGACTAAATAAAGACATTTAGAGTCAGGTGTATAAAATATTCCTCAACAATCAGTAAAAGGGAAATGATGGCTACTTGGTGAGGGTAGTTCTGGCAGTGATGAGAGCCCTAGCCGTATGAGAGGTAACAAAGTCCTGGGGCACCTTAAAGACTAACTATAAAGTTTTGAAGCATAAGCTTTCGTGGGTAATACCCACTTCGTCGCCATATGAGTGACTGGTGCTCAAAGAGGAGGAAGGGAATCCAAGTCGAACTGACTAATATGACAAGGCATCCACCCCATGCATCCTTTGAAAGAAAAAATCGACAGCAAGTGAAATGTCAAAACCATAAAAGCACACTTCAGTGGGCACTCCTAAAAATGCTACAAAAGTCTTTCTAACCAGATAAATCTGTCTTCATTTAAAGATGCTGTCAAGGACTAAGACTTTCCAGCTCGGAAAGTCATTACTAGATCACATTCCTGCCCCTCACCTATTCTTAAAGTGCTTCACTCCAAGGCGCTCAAGAGAGTGCTAATGGGACGGAGCTTTTGATTCTTTTATGTACCTGATTCAAATTCAACCCTCATCAATAGCAGCAAAAAGTTGTTGCTCTCATGAAGGATATTATTGTCTACCCAATTCCCAGGTAGGGTTCTCAATGGCACAAAAACATCCTCATATATGGCAGTCTTAGCACTGCTGGCAAGATTGAATAAGCACGATGGAAACTGATCCTCAAAGGTGTCTGTGCAGGCATCTGGGCAGGGCAGGGGGCAAATTTGAACCTCTACTGCTTGGGATTCTACTCTGCCCTGTGGCTCAACAGGAGATGTCAATTTTCAGTGGTATCAATCTGGCATTTTTTCAAGCAATAAATTAACTTACAAAAAAGTTTTTTCAAACCTACAACTGCCCCCTCTGCTCAGAGAGATTTCTGTGGACTTTCCTTTCTAGTCTTCTATCCAGCTAGAAAATGTAAGGGACAACATGACTATTCACTGAACCCCTCTTTAAACCATCTGTTACTCTACATTATAGACCCTAGAAAGCAAGCAAAACTAGAAGCAGTCACCCAATAATCTACCCTGCAAATTACAGGTGTTAAAATGCATCTGCTTCATGAGGGCGAATCTATACCATGCTCTGACCCTTCAAAACAGGACTGACACACGAATGCATCTGGTTTGGTTTTGTTTTTTATAGTCAGTGCCTCTTTGAGAGTACCCTGCAGGAAAGCCAGCCTGAAAGCACAGTGTTTATTGCACAGCACACAGACAAAATAAATAGTAACTGGGATGGTTTTCAGCACCAAGCTCTGCTCTAGCATGCTACTGAGTTCATCAGCTTCAGTGCATGTACTCCAGATTTTGCAACAAAACCTAATGGATGCTTCCCAACCACAACCCACTCCAGTTAGCCAAGGAGCACTACAACACATACGTGACTGCCTTTTCTCTTTTGTGATCAGTTGCAGGTCTCCTTGCAGCACTAGTCTTTCCAGGAAAATTTCCAGCAAGGATTGTGTTATAATAAATAGGGTCCACTGAATTTCTCTGCAAAATTTTTAATAGATGTTTTCTAGTAAAGTGTGTTCTCTCCTATTATGTAAATAATACTTACAGGATACATGCCAGCAAAAGGGAAGTCTTTTAACATGACTGGGGAACTAAAGGAAAAATATTGCCAACTATAAGTGTTTACAAAAATCATAAACCAGGACCACAAAAACCATGAGATTGGCTTAAAAATTGAGGCTTTAAAAATAACACAGGAGTTCTTTTTGATTGCCTTCTGGTTTGTGAATCCATGTAGTATTTTTGTATGACATTTTCAAGCTTTTTCCCACAACCATGAGGCCTAGCAACGTAGCTTTCATTTAAAAGAAATAATGAGATTCTGATATTCACATGACTCCAGGAGCCAGGGCTATAAAAGAACACCAGAGGCTGACTCTGTGGGACTTAGAACACTAGGAAGATTTTAGTGACAATCCAAATACAGAGGGTTTAAAAACACAATTAAATGTGTTTTCAAAAGTTTCATACTCAGTCTGGGACTCACATATTAAAACCCCTGTATTTGAAAATGCTCACCAGGCTGTACTTAAAACCCCTAAAAATGAAAAACCAGGGCATAAGCAGAATGGTAGACAAGAAGTACGGCTGAGATTAATAGCTAAAGATATTATCAAGACTGGCATGAAGTGTTCCAGTACTCACAAATTCTCCTTTTTCAGTTGGATGTTCTTCAAAAGCACGTAGGAGAAGATATTCCACCGAGAGGCACTCCTACATCACTTTAGGCCCCAAAGGGTATGGCTACTCTGCAATAAAACACCTATGGCTGACCTGTCAACTCCAGCTGAGGGGCTATAAAATTGTAGTTTAGATGCTTGGGCTTGGGCTCCAGTCTGAGCCAGGACATCTACAGTGCAGTTTTATAGTCCCGAAGTCTGAATCAGCTGGGACCAGTTGCACATGTTTTACTGCAGTGTAGACATAACTGATGGCACTTAGGGCCAGACATTTAAAGGCATATATAAAATGCAAATAAGCGTCCAGTGGGATTTTTGAAAGTTCTGAGGCACTTATTACCCATTGAATTAAATAGGAATTAGGTGTCTAGATTTTCTTGAGCATTCCTCCCATGGATGCTAATGGTCTGATGTTCAGTCAGTGATAATTGTGGGTGCCCAGCACCGCTGAACACGCTGCCACAGGTTTCTATGGTCATTGACGAGATACAGGGGTTTAACTCATAATAATTGCAGCGATATGGCAATGTCTGTTGGAAGAGCTGACAGCAGATAAGAGGAGTTGTTGCTGTAATAGAGGTAATGCAGGAACCTAACTGAGCCAAATTAGCCAACGTTCTGTTTGCTGCTTATACAGACATAATGCATGGCAGAAGTCCCTAACGATGAAAACGTCCACTGGGGGATCAGGCTGTCGCAGTTCACAGCAGCTGCAGCCTCAGTTATAGATGTGTGTGGAGCAGACTATGTGTATGGGACTGGGACAGTGCCAAAAATAGCATTGCTGGGCGGACAGGCCAACCAGACACTCCACTAAGTCGATTTCTCTCCAGACAACTTCCAACGTGTGTCGTTACCATGGAATCCTGTTTGGGAATGGAAGCTGCAGTCACCGTCGAGTATGTCTACTCTGCTATCGGGAGATGGGATTGCAGCACTTGTAGATATACCCAAACTTTGATGGAGCTAGCTTGCTAAAAATAGCAGTGTGATCACAGTGGCTGTCTCGGTCACTAACAAGGGACTGCACTCACGTAGGCTTCTGTCCTTTAGAAGAGCAGAATGAAAATGATATTTTTTTAAAAAAAGGTCATGCTTATTAAGATATGTAGATGTACCTTTTCCAGTGGGACATCTTTTTGAATTAAGTTTGGACCTATTTCCCAAAGGCTCAATTGGCATGGTTCACGTTCCAGACTATCCAAATTAATGAACTCTTTTAAAGGTTGGTTGACTTGATTTACTTAACTTTTGCCCTGAAATGGCAGTGCCTACCACATGTTGAATCATTTTAAAAGTGCAAAACCTGTGAGAGACTGGAAGTTTAAAAAGGGACCGCCTTGCTATGTACACTCTCAATTATTTTATAGTGGATAGATCAAGCAAACAGAGATTGAATATGTGGTGTAATGTGTGTCTTATTCATATGGTTTCCTATTCTGCCTCCACCACAGTTGTGTGTGTATTTTGAAGGCACACTTGAGTTTGGGTTGTGGGAGGGAAGGAAGACAAGGGAGGAATTTGACCCCAGTTATCAAGTTACACAGATAGGCCTAAATTTTGTCTGGCTATTACCTACTAATGCAGTGTGAAGAGAGAGAGAGTAAGGACTGAGCAGATGTATTAGCAGGTGTGTTGTAAACAAGACATGAAAAGTAATTCTTCCATTCTACTCTGTGCTCTAAGGACTATAAGGACTGGACTATTGTGTTCAGTTCTGGGTGCCATTTCCAGTAAAGAAGTGGACAAATTGAGATAGTTCAGTGAAGAGCAACAAAAATTATTAAAGGTCTAGAAAACATGATTTATGAGGGAAGATTGAAAAAATTGGGCTTGTTTAGACTGGAGAAGAGGAGACTGAGGGGGGACATAACAATTTTCAGGTACATAAAAGGTTGTTCCAAGGAGGAGGGAGAAAAATTGTTCTTTAATCTCTGAAGATAGGACAAGAAGCAAGGGGGGTTAAATTGCAGAAAGGGTGTTTTAGGTAGGATATTAGGAAAAACTTCCTAATTCTCAGGGTAGTTAAGCACTGGAATAATTTGCCTAGAGAGATTGGGGAATCTCTGTCATTGGAGACTTTTAAGAGGAGGTTAGACAAACCCCTGTCAGGAATGGTAAGGGCATGTCTTCACTACCACTTTAATTCGACCTTAACGATGTTAGGTCGAATTAAAGGTGTACCTGTCTTCACATACATGCCCTTAAAGTCGATTTAAAGGGCCCTCAAAATCGAATTTGTAACTCCTGCCTGACGAGAGAAGTAAGGCTAAAATCAACTTCTCTATGTCTACTGTGAGTAAGTGAAGAGGCATCTGAAGTTAAGCCTCCGACCTCCGAGCAGCCCCGCGGACCCCCCCCCCCGCTCGCCCAAGCAGCCCCGCGCCAGCCCCCCTCCCCCCCCGTCGGGCGGGCAGGGGTCCGGCGCGGGGCTGCTTGGGCGAGCGGGTCAGCTGCCTGGTCAATTTCACCCAGTATGAAATTGACCAGGCAGCTGACCCGCTCGCCCAAGCAGCCCCGCGCCGGCTCCCCCCCCCCTCCAGTGGGCGGGGGGGGTGTCCGGCGGGGGGGCTGTTCGGGCGGGCGGGGGGGGGGGGTCCGCGGGGCTGCTTGGGCGGGGGGGTGGTCCTGCACGCATTGCACTGTGGGCTACCTACCCAAAGTGCAATGCGGGCTATGTCGACCCCTGCAAAAGTTCTAGGACAGACAGTGTCGACCACTGTCGACCTGCTGTCCTGGTGGGGACACACTGATTCGATTTTCTAAAATCGAGTTTAGAAAATCGAATTAAGGGAAATCGACCTAGTCCTGTAGTGAAGACATACCCTTAGTCTGGCCTTGAGTACAGAGAACTGAACTAGAAGACTTTTCTGTAACTATCCAAAATGTACATTACCATGTTCCATTAGAATGTATGATCATAGTCCATTAAAGATCTTGTACATTCCAAAAAGAATTAATCAGTATAGTATGTGCAGCCACTGCATTTTTTTCTGGCATGCAGAAGATCTACAGAAAGAATGAAGGTACATAATTTTTGGTAGAATAAAGCCAAAAGGTTGCACTGGGACTGGAAAGCAACTGTACAATTCTATATTTGGAGGAAATTATGAAGAAAGTGGATAAGTCATAACTGAGCTTCGGCCTGCTGCTGGTCGAGCCCTTTCATTATGCTGTTATCCTAAGAAAAGTGAGTTTTACGCACCCTACAATGTTCCTTGAAGCCTTTGCTGTTCAACAACCAACATTTTTAAAGAATAAATATCTTGGCTTATGTTTTTAAAAAATTACATTTTTTTTGCTTGAGTGCCCATTAGTTATCTGTAAGGCGCTTAGAAACATAAGGTTTTTATTAAAGCTGCAGAAATCTGAGCTTATCCTGTAAAAGTATGGATAAGCCCAGATCACTGATTTTTCACATAGTACATCCTTTCAAAAAGGAAAGAAAGAGGAAAGAAAAAGAATTCTGTATATTTTCAATTGTACCTAACTGTTGTCTTCTAGAAATCCACCCATAATAACTCCTTTAATTGCAGTGACATTTATTGATAAGGAGATTATTAACTCAGGTTTCAATGTTGGTGAACTTCCAGGAGTCAGCTGCTTGCAGGTTGCAACAGAGGTTTCAGCCTTTGTGATCATGAGGGTATGTTCGCACTCTTTCTATTTTCAAGCAGGGAGAAAAAAAATCCCAGTGTGATTGAATCAAAGATTTTAACTTTAAGGAGAGCAAAAAAAAATCAATAGCAACTGACAAGATTAAACTTGTTTGCTTTGTGAGTTTCACCAAGAGACTCTCACACTGGAGAAAACCTTTATATAATAATTTGGCTAAAAATTAAATTACTTTGCCAATAATTTTCAGTGTGTTCTCTAGATTCCATGGAATTGCCAGGGCGTTTGATTCACTGAACCTACAAAAGTGCTTAGATACATTTCGACCCACAAGTACAGGAGCATCCATGTAGAGGTCTACGGTCTCTGTACAGCTCCCATAATTCTCTCCTTCCTTAGAACCAGTTATTCCCTCAGCCCTGGCAACTGAATCAAAAAATCTTTCTGTTGGTGGCAGTTCTGCAGGCCATAGGGAAATTATTGCTTGATCTGAGGAACAGTGAATTTTTGCTTAGGAATCCTGACATCCTCTGTCCTGCATCTCGACACCTTCCCTTTTACTCCACCCACTAGTTCTGCAGAGACACCATCCCAGAGAGGGGTCTCTGCAGGATATAGGGCCGGGGAGGACTAGTAGTGGAGTCAACAGCTTCCTCTCTCCCCCACTCTCACCACCCAAACTTCTTGCACATTGCTACTCTTTCTTGTGCTTAGCTGAGGATTGGGAATGATCCAGTTAGGGTGACTAGGTGTCCCAATTTTATAGGGACAGTCCCAATATTTGGGTCTTTTTCTAATATAGGCTCCAATTTCCCCCCACCCCCTATCTTGATTTTTCACATTTGCTGTCCGATCACCCTAGACCCAGTATTATTTTAAATACTGCCATTTCTGCATTTGAGAGAGCTGAGCCACAATGTACTTTAGGACTGATCTGACTAAAATGGTGGGGGCTCTTCTTGTATTATCTCAGTGAGGGGAAGAGACATTTTGGCATTTTAGATAAAAGTGGAATTCAGTCCTGGGAAGACATAGATTACTGAAGTATAGCAAGTTTCCCCACCCCCTTTGTAATACCACTGTTGTGAAGAGCTTAACCAATCTGTGTAAGTGCCTTGAGATCCTCTGATGACATACTACTAGTGTCTGTGTGAACAAAAAACGTGTTCCTACAGCTGCATCAACAAGAACTGGTCAGAAGTGCTCCTCCTCTTCCCCTGCACGAAGAGACCAAACTTACGCATGGTTGAGTCTGCCACAGTGTGACAAACAGACCTAAAGACTTGTGAAAAGAGTGACAGAGTCCGAGAAAGAGTGCTGCAAGCAACCAGAACAATTTCTGCTTTTTTAAACAATTCTTTGTGATTTCAAGTGAATAACAAAGTCAGGGAGTTGAAAAGGTCAATACGAGACACTTTTCATTATTGACATCACGTTTCAGACCTTAAGGGCCACAAGAATAAAAAGAAATTTGTGGATTTAAACTGAGAAGATATGGAAACGAAACTTAAAAGTGGAACAAAACCAAAAAATAACAAACACATCACCCTGTTTTCCATTACAACCTTCCTTTGGCCTCCCAGGTATTTCAGTGGATAGAGGTAAATACAGAAACAAATGTGACCCCAGAACTCCAAACAAGCCTGTAAGGAGTGAGTTCCTGTAATGAAAGCCTCCAGTTTCAGTTTGTGAAACACCTGCAAGCTTAAACAAATAGATTGTGCACAACTTTGCATATTATCCATGGAGACATTTAAAAATATTTTTACTTTTGTGTTGATGGATCAATATATGCATTTTCTATTAGCACTAATGGAGTTCCATCCTTGAATATTCATGCATCAAATTGAGCACATGCAACAAAATGAAAATATTTTTCTCAGTTAATTATGATTTATATAACACCATCAGTGCAGTAGGTGCTTTACAGGCAGCAAGAAGACAGACTCCCAGCTTTGGAAAGCATATCATTTAAGCAGGCAAACCTGAGATTTCATTTTTAATGATCGGGGTTGCAGATTTTGCAACTGATGTATGCTTGCAACAAGTAGGTTTCATCAACACATGTACATTGAATTCCAATATTTCTTTATAATAAGGTGGCTGGCTCTCATTAAAGACATTTAGGTGCCTGCAATTTGTAACTTTCTTGGTAATTACCAATCTGGAACATTTCTGTTCCAGAATCCACTGAGGGCCATTTGTATCTCGAAATATCTATTCACGTCTTCATTAGTGAATACTAAAGTAACAAGGGCAAACAGACTGCATCTGCACCTAATCGCAGTTTTATATGAAGTGTTATACTAGGCAAGTTTAATAAAACTTCTGCAATGGGAACCCAAACTGAAGTTGTTATGGGCGCACTGCTTTATAAAACAGTCTCTATTTCCTGTGTATGCAGGCTGCCACTTCCCCCAACCCACATTGGACCGGAACGGTGAACCGGGGCCAGTGGGAGCTGCGATTGGTGAACCGCAAGGTAAACAAAACGGCGGGGCCCACTAAGGGTGCTTACTCTACGGTCCCGCGTGCCAACTTTGCTGATCCTTGGCCTAAGTGATTTCAGCAGGACTATTTATGTGCTTTAAGCTAAGCATGTTTAAATTCATTGCTGAATTGGGGCCTAATTTCTTGCAATATTTTATTCCAAGGTGGAAATTTGGCAATGAGAGAAAGTATCTGAATTATGAGAATTTTACAATCGTGTTGGTCACTTACTCGTAAATTGCTAAGCCAATTGAAATGCTTTTAAAAAAATGAAAATAGTAGAACTGTTGAAAAGTTGTATGTAACATTTGTCTGCCGTAACTTATGTCTCTGAGATATTAACTTTCCCCTCAAAAGTGATTCAAAATGTCAAAGCTGAAACTGTAGTGACGCTAGTAGGTATAGCTATAATGTAGCACTATTTGACTTCTGGCTTCATTGTCAGAAACTTAATTTAAATGTCCATAAAACCATCTACAAACTACAAAGAAGAAACCGTAATAGCTTATAATCTATATAGTGTATAAAATATGTCCTGCAATCCATTACGTAGCTGTAATGTCAACATGCAACCAAGCAGGAGAGCAACACATGAGTTTCAAATAAAATTGCAATTTTTGTGATAGCCCAATAGAGCATATATATTATTGTTTTTGCTATAAGTGTTTCTCTTCTCCCTCCCAAATTATGATTAGGCCCTTAGTGATAGATGCCTTTTGGAAAGTTCTGAGAGGATTATAATTAGAACTAAAATGGTTTCCAGTCTTTCACTGGTACTGTAACTGGAGAACTAAAAGGAAATATGTAAGTAGCTCGCTTTCAAATAGTAATATCCATGCCACACTCCAGGACTTTCATTGCACTTTAGCAGTGTCCACATGGGACCAGACTGAGCAGCAAACTGTTGCTCTGTAGGGTTACACCCAGGCTTCTCAGGTAGTTAACTTGCCATGTAGACAGGCATATAAGATAGCAATGCCCAATGTTTCATCCTTTTAAGCAGACACAGGGTGACAAGCCCCTCCCTGTGACAGAATTCAAGGAGTGTGCAACCTGCAATTGTTGCAGAACCTTTATGTGGTTCCTGGAATGGCAGTCTTTCCCCCACACGGTTACAACCATGTTTATTCAGTTGCATCCAGAGCCCTCAATTCTTGGCATCGGGGGAGTATTTGGCTGAAAAGGTGCCATCCTGGTTCTATTGAAGTGAATGGAAGTTTTGCTATTCACTTCCATCAAATTAGAATTTAGTCCTATGTGCACATTCTTTAATACAGTCCAATTGGTTTTGGTAATGTGAGGAATACATTTGAAAGGGGCAGCATATATACAGTAAAACCTCCATTTAACGGACTAATTCGGGCGAGGGGGTGTCCGTTAAATCAAAAAGTCCGTTATTTAATAAAAAAACAAACCCGAGCTGTCGGCGCAGCAGCCCGCCCGCCACAGGGTCAGGGCGGCAGCTCCGCAGCCCACCCGCTGCTGGGACCGGGGCGGCAGCCGGGAGCCAGCAGACGGCCGCCAGGGAAGGGGATCGGGGCCACAGCAGGGAGGGGTCACGGTCTGATATGGATCAGAAATTTTGTCCGTTGCATCCGAAGTCCGTTAAATCGAGGTCCGTTAAATCGAGGTTTTACTGTACTCTTAAATCATTGGTTATTGGGTATGGAGAGAAATTATTTTTCTTTAGGATTTTTAATTACTCTAAGCACAGTGCACACTGTTGGAAAAGACTGCAAAGTGTTTAAAGTAGTTCTTGAAGTCTTCTAAGTAATTAGTGAACATTTTAACATTGCCTGACCTCCTAGTTACCAAATGCCTATGTGGACCAACTGCTAAGGTCTGCATGGTAAAAAATGCTGTTTAAATATTTGATTTAATAGTGTAGATATTCCAAACGAACTGCTTCCGATTATTTTGTTGATTTATCCACTTATAAGTCTTGCTTTTCTTTGTGCATATGACAGTTATTTTACAGGCATAGGGCCCCATTCTGATCTATCAGTTTTCCCACGTTGTAACTCCATTTACTACTTAGAAGCAGTTACTCCTGATTTATAGCAGTTTTAATGGGAGGAGACTCAGTCTCATTGTGTGTTTTCTTAAACAAAAACAAACCGACACATTTTGGAACAGAAAATGCAGAAATCTTAGAAAAGAGGGTTGATTATTTCTGCCATTATCCAAAAGCAGGGGCTTCACGATCCTAGTGAGAGTTCTTGGGTGGCTGGTGACCAATGTTTCCTCTAATTTTTTCAGGCCGTATGCATGCAAAAAATTCTTCTGTGCAAATTTTTGTGCTTCTTTGCACATTTTTGTATGCATGGTGTTTCGCCGTGTGCACGAAGTTTAGGATCTGTATGTTCATGCACACACACACAGCTTAGAGGGAACAGTGCTGGCGACCTTGCTGGGAGTTGTTGGGAATGAACAAACCTCCCGAGACTTGTGGGGAAAAGAAGGATGGAGATGCTCATGGAATAATGAAGAATTCATATGAAAGTCTCCTAAATATGTCAATGGCAGTTTATCTAAACAAGGCCTATGTGGCCAGGTGCTTTAATTCTTTAAAAATATTAGGTTTTACAAATCATAAGGCTCATTCCTATCCAGAATGGATGCCTTTCTGGAAGATATGCTTTCGTCAGACGCAAGTCGTTGGGCTCAATACAGATGTAACAAGACGAAATGTTTTGCTCTGTATTATACAGGAGGACAGAAAAGATGATCTGATGGTCCCTTCTGGCCTTAAACTCTTTGCATCTGGGAATGAGGTAGTCAATCATATTAGAATATCACACAGGAAGTTGTATTATAATTGATGAAAATAAAGCTTATATCACTATTATGCATATTAAAATGAATTGTGTAATAGAATTTATGCACACTTGTGGTTTTCATTGGGCAACAAAATTAATCATATTCATGTATTTTTTGGGTGTTGCTGACTATTGAAACATGGTCAAATTAATGACCACACAGTACATTTTCTATATAAATCAAGCACGTGTAGTGATTATAGCTCTGTGTGAAATATGCTTAATGATTTAGATTGGCTCCTGTGGAGAAGGATTTAATCTAAGACATTTACGGCATTGGGCTCAAATTATTTGTATCAGTTGACAGAAGCTTATATTTCACCATGCAGCTTACGTTCAAATGAGGATCCTTTCCTGTGTATGTTCCATTTGTCTCTTGTGGGATCTATACTGGGAGCTTTTACCAGATTTTTTCTACTCAGATTAAACTCTCCGTATGTGGTGGTTGACCAATTTTTAGTGCAGTCACCTGTCACTTAAAATCTGCTTTAAAAGCCATTTAAAAATTAGTGGATAAGATTAATAATTCATTTTGTTATTTGTGTGCTTTGGCTAAGATTTTCAACCCCCTCCATCTCCCCTGAAGAGGGCTAGATGCCCAGTTCTAATTCAAATAGCTGGGCATCCAAATCACTTAGGACCATTGAAAATCTCAGCCTTTATATCCACAGTCTCATTAATGGCAGATTAAGGACTGATTCAGGGGTCCCTGGAGAAGATAAAGAATGGACCTGTGGATCAAAGAGAGGCTCACAAGTCTATCACCGAAATCTGACAGCCATCCTTGTTCAGCTGCCTCTGTGCTGACTGCCAGTCCTAGGCATGTGTCCACCATTAATATGCTACTATGTATTGTGACTTCTTCCCCCATCTTAATAAACTACACCAAGCAATGTTTTCCAGCTACACCCCGAAGTAAAGTTTTACCTGCAGCTGCACATGCATGTCACTTGTTGAAGAAAATGGGAGTTGTGCATAGTTTTAATTGAAGTGGTTTGGGTGTGCACGGTATGGCCCTGATGGGAAATGCACGGACATTGATGGAAAGGTTCCTATTGACTTAAGCAGCCTGTGTAGAGGGCCACCACAAGGCCTGTGCACCGCTTAACCTTCAAGTCCGTGAAGAAACTCTAGGCAAAAATCAAAGATGGCACCAGGAGTGGTTTGAGGATAATGAAATCAAAAAGTTTCTCAAGGAAAAGAATGATGTGTTTGTCTTGGCAAAATGACACACAATCATCATAAAAGAAAGACAGATTAAAATATCTGCAAGCCATAGCTCAAAGATGGCTTTGGGTTATATAGGATAACTGGCAGGAAGAGAGAGCAGAAGAAGTACAGCATTATACTAATCCTAAGAATGCAACTTTGTTTCCTAACTCCCTGAAGACCATTTAGGTTCATCCAAAATGGCACCAACTCCACTAAAGACTTCAGATGAATCTAATCAAGGGCAAGAGAAACATCTCTGAAAGATGATGCAGCACTTTACTGAGGTACTTAATCATCCCTCTACTGGCAACCCACAGATCCCAGAGGAACTAACCCAGCACCCCGCACATGAAGAAATCACACTACTGTTGAAAGAGTGCAAAAAGCTATCAAAACAAATGCAGTCAGATAAATCATCAGGCAAAGGAAGCATATTAGCTGAAATCTTTAAATTTGAAGGACACCAAACTCTCAAGTCTCTCTCTATGAAATTATTTAGGCTATCTGGGAAATTGGGGAAATTCCTCAGGATTTCAAAGATGCAATCATAGTTATAGACACAGGATATCCAACTGTGATATACCTCTTCTATCTGTAGCTGGTAAAATCCTTACTTGTATTTTGTTCAATCAGCTTGTCAATACCATATCAGAGCAGCTTATACCAGAGACTCAATGTGGATTTAGATCAGGGTGGTGAGCCACAGACGTGATTTGCATTCTGAGGCAGATTTAGGGGAAAAATGCATTGAACAAAACATGGCAGTATATGCTGTCTTCACTGATCTATAGAAAGGATTCAAGACTCCTCAGAAAAGGTCTCTGGATAATTCTAGAAAAGTTTGGATGCCTTCCCAAATTCAGTAACATTGTATGTCAACCCCACAAAAACATGACTGTTCAAGTACCCTCCGATGGTGGCCTCTAAACCATTCCCCATATCTAATGGGGTGAAACAAGGCTGTGTGCTGGTACTAGTTTTTTCTGGTCTCTTCTTTACAGATGTGAGTTATACAAATGACAACCCGCAAAAGAGCATTTATGTAAGGAACAGAACTGATGGGAAAGTTATTTTTTCAGTCACAAGTCTTACTGCAACAACAAGACTCCTTAAGGAAGTCATGTGAAGCCATTTTTGCGGATGACTATGCTCCAGTCATAATGAAAGTGACCTACAGCTTATCCTTCAGAGGCTCTCAGAGGCAGCTAAACAGTTTGGACTCAATGTCAGCATGGGAAAAACTGAAGTCCTCTTTCTACCAGCTCCATCAACACTACAACTGAGCCAAGTACCAATGGAACAAAACTAAAGAACATTAATCACTTTACATAGCTTGGCAGCATTGCCTTAAGTGCCAGGTCCCTGAGAAATATCAAACAAAATATGAACGGCAGGCCATGCTCTCAGAAGACTTTGCCTTTGGATACTGAACCAGCATATCATCAAATTGTCAATAAAACTGATGATGTACAATGCAGCAATGATAGCACCCCTTTTAGACCAGTGGGAATCATGGACAGTTTACCACAGACAAATCAAGCAACTTGAAAAATTTCACATGTGCTGTGTTTGCTCTATTCTGAAGGGTCCCTGGTAAAACAGAGTCAAACATCATCCCCGAGAGAGTAAAAACAACCAGAATCAAGGCAATGATTATCAACGCTTGGCTTAGATGGACAGGTCACATCGGAATGAGTGATGATAGACTCTTGAAGTAAGTCTTCTGTGACCAGCTGAAACTTGGAAAGCTCAGAAAGTGCAAACAATGAAAATACTTCAAAGACACCTTTAAGCAGACTCTCCACTCACGAGGCATAAATATTGATAATTTTGTAGGTGCTGCCAAGAGCAGACCTGAATAGAGAGCAACTATCAATTAAGGTTGTAAACACATTGAGAGAGACAGATGCAATAAACTGGTTGAAAAAAGAGCCGTCACCCAGAGTCTTCAATGGGAGCCTACACTTTCCTATGTGACATCTGCTTGTGATGTTGTGCCATGAAAATTGGGCTGTACAGCCACAACAGAGAACATGAAGTGCTGTGATGTCATTGTTGAGTATGACAGACAGCTATCATACCATGAAATGTGTGTCCCAAAGAATCCCTGTCATAATCATACAGCTGAGGGTAGCCTAGTATTCCTCCTTACCTGTAAGGGGTTAAGAAGCTCAAATAATTTGGTTGATACCTGACCAAAAGGACCAATGGGGAAAGAAGATACTTTCAAATCTGGGATGGGGGAAGGTTTTGTTTGTGCTCTTTGTTTGTGTGGGGGTTCGCTCTGGGGACTGAGAGGGACCAGACAAAAAAAATTCATCTCCTCCACACAATCCTAAAACAGTCTCTCATGTTGCAAAAATGTAAGTACAGCCAGGCAGGCATGTTAGATTATCTTTTGTTTTAGCTTGTGAATTTTCCTTTTGCTAAAGGCAGGCTTATTCTTGGGTTTTTTGTAACTTTCAAACTAAGGCTACAGGGGGTTCTTCTGTGTTGCTGAATCTTTGGTTACCCTATAAAGTTATCTTCCATCCTGATTTACAGAGGTGATTCTTTTACCTTTTTAAAATATAAAATTCCTCTTTTAAGAACCTGATTGATTTTTTCATTGTTCTAAAGATCCAGGGGTTTGGGTCTGTGCTCACTTGTACCAATTGGTGCAGATATTATTCTCAAGCCTTCCCAGGAAAGTGGGTGTAGCGTGGGGGGGGGGGATATTTTGGGGAAATAGGAACTCCAAGTGGTCCTTTCCCTGCTTCTTTGTCTAAATCACTTAGTGGTGGCAGCGATACGAAGGGCAAGGGAGAATTTGTATCTTGAGGAAGTTTTTAACCTAAGCTGGTAGAAATAAGCTTAGGGGAGCTTTCATGTGGGTCCCCACATCTGTACCCCAGAGTTCAGAGTGGGGAGGGAACCCTGACAAGCACTCTCCCCAGTTGTAGAGTAAATGCAAAACCAGTCAATTCCTCACTGATAAAAATGAGTCATTCAGATATAGTCTCAAATAATGAATCCTTGTGTGGTCCTATGAAGTGCTAGGTGCCACTATTGGATCCTGGAAGGCATGTTGTAATGCACAAAGTCCTCAGTTCTTTATAGTCCTGTAAAAAGGTTAAAGGGTGACTTGCTTACCATCTAGAAGTACCTACATATTGTGGTAAACCTAGGGCAGGCTACTGCCAGAGAGGGTTTGTGGTGAGAGAGGTAACTGCAGGTCAATTGGGTTCAGCTGAGTAAGGCTGCCACTGACCCAATTAAAAAAGCTGTCAGAGACCTTTTTAAACCCTCCTCCCCAGCTAGGGGGAGGGAGAGAGATAGAGGGAGTGAGGCTGCCTGCAGGCTAGGAGCAGCAGGACAGGGAGTCTCTCCCAGAAGGGGGATAGTTTTCCTAGCCAGAAAGAAGTGCTTAGAGGAAGGGAGAGCCTGCCTGTGGAGCTTTCTAGGCGGGTTGCTGGCACGGCTCTTGCCTCACCAGAGCCAATAGGACCTGAGTCAGGGGGGTCCGAGAGGCCACTCTGCCACAATATGAAACAATATGGGAGATCAAGAGGCTGATATGATTTGGTTTACACTCATTTCTCCCAAAAAGTAATTTCTCATTCTTTCATTTTCCCTCTAAAATTAATATGAATTTCAGATTTATTGTCATGCAAAGGATGCAACAGGCATAGATTTGCTGTGTCAGGAATTGAACTGCTTTGATTGTCCTTTCCAATAACACACTTGTTGTTCATATTCATAGGATCTCATTTCTTTCTAATCTCTGCTGTGATATAGTTAATCTTGCCAGAAATAATACCGGTTGATCTTGACAGGATTTCAACATGCGGTTTTATCCTGCCAAGAAATTATTTCTTACATTTGTCCTGCCTGAACTCTTAACAGATGGTTTTTGTGTGTATTTTGGCAAGAATTTGGTCTTGACGGGAATTAAGTCATGTATGTTGTTCCTGAAGCAGAGAAAGTGAAGGTGGAACTTCTAGAAGATGGTAACAATGGTAACATTAAGCATTTAAAATGTTATTTTTACTTGATAACCCTTCAGAGCTACTGCTTTGCATTTCTGCTGTCCAAACTTCACTTTCATCCAAGAATGTGATGATTCACAAAAAAACAAAGAAGGGGCTAAATAGAAGAAAATCAATCCAAGAAGCAAGGAAATTGAAATCCTGTATGAGAAAGTGGGGGAGAAACCCTTATCTCCTTGGCATCTATCTTTATACTTTTCTATTGTTTTCCATTTTGATCTGGCCATTTGCTTTCTAAGAACACAATTGGACTTAAAAAGTATATATTTTAAATTAATTTTGTTTGGTGTGTAAAAAGGCACCAATTTCCTTTCTGAGTAGTAAACATGAGGTCCAGATGGAAAGCATTCAACAATTTTGAAGAAATTTTAAGAATGAAGTGACTGAGCAGCTAACAAAATATGTAGTCTCATTAAAATAGATTATTATTCCAGACAAATGAGGATATCAAATGTTCTATTTATTTTATATAGGTGCTAGGATAGATTACAGTCCAGTAACCTTGACTAGTGCCAGGAAAACTGATCAATGGGATAATTAAAATTATTGAGTAGTATAGCATCTGGATTAAAATGTTATACATCTTCTGCAAAGGAAAATCTTGCCTCTCTAGTTTGCAAGAATTATTGTATATGTCAGTATTGGATAAAGGAGAACCAGATGACATTTATTTGACTTTCAGAAACCTTTTGATAAAGGTCCTCAAAAAAAGACTATTACAGAAGTTAAGCGGTTGTGAAAGTATGGTTCTGTCAAGGATTAGAAACTAGCAAAGAGACAGGAAACAAAGAGAAGGAATAGACAGTCAGTTTTCAGACTTATAAATGTCTAGCAGTAGAGTGCTTCAGGGCTCTGTGCTGAGACTAGTGTTGTTTGTATATTAATCAGCGACCTGCTAAAGGAATGAGCAGCAAGGTAACAACATTGTCAGATGACAGAACATTCTGTTTGTGCAAGTTATTCTGCAATTGTCTACAATTGGATTTACCGCATCATCCTTTGCAACATCTGTAGTTGGCCCTATTAGAGACAAGATACTCAGCTCAATGGACTGCTGCACCAATCCATTATTGCAATTCATATATTTCTATTCTGAGGAATTGACTTTATGAAGGGAAATACGTCTCTCAGTTAGTTTTAGCTGTGGCTGCTCTCTTCCCAGAACTAAAATATAAAATGTAAAGATCCAAGTTTGCTTTCAGGCTTTCAAGGGCTTACTTAAAAGCCCATGTGCTATCTTTTGAGTATACAAAGAAACCAGAATCTATGGTCAGTGTTTCCATCTAGGCCTGGATTCTGTGCTTAGTTACCGAGGAGCAATTCTTTTTAACTTCAGTGAGAATTGCTTCCAGGTAGCAGATCCCTAATGTAGAGTATATTCTACTTAGCAAGAAATCCACTTAATTATGATGTATCTCAGGGAAACAATTTAAGCCTAGTAATAGTTCATGACTGCTGGTTAGTGGGGACAGTAATTCCCCTTAATGGTGATGCTTCAGGTGCTTTAGTAGTCTTATGTTTCAATCTGGTGCTAGTTCTGGCTGTTTAGCTTTGATTTTGTCCTTAGTTGCTGTAAATGCAGAAAGCATATGAAGTGTTTCACCCCACTGCTTGTTCTTTGCTGTTAGTTTGCTGCTTCAGCAGATACAAATACTGGGCCAATATGTAGTATGTTTCACACTTGCCCTTGTTGTTGACAGTGGGAAAGTGCAGGCTCATTCCCTGTTTTAGTGCAAATAATGCCTCTTCTCCCCTGCCTATATCTGCATTAACATGATGGGTTTGCTGCCACTCTGGAGCATTAAAATGGTGCCTTTTTAAAATCAGAATTTCTATTGCTCTATTGAGACCCCAATTAAAGGGATTCCACTAAACTCAGATGTATATTTTAATAATCTGAATAGCAGCTGTCGATCATATCAATGGTTGTCATTTATTCTTAGACAAACTGTTGTATAACAATTTGACAGCACCAAGACCCAGATTTTTTGCTGTTCCCAGTATCTGCTGGACACAGCTGGTGGAAGTTGAGGGTGCAAAGGACCCAGGTGCCCTAATTCTCAGCCCTGTTTTACACCAGCCTCTAATTTATATCAGCTGGCTACGACCCTGAAGGTGTTGTCTGCCAGGCCTATGTGCAGAGGGAACAGAGTATGAGTGAGAATATGGCCCCAGATGTCAAGATTTAGAGAAGACAAAGATATATTATCTATCTTTTTTTTCCTTTCAGATATAAATGGGACAGAGGTCTCTCTGTTCAAGGGTTATTCCTGTTGTTATATCATCATGTTACTATTCCTCCAACAGTAAGCAACTCATTCTAAAAGCCCCCTGGTGGAGCCCAAAGTTTCGAACAAGTACATCTCATCTCTAGCTAGGATGCTGATGTGAGAAAACAAGTTTATTATTGCCTAAACTGGCAAATACTGTTGTCCAGCTGTTACAGTTTTCATGCATCCGTGCACAGCCTCAGAATGGCCAGTTCCCCCTTTTAAGGTGCTTTCTACAAAAATGGAATACATCTCTTTTCTGAAAGCTCCATGTATTGCTGGTAACTGTTTTAGCATTGAGACTGTGCATGTCCTACAAAAATGTGTCAAAATTAATTTCCTGTTGCTTTGTCAGAGCAGGAATATTGCCATGTGCCCCATACATGAAAGTAAATGACTAGAAAAAGTGACTAGGATTTGACCTAATTTGGCTTTACATTTCTTAAAGCAAAAACTTCTCTTCTCGTGAAAAGGGACGCATTGGTGCAAACATGAATTAATTCAGTGTTTCATTTTTTGTAAAAATGTAGGTGTGATTTTATCTGAAAGATTCAAGGATACTCTGCAGACACTATCTGGATTAATGCACATGGAGACAAGACAGACAAAATGTAGCATATAAAAATAAGCTTGGATCATACTTTATTGTAGTTGCACTTAATGAGTGAAATCCTGGCCCCATTGAAAACAATGTCAATTTTGTCATTGACTTCAGTGGAACAAGACTTTCACTAAGTTTCTGCAGTTTGTATTCTGAGGCTCTGATCCTACAAAAACTTGTGTATATACATTCATGCACACGAGTAAGCCTATTGAGCTCAATGGAACCATTCACATAATTAAAATTAAGCAGGTGCATACATCTTTGTTGGATGAAAGGAAAATATTTTAATCACTGCACCAGGTAGTTACATTCCCTACCAGTAGATACTCAATTTTTGCCTCTAGACCACAAAAGTGTGCATCCAATCAGCTTAGTTTTATGGACAGAAAAAAGGACACCTATCCCTCCTTCAGGTCAGTGCCTGGGGAATGATGTGGACAGAAAATTACAGCAATCGGAGGTAGTCAGAGAGTAGTGGAAATAATAGCTTGGCTTTAAAATGTAGAGTTCAAAAAGTTAGACTTTACTGTAAATCTCGCTGAAGGAGATTATACTTTCTAATGATTTGAGATTAGGGAAAGGACTGATAAAGTTGAAGAAAACAGTAATTTCATTCCACACAAAAAAAGAGTTGAAGAGGGACAAATTGAAGCTTGAAGTTAGTGTGCAGTATATCAAAAGAAGGGTAGCAAATGCACCAGAAGAAGAAAAAGTGATAGACATGTTGGGGAAAATGGAGTCAAATTCAGTTCTTGTCTGATATGTATGTTCAGTTTCCATTCACTTAAATGGCGTTCCACTGGCCTACACCATGACTAAGTTTGTCCCAGTCTATCTTTTGATCCTAATTCTATCTGGAATGGGATTTAGGGGATCTACATCTATTTATTTTGTTAAACCGCAGCAAAGCTTCAACTGGTACAAGCAAAAGCTTTTCCCTGCAATGATGCGCATCTTCAATCTTTTTCAGTGATCAAAGGGCCCCCATCTTGCTTCTGCAAAGTACAGAATTTGTTTAAATAAAATAAGTGGTTGCTGTAACAGAAATGTACATATTAAACACTGTCTTTTGTTTTTGGAAGAGTAGAATTCTGAGAGAATCTTTCTTTCTTATTTCTTTATTAATATACAATATATTTTATATTTAGTATTTTGAGATGACTACTGTTGCTAAGAGGACTTCCTCACTTCTGAGCATGGTGTATCGCTATATGGATATATGACACTTTCTGTGTAAGGATTTCAAGTTCTCAATGCAATTAATTTAGCCTCAGAGGCCGGTGGTCACTGTGTTGAGGAAAGCGAAGAGAAAATCATGGGTAAGGACAGGGATCTCAAACTCAAATCACCACGAGGGCCACATGAGGACTAGTAAGTTGGCCTGAGGGCCGCATCATTGAAACCTTTTCATATAATGATACAAAAGTATAGTCCAAAAATGAAAAAAATAGAGTAATATAGTATGCTATTTAAAAGTCAATGTATTAACTTTTTAAACCTGTAATGCAAAGAAGGGCTTTATTAAAATATAAATACTCAGTAATGTTTGGAGCATGGCTGCTAGCAGAGTTGGCACCTATGGCGGGCTACAGGAAATAACTCCGTGGTCCACGCACTGTGTGTTTGAGACCCCTGGGTAAGGGCATAGTTTTGATAGGATTTAAATGTGCTTGAAAAACTTTAAAAGAATACAAATGAATTATTAAAATAATTTGGGTTTGTAGGAGGGGGTTGGGCCAAGCACTAAGAATGTCTAGGTACCAGGGCAATTGGAGATATTTCAAATCATGTAACAAAAAATGGAATATCCATGGAATTAACATGCCCAGTGGATCATTTTGCTTTATTGCTACGTTATATCCATTTCCCCTACCCTTCATCAGTTCTGCGCAGTGCCCAGAACATGGAAAGTACTCGTAAAATGTAAATAACAGAGAAATTACATTGTCCTCCTTTATCCAGATCTAAGAGAGCTCTAAGCTTTCTGGGACAAGAGAGAGTCTTTTTGATCTGTGCACAACACCTGGCTCATTGGAGCACTGCTTCATGACTTGTAGATGCTACTGCAGGTCAAATAATGACTGTGATACAAATTCTCTGCTGGTGTAAACTGATGTATTGATTTCATCAGGTGAGAATTTGGACTAGTGTTCCAACAATGCTTCATATTACACATGAAACTAACATTAAAAAAAAGAAAAAAAGCACTTCTTCAGGTTGGCTAAACAGTCTGTTTAATTCATATTGCTAGGTGGTGAGGGGTGGATTTCAGCTTCATGGGAAACTTTTCAGGTTTGCTGCTTCGCGCTGAAAAGGTCTTTCCCAGTTAATTTTGTGACTGAATAATCACAGGACCTTTTCTCCTCTTCCTCTCTTTCCTTCTTGATTCTTCTCATATGCCTTTAGTTTTATTCGCTTGGAACAATTTCGCTCTACTATAGCCAATGCTGTTATGTTAATCTCCCATCGCTTATATACTACCATGATGCCCAAGACTTGATCCAACATGATAACCTCTTTCCAACGTGGTTCTTGTTTTCTTTTACAGACCATTTTCTGAGGTTTTCCCTCCATAAATCCAGGATACTTCACACCAAAGCAAGAACTGACTTTTAGGGAGACACAGATTTTGATGTTAGTTCTTGCATTTCATAAAGAGGCTTTCTTGGCCAATGCTTGTCTTGAGAATACTTTATAAATTATGATCTAGGTATAAGAAATTGATGTTGTTCCTTGGTGAAAGCTATAGTTTTCAGGAAAGCTTGTTAGCTTTGTCTACTTTTTATTTAAACCCAGACAATAACATCCCCGACATTGTTCAGTATTGGCGATAATTAATTGCAAGACTTTTGTGTGCAGACTCATACATCTTGTACAGTATTCCCCTTGTGTTCTGCCTGTCAAGAAAACAATCATTCTTTTTTAAATGCCGAAATGCCTGAGACAAGTACTGCCCTTGTACCGCATGCTCAGCTCCCACTGATACCACTGGGGGTTCTGTAGGTGGACTGAGGGCAATGTGTGCTCTTCACTGTTCAGATTACAGACTGCCAGTTAATTGGTAATGTTAATTGTGCTCTGAAATCACTGGCTTAGAGACAATGGTGACTGTACAAACAAAAAGTTAACATAATTCCACATCTATAAATAAGAGATGGGAGAAGAGACCCTAGGAAGAGTCCAGAAGTGGTGAAGATGTATCATTTCCCAGTGTGTTGAGACACATTGTGGGTGAAAAATAATCCTTTAGAACCATTGAGTTGGTAGTTGCAAGTGCTCAGCGTGTGTCCTATAATGTAGTTATATTTAGTTCTGATAAAATGAAGGTGCGTTAAGAGAGCCAGGAAGTGGTGGCAGGGGGAGCTCTCTTCACTGTGTTATGTAATGTTGAAATTAAAATAATTCAGTTGTTAAATACAAGCTTACTGTGCCTTCCTAACAATAACACTGTCCCTGCTGGCATGCAAGGAGACTAGGAGCATGGACCCCATTCCACTCAGATAGTTCTCCTTTGGTTTGGTCACTACTGTTAGCAGCCATTGTACTCTTCATTGCTTATTGCCAAACATGACTATCTTCTTTGTGGGTGCGTTAGCAGGAAGGGGCCCTGGTGCCCTCTCCTCTTTCTAGTGCATTTGTTTTCTCTTTGGTGCTCTCACTACTCTCAAAACGCTGCATATAAAGATCCCGAACCTTAGATTAATCAAGCACATTCTAGTAGCTTTTCAAGGCCCTTTGATCACATCCTACTCAGAGGAATACGTGGTTTGCTACTCATTCTGCACTATATATTAAAAGCCCTTTCAATAGACCTCACTTTCCTTTTCACTCTAGAGGCCAAAGTTGCATATAGATATTGACAACTATAAAACCCCATAACTAAACACTTTGTTGAAATTATCTGGTAGCTGTCACTGCACCTTATGCATACTTACTCTCTGTTAGTAATGGGCCATTTTATCTGAAATCCCACCATATAGGGCAGAGTGATGAACAATGATGAAACTTAAGGTGTGATCTGTTTTCAATAGGATCATTTTAGACACAATTCAGGAACTAACCTTTAATGTTCATGCATTTCATCCATTATAATGGCACTTTACTATTACCAATATCCAGTGTCGGGAAAAGCCCAGGGGACCTTAATTCAGCCCTGATTATAAATATGAACAACTCCATTGGTCTCAATGGAATTTAAACTCTTTTACACCTGGACTGAAATTGGTGCATATTATCAAGGTTTCAGCTGCCAAATTACAAATAGAAAATGTCTTAGATCTTATTATATAGTACCATTTGAAAATTACCCAACCCTATTTTTTAAGTTATTATGGTTCTGATTTTAAGAAATGGCCTTCAATTCTATTCCCATAAATAACGGAGTGCAATTTATGGTAAATGATTGCACAAGTGATCTGTGTGCTATAAAATTTGCCCAGAATAGATTTCAGAGTGGTAGCCGTGTTAGTCTGTATCAGCAAAACAACAAGGAGTCCTGGTGGCACCCTAGAGACTAACACATTTATTTGGTCATAAGCCCACAAAAGCTTATGCCCAAATAAATGTGTTCATCTCTATGATGCCACAAGGACTCCATGTTGTTTTTGCCCAGAATAGAGTAATTTGCATCTGAAAAATTGCTTCCACAAAATTGGAGAATGATTTGAAGTCCTCTTAAAAAATAGAAGCTAAAAGTAATTATATGATTACTGTATATGTCAGGAAACAGCTTCTATGTTTAAATGTTGAAAAACCTCCTTCAAGTACATGTTGTTTTGTCTGGTACACTGAGAAACTTATGGCCTGGCCATCTTCTAAAATTATCACAGTGGTGCCTACTGTAAATGAGAGAGAAAAATCTTCCTTGTGATGATAAAAAAATCATTTATCTTGTTCAAATGTTTTGATTTATGCAGTATGCGATATGTTAAATGACAGAGGTGTACAGTCATAAAGATAAAATAGCTACCAGTAAATGAAACGAAATCACTATGAAAAGAATGGGAAGTGTCAGGGATTTTTTAGACTTATTTTGTATTGTGCAGTGTGGATTTAGTGGTGCTTACATCTAAATATTATTGGTATTCTATCTGTGATTTGCTGGAGGCCCAGTTCTACATCCTTTACTCATGGTGAGAAATACCTATGGTGACAGGTGTCTCACTTATATCCGTGAAACAACATGTATGAAAAATTGAGCAAAGATTGAAGGACTCAGATAAGTTGTGAAATGGTATGTAAGCTAATAAAACATTGGTTTATATCAACACACTATGGCTCAAAGTTATTTCTATTAGCAATTGTAGAGTGTGTTTTCTCTCCTTCTTCAGATGCTTAGAAAAGTTTAATTAGTCAGTTTGTCCTAGCTCCACGTTACAGGATAGAGCTCCGTCTAGTTAGATTGTCACACATAATAAGTGAATTTGCCAGGGGTGGTAGGAGAGCCATGGAATATATTAATGATGAGGAAGTTGATGAGTAACCCTTCCAGCCATACCAATGGGGTATTTTTTAAAAAGGAAAACAAATCCAGTTTGAGGATGACCCTCTATTATGATTTTCCCATCTGGGCAAGTAATCGTATTCTAGTTTGAGAGAAGCTTTAATAAAATCTATATACAGCATTGCATAATGGTTAAAATACATCAAACAAGTTCTAGGCTATGTGAAGAGGAGAATTCATTAGCCCAGGGTTGTTCACACTTCCTGTTCATTCTACCACTCTGTGTGTCATGGTATTGAGCAAAAGAATCTTTCTTGACGTCCTGTATTTCTTGAGGCCATAAATTGTGACAGAATCAGTAAACTGAAATATGGAGCTAATTTATTCATCCTTGCACCACAGCAGCCACAAAATCACTGTAGCTTGAGAACTGAGTGGGGTTATTCATTATCTGGAGAAAGAAGCACAATGTGATCTTTGCTGAAAAAATCACTTCATCATTGAGATGGATGGATATGTAAATGTTGCATTGATTAAGTAGCGAGTGAATGTTCTCTGGCAAACACTGAAGTTAACATATATTCCTTTCAACAAGTAATGCAGCATTTATTTCATAAGAGGGAAAATTCCCTGCTGAAAACTTATCTTGAGCTCATGCCCACTGATATCTACATTCTACACATAGTGACTGAGAACCTGCATTACAGACTAACCTCTGATGTTCAGGATTTAATTTCCTATCTAACTTCCATTCTGAATGAAATTTGGCTCCTATCTTTCCTTTCCTTTCAAATTAGACAAGTTTTTATTTTTCCAGAGAGGTCTGTAGCTACCATCAGGACAAATCTCTTGCTAGATGACAAAGGGTAGAGAATGTACCATAAAGGATTTCTTATGACATGTTCATATACGGCTGGTTTAGTGGATGGATCCTAACTCGCAGTTCCCCATGTCCTAAGAAGGACTTAGATCAATGGTAATACTGCTCGCCATCTCAGCCATCAAGTTTTTCCGTGCTCTGTCAATGAAGAGAAACCACTGGAGTGTACACAGTTTTGAAACAAATGAGATGGTTTGAATGGATTAAATATAAATTCTATCACTCCCCCCCCCCCCGAAAAAACAGGAGGAGGGGGGGTTCATATTCCATCATTTGTTAAAACTTTAAAAAAAATTCTAATGCGGCTAATTCTGCATTCTTTTGGCATCCAAAATTTTCATTGAATTCGGTGGGAGTTTTGAGCTTGCAAATAATCCAAGACCAGGACCTCAATGTTTTACACAGAAATGAAGTACTATAATTAAGGGTTTTTTTTTATTAAATCTGGCAATTTAAAAGTAAAGATAAAATCATACTTAGGAAAAATGAAATGCATGTTAGAATAACATTGAGGTATGCAAGCAATCAGCATGTTATAGCATTGCTCCTGTGAAGCCCTAATTGAAGTTTGTGATTACAGAATATTCTGTAACCAATTACAGTTAGCCATGTTGTGCTGGAATATATGACTAAACTTGTGCTCCTCTCCACTTCCATGAGTGAAGGGAAGCAAGTCTGCAGCCACAAGTCCTGTTTTTGGAGATAGGAGGAATCCATGCGGGGGCATATTCCCTTCTTCCACACAGACTCCTTTGGAGGGGCTGCACAGGCTTTGCAGGATCAGAGTGGGTGGACTAGGAGGCCGGCAGAACTCTGCCAGATTTGTTCCCATTCCTAACCCAGAGGGCAAAGTGCACAAATCACTGCAGACGAAATCTGCAGTGACTTGTGTGGCTTTCCCTCTTCTGCTATGGATCCCCTGTCCTTCTGCTATGGATCCACCCGATTCCTGGTGGTTAGGGAAGTAAGTCCCTGACAGCAGGACTCCTGCTGGAGAAGTACCTTCAAGGGGGCACTGGGGGTGGAGAGGATCAGTAGTGTAGAGGCAAAGGAGACTTTGGATAGGCAGCCATTGTTTCCTGGGCATGCCCCAAATTTGCCTGGATCTTGGGAATTTAGCAGGATATGAGGTGGAGGCCCTGACCTCTTTTAGGAGAACATTGTCTCTCTGACAAGAATTTCAAGGAAACTAGCAATTTGGAACTCGTTCAGTTTCCACTCTCTTATATGGGAACAACCTGCCTCGTTCTGGAAGACTGACATTTTTACCCCATCAGATTGCTTCTGTATGTTGTGTTATGCTTATTGTGCCTGTTACTTCCTCATTGTAGGCAGGCATCCTTGCAAAATCAGGATGCAGTCCTTTCCTAAATGCAGTGAATGGCAGAGCAGTGAGGTGAGTCACAGGTAGGTGTTTAACAGTTTTATGTTGTTTCTGTGACTTCAGCGCCTTCTCCTGCAAAGGTCACAGAAATATCATAAATGTTTTGTTTTTTAGCCCTCCCAAAATGCACCACTTAATCTGCCGCTGCTTAATCTGTAGTCCATGACTGATCTGTTACTCTAGTGATGGGAAAGTGCACATCGAGCAAAACTGTGGAATATTAATAAACAGCAAAATCCTAGAGAACGAAATTTAAAGGGAAAGGGATGTTTTGATTTTCCAGATGTAGTGTCGACTCTCCATTATACAATTATAGCAAGTATGTCTAATACTGTTTTACACAGTGTCTTAACCCAGCATAATGGCAGTAATGACACACTGTTGAATGTTCTCCACTCTAAATGGTTTTGATGATTATTTTTTCATAAATATAGTTCTTAGCCTCAGTTTCACAGAGAGGTTCCCTGTAATATTGAACTTCATGTTACTATTTGTATTCTGGTTGGGCCTGCGAAGTCTCTGCCCACCGTTCTTAAATCAAAGATACCGTTCTTATATCAAAGAACTTGCACTCTGATTAATGTGTGACTTGTTTATTATGGTAACTCACAGCAGTAAATAAAACACAAAATTTATCCTTAAATCAAGTTTTACCTTTGACTCATGAAAATATGGCCAAATATTTTATCTTTACTGGAATGTATCAGTAATGAAAAATGCACACCTTTAAAAAGGTGCCAGTGACCTCCTACTCTGGGATTTTCATTTGGATTACCATAGTCTGAAAAAAGAATGTCTCCTCTGTCTAAAGCAGTCTATTATTCATTTATATGAATTTTATTGGTAAGGCCCTAGTACAGTAAACACTTTCTCAGTGTTACCAGATCTTACAATTTTATCACAAGTAATCTGCCTTTGATCTCCACTGTGGGCAGTCTTGGATTGACATGAAAAATTCTGGCCCACATGTGGTTTCAGGGAAACAAAATCAGAGAGATGCTCATGGTGCTTCTTAGCTGTGTGAAAGGTGTGCTGCGAACCCACAGACCATGACTTCTAGTTCCAGCTCTTCTACTGACTGTTCTTCATATTTGTGTGTGCACCACAAGCCTTATTATTAAATAAGATTTCATACGGCAGGGGAGGTGACTATAATTTACCCATGTTACAGATAAGGTAACTGGGAGCTTGTGGCAGAGTTGTTTATATAGTAGCATGAATTAATGATAGGCTGTGTAGGCTGCCACTCAGGCCCTGCTGGGTGGTATCACCTGCAGTGCCTAGCTTCACAGGTTCCTCCAGTAGAATACTAGCCAAGGCTTCCAATGGCAACAAGAAAATGCCAGCAGCCCACAGTCCCCGTGGTCCTAGGTTGTATTCCTGCAGGATTTTTCTCTCTGTGCTATTATTCTGTTCTGTCAGCTTTGTGGTCTCTTCCAGTTCCTTTACTTCCCTCCCACACCGCTGTCCCTCTAATCCACATCTTTCCTCCTCTGTTTCCCATCCCCATGCCTTGTCTCATGCTGCTGAGTCCTAGAGGACAAAGTCCAGTGACAGTGTTCCCTTTCTCCACTTCAAATGCACTTTCAAGTCTACCCTTTTCATTTCTAAACCTCTTTTCTTCCCTGTCAACGCTTGTCAGTACTTTAACACTCTCATTACATTTTCTTCCCTTTTCTTCTTCTTTTGTCTAGGATTGTTTAGCTTCAAAATAAAATTGACACCCTCCATCAAGAAAGCCCACCTCATTTCCCCCACCCTCATCTGTCTTGTCAACCATCTTCTTCCAACTCAGGGCTTCCTTTTGTCTGCTTCTCACCCCTCCATCTCCTTTCCTTGTTCTGTCATTCTCAACTTTCCTTTCCTTCCTGTGGTTTCTATCCCTCTGCTTATCAGAATACTTTAGTATTCCTTAACTTGATAAAGATCTTCCTTCTGTCTCCACTGTTATTGTCCTATCTCTCTCTTCCTCTTTGTCACCAGAATCCTTGAATCTCTGCTTCCACTTCCTTTCCTTTGCTGTAATAGCTATATTTCAATGGTGGATGGAGAGATCCTTACGGCAGTCTATAAAACACTTTTGGATGCTTGAGAATGGATAATGATATATCAGTGTAAATGTCTGGGTTTCCTTCCTTCCCTCTGGGTGGCTTCTATAAACATAGTTTAAATTTTGCCATTTATTCTTATGTTGAATAAGCATTGCTGGAAATTCTTAATTTTCTGGGAAACAGGTACTTTTCTGATAATGTGGATTCAAAACAGAAGCAGTAATTGAGCATCATCCAAGAGATTTACAGAAGTATATATGGCTAAGAGAGAAGATGAGATAAAGCTTCCGTAGTTGGTTAAGCTGTAGTTTTATTTCAGATATCTTTCAATTATTGGCTGCTCTGCTACTCTCCATAGGTTGTTGTTTAATTTTCTAGGTAAAGAGGCACACACATTGATTTGGACACTCAGGTTAAAAATATGCTACCCAATAAAGGAATCTTTGTGCTTAACTAAAAAATGGCATAGGTCATGAAAAGTAGAGAATTACAAGATATCTGAAGGTGCAAGTATGTAGAGTGGATGGTGTAGCACCAATACAACTGTAATTAAATATCTGGTCCAATAACACTGTTTGTTCTGATGTTGCACTAACTTGATCTGACGTAGCTGGTCATCAGAAACTCAATGAATGCATTTGGGAACTATGCCAATGCTCCCTGTACATTTGTTTTTACTCATAATTATCTATGACTTTCACACAAATGTAAGGGTTCTATAAAGGTAATATAGTCCCAACATCAAGAATTTTACTTATTCAGAGATTGTATAGGTGTCTATTTTTTAAAAAATCAATGTTTTCTTTTTATTGTAAATACATGAATCATTGTATATGTCACTGTATCTTTACCATTCCCCATGCTATGTTTAAAGATTTACTGACAGTATTAAATCTTGGGGGTTATATTAGACTATGAAAATATGATCCCTGCTGGAATATAGTGTAAAATGGCAATGTAACAGAATTTTAATCAACATTTTTTTAAACGTCAAGTTTCTTATAAACTAGACTAGTGTGCTAAAAATAGATTGAGATTTTTTTTCATAGATTTTAAGGCCAGAAGGGATCATTATGATAATCTAGTCTGACTTCCTTCATAAAACAAGTCACAGAATTTCAAGAAGAAATCATTTGAGCTACTAATACAGATTATTGGATTCTTAATTAATTTAGCCCTGACTTCACTAATATGAACTGGTAACATGATTATTAGGTCTCTTCCTTAATGGCTCTCTAATTTGTAATACTTTTAATAAACCAAGGAAATTCCAGGGCAAAAGCTACATTAAGATGGAGCAGAGGTCGGCAACCTTTGACACGTCGCCCACCAGGGTAAGGTTTGTTTACCTGCCGCTTCCGCAGGTTCAGCCAATCTCAGCTCCCACTGGCTGTGGTTCACTGCTCCAGGCCAATGGGGGCTGCGGTAAGCAGTGGTCAGCACATCCCTTGGCCCACGCCACTTCCTGCAGCCCCCATTGGCCTGGAGTGGCCGCGTGCCAAAGGTTGCCGATCCCTGAGATGGAGTTAAGGTTGTGAATACATATCAGTAATTTAAGGGCAGAGTTAAAATTGTTTGGGTCCCTTAACTGTGCATTTCCATACTTTACATTTAAAAGAAATTAATCTTAACTCTCAATTTCCTAGATTTGTAATGCTTGCTTGGGGATAATTATAAAATCCCTGAAATGTGATTACTCAGAGGTTACTGATCAGTACAACCAACCTTAACTCCATTTTAATGTAGTTTTTCTGGGAATATAGAGTATATTAAAGTATGTATTCTGTACACTCATAAGTGATACAGAATGAGATGCAGAAGGCAAGTTTATTTGAAAGTCCAAGACTCAAATTATTTATTAAAATAAGTTCCTAGGAAGCTTTTTAAACTTTAAGGTTTGGGGGTGGAGGAGTTTACCCTCCATTCTATTTCACAAGGATAATGTGAGGTCATAGTTCCTATCTGCTCTCCATCTGAAATATAACCTATCATTTTGAAAAATTTGCAGTCAAAAGGGTGCTATTATGAGATATCAGATCCATTAGTCACTTAAAAACCTGGTTCCTCATTTTACATTCGACTTAGCCTATAGTAATCTGTACTGGAAAATTTGCTACTCAGTTTCTGGAAATTGTACAGAAACAAGGTTATCCTAATATCCGTTGCTATTGTAGGTAACCATCCAGTAAAATTTTACACTTGTGTATCTGTATGTGTATTGCTATTTACCAGTCATCTTGGCAGCAGATGTTTGACATGTGCCTTGGTGTCTTTTGATAATATACAGCAGATTAATATATTTCCCTTGCTATATAAAAGTGTAGAACCATTTCTAATGTATCAATATTTTACTTGTAAGGTGGCCACAATTAGATATTGATGTTATTTATAGCAACTGTGGTCTACCAGATGAAGAATATTTTTTTGTTAATTCTCATGTAGCCGATATATATTTACACAAACAACTGTGTCATTCTGGTCTGTCATGTCAGTCCACAGATGCCTCAAGTACAGCTTTTTCTTCTATATAACATCAACCAAAATAAACCACATTAACTAACTACATTAACCACATTTACCAACTACATTAGCTATATTAACCAAGTACATTAACCAAAATAAACTACATTAATGTAGTATAATGAGACTGACCTAAACCTAAGGTAAGGACAATATGCGGGTTTTGCATCGTATGTACAATACAGTTACCCACTACTGATGAGATATGGAGCCTTTCCCTTCTGGGTCACCCATCCAAATCCATTTCAAGTTGTTAAACCAAAAGGCTGTGTCACTGGTCGCAAGTTCAGGGGCCTATGTGAAATGAGTTGGTAGGTCTCAGTTAAGTTCTGAGCGGATAGGTGTTGACATTCCAAAACTATTACCACCACGAGTGGCAGCCTTGCTTGGCAATGTCAGCAGAGAGACCAGTAGCTGCGTGAATGAGGATGCTTTCACTGCAGAGTCAGGCCCTGCAAAGCAGGTTTGATTCACACCGGCAGGAGGGGGCTGAGAAGTTTTCACTTACATGGCACCGTTTACCTTTTGTACTATGGAATAAATGGTTGTCGTAAAGGACTTCAAGTCGTGTGTATTATGCAGTAGTAAATATAAACACTGGTATTTTTGTAAGTTGATGTGGGAGGTCTGATTTTATTAGTAGTAATCTATGAATTGCCATTTTTAGAAGCAACTAGTCGCTAATCTCTCCAGGAACCTGTCTCCAACACTGACCAATGAAGAATGGTTCATAAAGTTCCTATAATGCAATTAACTGTGGAAAAACTTATTTGTGACCTTAATTGTACATTAGTATACTGTCCTGCCCTATATTGTAGTACTCACCCAAATAATGTTATGCCCAAATAATGATCTGTGACAGCGAGTTCCCTTTTATCTGTTTTGGATGAGTTCCCTCTGTAATTCTCAATCTTCTTTTGTTCATGGTTTTATGTGAAAGGGTAAACAGGAACCTCTGAGTGACCTCTATGCCGGTAATTATTTTATACATTTTCCTCATACTCTTACTTTTCTGCTATCCCACCCTCTGTAAGTAATGTTGGGCCAGATTCACGCCAGGAGTGCAATGGGGGTGGTGTTTGCACCACCTGTACTCACTGCAGCAGCTGCACAACTTGACTGCGATTTAGTCTCTCCAGGAACTGGCAGACACCAGTACTCCTGCTGCTCTTCCCCAGGGGTGCCACCTTGGGAGGAAAGCTTTATATTCCAGCCAGGCCTTTCCAGTAGCTGGAAAGCTTTATATTCCAGCCACTGCAGCCCTACTTCCCAGGAGATACTGCCCCCTCCTGACCAACTCTGCTTCTCTTTTGAGTTTGTGACAAGCTGGCTATAGGGGCCTTTGTGGAGCAAGGGTTGCAGGCAGCTTGCTATAGTGTGCTCATACTCCTGGCAGACTTTCTATTGGCAGATGCCCAAAGGCATGTTGTGAGTTTGGCATGTCCTCTGTTTAATCTCTCCTCGTATGGAGACTCCACAACTCCCAAGCTTTCAGTGACTTTTATTTCCCTTTTCTGGATCATCTCTATTCCTGGTATGTGTGTTAGTTGCAAGAGTGTAACAGTTTAATCCTTGTGAACAACCTGATTCATTTTACCAGGGCATCTGGATGAGTGCACAAGTTCCGCATGTGCACAGATCAGAAACCTTTTGCGAATACCATTTGTGTCCAATGAAATCAATTCTTTCCCCTGAACAATGATTCACTTTTTAAAAAATGCACTTTCCAAAGGTTATTATCCTGTAAGACACCCATCAAGTAATTATTCAGTTAAGCCTGACACCAATGTGACAAAACTGTAGATTAAAACCAAACAAAATCTCAAAAACGAGCCATCTTCAAATCCAACTTGAGACCAGAATATATGTGTGTGTGTTTGTATTATATATATTTTGTTTAGCTGGATCTTCTTTTGCTTGATGCAGAGTCAGAGTAATGTTCATGGCAGAGAAGTATGTTCTAAATAAACTGCTTCTACAGCTATCAAAAGTCTTTATTCCGTTCAGCAGATGATCACCCACAAAAGCTGTTCATTGCTTCGTATACTCCTGCATTCCTTAATAACGGATGAATTAACAGCCAGATCTTGTGGTGTTTATTAAATCACATTAATTTTATGTACCAAAAATAGTAATGGGTGTATTCTACCTTTTTTTAAAACGAACCAACCAAAAAAGTTCATCCCCAAACCAAACTCAGTCTTCATCCAAGGTCAAATAAAAAACATCACCTTCGTCCTCCCTTCAACCTCCATCCTTACTACGAGTGCTAGTGCATGTTTTCCCTGTCTAAGAAACACCATTAGAGGGAACTTTCACCTCTTCATGACCTCTCCCTACTTTTAGGCAAACACATTTCAAACAAATAAGGATTTGTAACTATTTAGCCTTCAGTGGTGCTTCCCTCTGAAATGATCTTCTCCTGTGGATTACCAGATAATGCACCTGGAGCTACATTAGTTTGTTCAGGCTTGTGGTTTATCTCAAAATAATTTCCCAGTAATCTTATCTATACCATCTGGCTAAACGTCCTCTTTAGGCATTAGCCACTAAAAAGAGACAGAAACATTCCTATTTCCCAAACCATTGCTGAGGAGCTGAAGTAGTAATAATTTAATCTTTTTTTTCTCTTGTGCAAACCTATGACAAGCAAGATTCCTCATCCACATCTGAGACATGGCCATGCAATTGCTAAGATAGAAAAGCTGTGACACATGTCTACTTTTCCATCTCTCCGTGATCCAGTAGGCAATGTAGAGGGAAGGTTATTTTTCCCTATAGAAAACTGATACTACTTACTTACATTTGAGGGACTCATAAAAGGGAGCCTGCTCCCAAGAAAGGAGGGTGTTCCTTCTGCGTGACATTGTTTCCCCCATCCCCTCAGTCCATGGATGCCCATTGACAGGCCCACCGACAGCAATTCCGGGTCCTAGGGCAGAATAGTCAATGGGCTCCCTAGAAAGGGATGGCTGAGGTTTGATTCGTGCAGGGTAGGCTGGAGCCGGGCCCCACTCTGCTGCTGACCTGGCGTGGCATCACCAGGTGGGTGTGGAGCTGGGCCAACTGAGGCGGCTGGTGCACGCACTCACAAGTGGCGCCCACAGTCCACCTGACATTTGGGTGGTGCTGCACTGCTGGGTGTGCTCTTCTGGCACGGCCAGGGCTTCCACATGCCCACCCTACTGCCTTTTGCCTTTGCTGCCTTTGCCACTGCTGGTACCACCCATATGAAAATGTCATGTCTGATTTCAAACAGGAGCTTGCATCAAGTGTGGACGGGGCCAGTTGAATTTAAAAATGTGTCAACTGGTTGTGCTTAACCCTAGAGTCTCCCCTAGTTTAGACATGGTCTCTGAGATTAAATTTGGTGTACAATGTTGGTTACTGCTTATGAAGGGGAGAATCAGGTAATAAACTAAGTTAATTTAAATACATCTGTATAAGTTTACCATCTCTTTCAAAGCAGGCAAGTTTAGTAGCAAATATATGTACGCAACTTTGCTATTTAAATGAATTCTTCCAAGACCATATTAATTAATTTCCAGAACATGGCAGGTGCATTTATTAATACAGAGAGCATCATGTTAAAATGTGGTAATCCCTTCTGACGTATTAAGCTGTTTTTAATTTGCTCTCATCATCTCCAGCCTCTTTAGTAGACATGAGATAATTCTAGGGTCCCAAACAAGCTAGAGTGATTTAGGTGGAAAACCAGAGAGTTATTAATCTTATGCAAATGCCTGTTTAATTTTCAGAAGATCTTGGCACCACTGCAAGTGCTGAAAGTCTTGGACTATAAAGAGGAAAGATAATTTCTGGTTTGTTTAATCGATCTCTGTAACTTTTCTCCTGGAAGGTAAAGCTACGTAATGGAATTTGCATGGTAACATCATTAGAAGTACCAGTGTGACATTTGATTAATCCAGTCTATTTAGACTTAATATGAATACCTGACTTATGTTCTAGAAAAAAATTACTTGCTATTTCTCCTGATTTCTAAATGTATTTATAAATGTACCTAGTGTTATGATGATTGACCATTAGTTGCTTCTTGTTTTTCTCCATAAGCCTTATGCATTCATTAGTGCACTAACTAGTAATCTGGTATAGGAAAGAATGAATTCTCCAGCAGTAATACTTAATTTTCTGTAAGATTTGTAATTAAAGGAACTTTTTGATCTTTGTAATGCCTGAATATGAGTATAAGTGCCACATGCCTGGGAAGCTACTAGAGCAACGTATAAAATGTATTTGTGAATACCTGGAGGATCAAGGGATCAATGACTAGCAGCCAGCATGGATTTACCAAGAACAAATCATGCCAAACCAGCTTGATTTCCTTTTTTGACAGGGTAGCTTATTTGATCGATAGGGGGAATGTGGTAGACATAATATACCTTGGCTTCAGCAAGGCTTTTAACAAGTCCCACATGACATTCTGATAAGTAAACTGGGGAAATGCGGGCTTGGCTGAACTACCATTAAGTGAATAAATAATTAGTTAAACAATTACAAAGAGTAATTATTAATGGAATGATGTCTGATTGAAAGGTCTCAAGTGAGGTTCCACAGGGATCTGTTCTTTAACATCTTTATTAATGACCTGGATGTAGAAGTAGAGAGCATACTGATCAAGCTTGAAAATGACATAAAGCTTGTGGGGATAGAGGAGGGTAGATCTTTGGAGGATAGAACTAAAATGCAGAGGTATCTTGATAAACTGAGCTATCGATCATAGAATCATAGAAGATTAGGGTTGGAAGAGACCTCAGAAGGTCATCTAGTCCAACCCCCCTGCTCAAAGCAGGACGTACACCAACTAAATCATCCCAGCCAGGGCTTTGTCAGGCTGAGGCTTAAAAACCTCTAAGGATGGAGATTCCACCACCTCCCTAGGTAACCCATTCCAGTTCTTCACCGCCCTTTTGGTGAAATTGTCTTTCCTAATATCCAACCTAGACATTCTCCACTGCAACTTGAGACCATTGCTCCTTTTTCTGTCATCTGCCAACACTGAGAACAGCCAAGCTCTATCCTCTTTGGAAACCCCTTTCAGGTAATTGAAGGCTGATATCATATCCCCCCTTACTCTTCTCTTGTGCAGACTAAACAAGCCCAGTTCCCTCAGCCTCTCCTCGTAAGTCATGTGCTCCAGCCCCCTGATCATTTTTGTCGCCCTCTGCTGTACTCTCTCTAATTTGTCCACATCCTTTCTGTAGTGGGGGACCATAAACTGGACACAGTATTCAAGATGTGGCCTCACCAGTGCTCCTATTAATGCATCCCAATATGCTATTAGCCTTCTTGGCAACAAGGGCACACTGTTGACGCATATCCAGCTTCTCATCCACTGTAATCCCCAGGTCCTTTTCTGCAGAACTGTTGCTTAGCCAGTCAGTCCCCAGCCTGTAGCAGTGCATGGGATTCTTCAGTCCTAAGTGAAGGAATCTGCATATGTCCTCGTTGAACCTCATCAGATTTCTTGACAAAATGAACTCCATCAAAGATAAATGTAAGGTGCTACCCTTGGGGGAAAAAAACAGAATGGGGGAAAGCTGGCTTGGCAGCAGCACTGCTGAAAAGGATTTGGGAGTTGTGGTAGATCACAATCTCAACATAAGTCAGCAAAGCAATGCTGTTGCAAACAAAGCAAATACAATTTTAGGTTGCATTAACAGGGCGTAGCATGCAGGTCATGCAGGATAGTACCACTCTACTCGGCACTGGTTAGGCCTCAACTGGAGTACTGTGTCCAATTTTGGCTACTGCTGTATAGAAAAGATGTAGAGAAACTGGAAAGGATCCAGAGATGAGCAACAAAGATCAAAGGGATGGAATGCAAGCCATATGAACAAAGGCTGAAAGAACTGGGTATACTTAGATTGGAAAAGAGGATATTAAGTGGGGATATGATAATGGTCTTCAGATGCTTAAAAGGCGGCTATAAGGAAGATGGAGAATTTTTTTTGCCACAGAGGGCAGGACAAGAGGTAATGGATTCAAAGTACAGCATAGCAGATTTAGATTAAATCTTAGGAAAAACTTCCTAACTGTAAGAAAAATAGGACAAAGGAACAAACTGCCTAGGGAAATCATGGATGTTCCTTCACTGGAGCTTTTCAAAAAAGAGGTTAGATAAATATCTGTCTTGGATGATTTAGACACAATAAATCCTGCAGCTTGGCAGGAGGGGGGGCTAGACTCCTTCTAACACTGTGGTCCTGTGCCTTTGTCACTTGCAGTCATGCTGCTTTATGGTATGACCTCATCACATCTCTAAAGCTATGGAGGGTCAGTTCTGGCCACTTTTTGGATGGAAGTTCTCTCAGGGAAAGCAAGCATAAAATGATCCAGTAAATGGCACCTTTTCCTCTGAATCTGTATGGAACCACTTACCCATAATGCTAGCTTTTCAAGGAGACAAGAAGTTCTTCTGTCCATGGAAGGTAATTAAAAACCTCAGGTCAATTTTTCCTAAGCATGGGAAAGCTAGCCCGAGGATCATGGCCTTGTTCTAATTTCTAAATCCCCGGGAGTTCCACTTTGAGCTCACTTCCTGTCCTAAGCCATTGTTTAGTGGTGGTGTGTGTTGTTAGAGCTGTCATATTCTACCACACTCATTGCTATAGCTCAGCATTGAACAGTATTTTTAGGAAATGCTTTTGGATAAAGAGTGACCTATAAATGTAAGGTGTGATGGTTAGGAGTGATGGAGTAGTACTTTGTAAAGATTGGGTTATTTATGAGTATCTTTTTTTGGTAACTCTGTTGATTAGCAGCCGTGTTAGTCTGTATCCGTAAATAAGACGAGGAAGACTTTGTAGCACCTTAGAGACTAGCCAGTTTGTTTCAGCATAAGCTTTTGTGGTCTATAGTGGGCTATAGCTATAGCCCATGAAAGCTTATGCTGAAATAAACTGGCTTGTCTCTAAGGTGCTACAAAGTCTTCCTCGTCTTATTCTGTAAAGAAAGAAATTGTGTTCCTTGTTTTGTTTCTTTTGGCACTCCACTGGTCATTCTGGGTGCCTGAAACAACACAGCCACACTGCTGGGGAGCGGTGCATGACTGCTCGTATGGCTTCCCTTTGCTTCCCTGTCAGAAAGTCATTTTTCTGCGGGGGACATGAATTCTGTGAATGTGCAGTGGCGCAGAATTCCCCCAGGAGGAACCTTAGCTGGTTAATAATAAGGAACACCTGGGCCTCATTAGGGCTTATGCGGACCCAGTCAGGAAATTCCATAACACAGGACATTTCTGAGGAGAGAGACTTCTCAGGGAGCTGGTTAAGGAGATCACCAGGAAAGGTACTCCTGGAGGGAAGAGGGTCTGAAAGGGGAGAGTTACAAGTTCAAACCCCCAGGGAGTCATGGTTTCAAATAAAGGACCTTACCAGACAGCAATAGGTGGTCCAGATTGCAGAGGAATTACTGTACATGCTGCTCTGGAGAAGAGGGTCCAAAGCAGGAACCCTTTTCCCAGGCGATAGCAAGAGGCCCATCTCCAGAGGAGGCCCTGGGGCAAGAAGGCCTTACTGGTAAGGAATCTGAATGGAGGTGATAGATGTATTCAAGTGGAGTAGAAGGACTAAGATTAACTTGCCCCTTCCTTCTTCCACCACTCCTATGGTATGTATTTGTTGCATATTCATTTGGCCTTTGGTTAAACAAATTAGATCCCCGAAGGGCACTGTTCACTACTCAAGAGCCTCACTGAACTTAGTGAAAGCCCATTGGGGAAACTGAGGCAGGGATGTATCTGTGGTAATGCCAGCCTTGACACAAGAGAGTCCTCCAAAGGTAAGCATCCCAATAACAGATGCATAAAATATCTGACAATGTACTTTATTTTCTCTCTAAACAAAGTTCTGCTGTGATGAGTTTGTACATTTCAATTTAAAAGTGTCTGGTTTTGATCCATCATTCTTTATATCACATCTTACCTCATGTGTGCAATTATTTTGAAATGCAGCTTTCCTTTTAAATGTAGTAGTCTTGTGAATTTTAATAATCAGCTATGCTATGTTCATTTTCTTTCCTCTGTGTTTTTTCTTCTTCTATACATAGAAAATAATTATTGCCCATTCAGATATTTAATGTACTAATCTAGAAGGTGAATCTTTAAAACTCTTGTGAGCTCAATCCTACCATTATTAATACAGTAAACCCTCGATTTAACGGACCTCGATTTAACGGACTTCGGATGCAACGGACAAAATTTCTGAGCAAGTCTGATGCATTCCTGATCCATTTCTGGCGGGCTGACTGCTGGCTCCCGGCTGTCACCCGGGTCACGGCAGCGGGCGGGCTGGCTGCCGGCTCCCAGCTGCCGCCCGGGTCCAGGCAGCGGGCAGGCTGCAGAGCTGTCGCCCCGACCCTGTGACGGGCGGGCTGCTGCTCCGACAGCTCGTTTTTTTTTTTATTATTAAATAACGGACTTTTTGATTTAACGGACACCCCCTCGCCCGAATTGGTCCGTTAAATGGAGGTTTTACTGTATATGCTTTTTAAATGGACAATAGACTAAAGCAGGGATCGGCAATGCAGCACCGGCCAGCACCGCACCACTTCCCGCAGCCCCCATTGGACCAGGACAGCAAACCATGGCCAGTGGGAGCCGCGGTCGGTGAAACGGCAGGTAAACAAAGTGTCGGGGCCTGCTAAGGGGTGCTTACCCTGCAGTCCTGCGTGCCTACGTTGCCGATCCCTGGTCTAAAGTAATTTATTCCCTCTAAATCCTGCCTTTCAGACTAATTGAATTACTACAGTATTGCACCTAATAAAATCCCTACTATTCAACTCTATTAAATGTATATGACCAATGTAGCAATCCTTTTTATGTAATGTAGTAATCAATCTTTGAAATTTAGTTTGGTTCACTAAAATGGTTCTTAGTTTCTCTGGTGCATTGCTTCAATGCACAGCTATATTTATAACACTTTTTTTTTCTTTGAAGTGGAAGGTATTTAATCTTATTCTGAGAAAGTGAATATTGGCTAATTGTAGTTTCATCAGATAATCAGATTAGACATTTAATAGGCTAATATATAGTATACAGTAAAATAGTAAATTAGATGAGCATATCGCCTGATGTTTCACAGTTGCAGTAATAAATGTGTACCTACAGTTATTTTATGCTCTTTAATCTTAGATGTCTAAAGATGACAGTAATCTAACCCATTTGTAATTTATGGGGTTTTCCCCATAATATGATTACTTGTGCAATTTTAGATTTAGCTGAAGAACAAATCAGTAATTGTACATTAGGTAGTAACAAAGTAGTGATGGTTCGCAATGTCTGGAGCTGTTTAAACCTTTCGATTTGATTAAATGTTAACCTTACAGAACACATTCAGGTTTCCAACTTTATAACTTTCTCTTTGTAGACTGGTTTAAGAGGTTCTTTTTAGTTAATTCTGCTTTGGTTACTTCTTTGATTAATTTTGTCTTATTTTACATAGCACAAGAATGATCACTGAAGGCCGAATATTTCAAGAATACTTCAAATATCTACAGACATTCTTGTACATATTTTAGGTGTAAGCCAGGGGTAGGCACCACTTCTGAAAGGTTGCCAACTCCTCCTCTATCCCATTCAAATACCCTGTCATCTAGTTCCCCTATGTAAACTCAACTTTCTTACCAGTGAAGGTAAACTTGCTCATACTTTTGAATGAACTTGCGAATAGCTAATTCAATCCACCTTTTATGCTTTTATAAATAAATTTAAATAAAAAATCCCGATGGGAGGAAATCCTGATAGGTCGTCATCCTGCCTGCTCATATGAGCTAAAATAAGTGACTGAGCCGAGTTCCCATGCATGAGCTATAGCGTCTGTCAACCCGAATGACAACTACACTGAGACTTTGAAAAATAAGGCTGTTTTATCACGAGGCACTTAGCTAAAAAGGATTATAATCAGGGGTCCGGTCATATAAAACAAATGGGACATGTGGTTTTATATGATTGTTTGGGTACAAAGACATCTGTGCATACAGTCTCTGAGTTTTGAAGATGATGCCTAAATCAGGCATGAGATTTGGTGTAGAAGATATTTGAACAAGTGGATCATTATTAATCACAATATGTGAGAAAAATTAATAATTAATACTCTTGTAGGCAACTCTGGAGTGCTCATTGAGCATTCTGAAAAATACTAAATTTTAATAAAACCCACTAAGTCTAGATGGATAGAGGGGATACTAGGGTGTTTTCCATAGAATACCATTCAAAATCAAGTACTAGAGCTGACTGCCAAATCAGTATCTGGAATGAGGCACTGCAATATCTTTGTAAGTATATCTAGGGAAGAACGGCTTTCCTCAGGAGATGGCTAATGGCATACAGTTCTGTCACTGGTTGCATTGAAATGCAGCCCAGGCCAGCCATTACTGAAAGCAGTTACCACTTGATAGGTGGATCAACAGCTTATGTAAAGCCATGGTGGTGTCCATGAATTCTACCTAAAGGATAAGAGTCCACATCACAAAATCGCCATGCACAAGAGCTGGTCTTAACTGGCACTCTAGTGACAGTAGTCTCAGACGACATGGATATATTCATCTTCAGCTTGAATGTTCCTTTGGGCAGAAGAGATATAGCAGTACGAGTGCAAGCTTCACCCTGCATTAACGTCTCTCAAACTTTACCTGAGGAGATCACGTATTAATGATACCACCATTGTGGAATAAGCTAAAGCAGAAAAAGACACTCGTTCTGGAATTAAAATGCCCACCATGCAGGATGCCAAGCTAGCTCCTATCATAAGCACTGAATATTTTTTATTTTATATATGAAAATGGTTATTGTCTTATCTTACATAGTACAAGAATGGTCATTGAAGGCCGAATATTTCAAGAATACTTCAGATATCTACAGACATTCTGGTACATATTTTAGGTGTAAACTATTTAAAATAATAGTTTTTTGTATTTAAGTAATGAGGGCCACAGACATATTAACATAAACAATGAGTACTCTGGTGTCACCTTAAAGTTATAGTTATAAAGTTAAGGTTATTTTCTTATATTACATCGCACAAAAATGATCACTAAAGGCCGAATATTTCAAGAATACTTGAGTAGTCCGGTGTCACCTTAAAGACTAACAGATTTATTTGGACATAAGCTTTCATGGGTAAAAAACCCACTTCTTCAGATGCATGGAGAAGAAGTGGGTTTTTTACTCACAAAAGTTTATGCCCAAATAAATCTTTTGTCTTTAAGGTGCCACCAGACTCCTCGTTGTTTTTGTTAAAATGTCTGTGACCCTCATTACTTAAATACAGAAAACTATTATTTAAAATAATTTACCCAGGGGTCGGCAACCTTTCAAAAGTGGTGTGCCGAGTCTTCATTTATTCACTCTAATTTGAGGTTTCGCATGCCACTATTACATTTTCACATTTTTAGAAGGTCTCTTTTTACACATCTGTAATAAACTATTGTTGTATATAAAGTAAATATGTTTTTTAAAATGTTTAAGAAGCTGCATTTAAAATTAAATTAAATGCAGAACCCAACCCCTCCCCCCCACCCCCCCCCCAGACTGGTGGCCAGGACCCAGGCAGTGTGAGTGCATGTCAGGCAGTGAAAATCAACTTGCGTGCCGCTGTTGGCACGTGTGCCATAGATTGCCTACCCCAGGGATAGAGTCTTTCACTTCCAAGTCACCAGTTGAAATCCTTCCCAAGTCAATAGTGACTAAAAGTTGTTACCAACAGCTTATTGGTGACTGATTTGAAATTGTTTTGAAGGTTTCAGTCTGCATGCTAGCATCTGTTGTACAAGTAGAGCTGTGGTGAATTCAGTTATTTTACTCTCACTATTAGTGGCTAAAAAAGAAATAAGAATTGGCAAGTTCCAGCAAGTGAGCTCTATATGTTTTCTGCTGACAAATAGTGTATAGTTTCTAAAAGATTCTGCAGAACAGCAGACAACATACTGTATCATAAATGGGACATTTTATGTAATGGGTTTTCTTAGTACCGCAGAATACAAAGAGAAAACATTTAGTTCTCCAGTTCTTTTGATGTCTCCACAGCTACTCAAGGGAATGATACCTTTGCACTGCATTGTTGTTTTCATATTGTTTTCATTACATGTCATTCTAATGTTAATTTTTTTCTAAGTTAGCCAAAATTGGAATTATCCCTATCCTTTAATTATGTATTTCATAATGCATATTACCTATTCCTGCAACATGCCTGATTGCTTGTTAAAATTAAATGGAAAATTGAATGTATTCATAGCAGACAGAAAGGCACAACTCCTTCCATCTCAAGGAATGCATGGAGGACCATCAATAAACCATTTGGAACTGAAAACGTTCATACTTAAAGAACTTTCTTTTTCAGAGACATTTCTTACATTTGACAAATTAGGATAATTATCTTTATCATTATGAGAAGTTTCCCTTTCATGCATTTGTTAACAGAAAGATAATTGCAAATGGAAAACAGCAAAATGAAAGGAACTTTAATTATATATAAGAACAAATGTGTTCTAGCTCAGGTGAGAGTGACCAATTAAATATGATTAGTGAATGGAAACAATTGATGTTTCCTTTTTCTTAAATTAAGCCAGTTAACCTTTCAGTGGTGAATGTTCTATAGTCCTTGACGCCCTTCCCCTCTCCTCTCCCCACCCCATCCATATTCAAGACTGTATATCTTAATTGGCAGAGCCTTTTCTTAAAACTAGTTCAGTGCTTACAGACAGGTAATGCTTTTTTTGTAACTGGAGTAGGTGAGTAGTAAATCCAGTCACACAGAAAGGGTATAACCTGACTCAGGTTACACCATGACTAGGACCAGGAAATAAAGATGCATCACTTACCAGCTCTTAGTAATCTTACAGCATTCCAATAAATGAGAGTAGATGAATTTAGAGATGAGTCTTAACAAAATCCTATGTCCATACATTGCTGAACAATGAAGTCCAAATTTTGTCATTGTTCAGAACCAGCTTTGGACTCATGTCTAATTTTAATAACAAAAGTATGATCCTATTGATTTGTATTACAGTAGTGTTTAGAGGCCCCAGCTAATGTTGAGGGCCCATTAAAGTAGGTGTTATATAAACATTGTGAGAAACTGTCCTGTACCAAAGAGTTTACAATCTAAATCAATGACAGAGAGAGCATGAGAGGGGATACAGAGGCACAGCCAGGTGAAGAGATTTTTCTAAAGTCAGAGAGCAAGTCAGTAACAGAGCCTGGCATAGAACGTAGGTCTCCTGGGTCCTAGAGTAGTGTCTTAGTCACTGGACTACACTGTCTCTCATGTCACAGAAGCATATTCAGACCTTTTAAAAACGGACTCTCCTAATTCTGGATTGGTATATGATGACAGCTCCAGCAGGCTGGAGGATTTGGTGAGCATTTACATTCCAAAGACAAAGCAAGAAGTGCGCTTTTTCGAAGAACACTGAAAGTGATGTGACATTCAGTTTGCTATGGGAATGTCAACATAATGTAAGAAAAAATAACTGATTTTAAAAAGTAAGCTGTCTAAAATACCTTTAATTTCCCTCCAACTGTGACAAGTAATTTCTGGTGTTTACTTTTACTTAGCAGTATTGAATAGCGCTTTAATTCAGCCTCTGAATAATTTGGCATGGTATGCTGCAGAATGCGTCACATTTCTTTAGAACAGAAGCATAAAAGAATCACTAGAAAGCTAAAAGTGCCAGTAAGTAAGAGATTCATTTTATTGGACTCTCCAGTTGACAGAAATGCCTGAATTGCTTAAAATGTGACTACTTTAAGCAGGCTTTGTAAAAATGGCACTGTGGGTTCCATATTTATTATGAGCCATCAGTTCCATATCGCATGTATTTAGTTTGGTAACATGATGTCCTGGAACTATATTGTTTGTTTTCAGAGTATGCCCTCAGACAAGTGTGTAATGGGGTTATACATATGTCACTAGAAATAATAGGGTTGCACAGGTGTTATTGTAGGGCATAATTTGGCCTGCCAAATTATTACTGATGATTCATGAACAATAAGAAAGTTCCCCTATTGACTATCAGAACTTGAGATAAATTAGTGGGGTTTGAGGTTAAAAAAATGTTTTATTTTCATCTGAGTAAATCTGATATGGAATCAGCAAGGCACAATAAATATAGAATCCTACCATGACACTTTTAGTCACATTTTTTGGACAGGAATAAGACTTCACTTTGGGCCTTTATTCAAGATCAGAAAATTTAACAATATTTTAATTCCAAATGAAATGGTCATATTTATGAGCTAGAGCTGTGGCAAGGAGCTCTGCATGGCTTTCTATTACCACTTATGTTTGTAGGAAAGCTAGGTGTGGGGATCAGCAGGTAGTGATTGATCTATCAGGGATCAATTTATCATGTCTAGTGTAGACACAATAAATTGATCCCTGATCGCTCTCCCCATTGACTCTGGAACTCCACTGCCACAAGAGGCAGAAGCGGAGTCAACAAGGGAGCAGCAGTGGTGAACTGCCATGTGGATGCCCAGGTAAGGCGACCTAAGATACGCCAACTTGTGTATCTTAGGTCAACTCCCCCCACAGTGTAGACCAGGCCTAAGACACCCACACCACCTTTGGCTGGGTAGGTTGCCTTAAATAAGGTCACTGCCCTGTGGCAGCATAGCTCCTAAAGGAATTGTATGAGCAGAAAGTAGGGTGACTCGGAAGAGCGTGGAGAATTGAACTCAGGGAGCCTTAGGAAATGATTTGAAGAACATTGTGTGAGGGGATTTTTGCAGACTTTCATGCCTCCTCCACTCCCCATGGGTGTCTCCACAGAAAAACTATACTTAAACTGTTTTAAATCCCAGACTTCCTCAGTGTGAAGATATTAATCACTAGTCTCCAATTGCATATGATAAAGTGATTTGTCCCATAATCAATGAATGCTGAATTTTATCATGCAGTTTAGAGAACAGTAATTTAATATCTTCAGACTAGGGAAGGCTGAAATTTAAAATAGATTGAAGTGTAGTCATCTCTGCATATTTGTCATCCACTTGCTGCTAAAAGCTTACTTTTGATTAATATCTTCACATTTTTACAAGTATGAAATGAGGATTCATGTTAAATCAGTGCAATAAGAGAGCATGGAAAGAAACTGCTACTGAAGATACTGGGTAGACGATAGATGAGTTGAAAATAAAATAAAAAGGGGCGAAGGAAGATTAATGTAAGGTGCTTGTTTGTGTTGTGGTTGTCCTGGAAAAGGTCTCAGGATCAACAGCATTGCCAACTCTCCTCTGGTATTTCATCTTCTTCCCTTATGTTCTACTACAGACTGATGGCAACACAAATTATTGGGATAAATTATCTTTGTCCACGCTCTGTGAATGAGATTGAGGGATGGGTAAGTAACCTTCAGCACTTCTTGGAGAATATGGATTAAAAACAAAATAATTTATTTTATTAATATCTCAGGATGTACACTTCTTTTAAGGTAAAGTAGATAAGAGACTGTTAGCTGACTTAGAGACAAAAAAAAAAAAAAGTGAATAGCTTACACCCTTAAAAGCAATCCTCTCTCTCTGACCAGTCATTGGGCAGCCTGTTGGCATAGCTTGTTGTCTATACTAACTCTGTTTGCTGTATCCAGAGATCTGTATATGCTGTACAGATACATAAGAAGAGATGGCTTCTGCCAAAAGAACTTACAATCTAAACAGGCACTGCCCAATGCAACATGCCTAAATCAACATTCACTGCCCAATACACTTCAGACAATGAAGGTTGATCGCAGATCTTCAGTTTCCCTTCCCCCCTATTACCAGATTTTTTGATCTGCTGTACTGGTTCATTGGAATTAAAATTATTTAGACCACGCTCTATGAGGAATTGAGTGCTCTTAGCATTCCACAGGATTGTATTGTTTGAGCAAAATTCACCTCTGTGTAGAGGGGCCAGCAGGGCTGGCCCTAGAGGTTTTGCTCCCCATGGCAGAAAATGTTTTTGGTGCCCCTCTGCCCCAAACAGCTGTGGAAGCCAGCTCAAGGTCTATGCTTCATTTAGATCTTGTTTTGAGTGATTAAGCAGGATTTAGGCTTTGCTTGACTAGGATTTAAAGCAGGGGTGGGGAACCTTTTTCTGCCAAGGGCCATTTGGATATTTATAACATCATTCGCGGGCCATACAAAATTATCAACTTAAAAATTAGCCTGCTATATTTGGTCAAACATTTAACTAACTCACCCCTAATGTGATGGCTGGAACTGCTTCTCTTTGGTGAGGCGTGTGATGTTAGCTGGTATTGATGATGTTGCTACTCGCAACTGCTTTCCCAGGTTTGGTTTGCATCAGTCTGGAGCGCAGTCGACTCCGGGGCACAGACCCCTCCCCCCCCCCTTTTGCACCGGGCACAGCCCCCCTGGCTCCGGGCACAGCCCCGCTGCAGGTCAGGGCCAGCCCTCCTCTCCGAGGCCGGGCACAGCCCTGCTGCGGGTCAGGGACACCGCTCCCCCCCCTCCCCCCCGAGGCCGGGCACAGCCCATCTGCGGGTCAGGGACACCGAGACTCCTCCCTCCTCTCCCGGGACCAGGCACAGGCAGCCGTGCCGCAGGTGAGGGGCACCTCCTTCACCTAAACTCTGGGCACAGCCCCACCGCGGGCTGGGGACCCAGGACCCCGGCTCCCACCTGCAGCCCTCACTGCTTAGCTGGCAGTTCCAGCCTGGCTCCCAGAGTCAGCAGCCGCAGGGGCGGGGGTCTGCACTCCACGTGCTGCCCCGGTCAGAAGTACTGGCGCCAGCTGCCATTGGCTGAAAGCTGATTGGCGTCCCTGCCTGCGGCTCCCATTGGCCACAATGTAACCAATGCTCCTGGTAAGTGCAGCAGGGAGCAGAGACCCTCCTGCCGCTCCTGTGCCTAGGGGGCTGCAGAGTCCTAGTGTCCGCCTTTTCCTGGAGCAGGGCCAGAGGGCCAGACCAAATGATTTTGCGGGCCTTATACGGCCCACAGGCCGGACGTTCCCCACCCCTGATTTAAAGGGTGATGTTAGCCTGTGTTAGCTAATACATGCTAGTTAACTCATTTTAAAATTCAAATGTAAGCAAGGTACACTGGCTCTAACTTGACCAGTTTCACATCTGTTAAAGCCTCAGGTGGGTTAAACTTCACACTTTAAATCCTAATCTCAACAAGCACTCCAGTGGTATATAGGGTATGTCTACACTGAAAAAAAAATCCCCCAAACCAACCCTGGCAGTGAGTTTTAGAGTTTGGTTTTACAGACTTGGGCTCATGGGGATCATGCTAAGGTGCTAAAAATAGACATGTAGATGTTCCCATTTGGGCTCTGAAACCCCCTCCCCTCCCAGGGCTTGTAATACCCATGAAGGTCTCTGTACAGAGCCCAATTTCACCCTGAATGATTGTAGTGGTGGTCCAGTGAAAGGCAGGTAGCCACTGATGGTGTTACTTTAACAGGCCACTCTCCAAATTTCTATTCCAAATATATGGTCACCTTACTACAGCTAACATTCACAAGGACTTCATTTTAAAGAGAAAGGGGACTGTGCTACATCCCAGAATGAATTTAAATGAAGGCTCAATTTAAACCCTCTGTTTAGGATGCAAGTGAGAGAGATTTTGCTGATCACAATCTAGTCCCCCAGCTTAAAACTGCCATACAGCAGAGCAGATCGGCTGCAGGTGAGGACTGGGGGGTACTCATGGGGACATGTGGGAAACTTGCTTGGCATGTATCCACAAATGGAAGTCAGTCAGAGCTGCTAAGCACTTTCAAAATTGGGATCACTGTACTTATTCCACAGCCAATAGATTATTAGTTCCTCACCCTCATGAGTCCCAGGATCAAATTAGGTTGTCTCTGCTTTAACATGAGGAAAAATACACACTAGTGTGCTTCCTTTATGCCATTTTATGAGCCACCCACTCAGTTAGTGTAAATTGGCATATCTGAGATCTCCACTGTAATCAATGGAGCTACTTCAGTATACAATAGCAAGGATCTGACCTATATGTGTCTTTATTTTTAAGATTTGAACTGTGACAATCCCAGCTGGAGTTAGCAGTAACTGTTTCATTTCAATATTTTGTACATTGAAATATACAAAGTGTTAGCTATTATCGTGCTAGGTGCCAAGAATGTGTATTTATTACATTAGAAATACATTCCTTCCCATCTTGCAAAACACTGCTCCTCTCTGACTGAGCTTGGACCTGCACGGAGGATGCAATTCATGCACAAAGATAAGTCAAGACAGAATAGTGGAAATAATTCAATATAATAGTTGCCCAAAACAATCTATACTGCAACTCATATCATTCTTTTGAAATTCATAACCTAAGTGATACCTGAAGTTGTCCTAACAAACAAAGGGCAATTAAAAATCAAATGAGTGATAATGCAATGAAAGTTTGTGTCTCTTTAGTTTTGGTCACAAATAGTGATTTCAGGTTTTACTTTCTCAGCTGTTTTAAATCCCATTGTCCACAGTATATCATTCATCAACTTGGGTGTCTTTTATTATTACAAAAATGCTTGAGGTTTAGAGAAGCAAAACCTATACTTTGGTAATATTATGATAATACACTAGGTTAGCACCTAATAAACTTTTTGTTATTATGGAAATGTCACAGCAACGAATCACCACATATTGGAAACAAAAGCATGCATTCAATCAAATAAGAATTTATTATTTGGGGTGGGGAGAGAGTTAAAATTTTATTTCAAACCAGACAAAAATGGCTGGAAAAAAATAGCCAGCTGCAACTAATCCTATTGTGTCTAAGAATTATAGCATCTAAGGTCTGCTCCTTCTGCTCCCATTGACTTCAGGTGGTGCAGGATCAAGCACTTCATGCGTAGTGGATGATTGTGCTGTTGCTCAGTGTATGCTATAAATCAGCACAGCTTCACTGACTTCACTTGAGCAACATTGATTTACATCATTTTATAATCTGGCTTTGCATGCTACAATTTATAAACACACTAAGGTGAATTTATAAATTGCTGCAAGGTACTGAACATTCAGGCCCTGATCCAGCAAATTGCTTAAGCACATGTAGTGCTTGGATTCAGTGGGCCAGAGTGCTCAATTCCTTGCAGGATCATGTTCATAATTCATTTACTAATATGAATGCCATGTTTTGTATGAAAAAAACCTTGAGATCCAGAAGAAAATATCCAAAAAGATTTTCTTGGATGGTAATCTCTTGACCAAGTAACAGAGCTGTGCCTTTCTCACTCTCTGCTTTAACAGTGTTACTGAATGGCACTTCACTCAGTCTAAATTATCGATTCTGCCGCCCAAGCAGAAACACAATGAGCTGATGCAGATGAATTTCAGCAGCCTTTGAGGACCTCTTGCCATGGACTGCTGCCTGATAGAACTCAGTACAATGCACTGTCAGATATGAATTATGCATTGACACTTCCCTCCCACATCATTATATCTTTCATTCTGCTGTGCCTGCACAGATAGAATTGATTCACACATCATACACTGTAACATTTATAATGGGGAAAGGCTGGAAACATTTTCACAGGGAGAAAAAAACATGAATCAGTACACTTTCAGTATAACCTTATTAGTGGTTGGCCCTATAGTTCCTAATGGGGCATGAAATGTCTTCCAGAAAGCCTTTTGCTTTTATCAAAATATTTCCTGTTTTGGGAGTAATTTAAAAAACATGCATTGGGGGCCTGATGCAGAACATCAACATGCATACAGTCTAGCAAGAGTGAGAAAGCACTTCAAGCATTCTGAATATCCTGCTTTCCAGAACAGTGTTCTATAACAGCTGTACCAGCCATTCATGAGTATCATTTTATACTACTTGCAATAAAGAATTGCCTGAACTCTGCAATAAAAATCAGAACAGATATGTTGCATACCAGGAATGACATTAGAATCCCTGGTCCACACTTGGCAGGGGGATCGATCTAAGATACGCAACTTCAGCTACGAGAATAATGTAGCTGAAGTCGACGTACTTAGATCCCCTTACCGCGGTGTCTTCACGGCCGTGAGTTGACTGCTGTCACTCCTACGTCGACTCCACCTGCGCCTCTTGTAGTGGTGGAGTTCAGGAGTCGATGGGAGAGCGCTCGGGGATTGATTTATCGCGTCTAGTCTAGATGCGATAAATTGACCCCTGATGGATTGATTGCTACCGGCCAATCTGGCAGGTAGTGTAGACATACAAAGCTGTAGTATAGTATTTTATTTTATAGCATCTATTCTTTTCTGAAAAATAATATGCTCATTTTTTGACTGAAGACAAGACAAGTGCATTTCTCATCCTCCTTCCTATCCTCACCTTCACACTGAAGAAGGGGTCCAAGTTATTTCTCAGATACATATATCATTTGGATGTGATTTTAAGCAAAAATTAATCACCAGTTTTCTACATAAATGCAGCTTGAGCTGAAAATATAGATAATGTAACAAAGAAGTGTGGATTGGAAAACATCCATTACTATCTACTTCCTAACCAAGAGGAAAACTAGCAGTTTCTTTATTAAGAGGCCAATCCATCACTGTATGAGGAAATAATTCATTAGTTCGAGCAGCAGTCCCATCTCTTCTGTGATCCTTACTTTTGCCCATTCATTGTTGCTGGGAGGAAACAGACTGACTCTTGAGACGGAATTAATAATCCGTATATGTCTGTAGGGGTGTTCATTGCCATAGAGAACAACTATGAAAAAAAGACAGATTCAATTGTATTCCTGGGAGTATTTTTAATGGAGTCATGGTAATGACTTAGACTCATACCCATGCCCTTTTTGATGAATGATGCAAAATATCTGTGCTATTTGCTTTGCTCACTCCAGCAGCGAGAGAAATTCCAACACTTATAAGCTTGGACTTAGTTGCTTTTTGTTCTAGGACAAGAGATGTTAGTGGAGCACTTCCTGGGCCTGATTCTCCTCTGCCTTGTACTTGTGTAATCAGGAGGGGTATGTCCACAGGGCAATTGGAAGAGTGACGGCAGCACATGTAGACCCATCCAATCTATTTTTAATCTATCTTAGCTTGGTTACTAATAGCAGTGAAGCTGGGGCAGCATGAGCATCAGTACAGGTCAGCTGCCCAAGTAAGTACCTGCAGGCTTGTATAGCCTGCACCAAAGCCCATAATGCCATGGCTTCGCTGCTATTGGTCCTCTAGCTAGCTAGTTCAAAGTTAACTTGGGTACATCTTCATCAGCTGCAATAGCACCTCTGACTGCAGTGTAGGGCATAGTGGTAGTGGTTTGGAGCCATTTTACCCAGGTGACGATATAAGATGCAATACAATGGAGAACAGGTCCCAGTGTCTTTTGTTTCATCCACACCACTCTGCTTTTCATGCACTCTTCCGTCAGCTAAAGGAAATGTATTAATATCGTGAGTACTTAGTTCTGTGATTAGAACTTTATTAAATGTCACTTGGATATCAACAGACTGAACACAGTGGAATGGATCTCAACATGGTGAAGGGGAAAGTAACACAAGTATCAGGCAGGTTTGTGAGATGGGGCCAATATATGAGAGATGAGCAAATAGATATCAGAGCAAGAGAGAGTCTGCATAAAGTATAAGAATATGCTTAGATAGGGAAAGGAGAGAGAGAGAGACAGCAAAAATAGGATGAAAGGGGGGCAGAATACAAAATTGGAGGAAGGAAAGAGACGTAAACTCTTCCTTTCAAACTCTTCCACAAAACTTCTTGCCATGAAAGGATAGCCTTATATCATGAGGGAGTCCAGGGTATGGGTGAATGCGTGGAATTATGTTGTAAAAGTGGCTGGATGTCCCAAAGGAAAATCAGTTCCTTAAAATGGGCTGTACCTTTAGAATAAAACTGGACACACTAGCACCTAAAATATAAGATGTGCCAACTATGCCATTATTCTTGCTTCTAGCTGAGTAAGCTATCAATTTCTGAGAGCTCTTTCTGAGTTTGTGACTGATAAAGAGCTAGGACAAGGAAAAAATTGCCAAACTTAGTGCCTTGTTCTTTCAGACAAATGGTACAACATGGTCTACAGCAGTGTTTTGCAACCACTGGTCCATGTACCGGCGCCAGTTCCTGAGATCTCCCTGACACGGCTTAGGAAGGCAGCAAGCCAGTGCCTGGTATCAAAAATATTGAGAAACACTGATCTAGAATCATTGGTTAAAAGTCCATTAAGGAATGTTTCATTTATAAAATACATTAATATATAGGAGCAAGAAAACAACAAATATTGTATTGGTTATAAGACCACATCATATGTACGTTCAACCCAGTTGGGTCTGACAGGTCTTATATAATTGCGTTGGCAACTAAGGCTATTTTCATAAACCAGAAGACCAGTCCTAGCCCAGCAGAAGACCAGTTTCCTCACAAATTTCATCATGATGCAGGTGTATTGAAATCCTGGCTGGGGGAACCCCCACATTCCACACCAGCCACCCGCCATACCCTTCCCCCGTAGGAAGAATCCATGACTCTGTCCCCACTGCCATATGCCTTATGTGTATTGTTGTTTATCATTTATATTACTGTAGCATCTAGAGCCCCACTGTGCTAGGTACTGGACAAATGCAGAACAAAAAGATGATTCCTGTCCCCTTGAGGCTTACAATCGAAGTATAAAACAAGAGACAACAGATGATTATAGACAGATGAAGTAAGTACACATTGAACAATAAGACATTATTGTTCAGTATGATAGGCAGTGCGCACCAGCAGCCAAACTGTTGTCTAGTGTTTTGTAGGAATCACTCTGTGTATGTGTGTGTGTGTGTGCGCGCACGCGTACATGTATATATCCTAATAATACTGCACTGCTACTGCAGTGTGCTGGGTGATTACTCTGATGCTTTTGCTGGAGAATAATGTTAAGGAATCATTCCTTCTTTGATGTCTTGGTATGTAGCCTTTCTGGAAAGGGTAATGGAGCACAGCAACCTGCAGAAATACATGTGATCCAGCTGACAGCTTTGAATCAGTGCTGTCAGCTGGGGAGGATGGGACCCATCAGGAACAAATTCATGCCTAGGCCCAGGATTTGGCCCTTTTGACTTTAGACGTCTCAGAAAGCAGCTAATTCTCCTCACTCCTTCTTGTGGGAAATTCACCTCACTCAAAAAGCGTAGAAAAGACCTTGTGACAGGAGAGTTTCTCGCCTGGTTGAGTCCATTGTGAAGTTTATTTGGTGAATCGCTCTAGCTCATTCTGTGCCTGAAAAGAAGTTACATCTGCTCAAAAAAACTCCAGACTCTCATGAAATGGTGATACAGGTTTGGTGTGTACGGAAGAGAGGAAAAGCACAATAATACATTACTGTGAGCTTTTAGTGATGAATAATGCTACTTAGTCTTATAGCTTGGCGCAAAAAGGGAAAGCTTAGTGTTACAGTATTTGGATATAATTAGGGTGAAAAAAACTACAGTTGTAGAATTCTCAGCATTTTCGTGATAGTCTTTTACCAAACGGAAAAACAAGCAAAACTGTGGCATTAGTGACAATATAGGTGGGTATTTTCTGTGCACTGCACCTATTTAATGACTGCCATCTGCAGGAGGTAGCAGCCATTTTCTATTCTGGCCATATGAAGTTTGTTACAGAGAAGAAACATACAGTGTTCTCTCTCAGACTTTACTTTTGTTCTTTCTTGGAGTTTTGTTTTTGTTTTCCCTTATAAAAAAATTAAGATAATTTAAACTGAATGCATATAATTTCTTTTTGTAAGGAGAATATTGGAAAATAAATCCAGGCTGAATTTTAATATGCAGGTTTCCTCAATGGAAAACATTCACCTTTCCCCACTCCTTACATGAAGCCAGTAGTAGTAGTAGTAGCATTTAAAAACGTAGCTTTTCATGCATAGATTTTTGAAGTGCTTTACAAAGGAGTTAAGTATCATTACCCCCATTTTACAGATGGGGAAACTGACTGAATGAGCTAATAATGAACCCCTAATAAAAAGATTGTGTGTGTGTGGAGATTTTTCGGAGATTGTGATCTGTAGGAAGAGTGCTACGCAACTGCTGTTCTAGTAACTGAGCTAGAAAAGTGCTGAAAGCTCTTACAGGGGGGGGGGAGGAAGGGGGTTTGAGGTACCATTGGGTTTCTTGTGGGGGAAGGGATCTGGATACACATGCTATATGTTCCCCTTTGTCTGTCCCCAGATTTCTCCCTTGGTATGTTCCAGGAAGAAATGGGGTCAAATCCTTAGCTAATGCAACTCCACTTCTTCAGTGATGTGACATTGAGTTACAGCCCCTGAGTATCTAGCCAATGATACCTGTCTCCTCATCCCAGCAGAATTGGTGGGCTTCCAATTTCATTCCCAGAGAGGAGGAGAACGACTTTTTTTAAAAAAAACTAACTTTTGTTCCAAGCTGCTTGAGCTCCATGTCTGTTTAAAGGGTGGGGGAGAGGACAGGAAAGGGGAATTAAATATATAACACAATTTTTGTTCATTTCCCATTTTGTTCTGTCATTAAGACAAATACAAGCAAACAACATGCCAGTCTTCAAAGAATTAACTTGTAATTGCCACTTATAGTAGCTGTCAGTCTGACCTGGTGCTTGTGGCGTTTTTCATATTCTTATGAGAGTAGAGGGAATAATAACTAAAATCTTCACTGAGGGTATGCGGTAACTACTCCTTCATAAGAGTTCCATACCTTTGAGCTTGACAATGAACACCCTCAAATTGGGTTTTCCCATAGACTTCCTTTGGTATCACTTCAACGCCTGAAGTTGATTTAATCTCTATGAAAACACCTGCTCAGATCAGGGCTTCTTTCAGACACTGGGGTTCATTTTCTTGGTTTCTTTGGTTCAAGAGGAAGAAGATAACACAAAAGCTATGACAACATAACTATTCAAAGTACAATTCATTCTTGCGTAAATCAAGCATTTAACAAACTCCCTGCTCTTGTATGAAGATCAGATAAATTTCCCTGTAGGCACGCGTTTTGAATTTATGAAAAAACTGTCCAGTTTGTGAGAATGGCATTGGCTTTTATGATCTACTCCCAAGCACATAAAAATGAAAAATATTCACATAGCAGGTGAATTTTTATAACCACAGTCTTTAACATTTCGGCAGCTTGGCAATGTGTCAATTATCGATTCAGCTCGGTTGCCATTTTTCAGCAAAAATCACCACTTCCCACCCCCACGTACTCTCTAAAACAGGCATAAATACTTATTTATGGCTACTGTATGGAGCGCTGTTAAAATATTTAACAAATAGTTTAATGCAAGAATAGTTTGTTTTGCACTCCTTCTTAATCTTTATAGCCCTGTTCACAGGGAGACAGGGTTACCAAATTATTTTGTTTGTTTCTAAAACTGTTGTAACAAACACATGCAAGGCTCATATGACCTGACTCTCCCCCCGTTAATATCTTATATTCAAAATCTGGTTTAACAATTTGTATTTGACTTTTAGTGATCCGAACATTTCAATGCATTTTCCTTTAAATAAATAAATTAAATGTCGACAGGCCATCCTGTGCTGCCATGCAACATGACAATAATAAATCAGTTCTTAAGGAAATTTAAACTTCCCAAGGTCTGAATCAATGCCAATTAAAGTAAATGGAAAGATTCCTTTTATAAGCATTGAGTTAAGTCCATGGTAAATAATGAGAAATATCTGGATGTTAAAATAATAATAATAAAGAAAACCTTGATATGGTTTTATGGGCATTCCAAAATTCTCATGCTTGATCAAAAAAATTAATTCACATTCAAATCCTATTGAATTTAATGCTCATTAGGAGGTTAAATCCTGGTTGCCAAACTCATTTAAGTTCTTCTATTTGAGTCAATTAACGTGAAGTTCATGCCAGTGCACAGCCCGATCTGTCACATCTGGGTGGAATTCATCCTTTGTGCACAGGTCATACACAAGGGACTGTGCATCTCTTAAGTCTTCAAAATAGGGCTTAGGTTGCACTTAAGTGGCACTTAGGCTTTGTATGGAGCCTCTGCACAGAGGTGAATTTTAAAATCCAACCCTAGAAGTATATGGGGAAGGAGCCATAGCATGCTGAAAACGACATCCCAAAGCTGGTGGAGAGGGAAAGGGTCACTTTACCAAAGGAATGAGACGAATCCGCCACATCACTGATGGAAGGCCCAAGTAAAAATGTCGAGAGGAAGAGCCTGGAGGGCTCCTCTAGGCTGAATGGGGCAAGCCCAATGGGTCAAATTTTCTGTTTCTCCATTCCAGTGCTCACGGCAGGAACGGAGTGGGAAGCAAAGGCAGCTTTGTGCCTTACACCTTCAGGGTTGCTCTAATTTATGCTCTACTGCAGCAGTCACCTCTAAGGGACCAACACCACAGCCAATAATAGATAGCATCCAGTGCACTCCAGCCACATATTCCTTCTGTCCTGCTACTTACTCCTGGCACATTCTAGGGAGGATGGTGAAGAACCATTGCAAAAGCTCCACACCACCCTGACACCCGGAGTATTTCCCAAGCAGCATACAGTGGCTGCAGTTGCTTTACAATACTTCCAGCCCCACCCCCTATTTTCCCAGAGTGTAAAGGGTATGGAGTGGGCCTGCTATATTTAGTGGCTTCCTTCAGGGATGTATATTGGAAATTTGATGATTAAAATATTGTAAACAATATATCCTACCCTGTAATTAAATTCACATTTCCTGACAGATTCTTAACTACTAATCTCACTATTGCTTATACCAGTTAATTTTCAAATCCAATTATTTAGTGACCGTTTTAAGAATCAAATCTGTTTTGAGGCTGTTACGTATTTCTTCCTCACCTTACATTTACGACAAGTCTCCTGGTATTTTTTTTTTAAAGGGAAGAAGGTTATTTTAGATGTAGAGTCATTTCTTTCAATTCATTGTTATTCTACTTTATAGTATTCTAATTAACCCAAGATATTTTTTAAAAAGTGAATTCTTTCTTTTCTATGGCCCTCATTTAGGACAAAAGCTTCTGAGAAATTGTGGTCTGTTGTTACAAGTTTCCATTATAGCAAGCAAAGCTGAACAAAGTCTAAATCTTATCTACTAAATTAGTCTTGAGCCTCTGGAGGATCCTTTTCTTGGGTATCCAGCCCATCAGTGTTTTATACCAGCTGCACTTCCTGTTCATTCCTCTCTTCTATTGTTCACACTTTTCAACGTGACCCTCCTCCCTGTATGTTTGCTTTTCCATTTGCTAGGGTTTTTTTCTAACTGTAACACAGCTAGCTTGCAATTTTTCATTCTTCTTTCTTCCTTCCTTTTCCACTGCTTTTGTCAGTGTTTCGATTTTATATTCACATAACATCTCCGAGAGATGTTGGGATAGTATTGATGATGGTTGCACTTCTACAAAGTTTATGTCTGTACTTCCATTAAAACATATATGTTCATAGGAGGGGAAAACATCTCCATAAAATTTCATCTGGACTGGAGCGCGGTATATAGAGCAGTTCTAGAGTTTTTAAAATTTTATAAGTTTGAAAACAATCTTGTAGAAAATTAGTTATGTCCAACTCTAGGGCTTGATCCTGCTGCCATTGAAATCAGTAGCTAAATGGTTAACTTCAGAGGGAGAAGAACAGGTCCCTGCTTTGCAATCTTGTACATTAAAAGCTTTCAGTGTTACTTCTTGGAGTGCTTTTATCCAGCACACTGTGAAGAGTTTTTCAACTATTTTATTTCCTTCTCATACACATCTTTAAACTAATGGTTTTTGTAACTGTACATTCAGAGCTGAGCACTCCAGATGGCGGTACCAATGTGGTGTGTCACTCCATATATACATATGTGACATACACTCCATGCATATGTGTGATTCTAACTTAATTTAGTTATTTGTTCTGGATGACGTACCTCACTCATTTGTGAGTAATGCATTCATTCCATGCTTATGTCAATAAAACCTTCATAATATCCCCCCATGGTGCCCTGTCGTCTGTGGATGTGTGTTGGTATCTAAATAAATATAGATTCACAACTAAATCTATTTTTAAAAGTATAGAAAACAAAGTTTTACCCCTTTTTGTTATATAACACATGTTCATTTATGGGACATTGTGTAAAGACATGAAAGTAATGAATGCAGCTGCATGTTGTAAAATGTCACAATTCAGTGTTTCTTGTTTTGGTATTGGTACAGCTGGTATTTATTGGGCTTTCACAGAAGGGTAGATGCCAAATGAAGCATTTGGTATGCAAACATAATGAGAGCCAAATATCCGGGCGGAGGGGGGAGGGGGGGAAGGAAAGGGTATGGTGAAGCATACAATCCTATGGGGGGGGCTTCTTCCAGAATTTGCTAGGGCTCTGCTGAATTATAGGTTGTTTGGCCACAAGGGCATTACAATTTATGTTACCCATGGAGTGAAAAGTTTCTCATTCTGGGCTGTTGCTGAATGACTAGAGAATGGAAAATCAGCTTGGAACCGAAAATGGTGTTCTTATGCCTGTAGCTGTTTCACATGATTTTGTTAATAACAGGACAGAGAAGATACTCATTACAGCAATAACATGAGGAGCTGGTTGTTTTCCATGCAAAATGAAATATGTCCTAATTAGTGAGAGGCCATTTTTATTTATTCTATATTAACCTCAATGTGATGGAATTATAATAAATTAGCCAGTTGATGGCTGGGGGAAAGAACAGATGGGATAGTGGGCATTTTACCTGCCTATAATACAAAAAATGAAAATGTATAGAGTTGATGCTATATCTCTTTACATGTCAGCTTTGAGTGTAAGCTGTTTGGGAAACACACCAGTTTGTATAGCACCTAGCACAGTGGGGCCTAGATCCTTAAGCCTCCTCTTGGTGCTACAGCAATGTAAATATTAAATAACTAGTGTAAAAGCCCGTGTACATGTGCCAACCGTAAGGGCTCGTGCCCCCCCCCGCCACCCAGCCCTCCTCCCCCCTGCAACGACCCCCCCCGCCGCCCAGCCCTCCTCCCCCCTGCAACGACCCCCACCTCGCCCAGCCCCCAGCCCCCTGCAACGACCCTCCCTCGCCCAGCCCCCCTCCCACCTGCAACGACCCCCGCCCTCGCCCAGCCCCCTCCCGCAATGACCCCCCCTCGCCCAGCCCCCTCCACCCCCCCGCTCAGCTCCCTCCCCCCTCAACTCCTCGTCATGCACCCGACAGCCCAGCTAACTTTATATGTATAACTGCTCCTTGGTGCTCTAGATCGCTCAGGGGGGCACGCGCGGCGGCCATTTTGTACCTCCAAACTACAACCCCCAGCATGCCGTTCGTCCGGGCCATCTCTACTCTCGGCTTCACACACTGTTCGCTTGTCTTTTATAATATAGGATAATTATTTTTTGTTAGAGTTCACTTTCTTCTCCTCTTGACTTGTTAAAAGCTGACTCCCCCCGCCACCCCCCCCCCCCCCCCCCACACACACACACCCTGACTGGAAAAGGTAAAAATGAATTGCATGGCTTATTTCAATGATACGCAGGAGTGGATTTTTTCCAGTATGTTTATATTCCTCAAAGTTGCTTCTTCAGTAAGGTTTGCAAGTCTTGCTCTAGGGGAGGGGTCGGCAAAGAAGTGGTGTGCCGAGTCTTCATTTATTTACTCTAAGGTTTCATGTGCCAGTAATACATTCTAACGTTTTTAGAAGGTCTCTTTCTATAAGTCTATAATATAGAACTAAACTATTGTTGTATGTAAAGTAAATAAGGTTTTTTAAATGTTTAAGAAGCTTCATTTAAAATTAAATTAAAATGCAGAGCCCCCCGGACTGGTGGCCAGGACCCAGGTAGTGTGAATGCCACTGAAAATCAGTTCACATGCCACTTTTAGCACCCATGCCACATGTTGCCTACCCTTGGTCTATGGAGAAAAGGAAATTATCAGCTGCTCAGCTCCCAGTATTGAACTATGATTTAAAAAAACAAAAACAAAAAACAAAGGTGACTTAGGAGGTTCATTGAGTGTGTAAAATAAATAATTTTTTAAAAGTCACTTCCTTTCTGATGGGGCTGCTCTCTCCTTTGGGAGTAGGCATGTAATCCATTGTCAAGATCCCAGGAGACCTGTTGTTCATCAGTATAAACCTTTCACCCACCCACCACCTTACTGAACAAAAAAAGCTAATCCAAATTGCTTTCCCTGAAGCAGCTTTCAATATTGTTTTTTAAATAACTCCTCTTCTCTCCCTGAAACTGTGTTCTCAACAATACTGCGGTTGTCCTGAACTCCTCATTGGAAGAACCATGGGGCAATTGCCAGTGTTGCTGGATCCATAGATAGGGATGGAACCTCTTGGCCACCTGTAAAGCCCACAGATGCAATTTCAGTGCCAGTGGCAACTTACTTTAATCAGTGGATTGGCACAGGTCATTAGGAATATTTCCTTCCCCTCCATATTATAAAAAACAGACTCCACCTTTGTATCTATCCCATGTATTGAGTGCACAAAACATGTAGATTCAAATGTTAAAATAGAGTCGCAAATTTTCAGAAGTGCTTAACATTGGCCTAACTGCCCCCATTGAAGTCAGTGGGAGATTTTTTCCATTGACTTCAGTAGAAGCAGTTACACCAACAGTGAAGACTTTTTGGAAAATCACACTCTAAATATGTGACTACCTGATTGTCCTACAAATTGGGGGTATTTTTATTATTTTTACAATAGCACCCAGAGTCGTTAGCTTACACCAGGAAAATTTTGAACAGCCTGGGGCGATGTAGTTGGGTCGATCTATATTCCAGAGATAGCCCTCTTCCTGAGTTCTTGCTTTAAATTGTTAAACATCTTTCTTTGGCTTATAACTTGTATTTCTGATTATATGACCAAAACCTTTCTACTGAATGGAACAAAGGATGTAGAATTTGCTCAGGAAACAGGGTTTTGTTCACAAGGGGGAGTTGGAATTTTCAGTGTAACTGATGTACCTGGAGACATAGCCCAATTTCAAATAAGATTGTTTTCTAAGTAAGATGCTCAGCTATACCTAAATATGTTATTTTTTTATCCTCATGGAAATTGATGTTTACAACTGTAGGAAGACATTACAGGCTTATTAGAAGTGCTATGCTGTATTCTCTATTAAGGTTCACCAAGGGAAACAGAGAAGGGTGCTAGAAAGAATATATTTGGAATTAGATCCAGAACACTGGCTACAAATAAGAGAATACCACAGAAGCCTGTCAAGAAAAAGAGCTTTGCTGTGTAGAACAGTCTCTAGGTTAGAAAGGAGAGACAGGATTTTGGAGAGATCAGAAAATGATGCTAATCTCAGGGAGCCTGTTGTGAACTGGTCTGGGGAGTGAAGCACAGACATGAACTCTAGCCTGCAACATTTCTGCCTTGTTTAACCTTTGTAACTCATTTTTCATGAGCCACAGAATGATAGCTTCCAACTGTTGTCCATGCAAAAGAAAATAAATTCACTTTCATTTAGTTGTTCCTCTCCTCCCTTCCTTTTATATTGTTCAAATGCAACAAAATCAGAATCTGACTGTTAATGCAACAAAATCAGAATCTGACTGTTAATGCTAAGGGGAACAAGAGCTGACTTGCTACCCAGGCTTTCCCATTGGGTACGGAATTGCTAAGAGTAGAATTGAACCAAGACATAATGGAGATAAAGAAAATGAATGGAGTATAAATCAGGTTGTGCAGTCCTGATTTCCTTTTGCATCATACAGAAACAAGGGGATAGATAGTGAAATTGAAAGGAACCAAACTTGAAACTGATGAAAGCAAATACTGTTTAATAGAAGGAATAATTAACCTGTGGAACTCATTGCTGTGATATAAGAGTTCTGTGAGATTGAAAAAAGGATGAAACATTTATATAGATAATGAGAACATCTACAATTACACTGGATAAGAATAAATATATTCTAAGGGCTACAAACCCTCATGCTTTAGAGATAAGCTAATTTTGGCAATTAATTGATCTTTGACTATTAGCGGTAAATATGCCCATTAGACTGTGATGGGATGTTAGATGGGGTGGGATCTGAGTTACTACAGAGAATTCTTTCCTGGGTGTCTGGCTGGTGAGTCTTGCCCACATACTCAGGGTTTAGCTGATCGCCATATTTGGGGTCAGGAAGGAATTTTCCTCCATGACAGATTGGCAGAGGCCCTGGGGGGTTTTCACCTTCATCTGAAGCATGGGGCACAGTTCACTTGCTGGAGGATTCTCTGCACCTTGAAGTCTTTAAACCATTATTTGAGGACTTCAATAGCTCAGACATAGGTTAGAGGTTTATTACAGGAGTGGGTGGGTAAGATTCTGTGGCCTGTGTTGTACAGGAGGTCAGACTAGATGATTATAATGGTCCCTTCTGACCTTAAAGTCTGTGAGTCTACAAGAGGTTAGGAAGTAACTTCCCATATAAGTAGTCTTTCTATAATTAACTTCTCTGGTGTTTCTTGCACCTTCCTGTGAAGCTTCTGACCCTGGCCATTGTCTGAAATAGGAGACTGAACTTAGTGGGCCACTGGACCAATCCATTGGGAATTCCTATGTGCCAATGAAGTATAAATTATTTTAGTGACTCCCTTACTTCATTTTCTGGAAAGCCCCCAGTTACACAGTAATACCTGCTGTGACTCTGGAGGCAAAACTCAGTCTGTGGATTTGCTTCTACAAGACTAATTATTTTTAGTTTGTATCTGAATTCCCACCGACATCAATGGGAGTTTCATGCAAGGATCAAGCCCACTATATAGATCCTAATCCTAACTATATAATATCTCCCTTTCCCCCAAAAAAAGATGCATAACAGCTGGATCAGCAAATATTAAAACCCTTCAATTTGTACCTATTGGTAAATGATCAGTCATAATCCTAACCGCCAGCTCATAGGCAGTAAGGAAGAATTGTTCTTTAAACACACAAACTATAGTATCTCATCTGATGATCAATTCTCTGTGTGGAATACAAACATTATCAGTGGTCTGCAGAGATTCAGCAGTGAGATGTAACGGCTCACTGGACTAGGCATAAAGCTTGTCTGGCACTTTGATGATATGGTGGATAAATACTTGCTCCAGGGAAGGAATAAAACAATGGACCCTGACTCCAGGGGAAAGGCATTTGCTGTGATTTATACACTTATTGCAGTGGATAAACACTAATGGCCATCGTGATTGCCCATTGTAAAGATCCTGTCATCCGAAGCAACCTGTCTTTCCCATTGGGGCCAACTGTGCTATCTGGTGCTAAATAATAAAGCTCTAGAAGGTGACTGCAAAAGTAACAGACTGTCAGTAGCAGTCAGAGCTGTCATTTGTTATATCGCTGCCAGTTATTTGAATTTTTAAACTTTTAAACAGGAAACCTGCTGCCTTTCTTTCACATGGTCTTTTTTTCCCATCACAGCTATTGTCTGTCTTACAATCTTTCAAAAGAAAATTATAGTGAAAGATCAATGATAAATCCTCTATTAGGTGCTAGTATATTCTCTTATTAAATGCTGTTTCAATAGCTTTATCAACATGCTAGTGTGACCTGCAGTTTGAGTTCACAGTTCAAAAACCATACGTGGCTTAGGGCATGCATTAATATACCAAGATGTGAGGAATACATTTTTGACTTTCATTACAGTTTTCACAATGAATTCTGTAAACAGTTAAACATGTCGCATAACGAACAGTACTTCAGCTTGTTCAGAAAACATGCATAAATACAGTTCGGAGATTAACTTCAACCTGCTAATTCACTCTTATCTAGATGGGGAGGGGGCATTACATTTTTACTCATTTATCCCATTTCTCTCGCTTGTGTTCCAGTGCAGGTAAGCACAACAACAGGGGATGGGAAGACTGTATCAAAGAGCTCATGTAGCAGAACCCTTGTTACTGAATCATCTCTAATGATCAGCTTTATAGGGCAAGGCTGCTTGCTTCAGGTACAGCATCCAGCCCTTTTCAGCCAAAAGGATGAACATTATGACAAGGAGAGTTTTGAGAGTGAGAGGGAGGCAAGTAGATGTGAAATTGGCAAGGGCAGGAATTCTTGAGACTCTGAGGATGAGAGCCCCCTCTACTCCCTCTCCGACAAAAAGGTATAAGGAATCTTCAGTGATAATGCTTTGCAATTATATAGCATAACAGCTAACGACTACATAATATATAGCACTGATCAATCTAACAAGACCAAAGCACTTTGCAAATATTACTTCATTAAGCCTTACGACATTGGTGAAGTGGGTAAGTGTTGTTATACCCCTTTTCTAGATGACTGACTTCAAGTTCACAGAGTGAGAGCAGTGCAGAGAAAAATATACACGTCCTGACTCCGAGTCGCCTGCTTTAAATAGTAGATAGACGTGGCAAAATTCAATTTTTATTTTTTATAATATTAAATGGATAATGTTTCTTCATAAACATTTTTTTTCTATTTTTATCTAGTTAAATTTTCACAGATGCACAAAATGATGCAGGGTGTCAGACAACAGAGCAAGTCAGACAATAATTATTTAATGACAGTCCATGTCGATTTCAAAAAGCGAAAGCTTTGTAACCATTAAAACACAAATTGTCAGCATCTATGTCTCAAAATATATGGAGTAAATATCTGTAAATAAAACTCAAGTTCTCAAGCAGCATTTTCTTTACTTTGCCTATCTGTATATTTTTAGTATTGTTAGTTGAAATATTTTTTTGCCAGTTTTTGTGTGTGCAGTGAAATCAATGTTTACCAACATTTACAGGTAAAAATCTAATCCTTCCAAGCCTTATGATGGATCACACAATCTCCCTTACAATTCTTTCTGTTTTTCCTCCCATTCTTTTTTCAGATTCAAATGCTGGATGTTTATGAAGATAAATGTGGAATATTCAAAGGAATCTCTTTTAGTAGGGTGAAAATGGGCCTCTTTGATTTTTGAGCTTTGCTTATTATCAGCAATATGACATGGTACATTTTGAAATAGGAGTGCTAGATACAGGTGACACTATTTTTATAATAATATACCATTTTGCTTCAAAACTTCCTGTGCTGCTTGAAATCTTAGAAAGTTTGCCTGTAAAATAGAGCAAAAACTGTTACAGCAATGGACCAAACATTCCAGAAATTGGTATCAAAGCTTTTTCCGTTGATATTTGCCTCTGTCCTGATTGTACTCTCTTCTAGGCTGGACGGGCAGAAAGATATTGATGGCACAGTGTGATATGACTAGAAAAGAACTAGCTTGAGGTCTCAATCCTCTCTTGCCCCACAAGGAACATATATCTCTTCAGAACCAATCTGTCCAGAAAATAGGTGCTGGACTGTGAGGGCAACTCCAGTTCGATTTTGATTACACAACTTAATTGAACATTGGGGAGAACCTTGCATTTCATCTACCTGTAATGTAAGCCAGCTTGTGGATAGACAGACATATTCATTGTCACTTCAGACACATTGACTTTCATAAACTAAAATTCTCAAGTCCCTTTTTTCATTTACCTTTTCTCTCTTTGCACCTTTGCGCTTGATTGTTTTTCTTTTTACAGTAAATTCCAGTATCTCACAGAATAAATTCAGGATCCATTTATCCAGCAAAAGGGATCTAGCAGGTTCAATTAATTTTGTAGGTTTTCCATACTGGATAAACCAAAACATACGGGAGCAGATCTCTGCTGGAGTATATCTGAGAAGCTGTGCTTATTTACAGATAGCTCATGGTCTGGCTCACAATAGCTATCTGTAGTTAAAGATCAACAATCCAATTAAGTTTTTTAAAAAATCATCATTAAGATTTAGAAATATATTTGAACGTCTCTGTCTCTTTACTTCCATTCTTCTTCTTCTATGGCTCCTCCAATTTTTTTTCTCTTATACTTTCTCCACCTCCTCCAATATATGCCATTCTCAAACTCCCCATATTTCACCCACATTCCCATTCCAGCAGGGCTGAGAGCACTTCTTGCCGTAGCCCATCAATGCCACTCCAGTATGTCAGCCAGAGGTGCTTACTCCAGAATTGGTGCTGAGGATACTGCCTACATTGCAATCCCTTCCCCATATCAGGCAGGGAAGTGATGGACTCAACTCCTATCCCATTACATGTTCCAACATGCAGTATCCTAAATCCTGTATAATCAGGACCCACAGCACTAAGAGCCAACAAGAGATCTTAATTATGGCCACAGTAGATCGTTTTAACCTTTTAATATACATGTATGTCCTTGCAGAGAATGACCTCCTCTTTGGCTTTCAATTTAAAGAGTAGAAAGGTTTCAGGCTGTCTGTATCTCTCCAATGAACAGTGGATTTAGCAGGCACACTGTCTAAATGCCACAAATATAATAAAAAGCTGGCTCTCTGCATCCATTGATGGCAGCAGGAGTTCTGTGTACTGGTAGAAGGTAGTGTGGTACCCCCAAAGCTTTGCCTTGTTTGGGTTCCTTTTGTTTGACTTTCATGTTACAGTTTAAAGATATCATGACAGAATATGTTTAAAGGCTATCTCCTTTTCATGTTATTCACTATAATAAAAACCAAGTTATAAGATAGAGTTATTATGTTCTGGTTTTTATCCCTATTGATTGTTTTATATCTTTCACGAATCATCCCATTGAAAATGTTATAGATTTATGCCAGTCACAACAGGATAAGAAGAATGTAAAATTACATTTAACTGTATTATATTTAACTTAATTTAAGGTATTCCCTTGCTGAATCTAAGGGTCAGTGCTAAGCCCCTACAAAAGGGGGGAAAAGAAGATATTTCCTAACAAGATATTTTTCCTATATCATTACTGGTCTGTGCTGCTTTTTGCATGATAGCATTAGTAATGCACACATAAGTATACAATAATGCTATTTCTAGAACTTGTGGGTTGAGGCAGAAATCCCATCCTGTTTATTATTAAAGTCTGTTTGCAACAGCATTAGTAGCTGAAGTGATTTTTAATCTGTCAACATCTGTTCTTATTATAAACCAGGGAATTTATGGCAGTGTTTTTATTCATATTGCCTGTTTAAAAAAAAAACCATAGCAATCCCATTATTTTTAGAAAATCAACAGCCTGAGAAAGGGGGGGGAGCTAGGAGGAGGCTTTCCTCATTAATTTCCTCCAGCTAACAAATCTAGCATTTTAATGGTCTTGAATAATTTGGATGAATGGTAGTAAATTAACTGACTGTTGTCTTCAGTCAGAATAATACACTAGCCAGGTCCTCCGCTGGTGTAAATCTGGAATCGTTGCATTTCAGTTAACAGAGCTGTGCCAGATTTACACCAGTGGAGGATCTGGCCTTTTCTGTTCCTATGCCCTTATTACTGATAGATCTCAAAGCACTTTACAATGATTAATTCATTTTCACAACATGCCTGCAAGACGATTGCAATTTCCCCCTAATTTATAGACAGAGGATGTGGCCTCAGAGAGGCTTAAGGGACTGAGTTTCAGAGATTGATGTTCTCCATTGCAAGTGTTCTGATATGTGAGGCGGTACATACGTGGCCTCTTTGATAGCTTTAGAGCAGCTTTGGCATGACTTTTCCTGAAGGACCGTGGTCTATTGGTTAAAGAGAAAGATGGAGAATCCAAAGTTCTGGTTCTATACTCACTTACTGTGAGACCTTACATGAATGACTGAAAACCTCATTGCAAAGAATGATTCCTGCAGTTACACATGCTGTGAATAGCTAGTGAAGTCTAGTGCCAGAACAACCTTACTGGAGATGCATGATAGAGGTTAAAGGGCAAGAGTGAATGAAGTATGTGATCTTTCTGTTTTCCTTTTTTCCAGGGCTCAGAAGGTATTTTGCCATCCTCTCTGGTAATGACAGATATGCCCAAATTGTGATTGACTAATAGTGCTCTCTTAAATTACTGATAACGAACATAAGAACTGCATCTCATTTTATTATTGCATTGTTTATAAGTTAGGCAGGTTTGATTTGGTTTTGAATGTTGTAGGTAGTAAAGGATGTAAAGCGCTTTAAGTAGCTGCATGTACTTTATTGGACTGAACATTCTCCCAATGAAGTCAATGACAAATTTCAAGTTGACTTCAGTGGAGCTCAATCAGGTTCTAAATCTTTCCAGGATGGTGAGCCTGCTTCTCTCCAAGCTAGCCCATGCCCAAAATGACAAAAGTGATTTTAGATATGATGTAGTATGGAGGTGTTCGCCAGCACTTCTGCACTTAAAACTCATCAATGGGTCAAGTATAAGCCTCTGTTTTTAGGGAGCTTCACGGCACGCAAGACTGAGAGTCCTCTTTTTTTACATTTTGGCTCATTTTAACATCCAGGAATGCAGAACAGAAATAGACAGTTGTGGTTATGGGTATTTTACAGTTTGACAACTTAAAAACATGTTGGATATTTTTTTAATGAAATTTTGTTGCTCAGTAATTTTATAATATGGCCTAGCTGAAATAAGATGCCAAGATATAAAAAAGCAGCAACTTTGCATGAGCACTTTTCATTAGACTTTTTTTGTGCTCTTACAATTATGGATCAATTTCAATGAGAATTTGTTTTAAATACATACGGTATTTCAACATGAAATGTTATCGGTCATCATAGGTTCGTTCTTTATTGATTGGAATAAAAACAGTACTCTCGTTGTAAATATCTATCTCAAAACCACAAAAGCAAGGAATTCTAGCATTAGCAAAACCAAGGGGCCAAATTCATCCCATATATATCTCCAGTGATGTCAGTGAATAGGGACTTCAGGGTTTGGCCAATGTATGATTACTAAAGCTCTCCTTGAATCGTGGGATGATTGTCAAATAATTGCGGCTGAGTTGCGGACAAGATGTGGAAAATCATGGAAAAGTACTTATGGATCTTTATTATTTGTGGTGATTTGTAAAAGCTGACAGTGGGAGCCCCACTGTGCATGAGACTGACAGTGGAGAGTCCCGCTGATGGTTGCCCGAGGCTGGCAGTGGGAGCCCAGGGCTGACGGGGGAGGGGGGGGAGGTCACATTGACAGCTGAAGGGATGGTTGGGGTTTCCACTGTCAGCCCCCTGCACATCAAAATTACAGTGGAAGCCTAATATTGTGGGATCCGCAGTTTCTACAATAACATGAATTGAGTAGGGCCTTAATGATAAAAGAATTTGGTGTGTCTAGTCATTAGGAATCGTTACTATGATCTTCTGGTATTATAGAAGAGTCTGTCTTCAACTTTGTAGCAACCCTAGGCCCTCTTTAGCCACAAAATGGATTGAAATTCTCTGTAAAAACATTAGCCCAAAATAAATATTCCTCTAAAGAATGCCACTGCTCAGACTAGAAGAAATCCTCCTTTTTGCTCTGCAAATGTATGGTAGCACATGAATTGTGCATCAGCTCAATCTTCCACTTAAAAACTCCAATCTTTACAACAGCAATTAAAAACCAGAGGAGAGAGATAACTCCTCACAATTGTCATAGAAATCCCTAAAAATTAGAAATCCCAATGTAATTTTTAAAGGAAATAATATTTATCTGATTATTTTCTTACCCTTTGTCTTTTGTAACTAGGGTTGGAGTGAAGGTGATGACACAAAATCAATGTTTCCATGGGCTGTTCTAAATCATTAGTGAATAGTAGTTATATTTTACTCTTGTTGAGTCTGCAACAGAGAAACCTGAGCAAGATTGGTATCAGTGGGATCATTGACAACAATGGGGGAAAGATTGGGCACAAAATCTAGCTGCCCAAAAACAAGGTATGCATGTTTACCAGTGCATAAGAAGAACTCCAGTGGCAGTATTGAAAAATACAGTCATGTAAACTTGACCGATGGATTTCTGCAATTACTCTAAGATGCTTTGCAGAAAAGAATTGGAGGAAAACAGGAGCCCTATAATCTTTGGTTACTGACTTTTAACACTAAATTGGGCATATAAATGACCTCAGATAGGTGGTTGGAACATTAAATATTTTAAAATGTAAAGAACAATTTCTGTTTTTTCTCTCCACACATTTATCTCCCTGTGAAAGGAGTCTCAGTGAAATAAGAAAAACTGGATTCACTTCTGCCTGTATAAAAAATTCTATGAAACGCCTTGAACAGTACTAAAGAAGTCATCTTCTTTAATTAAGTAATACAGGGAACATTCCCATTTAAAGAACAGAATTATAGGGCATAATGCATGCAGTGGTTCAGTGATCTTATTATTAACAAATTCATGTTTCCTTTCTCATCTTATTTCATGCTAATTTCAACCCTTTTAAAAGGGATATTTTTGAAAAGCTCGTGGAATGTGAGTGACTGCAGGTATAGACAGAGAAACTGATGGAGGGGGTATAAAGGTTTTATCAGTATGGGGTAGGCACTTGTGGGTGAGCCATGCAGGCCATCCCAAGGAGATACCAGTAAAGCCTGAATGCCGTACCATTCCATTAGGTATTCTGTACATACCACATATGACAAAAAGTATTTTAGAAATGTTGCTTTTGAGCTGTCTAAACAATTGTTTCCAGGGGCCTTAGTTACGATGGGCCAGATTTTCAAAAGAGCTCAGCTCCCAGAGGCGGGAGGAACATGGGTCGTGGCATGCCTTGGATCTCAAATTGTCCTAAATCTGTCCCTGGCTAAAATGTATCCCCATAAAATATCTACAATAGGCAAAGTAATCCAGAATCTTTTTGCAGACAGTTCATAAATCAGGGGAAAAGTCTAAATTCATTCCTTAAGATAAAGGCAGTGGTGCTATTTGCAGTGATGGCACATTTAGACTTCCGGGACAAAAGATGGGAAGAAATACACTGGTGTACTGGCTGTTGGGGTGCTTTGAAAAGAACAAACCTGAGCATCACGCTCAAAGAGCCTGAGTGAGTCAAAAGCAGAGGGAATGGGCTTCAGCAACTGGCCACAGGCAAAGGAGTTGGTATTTCCCTCCCAGACAGTGCTAAAAAAGGCACCCGAGGCCAGGTCAATGGACACACAATCTGAAGGGTGCCAGGCTTGGCTTCAGTAATGGTCTTGCAGTAACAAGACCATAGTTAAGCTTGCATCAGAATTTTCTTGTACGGGGTTTGTACTTTAGTCTCACCTTTTTTCAGAACCTCTTTTTGTAAACATGGCATGGGGAATTAGAACCAATTCCAGCCACTAGTTAATATGTGTGTGGAATGATCTCCAATGTGTGTGTGTGTGTGTAATGTTTGTGTAGCAGAGCAACACACAAACATTTCCCTTGTTAAATGGCATGGCAATCATTTTTAATGTATAGGAACAGTGTAATCCTATATAATAAAAGGCCAGAGGATGTTTGTCCGAAGCCGTCATGCGCAGTAGAGACGGCCCGGACAAACAGCCTGCTGGGAGTTGTAGTTCGGTGGCACAAAACGGCCGCCGCGCGTGTGCCGCCGCGAGCCGTAGAGACGGCCCAGACAAACAGCATTAAGCACTTTGGCCTGTGTACACGGGCTGTTACACTAGTTTAGTAATAATGCAATGTACAGTATAGAGGAGATCTGTGCTGACATTCCTTCACTGGAGTTGTTTCTGTAAATAGATGCTAGGGCACATCACACATTCATTCTGCGTTTGAAGCTCCCACTGATGACAGTGCATGGATCAATGGCAGCTGGTCATGGCCTCACATGAGTAATCTAGCACCTTAAATTAGGCAGAAGTGTTTGGGCATCAAAGGATGCAATGAGCCACTCTGGTGCAGGACAGATTGTCCATTTCAAAGTGAAAAACCTGCATTCTTTAGGAACTAGTATTCAAAAATATAATCTTCAGTCAGTTCAATGGAGCAGCTGTATCATTTACAGCACCAGATAAAGCTAGAAGATGTAATATGAAATAGCTGAAGCAGTTCTTCTCTCTATATTAAAATGCACCTTGAGCAACAGAGCTTTAACTTCCCTTAACGTATGTGTGAAGCAGATAAGTAAACAATTTGGACTTGAAATGGACATTTTAAAGATAGCTATGGATGGAAAGGCGTCCGCTCACAGTGATATGGTTTTTGGGTTGTTTGGCACAGGAAAAAAGGAAGCAGCTATGGAAGAGTGAAAAGCTTTTGTATACCAGTTGTTGGAGCAGAGATAGTGAGAAGAAAGAATTTTTAAGGGAAGTTTTGGGAAGTGGACTTGCCTGAGGGACTGAGTCGGGTGCCAGTGAGTGTAGGTTGGTTGAGTTGAACAACTCCAAGTTCAGATTAAAAGAGAGCGTGGAGCAGAAGAGCCAAGCTTGGGATTTGCAAGTGAGTCTGACGTATTTAGGTGTGCAACTTGCATTGAATTCTATGGAGATTTGGGTTCCTAACTCCCTTAGGCTCCTAGGAAAATCTCAGTCCAGGGCTTTAGTCAGATGAGTACAAAGAGTGTAATTCACAGTCCTGATCAAAGCCAGTGTCACTGAGTTTCACGTGTGGGGCACTATGTGCGAGGTGGAGGGAAAGGGAGGAATTCACCACCACCATTCCCAACTCATAGGCAGTCAGAGGACTGCAACTCAGCCCCTCTTCAGTTGCTACTCCGTCCTGTTTCAAATCTTCCAGCATAGTCATAAATCCAATGCTCCCTTCCTAAAATTCACTCCCCACCCCACCATGCTGGCTAGTATGGAATCCACAACAACCTCTCCTTTGCAGCGTGCTTGCTGCTTATTTGATCATTCTTGTGCCAGGGGTCTTAACAGCTCTGGAGAGCAATACATGGGGGTCTCTGCGCGCCAGGTGAATTTCATCCTGACAGAGATGGGCATTGAAAGTATTTCCAAATGCAGGATAAAGTTAAAACAAAAAAACCCTTCTGTTTTTCCTTCCATTGCTTCTTGGCCATTAGCAGCCAAACAGCTGGAACTTGTACAAAAAAAATGAATGCAAATGTTTATGGCCTCACTCAAAAAAAAAATCCATGCTGGCTGATCATATATGATCTGCAAATGCTTTGACTAGCAAAGGTAGGGCTGCCTATAAGTAAGGTTGCCCAACATTTCCCATTCCAAGATCATATTTTCAGTTCCTCATAACTTTGTCAAACTTTAACCATTGGGCTGAAATTTTTCCTGCTGGGTGGTTTAAAAAAAAAAAAAAAAAAGATTGGCCCCAAACAGTCCAGCCATTACCACGAATCAGGTTTTTTCCATGTTCGGGGGAGGGGAGGGAGTTCTTGCAACTGTTTTGTTAAGGAACTCTGACACCTCCCTGCTTTGGAGCAGAAGCTTGTATTTAGGCAGGGTGGTGGCCTTTGTGTCAGGGATGCACCTTTTGCAAATATTTATGAAATCCACTGGCAAAACGTCTCTCCCTGCCGCCAGGTTAGCCCATGCAGGGGATGACAACCTACTATCGCTAACAGTTCAAGTGTCAAAGGTTTATGCAGTGGACCTAACAGTGCCAACCTTGCTGATGATCCATCTAGGTGTCAACATGATGCCCCGTGATGGGATTTCTGGATTTTTTCAATTTGATTTTTTAAAAGCCTAGAAAATTGCATATAAAACCCCAAACATTAAAATAATGTTAAGTTTGGAAAGTCAAGCACTCAAAAATTGGGAAGTGCCAGAGTTAAGGTTGCATCTGCAACCTTAATTCAGCCTCCTAGTACATATGTGTTATGATACAGTCTTTACTTACATGATCATATACAATTTTTTCAATAGGACATTTCTGCTTTAGTGAGCACATTCTTTTAAGGTAGTTTTGTCTGTGTACAGACGCTCCCTGACTTACGGAAATCCAAATTATTCAAATCCGCGCTTATGGAAAAAGTTCAGTAAGCTAAAAATAGGAGGGTTTTTTTTTTGCGTAACAGTTGGAGATATGTCTCCGACTTATGCAAATTCCAAGTTATGAAAGGCGTTCCGGAACGGAATGCTTGCGTAAGTTGGGGAGCGTCTGTGATATAAAGTGTGGGGGTGTCTTTTGGGACATTTCATATTAAAATGAATAATGTAGTGTTATAGAAATATACGGTATACAAAATTAAGTCTGCTTAGCATGATCACTGATTTTTAAAGACTATGCATACTATACAATAGCAAGAGAAAATAGTGCAGTTGTGATTAGTCATTTAGTGTTCCTTTTGTGTGTCTCATGTTAGATATTCTATATCTGAGTTCTAATCAGCTATCTAGGATTATTTTGTTTATTTGTTTTTTTTATAATTTGTTATGCTTATCTGAAGTCTTCCAAAATGAAGACTAGCATTCAACAGCAAAAAAGCAAAGCCTCTTCAAAAATCTAATATGGCCCTCGTCTCATAGAGTTTGGAGACCCCTGATCTAGAGCAGGGATCGGCAACGTTGGCACACGGGACTGCAGGGTAAGAACCCTTAGCGGGCCCCGCCACTTTGTTTACCTGGTGGTTTGCCGATCATGGCTCCCACTGGGGGCTGCAGGAAATGGCGGCCCACACTGCGCCGCTTCCCGCAACCCCCATTGAACTGGGACGGCCAGTGGGAGCTGCGGTCGGTGAAACGGCAGGTAAACAAAGCGGCGGGGCCCGCTAAGGGTGCTTACCTTGCAGTCCCGCGTGCCAACGTTGCCGACCCCTGACTAGAGAATAGTGTTGTAGTCTTTAAAAAAAAAAAGCTGACCTATTTTTTAAATAAGCTCCTATTTGACATCAACATCAAATAGAGTTATACATAGGTTACAAAGTTGCTGCAGTATCCTTGCCTGCTCCCCATGGCCTGCTACTACGAAGTTTTTTGGCATGACGTACTCAAATGAAGAATGTCTTGAGATGTATCAATCCGGAGAAATGCAGATTAATTTGCACATCCACAAATATAAAGTGACTACTTCATGTAAACTACTTTCCATGTTCCATCAAATCTGAGATTTCCATTCATAACTTCTATAGAAATGACCAATTTGGTCTGAAACCCTCAAGACTTTTTAGTGTAGTGGAGGGTGCTCTGATATAAAAAAAATTACTTTTGCTTCATTTTTTTTAACTTCATCTTAAAAAGTATATTGACTCATCAGCTCCCCAGGCTCCCTAGTGTTAGGGGGAATCCTCAAGAGCCACTGTAAAGTAGGAGGGTTTTTTCAGTGCTTTTGTGCTGTTAACATTGGGGTCTGAGGCCTGAGCTCACTGTTAGTAATCCAGATCTTCAGCTGATTTCGCACCCAGATCTGGGAGTAATTTTGTTTCTAAAACAAAAACTCACATTTCTGTCTTTAATTTGTTTCATTAGACAAACAATATGTCTGACCTCTTGTAGCAATGATAATTAACACTTAGCGCTTTCACAGATTTTAGGGAGCTGTACAAATATTCACCTGTTACAAATAGTTCAATAAAGTGTCAAAGTTGTGAATAGAACACTGGATTCGGACCCTGGAGACATGACTTCTATTCCCAGCTATTGCTGGCCTGCTGAATGACCTTGGGCAAGTCACTTTACCGCTCTGTACCTCCGTATCCCCACCCCTAAAATGGGGATAATGATACTTCCTTTGTAAAGTGTTTTGAAACATAAGTACTGGCTTCCTCATTTCCCCAGGGATGCTCGAACCCTGCTTCACCCCAGACCTCACCCCCAGTCCACCCCTTCCCCCAAGGCCCCACCTCCGTCTTGCCTCTTCCCGCCCTGTTCTGCCTCCTCCCCTGAGTGTGCCCTGCCCTCTACCCCCAAGGCTTCCTGCACACCGCCGAACAGCGGATCCCTGGCAGGCAGGAGGTTCTGGGAGGGATAGGGAGGAGCTGATTGGCAGTGTTGCTGGCGAGTGGGAGGTGCTGGAGTGGAGGGGGACGAGCTGACTGGTGGGGCTGCCACTGGGTGCTCAGCACCCACTATTTTTTTTCCATGGAGCTCCTGCCCTAGAGCACCCACAGAGTCGGTGCCTATGCTTTGAGATGCACTGATGTAAAGTGCTACACGAGAGCTAGGGATTCCTATTATTAATCACACTTCTTCCTTAATCATCATATTCCCATGGACTTCTCATTCTTTTGACAAGTTATGAGCATAAGGTATGCAGGGCTACTGTTTTGATTTTGGGGGTAATTTTAATGTAAAGGAACACAAAATATGTAACTTGTACAAAGAATTTTAAAATCCTAACAAAGAAGGAAACTCAGAATTAAGATTCTCACTCTGCTACTAACTCACTTGCCTGAACTGCAGTGGTACATAAGTGATTCAGGTTTTCTCACTGTTTTGACACACTAATTTAATATCTAGATGCAGGCAGTGCCTTAAAGATACTGAAAAGAACAATTGTGCATTGGTTGGCGGGTAAGAAGCCTGTGATTCTGATGACAAATGTGCACAATTGGAACAGTGTGGTTTTAACTCTGAATTGTGACTTGATTCAATAAAAGCATATAACATAGCTTTTAAAATAAGTTTTTGAATGTGAAGTTTTATTGGCTTCAGCACTGAGAGTGGTAATAGTAACATTCCCATTTTATGGTCCCAAAATCATAAACTCATTACTGCAATCTAAAACCTAAAGTCAACAAAAAACTAGGACAAACTGGGCTTGCAGGTCACAGATTCAAAGCTCTGGAGTAAAATTAATCAGTTCTTGGATAGGTGTTTTTTTTTAAACTGCAGCACAATCTATGGTCCAGCCAGTCAAATCAAGACTTTCTGAGAAAAGAAGATTAGAGGCAGTTGTTGAAAATACTTGGGGGGGGGGGGGGGGAGGAGGAGAGAGATTTAAGCTTTATTACTGACCAGGATGTACAAAATAGTTTGTAATGAAAAAACAGTAGTGGGGTTGTGCTCATTGAATGAATAAAAAATGTTAACTAAAGACAGGGCCATATGGAGCAGCTTATAGTTAATAGCAAGGACTGCTGATGAGGCAAATGTCCTCTAAGTGTGTGAAATTAGGATCTGTAAGTTTGTTATGACAGATATGCAGAAAGTAGGAAAAATTGACTACATTAAAAAGGTATAAATAGGGCTGTAAGCATAAATGGCTCATTCAGAGAAACCTAACATTTATTCATATGAGTTATTCCTTATGCAGTAGCCTTACCACTGTGCATTCCAGATAATAATTGGAAAGAACGAGGGATGCAAATCTTCTCTCTGCCACAACTCGGTATAATTATTTTGTTTAACCAAAAGGCATGTAGGGTGAAATCCTCACACACATACATACACACACAATCCACACACACACACACACACACACACACAATCCTCTCTCTCTCTCTCTCTCACACACACACACACACACACAGAGTCTTTTCTACATTGGTAGACCCATAAACCTGTTTAAAGCCCACCTGACTTGAATCGGGCTCTATGCTCGTGCATGCGTCTGCCTGCATGAAGTTTGTTGCAGGATCAAGGCCTACATATGTTTGAAATCATCACACAGTTTAGAACAAAATCACATTAGAAATGTGGCCAGAAATGAAGAGGGTATGGTTAAAAAAAATTTCAGGGGCTGATAGAATTCCTTGGTGGTATTTCCATATTATTCCATCCTCCTTGAATGTTGGAAAAGATATCTACATGAGGCTAAATTAAAGTAATAGTAAGAAGATCTCTGAGAGAACTCTCTTCCTAGGTACAATATCTGTCTGATTAACAGTATCTTCATGTCATATCATCTACATACTTTATTTCCCTTAATTTCTACACTGCTGGAGAAGTTTAGGCAAATTAATTTGTAGCCTCTAGTAATTTAATTGCCACGTTCTATTCTCAGCACCTTCCCTTTCTTTTTCTCCACTGACGTTTTTGACAACTGCTCCAGTAACAGAGCAACTTATCATCAATCTTATGTCGTTAATTGGGTCCTAAGTGGTTGGCTGCCTGTTGCATAATCTGACAAGCTCAGACATGCGTAAATGCCACAGTGCTATAGACCATTTGAGAACTATCATATGGCTAATTTCTTTTATGCTGGAGCAGACATTTAAAGCCTAGGTATATTCCTACTACAACATAGACACAAATTTCCCCTCTTTACATTTTCTTCAGATGTCAAGCTGCTGTTTACACATTTTCAGCCATAATGAAATTCTAGCAACTGCACACAGTCATTCAGCATATTTATTGAGAAATCAGTCATCACACAAATATATAGTATGCTTAGTGATCTCCATTGCTCAACCCTAGCAATGAATTCCAGAAATCATCATTTCCAAGTAACTGATGTAAAGCTAAGGCAAAAATAAATGTAGGGATTGATTTTTGCCAGTACTATTCAGTCTAAGTAAGGGTGGCAGATTACTGAAATTATGAAAGATTTCCCTTGTTTTCATATATTAAATACTTAGGGTAAGACCTTTAGCTGATTAAATCATCATAGCTCCATTGATTTCAATTCAGTGATGCAGATTTACATCAGTGAAGGCTCCGGCACAGGGTTTTTAAATATTCCCCTGTGGTATCTGCAACCCAATATTGCAAGATTCTTCTAAGACGTAAGAACCAGAAAATGAAAGTCTAGAAATCAGAGTAAAACTGGCTGGTCTGTTTACATTGTCCAACATAAATAAAGAACAAAAAGTGAATGGCTAATGAGCTTTAATATATTTCTGTTTTAATTACTTAGGGCCCAGTCATGCAAACCTTACTCATTACAAGTGTTTTCACTGCGGTCAGTGCATGCATTAACCTCAGTGGATCACATTGCTTTTATTTGTGTGAGTAAAGGTTTGTAGGACTGTGTTCCTCAGATGTTAGATTTCCTTAATGGTCTCTCATTTATCTTTTAATTGAATTTTTAACTAACAGTATCCCATTAAAGTTTGTTGGCCAAACGTTCCACTGACTTACACGTTGTGGAACTCAACCAATTTCAGTGGGGGGACCTGAGAATTAGTTGCCACCTAATTCAGCCTTGTGTTTTCAAGCAATAATCCTTAAGAAATGATTTTTTACAAAGAGTTTACTGTTAAGTGTTGTGCAATAGATTTCAAGGAATTATGGTAAGATTAAAAAAATGGTGAACTGATGACCAAAAAGTAGCTGATGTCTGATTTGTGTATAGATGTACAATACAGTCCTACAGATTTATGCTACTTTATCAAACTTCATAATTTTGTTATTAAAGTCCATCTCAAAGCAGATGTCAAGTAGTAGATATTTTATTTAATATTTATGTTGCAGCAGTGCCCAGAAATTGATAGGGACTTTCAGAATACACAGGAAGACACAGTCCTATTGAATAATCAATGTTCTATTCATCTCATTAATGTTACAAGCAAAGCCTCTAATCAAGCAATTTACAAAAACGGTGTATTTGTCATAGTAGTCTCTTGCCAAATTTCTTTTATACCTTCCTTAGTGCCAGTGCAGTAATATCACATTAGAAAGGCTTTATATCTGTTGCACTAAGTAAGAAAATAAACATCAAGAAGGAAGATGTTTTCAAATCTACATTGAACATTTTAACTTTTTATTTAAAATGTATTTCATAAATTAGGTGTATTTGTGTGTATGTGCAAGATTAAATCTCTCTCTCTCTCTCTCTATTTCTCTCTCTCTTTCAGAATTAAATCTCTTTCTCTCTCTCTCTCTCTCTCTTTCAGAATTGAATAGAATGGAACAAAACTTTCTCTTCTTACTCATTGGATCAATAGGTGTTTTGCCCAGTTAGGGAACAAGTTAATGTTCTGTTTCACCCTATGTTTCAGAAAGTATGATACCACTATAATTGTCCATAAAAAAAGTTACATGAAAATAGCAATTTATCTGTTTCAGCACCTAAAATACTATTCATTTACTTAAGAGGTATTAATTTTAGAGATTAATTCCATGCTTCAGCCAAGTATACATTTTTAAAGTATTTGTTGAAAATCTGACAGACTTTCTTTTAATGAACTTCATGGATATATTAGTAACTTGCAAAGTTTCCCAGCCATTGTTTAATTTTAAAAGGGAACATGGATTAATATACTTTTGTAATTTGTCATGCCATAGTTCAACATAGCATTAAAGGATATTCTTATAAGTTGGATTTATGAACGATATCAATTAAGTATTGATATGAAATGGTAAAGCTGTGAGTCCACTCCTAATGAACAAATAATTCTGTTTCAGTCTTGGATTCATGGACTCATAGACTTTAAGGTCAGACAGGACCATTATGATAATCTAGTCTGATCTCCTGCAACGCAGGCTACAGAATTTTACCCACCCATTCTTGCAATATACCTCACCTATAGCTGAACTATTGAAGTCCTCAAATCTTGGTTTAAGGACTTCAAAGTACAGAGAATCCTCCAGCAAGTGACCCATGAAGGATGATTCTCTGTACTCTGGGAGCTGTTCCGACACAGTTGAGTGCATGATTGTTTTTTAATTTTGTTATTTCTTCCTTTTCTCATTTGAGCTTTACATTGGGCATGCTCGTTTATTTTATACAAGTAGCATAGGATAGACTGAATGGGGTATGAAGGGTAGGTTGACAATACAAAAAGTAGAAATCCTTTGCTTTTAAATCAGAAGTTCTAGTTTCGTTAAATTTAACTAATCATACCTTTATATAATGTAATTCAGTGTATGTGTGTAGATATAGATGTTATTGCCTGGGACTTTGATGTATGAACTTGCACAAAAAAACCCCTCTTTTCAAACTATACCTGACAGGAATAGCCCAGTAAGGCACTAGAATTTAAATAGTGTATTGTCTGAAAATGAGTGCAGTAGTGTCTTTCAGAATCTCTTGTTTATGGAGAGAGAGTCATTATTAAATTATTTGTATGCTAAGGATTTAGTTTTATTGGTTGTATTGAACTCCCTTATTTGTCTTTTCTTGTTCAACGTGTTAGGCAATATTTGAAAAGCAGTAATTATCTAGATATTGAGAAATATCTAGAATTTCTAAATGTCACATGTTCCTCCATGAGCTCCTTTCTCTAGTAATTAAATGTGAGCAGTAAAGTACACTAATTTGTTATATAAGACAAGAAAATCAAATAATCCCAAAGCACTCCCGCAGTGAAAAATGCAATTAAGCCACCAATGTATTCATTCAGATACAAAATACTGCACCAGGGTATACCACTGTCTTCCTTTCCTTCATTAACTAGAACATGAATAAGAAAGCATGATGGCTTAATAGCATGTTTTTCACTCTTAGAAAGTATTTTGTTATCTCAAAATGGGATTGAGGAGTCATCCACATCATTTCCATTTGTCACCTGTAAAAGTGATACATTCTACAGAGAAACTTGTTATGGCATATGGATGTGAAGGATTAATATTTTATTATGCGATTTCCGTATAGACAGACTAACTATACTAATCAAAGTTTACGTTTTTATAAAATTGAATATCTGCATTTAAAAACAATGTAAGAATAGTTTTTCTCCTACAGTATGTATTTGCATGTTTACTTGTTGCTGTGATTTAAATGTTACCAAGTGTATACTTGTTATTTATTTATATGATGGTAGCATTCAAAGGGCTCAGTCCGGATTAGGATCCCATTGTTCTGGCTATTGTACAAATGCACAGGAAACATTGTCACCACTCCAAAGAGTTTACAGTCCAGGGCTTTATCTTGCAAGGAACTGAATGCTGTGGCCCTGATCCAGCAAAGCACTTGAGCATACGCTTAACTTTAAGCTTGTGAGTAGGCCTATTTACTTCAATTGCTATTCATTTTAAAGCAAGGAAATTAAGCATGCGCAGGATCAGGGCCTAAATTAATGTGTTTCTGAAGCATAACGATGCTGTTTAGTATATTAATTTAACACATTAAAACATCTTTTTTTATTCGGGGCCATTTCCCATTGGAGACTGCAGAACCATGCCTTGAATTTACCAGCATATGTAAGTGTGATGATTGTTATTTCTTCTAAATTCTGTACAAATATTTTCTTCACACACTGCAGTTTGTTATGCCAGTATTACACAGCTTCATTGCAATACAATGATTAGTGTTTATACAGTGGAAATAGTCCACTTCACTTTTGGCTCATGCACAAAATAACCGAGTACGCAGTGAATACAAAGAGTTACAGTCTTTAAACATGATGCTCAACTCCCGTTTGCCCTGCAGGAACTGCTCAGCACTTTGCCATCTTGGACCCCATAGGGCATGTGTGTGTATTTTGCCATTTTTGTTTTATTCAAGTTTATCAAAATGAAACTCCTTTTCTCTATAAGTGTATGAGTAGTCCCCTCGACTTTAATGTAACTACTCATGTGAATAGTATGAAGCAGGTTAAGTGTTTGCAGGATCAAGCCCTCAGGCAGCTGACTAAGGGCAGGAATATGCCTTTGTGACGGTGTCTGTCCCTTGTTCCACACACCTTCCCCCCATTTCATGCTAGACATATATCAAAGACAAGAGAGAGAGTGCAAGGAAACAGGTGGGGGATTCCGCCTCCCCCCCCCCACACACACACACAGTTTCTGCCAGTCCCTAACTCTTTTGATACTTTGTATTCACTGTCTGACTTGAGTGACACAAGAAACCCACTGTAGGAAGAGACGCTTCCTGTGAACTAACCCTTGTTTCCATGGTGCAGAGTTTTCTATTTAAAAACAAAATCCTGTTTTGGAGGGCTTGTATGTACATGTATGTACAGTGCTTGTAGTGTATTCACACCAAGCAGAGGTTACATGGGGGCAGAGGAAGATAGGATTTCTCTTCCCCTCCACCGCCTCTTTTTCACATACACACACCCCATAACATTTACATTCTGCTTGTTTTAGCTTTCAGCTCTTTGATTCTGAGCAAGAAAATCTCATTACTTTTTGGCATGCATTTTAAGGTCACTGAATCATTTTTTGTTATCTCCTTGGCATTGTAATGAATGACTAGACTTAAAAACCGTTGCGTTTGATTGTTTTTATGCTCATATTAAATCCCCTGTTATTGTGTATTTTACCATTTTAAACATCCTGATGCCTGTTCATTCTACACGGTTGTTTGGTAGGTTTTGTTTTCTTGTCCCCATGGCTAGAGATCTCACTTGCTGTCAGTAGGGGGAGGGGAACAACTTCCAACCCACAGGGCCTCACTTAAGCCACTTTGGTTTAAGTCTTTTAGGACTTCAGTTAATTCTACAGCACTTGAGTACCTGTCCTCCAAGCGATTTATAAATGGAAACGCCAGTTCAAAGGTTAACAGACAATACTGTGTAGGGAAGCTAGTCTGCCTATTAAAGCCTCTGACCAGGAGCTGAATTTGAAAGCAAAATTGACAGGCTTTGAGACTTTCTAAGCAGAACTTTAGCGGTGAAACTCATCTCAACCCCTCAACCCCAGTACTCTGGGCACAGCCGCCTCCCTCTTTCTGGGGCACCTCACTGGCATTTGAGAGCTTCTGATATGACAGAAGATGTAGCAGGAATGAGGGAGAGGGTGGCAAGTGCTGACCCAAGGCAAAAGACAGGTAGAAGGAGAGAGAGTGAGTGAGAAGCACCCTGGGGCTCTCCAAACAAATGCACCAGCAAGGCAGGGCACAAGCCAGTGTGAGCACTGCAGCCAGCCTTCAGCTCCAAGCAGTGTGTGCCCGGTCACCTAAGAATGATGCTTGTTAAGTAGTTCAAGTGACAGTGTGGTAATGAGAAGCCCTTTCAGTTAGTGTGTGTGAGAAATAAATGTGATTTATGAGGGTTCTTTTGGAAAATTGATGTGCAAAGATATATAATAAAAAAATCTGCTTCTCGTATACATAATATTTGAAGGGGGTTAGAGCCATATTGTCATTTGAATGTACTGTACACAGTCCTTATGGACGATCCGAATGTGTGTGTTAAACCACATACACATTTCTCACCACCCCTCACCCCCAGAGTTACCAGCAGGAGGGAAACACCTAGCCCTCCCTTTCCCCCCCATCCCGTGGCACTTACCGATCCTTAGCACTTGCTGGAAAGTCTGAGGGATGCCTATTAAAACGTAGAGAAGGAGAAATAGGAGTCCCCTGCTGGTATCCATAGCAGAGTGCCTGGGCTCACAGCGAAGGGTGCTCTCCATCTTCTTCACTCCTTTTTAATTCATGCTGAGCCTCTGCCAGTTCCTTGCACTCACAAGCTGCTCCGAGTTAGGCTATATTTCCACCTCATTCTCTCTCTGTTTCTTGTTGGTTGTGCAGAGTGTTAGAAGTGTGTGTTTCCTATGAGGTATTTAGACATGAATAGCTGTTGCTGCTCTTTTGGGTCCCGTTACACTTCTTTCTCTGTCTCTGTCTCTGTCTCTTTCTCTTAGCCCATCATTCCCCCGCATCAGTTAGTTGCACATTGCAGAAGTGTCTTCCCAGAGATTATGGATCAATGCTTCTGTTCTGTGTTGAGCTCCAGGGGGTGGAAAGTTGCCGCTCGAAATGGCTGGAGTGTCGTGCTCATTCGTCCAATAGTCAAGTACAAAGGTAGAGAAGAAAAGAAAGGCAGGGCAGGGAGAGAGGGGGAGAAGGGAGTTGTTGCAGAGGTTCCAGCACTAGTCTGATCTCCAGCAGATGAACTGGGATCTCAGCCACCTCTCTCCCTCGCTCTCACACACACAGAAGTACTTTATGGTGCTGCTCTAGAGCTGATTGAATCTTTGCTTGCATCCTGATGATACAAGCAAATCTAATCTCCGTATTGGCTGGCACGGATGCTGTTCCTGGATATGATTAAAGCGGCACCGTCCACTTGAAACTGGTCAATTTGACCAAAGTGAAATCAAATCTCTTCTGGTGTCCACTTGCCTCTGAATTCTGCCTTGCAAATGTCTCTGGGTTTTTGGATCACCTTGTCCTGTCCTGTTTTAAATGTTTTTCCTTCCCCCTGTAACTTTGTGAGAGACCCACACATCCAGCATGTGAGTGGGTGTGACACAGCAGGGGTCTTTAGGAGTATGATACTTCAGTTCTCCTTTCTGTTCACACATTTCTGGGAGCAACTAAAGCTAAGTGCCAATCCCTGCTATCTCCTGTCAAGCTCCTGTCAACTCCTGTCAAGCAGTAATGCTGAAAAAAGACTTGGGGTCATGGTAGATAATCAGCTGAACATGAACTCCCAGGGCTAATGTGATCCTTGGATGTGTAAATGGGACTAGTGAGAAGGAACAGAGAGATTATATTTGGCCCTGGTACATCCACTACTGGAATACGTCTACTTCTGGTGTCTAATTCAAGAAGAATATTGATAAATTAGAGAAGGTTCTGAGAAGAGCCGCAAGAATGATTAAAGAATTGGAAAACATGCCTTCTATTGAAAGAGTCAAATAGTTCAGTGTATTTAGTTTATCAAAGAAAACGTTGAGGGGTGACTTGACCACAGCCTGTAAATCCTTACCAAAAATTCGCTAATGGGCTCTTCAATCTAGCAGACAGAGGTATAACCTGATCTGGTGGCTGGAAGCTGAATCTAGACAAATTCAGAGAGGTTAATCAACCACTAGAACTATCTACCAGGGATCTTGGCAGATTCTCCATCACTGGATTTTTATTAAAATCAAGATTGGATGTTTTTCTAAAAGATATGCTCCAGTTCAAAGAAGAATGAATTCAGAGAAGTCAGTGGTCTGTGTTCTGTAAGAGGTCAGTGAAGACAAACTCCCGTTTATCTGAAACCCTATTATCTGAACTGCCATGTAATCCTAATCCCTTCCTTGTCCCCCGTGTATCTCAAACAGCAGAACAAGGAAGGGATTCAAATAAAGTGAAGGTTCAGATGATAGAGCAGAAACCCCTGGCCAAGATGGCAAGGAGGAGGAAGAGGCTCCTTCTGTAACCCCTGGCTACAGAGGAAGCCACCCTGCTGCTGCATGGCTCCTCACAGGAGTGAGTGAGCAGGGCTATGACAGAGGAGCTGTAGGGCTCCCTGCACTGTGTGCCTTCCAATCCCTGTAGGCACAAGGTGCACAGCAGAGTCGTGTCTGCTCTGCCCAACACCTTGCTTCAGGAAGAAATTTGTTTCCTTCTGAAAATGCAAACTTTTAAAGAGGTACACAGCATATACTCTAGAGTTTAGTACTGATATGAAGGGATTTTCTTTTTAAACAGAGTATTAATGATTGAAAAATACACCATGGCCCAATTCTGGAACAGATCTCTATTCAGCAGAGTACTTAAGCATGTGTTTATGTCCCATTGTAGCCCATTTCTTTCTGTATTTTAAGTGTTTTCAAGTCTTTACTACAGGCACCAGGTTCTTTAATAAATATTAATATTAGAGCTGGTTGCAATTTTTCTAATGAAACCACTTTAAATTGAAAAATGGTCCCTCTTAAAAAACTGAATTGTTGACAGACTTCTTCAATTTTTACAAAATTTTCCATTCCTCATTTTCAGTTAAAAGTTTAAATGAGGAAAAAATAACATTTGCTCTTTTGTCAGATTTTTTCTTTTTTCTGTATTTTTTGTTGTTGGTCAGATTAGTCATATTGTGGGACCTTTTCACAATTGGGATGTTCAAATTAAATTGAAAATCTTTAGAAATTATCTGGTTTTGACATTTTAAAAAAAAGAACAGGACCATTTTAAAACACACAAGGACAGGCGATGTTTTAAATGTATTGAAATTTCCTTGAAATCCCTGCCTCCCTCATTTTTCAGTCAGCTGATCTCAGTATGTTTTTATGGTATTTTTGCCTATGTGGATCAGAAAGTCAACAGTTCAAGTTGTACACCAAGACGTGGGTTAATCTGAAATGCTGATCCTGCAATTCACTGCAATGGGGAGAGCTGCACCTTTTGAGTTGAGGTTGTAAACCAAGGTGGCTAAACCAAAATGGCTCTTGCCCGTCTCTGGGTGGATGTCATAGGATCTTTAGTGTCCACCTGGAGATATTTTGGAAGAATGTAGAGGAAAACCTAGGTGTCCTGGCCAACATTCCTCCTCTCAGATAAATAGGTTCCAATGCCCAGAACTTCTGGATTTGAGCTATTGTTCAGATCATACTAGCTGGCACATTTGCTTATTCATTCATGGAACTGCCAGTATTTAATTCAATGCATTATTAAAATACTTTGAAATACCTTGTTTGAGAATGAAAGGCACCAACTAAACCTTGGGCTAACTGTAAAACACATTGGTATTATAAATACATAGGCGTGCGAAGCACATTTCATTAGGGTGTGTGGTACGGGGACTTTCAATGGGTCCCCAACAGAAGAAGAAGATCCCGTCCAGCTGCTTGCTCCAATTTTATCTCACTGGACAGCAGGGTAAGCGTTAACCTAAGCTTTTATTCAGCGCGCTGAAGGTTGCTCATCAGAAATAGAACAACCCCCAATATCAGAAATTGGAAGCTTTTATAGCATACAGATGTACATATTCATGAGGCTCATTGATTATTCATTTATACCCGTACATGGTTAAAACTATGTGGAAACCGGAAGGTTACATCAGAAACATATTCATTGGTTCTAATTTGCCGCAGTGCAGAGCCTGCGCAGTAGGTCTCTCACTTTTAATCTATCTATATATATAAAAGTCAAATGATGTATGCGTGTATGTACGTGCACTTACTCCTTCCACACCGTTTGAGCTAGAGACTTGAAATTTATACAGTTATAGGTCTTAGGGTCCTAATCAGGGTAAGAGTCTAAAATTTTTCAAATCTCACCTCTGACGCCCCCCCCAGAGGTGAAATTATTTAAAGGCCAATCACATCAGCTGGGCAGCTGCTGTTCTCTGTGACATAGTTATGATGTCATAATACCCCCTCCAACGGACCCCGCATTCGCTCAGCTCTCTGCCCCCTCCAACGGACCCCGCACTCGCTCAGCTCTCTGCCCCCTCCCCCCTCAACGGACCCGCACTCACTCAGCTCTCTGCCCCCTCCCCACCTCCGACGGACCCGAGTTGGGTTTGGTCGGAGGGTAAGTGAGGTAGGGGTGTCAGGTTTGGTCGGGGATGAGGTGGGGGTGTCGGGTTTGGTCAGGGGGGTAAGTGAGCCGGGGGTGTTGGGTTTGGTCTGGGGGGGTGGGAAGGTGTCGGGGTGGGTGAGGGGTGAGGGGTGGGTGTTGGGGTTGGTCAGGGGGTGTTGGGTTTGGTGGGGGGGTAAGATGGGGGTGTTGGGTTTGTTTGGGGGAGTGGGGAGGGGGGTCGGGGTTGGTCGAGAGGTAAGTGAGGTGTGGGTGTCGGGTTTGTTTGTGGTGGTAGGTAGGGGTGTCAGGTTTGGTTGGGGGGGAAAGTGAGGTGGGTGTGTCAGGTTTGGTCTACGGGGGTGAGGTGGGGGTGTTGGTAGGGGGTGACGTGGGGGTGTTGGGTTTGGGTGGGGGGGTGAAAATGTGAGTCGGGGTTGGTCGAGGGGTAAGTGAGGTGGGGGTGTCAGGTTTGGTCGGGGGGTGAGGTGGAGGTGTCAGGTTTGCTCTCTGCCCCCTCCCCCCTCCAACGGACCCCGCACTCGCTCAGCTCTCTGCCCCCTCCCCACCTCCGACGGACCCGAGCAACACTGGGTATTTTCGCTAGTTAGTAATAGTTTCAAGGCTTACTTCTGGAGGTCAGTCTATTTTGCACAGAACAACACCAGGTGTCTTATCACAGTTAGTATAGGAGTGTTTGAGTATAATACTCCCTTATTTTCGCATGGGCTGATATTTCTCACATTTAAGGCTTGCCAACTATTCTTCAGTCAGCAGTTCAAGCTTACCCAGAGTGCTTTGTCTTAACCACAGTTTAAGCAACTGAGTTTGTGTGTGCTCATTACATACATTTGCTTATTACAACATAGGGTAAAGATGTTTACAATAGGTGTGCACCCAACGAGCCCCACCCTAGCCTCACCCCTGCCCTGCCCCCATCCACTCTCTCCTACTTCCCACCCCCTGACTGCCCACCTCAGAACTCCCAACCCCACCCTGCTTCTTGCCCTCTCCTGGGATCCCTGCCCCTAACTGCCCCCAGGACCGCATCCCCTATCTAAGACTCCCTCCTTCTTGTACCCTGACTGCCCCCTCCTGAGACCCCCCCCATCCTAACTGCACCCCTAGGATCCTACCCCCCACCTTCTCCCTGATTGCCCCAACCCTTATGCGTACCCTCACCCCCAGACAGATCCCCAGGACTCCCACAGCTATCCAACTGCTCCCCATCTCCTGACAGGACCCTCAAAACTCCTGACTCATACAACCCCCCTGCCCCAACCCCTCTCCACATCTCTGCCTCCTAACAGGCCCCAGGATGCCACCCCCTATCCAACCCACCCTGCTCCCCACCCCTTAACACCCCAGCCCGGCCCCCTAACCATGAGGCTCCTAGTAACATGTTTTGCCCCCGCAGAGCCAGACACGCTGCCACATGGGTCAGCCCCGCCCCTCAGAACGCTGCATGCGCATTGGCATGGGTCCAGGTGAGTGGAGAGCATGTCTGCCTCCCTGCGGAGCCAAACACTATCCTGTGGGAGCGTGTAGTGTGCTGCACGCGCAATGGAATGGCTCCAGAGGAGGGGGGAAGGCAGGGGAGGGGCTGGCGGTTTGCTATGCTCAGCCAGGCGCTCTGGCCCGGGAGTGTGGCCCCATTTGCCCACCCCTGCATTAGGGTGTGCCTGGGCACACCCAGCACACCCCATGCGCACACCTGTGTATAATTAACACTGTCTCTTTAGCAAAAATCAGAGGCGGGTGTTCCTCGCCTTTAACAACACCTCGGGCTTGATTACACTGGCACTTTATAGTGCTATAAAGCCCCCAGGAGCACTATAACTTACTACCTGTCCAGACTGGTGAGGCACGTAGAGCGCTATAAATCCACATTTATACTGGTCCTGATAATCCTCCTTGCCAGAGGATTAACAGCTGAAGCGTATTGGGAGCTCTGCTTTAGCTCCAGTCTAAATGGGTATTAACAAATCGCTTTGAGTGATCTCTGGAGACACCCCTAAACCATTTAAGCCAATTAAGTCTCTGTTCCCTTTGTTTTGAACTTGGCTGGAGGAATGCGGAAGTACGTTTTCAGAGCTTATCTGTAACTCTGCAAATCAACAATGCAAATGTTTACTGAGTAGCCAGTGTGAAATAGAAGAGTATCAGGCTCTGCATTTTAAAGACAGTGTGCTGACACTCTCAGCACGCCAAAAATCCACTCGCTCTCTCCATCCGCATACGCTCCCCCTCACCCCCCTCTTTTGAAAAGCATGTTGCACCCAGCTGAATGCTGGGATAGCTGCCCATAATGCACCACTCCCCGTGCCGCTGCAAATGTGGCCACGCTATGCTTCTGGCGGGTCTAAGTGTGGACACGCTATAGCGCTATCCCTATAGCTGTATTTGACGGCAGGTATAACCAAAACCACAATAAAGCTGTAAGTGTAATCAAGCCCTAAGTTTTAGATGGTTGAAACGTGTACTTTTCCATATTAATATTGGAACCTCTTAATGTTTCAGGTGCTTTCTTATTTGGATCCCAGGATTTAAACCCTTCCCTAAAGTTTTAGTTCCAGGTTAGTCTCAAAATTAGAACACTCTATTTTCATGTTTGGATGTGGCCAAAATACCAAGACAGTTATCCTCATGAAATTTCTACCCAATATAAAGACAATCTCGTGAGAATGGCTCATACAATTTCTTCCAGTTTGTGCTCAAATTTTGTGAAATTTGGCACCACTGAATCCAGATCTGATACTTGATTCATCCTTGATACCAAACTTTAACTTAAACATTGTCTGATCTAAACTGTCTCCTTTGTGGTTTCGGGTCTTAGAATAATTTAATGCTAATTATAATAAGAACATTTTTTCCCCATTCACATTGACCATTTCGCTATACCTCTAACATCATGCAGTATAACAGTCAACAGTGCATTTTAGAAAACAGTAGCAATAAAAACTCCAAATGGAAACTTAATAAATCACACTCACTAGTTCTTTCATAACCTGCAGGCAACACCTCATAACACGGAAATTGATATGATCATTTAAAAATAGCCATATGAAATCAGCATTCTGCTCCTGAAACAAACAAAAATCCCCGGTGTTCACAAAATTTTCTGCTATGAATCTGCCATAGAAAAAACCTGTCAGAAATTTAAAAACTAAGGAAGTAATTAATAATCCTTTATTGTCCTTTTTCTTACTAAAATATGCCCTTTCTATATCACCTGCAAACAGCAGATGGCTCTAGGAGAGATAGAACTTGATAGTTCAAATAATTCGCTACTCACTGTATTGTAATCACACTGAGAGGTTCCCCAGGTTTGAAAAATGCTACAATTTCCAGAGAGATTCCCTCTCCTAAAAATGAGGGATTCCACTGGCATGGGTGGACTCTGTCTAACCGGTGAAACTAAGGGTGCTGCTGAGTATAGCTGAGTTACCTCTTTCTGATTATCACCTGAGCTCCTTAAAAGTGGCTAATTTACTAGCTGCCCCACCTAACACTTCTGTGATCTCCAGTCCATCAATATACACAACCTCTCTGCCACTTTCTGCAACTATCTCCTCCCTAACATCAACTGTGGATTCCCTTTGCTCAATTCCTTTGCCTCTCTGTCTCACAGCAACCCTCGACCTGGGTTATCCCCAACATCTGCTTCCTCTCCTGATCATATGCTGCTGAATGCCTTTGGAGAAAGTCCCATGTAGCCTTCCTCCACCCAGAATTTGCACTCACACCTGGTCAAATAACACTGCTTTCCCACCGTCCGCGACTCCCATATCTTCATGTGCAGCCACCCGTTAGTCACCTTTGATTATCTACAATAATCTCTCCCTCCCACCACCCCTATCATCACCAGCCTAGGGCAGTATTGTTCTACTGTTTGACCACTACACATACACCAGACAAGGGGCACTGGCCAGCAATCTTGTGTTTAGGGTGCCTGGATCTTTCCTAAGGAGATCCATTCCCAAACAGAAAATCTATCTCATCACTAGGAGGTTCTGTACCCCACCTGATTATCCTCCACAGACAGCGTCCAAGGAACAACACTCCTGCCATCACTTCTGCCAACAGAAGACATGGAACATGCTTGCCTGCCTCTGCCACCACTGTGGCTGTGAGGAACCATCTCCAAATAGGGGAACCACCTAGAGGAGTGTTAGTAAGATTCTGGGTCTGAGTAAGGGTATGGTATGGGTAGGGCAAGAAATGTTGGTGTATGTGTTGTGAAAGAGTTGGGAGGCTTGGGGGGAAAAGTATGGAATTGATGGATTTTGCAGGGGAGGGTTGGTGGGGAAGTAGGAAGGAGTGTTTTGAGATGGGATTTTCAAAAGCACTCAGTTCTGGCCATGGGAACGCTTGCATTAACGTCAGTCAGAACAGAATTAGGCTAATGCTGAATACTTCTGAAAAATCCCATTTTTACAGCACTCAACACAATGGGGCTCTGATTCAGAAATGGGCATCTGGGCACTACTGTAATACAAATGGGTAGTAGTATTATTATTGCTAATTATGTCACATGTGCCACCAAGGGTAGAAACTTCAAGTGAACCTTTATTGTTTCTATTTTCGCAGGGCACCCCTGACCCATCTGTAAACTGAATATACTAACCCTTACGTATCTCGCTTGGGGGCTGAGATTTAATTAATTCTCAAATGAAAAGCAGTAAGATAAAATATTTTTTATTAAAATATCATATTACACAATCAGATAAATATAAATTATTCCCAAAGAACATCATATAATACTTCAAAGGTTTTAAATGTCACATGGGAAGAACTCTGCTGTCTTATCCAGTTGCTCTCCTAATTCTCCTTATATTTTTAAATCCATTAATAGAGTACTCTCCTTCCTAATTCTAGCAAACTCTTCATTGAAACACCTGCTGAGAAATCCTCAAGAAAGTAACATTAAAAAGACCCCTCCACCACAAAGGTATGATATATAAGAAATATTCTGAAGGAAGAAACTTTTGCTATACGGACTATTATTGGTGCCTCGTATACAGGAGTAATGACTTTGGGTCAAATCTGCTTCATTGTTACATTGTTACTGTTACCGGTATGTTGGTGGGAAACCAGAAAATTCATTTGAAGTTAGTGGCGTTAATCTGAATTTGCACAGAGCAGAGCAGAACTGCCCTGTTGAAAGACAGGATGTTGACTGACTCCTGAAAACAGCCTCTTCAAATTTCCCACATTTATACTTCTTGTGGTGATTTTTTCAGTAACCCACATTTTTAAAAGTATATTGTTACTAAATTGTACTGAGCACTATGCAGACATTTTACCAGTATGCATTATGGGTAAATTTGTTTGGGCAAACTAAAAATTATACCAAACATCAACCCAGGTTAAAATAAGAATTATCTTAACTAACTTTTCCCCTCTCCTTTTTGTACCTTTTTGTTTTCCTCTATTATCCTGGTTTGGGCTTAAATGCCCAGTGAGTATGGAGGTTATTGCAATATTCCACCGACTCTGATATTGGGTAGTACTGAAAAGTCTGAGGAGAAAACACAGAACTCACTGCTGTTGCTAATTTGTCAACTAGTGTCAGTAAGGGGTTGAACAGTATGCTGAGGATTCCCATCACTTGGGGCAGGGATGGTCAGTGTCCTGATGTAATGTTTCTCCCCTTACAACCAGCATCATTTTGGTCTTGGGGGTTTGACACTGAGATCTTCATATCCAGATATTTTCTGCTTTGTGATTCTTCTATAGACTTTGATGGGCTTTGGAACAAGCACTTGATATTTTCATATCTGAAATATTTCCCTAAAATACTATCATATATTTCCAATCACAAACAATGAAATTACACAAGAAAATAAATTATCATTAAAATGCAACCAAATAAGGAAATAATTCCTTCAGAATTAGCTTGAAGTTCCTATATAAGAGAAATTTATACACAACCCAGCCCTGATATGATGCTCTTGTAGATCTCTTAATAACCCAGGTCCTTCACCAATTACATTTTCTAAGTAATTTAGATGTAATTTTAATGTAGTTCTCCTATGCAGTACACAAGTTAAACCAAAACTGTATCTGTAAACCAATTTCTTTGTAAATTTTGCTCAGTCTCTCTCGTATAGCTAATGACAATGCAAACCTTGGAAGTGGTGCAAGTAATAACAGTATTAACAGTCCACATGTTCTTCAGCACTGTCTGCATTTTTATTTTATCCTTTTACTTCTGACTAATTTGCATTCCGTCCACTCTATTGTGTTGCTGCATGAATGCTTTTTCTGCACCTAGCTGATGACTATCCAATCATTTGATCCAGCAGAAACATGTTACTGCCTTTTCTGTACAAAATAGGATAGGATCATATATATCAGCCAAAATACCCCATTTTTCTATGCTGAGTGTGTCTGAAAATTAGCATCACCAGCTGCTGAAATAACCAGCTGGAGAAAATACTAAGACCAACTATATGTAATGAGACTCTAAATGGCTCTAACCATGGCCTCTCTCTCTCTCTCTCTCTCTCTCTCTCTCTCTCTCTCTCTCTCTCTCTCTCTCGCAATCATGCTTATTGCTGGCTAGGTGAATCAAAATCAAGATCAGGAGAAGCAGAACATATATGTACCAGTGATATTGTCATTGATAAATCCGCTGCCAGCCTCCCACAGTTCTCTGAGTTGTTATGATTCTTAATTATCCTGAAGTGCAGATAATTGCAACAATCCATTTGATATAGGGCAACCTCCATAACTGTGACTGAGACGCATAATGCAGTGTTTCTGGCAATAATAAAATGCCTTTGCAAGCTGAGAAATTAATCAGCACAGTTATTTTTAATCCTTTCCCTCATAACACTGAATATATCACTAATACCTGAGTCTTCCTACTAATGTAACCTAAATACTGTTATTTAATGTGCTGATTCTCTCATCATGTATAAGAGATACTTGTCAGTTAATTCTGGCATTCCCATTTTGACCTAGGAAAAGGGGAGATGGGGGAGGGGAGAAAGAGCCTTGACCATTATAAACAAAATGTTTCAGGAAATACCAGAAAAAGGTTCATTATCCCAAACCCAGAAGTGATATATTTTTAAGCCTCCTTGCTGATGGTATTAAACATAGTAGGCCAGATCCTCAGCAGTTTGTGTAGCTCCATATGATTTAAATGGACCTGTGCCAATTAACCCCCATTAAGGAACTAGCCTGTTCTGGGGCTAGACCCTATTGCACTTCAAAATGAAATATAAATTGAATTGTATCAGTGATACATGGGAATAGTAAATCTTAAAAAACGAAGGGGGTTTCCGCATTACAATGAGAATGAAATGACTTTTACCTCCAGTTGTTGACCAAAATCTACTTGAAATCCACCTATAAATATCAAATACACATATCTCAAACTCTGCTGCAATTTTCTGATGCTGGAAAATTCTGCATGTCCTACCGGATGAACTTCATTCAAGAACATTGTGTTCCTATTGAGACATCTCCTTCTTGTGGGATAGATGAGATTTATAAGTTCCAAGACTAGCTCATTTATAACAAAGTTTAGCATCAATAGCTGCAGACTCATCTGGTAAAGGAATACCCTGGGTAAATTCATATTACACCAATTTTCTTGCAGTATTGGCTGCCTTTGGTGTTTTGGAACTAAATGGAATGCAATGGGATCCAAAAATCTTATTTACTCACAGATTAGATATAGTGCAATGAATACCAAGGAGTCCAAAGTCTGCCCTGAAGCAACCCTACTGATATTTATGGTCAGGATCTTGAGCGAGTGCAAATTGGCATAGCTCCATTCAGTGTAGTTGATTTCAGTTGAACTATGCCAGTTAACAGGACCTGGCTCCTAGACTTCACTGAGATTGCTCTGTTGTGTTAAAGCCTCTAGTATTGGGGTTATCAATAACTTTATGAAAACCTTGCTCGACCCTAGTGGATCATCTTGACCTCTTAAACAGGTTATATAAAATTAGTGATTAAAAACTAGCACAAGTTGGAGTGAAAGGAATTCCATGAACTGAGTTTATTCAGGGTGAAACGTAATAGTGACACCCCCTCCATTGACTCTTATGAGGTCATAAGGCAGCATGACAATGGGCCAGGAATTCCTTGGAACAAGAATGTTTGGAGCATCAGCAAGTGTTTTAGTAATGCCTTAATACTCTGAGTCTGGAACCCCTTTAATAGAAGAGGTTAGGGTAGGATTTTGCCCATAGTATTCTTATTACTTTGTCAGGATTCATAAAATTATTTCTGTCTGTGTAAAATATTTACTCCCTAATATTTTGTGTATCATTAGACTTAATCAGTACATGTTTGTTGTCGCCACTGTTCTGAGGGAAATGGTAGTAGGAAGTATCTACATCAGGGGTCTCAAACTCAAATGACCACGAGGGCCGCATGAGGACTAGTGCACTGGCTCGAGGGCCGCACCACTGACACACACCCCGCCCTTGCTGCCCCAGCTCCGCCCCCACTCCACCCCTTCCAAGAGGTCCCACCCCTGCCCCACCTCCTCCTCTGAGCACGCAGCTCCCCATTCCCTCCTGGAAAGCACTAGGCACCACCAACAGCTGTTTGGCAAACAAAGCAAGAGCAATCTAGGAAGTCCAGAGCTAGAAACACACGCGGCCCAGCCAGGCAGCAGAGAAGCCTCCACTTCTGGCCCCTCCGTCCTGCAGACTGCTATGGGGGGACCGAGGGGGGGGGGGCGCCAGTAAGCTTGGCGGGCCGCAGGGAAGGGCTTTGCGGGCCGCATGTGGCCCCCGGGCCGCATGTTTGAGACCCCTGATCTACATTAAAGACTAGACCTTCTAATCCTGGGTACAGGCTTCCTGTGAAAACTTTACTTCTTCAGGCCTCAGTTTCTCCTATTGTAAAATGAGAATAAACAAAAAATAGAAGGAACAATGATTCCCTACCTGTCTGTAGTGTTGTAATCCCAATTCATTAGTGTTTGTAAAAGACTTTCCGATACTCTAAGGGAAGTTACTATAGAAGTGCAAACGATTGTTAGTACCAGAGTCTCATTTTGGGTACATTGGCATAGCTATGCTGAATTTAGTGCAAATACATTGATTAGTACAAGCTGAAGAGCTGGCCTGTACTTAAATCCATGTAAACCAGGGCATGGACATGCTTTATAATCTAAAATGCAAGTTAGCCAAACAGGACAAACAGGGTTTGAGGGATCATCAGATATTTTTAGATAAAATATAGGCATAAAAAAAGATCCCTTTGTGCCTTGAAGGGAATGTTCTGTGTGTTGTATTTAAACTTGTGAACTTTGTCCTTTTTGTATGTTTAATGATGGAAACAAGTTTTGAGATACAACCATAGGTCCCTCCAGCACTTCATTGGCCCTGTTCTTTATCCAAATCAGTCAGCTTTTAACTGTAGCAAGCCTATGGTGGCTAAAGAGAGAAGATTTCTGTTTCAAGGGCTGCTAATCTCCAGAAATATGTGTTCCAAATAAATACAGTATATTCCTAGCAAACTTAGAGGATGCTTTCATTTTAGGTAAGTAAGAGAACAGATTTTAATGGAACAACTTGAGAATTAAGGTACTGCTCAAGGTGAGTAAGGGCAGCAAATCTGAGCTCTCCCACCCTCCCCATGTTGCCACATGAAAGGCTCCATGTGAAGAAGGAAAGCTGACAAACAAAGCCAAACTGGCAGGCAAAACAGTGAAAATGACTGCATGCATAATGCAGAATGCACAAAATAAGTAAGCTGAAAAAGAAAAACAGGGAGAATTTATATTCTCTAATCTTGTCTAGTTATAATTACAAGGTAATATGTGTCACAGTGATAGGTGACGTTTTTTTCCCCAAACAGAGGAGTCATCTGTAAGTTGTGTTGCTTTAAGTAAACATGTTGTAAAAATATATCTTGAGGCCTGAGTTATCCACTCAGTGGTGTCATTTTAAAATACTTGTTTCTGTGACTTTATTAAATATTCAGGCAAAATCCTGCCATCAGATTTTACCCCAAATTCCCAGTGACTTCAGTGGGAATTCAGTGTACATTGGCAGTCTGGGGCTCGTATTATCAGTAGAACTAGCAGCAGCACCTGAAGTTAAGGTTGCCTAACTCTTTCCATTATAATTCTTGCTTGTGGTTTCATATAACTTTACCATACCTTAATCATCTGCTCTGAAAGTTTCCATGCCTGGCCTCCACATCAGGTTGGAGTTTTCTGGAAAGGTCAACAAAAATGTTTGACTAATGTATAAAGAAAACATATTTAAAAAGATGTGCCAACCATTTGTTTGAAAAGCTCTTCCGTGGTTTGGAGCAGAGATTTGGCAAGGTCCTAAGAGCAGAACCCCATTTGCTGGCAAACGTGGGCCTCATCCACAATGCCTTTGAGAATGAATGTGACAAATCTGTGAGCTGTCTAGGACCACTATGGGCACGTCTACTCCTGCACATACATAAGACCCACGGCACAGCTGGTCCAGGTCAGTGGGCTGGGCTGAGTGGCTAAAAATGGTGCTGTAGCTGTTTGGTCTCAGGCTGGAGCCCAGGCTTTGGGACCTCATCGCTGGTTTGAAACGTCTACCCCGCAATTTTACAGCTTCGTGAGCCTGAGCTTCACAAACCTGAGTCAGCTGACCCAGGCCAGCCACAGGTATTTGTGTAGATGTACCCTCTATGAAATATACTGAGCCACTCCTGCCCATGGTCAGATACAGGACCCAGGAATCTCAACTCCCAGTATTTCACTAATCTCTAGCATTTAATTGTGAGGGTGACCTAAGTTTTATATGAAGAATGTCTTTGGGTGTTGAATCTCAAAGGAAAGAGTGGGGGCCATGTTAAAGAATCATAACAAGTGGATCTCAGAAATTACAGGGCATTTCTTCCCTCTTTTGCACAAGAAAAAATGTATTGTATTTGACTACGTACATGGTCAACAGATTTTTACATAGCTGGTTTCATTCCTGATTGAAGAATAGAGAAAGATTTAATCCCGATTCACTGGCTATCAGGTAGAATTTAATTTTCGCTTGTCACCATCACGCCACTAATTGTATGTGCCGGTATGTCCATGATGCAGAGATTTTTCTGGCTCATGTAATTGTCTCCATGTCAGGGATGTTTGGGGAGCTGCTGTATATTCCCCTATCATATATGGAACAATGCACACTGTTTCATGTATGAGCCAAGAGCATGGGTTGACTCTGTTTGACTCCATTTTAACTAATATCCTCACCAATCAATTGGTATATGTGCACAGTTCTGTTAACGAAGAGTGTGTTCTTGTTTGTCCATCTTATTTGCCCCAGTTCTTGGGTTTTGGTCTGAACTGCTTGGGAAATACTGTGTTATGTAGTCTATGCAACACTACTTTTCACAACCAATAAGAGCATTTATTGGATTTACCACTTTTCCATTTTCTGTCAGAATTTACTGCTGCTCAGAAACAGCAGCCCTTCAAAATTGTTCTGGTGGGAAACTGTCTGGCTCCAGGACTATATATGTTATTTACCCCCATGCCATTCCATGACAGATTAGTAGCAGATTGCTATTATTCTTTACTCTAAACATAAGAAAGGAATCCATTTAGGTATCTTGAGCTACTTCCTACCTAAGAGTCTGACAACAAAAGATATATTTTCAAAAAATGTAATGGGAGACTGCATGCCCAGAACCCATATTTTCTTCTCGTGAATTGTTCAGGAACTACTCACACAGTGTGTTCATATTTATCCCTGAGGCTGATATTATTTTTGACATGGCCTTATGATTAGTCAAACATTGTCTGCAGCATGACTTTTTAATGCAAGAAAGCTAAGCATGCCCTGGATTTTACTACTCATGTCAGATTCATTATACTCACAAACAGCACCGGAGAGCTAATTTTATTGGCATGGAGGTTGGAAACCCCTAGTACAATTCATATACAAATCCCATTATTTTCTCTGTTGGCCCACCCCAAGGGAAGTTAAAAGCAGTATGTCCATTCTCTGTTCTTTACTTAAAAACTACCTTTTCCCTGCATCCAGAGAAAATACTTCAGGTTATTGCATACTTCTATTTTAATAACTTACCTTCAAAAATAATGTCTGATTTTTAATAAATAAGTCTATCGTAATCCAAAGCTGAATATGCAAGTGAAGTTTGCCTGGTAGACAAAAGTTCACTAAACCTTGCTCAGGGCGCTAAGATCTTTCCCTTTGAATCTAGACACTATTACAATTCATGGCTATAAAGATACCCTACACATAAAGCAACACAGAACTCATTAATTTTCTTTATAGTGTCAAAAAGAACACTGGAAAAAGATTTTCTTTCTTGGGGGGGGGGGGAAGGACTTTAGCTGCACACTATACGAGTACAAGAGATTAGAGATGACTTCTACTTTGTCAGCTAAAATTAATTCCTACTGTTGGGGAAACAGTTCCAGCCATTATTTTAAAGCTTTATGCAAGTAGATGTGGCAGCTGGCATTATTCTAAGAATCTTTATCATTTACCAGTTAGCCATATTAAGATGTTGTTGTTTTCTGCATCTATTTTCCTTGACTGAAGTTGGATGTGTCTTTAGAAGTGACAAAGAGTCCTGTGGCACCTTAAAGACTAACTAAAGTATTGAAGCATAAGCTTTCATGAGCCCACTTTAGTTAGTCTTTAAGGTGCCACAGGACTCTGTCACTTCTGCAATTCCAGACTAACACGGCTACCTCTCTGACATGTGTATTTAGTTTGTATTAGTGAATTATTCTGTTTCAGTTTAGATTACCTTATTCTGGTAAAACACTTCCAGGAAGGAAGGCAATATATCGTTTTGATCAAATATTTCTAGAATTGAAGTTCTTTAGTTAAATGAATAAAAATCTGTTTTTTTTAACAGATTCAGGAAAATAACTATTGAATAAAGACCAGATTCTGACACCCTCACTCATGTCCAACAGTGCTTTACTTTTTGAGTAACTTCATTGAAGTCAACAGGAATACCTGTGGAGTAGGGTGGTACTCTGATGAAGGGGGTCAGAATCCGGCCTTAAGGCATTTCAACTACAGAGGCAAAGGTAATTGTGAAGAAGCAGCAGTGGTAATGGTTGCATAATTAATTTAATAAATTGGGTCTCACAAACTTGGGTCCAGAAGCTGAGTTGTGGGTAAAGAGCACACTGCATAACCGAAACTCAGGGAGTGCAAAGGTAGCTTTAAAGCATATGTGTGCTCCTCTGAACTTAAGCCAACTGTGCACTGCTCCAGTCACCCCCTAGTGTAAGTTAGAACAACCTGAAGGCTGCTCTAACTTGTGCAGCTGCCAAGGGCCCCGAAGGAGTGATGCAGCACTTAGGGATTGCCAAAATGCAACAAGCCCATTCCCCCCTTTTAGCCACTGTGCCCCTCTGCACTTGCAGGTGGGAGACTCCCGTGCTGGGGTTCTCCTCTGTTTTTGTTCTGGATTGAATTGCCATTTTATTCCACCAGCGTGGCTCAAAGTAGCTGCAGCACAATAGAGAATCGGGTCCTTGTTTTAATTTCAAAAACTCTTTTCCAGCCTCTGTGTATTTGAGCTTTTCAATAAACAATATTGTATTTCACAGTCAAAAGCTTGATCACTGATTTACCATTATTGAGTTAGGCTTTGCTGAAAATGGAATATTATTTTGGATCAATATAGAAAAATTTATGAAGTAAGATGTTGTCAATAATGAAAATATATTGAAATCCTTTGTCACTGATATTTTCCATGCCCTATAACCAAAATTATGCTTTACGGCAGGGGCTCTCAACATTTTTCTCTGTGAGGTCCTCCTTGACATGCTATAAAAACTCCAGAGCCCAGCGGGGATGGGGCAAGAGCCTTGGGCATAGACATAGTTTGATTTCTATTGCGGGAGGGCAGGGGCCAGAGGGACTCGAGCCACCTCCACATGGTGGGGTCCAGGGAGGGAGCCCCACCGCCACCACCGACTCACCACAGCAGGTCACCCAGCCTGATGGGGTTGGAGGGGTGCACAACCAAAAATTATAACTCAAAAGTGGGGCTTAGCTCAAGATGTTTGAAAGGGTGCAGAGAGGGGTAGCTCAAAGTGCAGGGATGGGGGTAGCTGGGGCTGTGTGCACATGGGGTGTCTGTGGGTGCAGAGAGGGTGTGGCTGGTGAGTGTGCAGGCATGGGGGTAGCTCACAGTGCAGGGATGGGGGTTGCTCGGGGTGCAGGCAGGGGTAGCTGGGTCTGTGTGTGGATGGGGGTGGAGTAACTCAGGGTGCAGGGAAAGGGGTACCTGGGGCTGTGTGCAGACAGGGAGGTAGCTCAGGATATTGGCAGGTGGTAGCTAGGGGGAGTGTGCAGGCAGCATGGTAGCTCAGGCTGCAGGGATGTGTTCTCAGTGGTAGCAGATGACAGAACAAGGAGTAATGGTCTCAAGTTGCAGTAGGGGAGGTTTAGATTGGATATTAGAAAAAAACTTTTTCACTAGGAAGGTGGTGAGGCACTGGAATGGGTTACCTAGGGAGGTGGTGGAGTCTCCTTCCTTAGAGGTTTTTAAGGTCAGGCTTGACAAAGCCCTGGCTGGGATGATTTAGTTGGGGATTGGTCCTGCTTTGAGCAGGAGGTTGGACTAGATGACCTCCTGAGGTCCCTTCCAACCCTAATATTCTCTGATTCTATGTAGCTTGGGCTGTATGCAGACAGGGGGTAGCTCAGGTTCAGGGAGGGCATAGTCTCAGAGTGTATTAGGGGTATTAGGGCCTTTGTGCTGGGAGGACTCCTCTGCAGTCCCTTTTCCGTGAAGACTCTACCAGCCATGAAGCCAAGTCTCTCTGCCCAGGCGGCTCTTACCAGCTGCATGAGCAAAGGGGGCTGGGAGCTGAGGGGCGGCTTCAACCTGGGGCACCAGCAGGAGATGAGCAAACGCTGCCACTGACTCCTCCATGGCACCAGCTAGAGCAGCAGCTGCCCTGCTCTGCCTGACTCTTGCTTTGCGCCTCCACCTGGCCAGAGAGTGAGGAGAGGAGATGGGGGGGGGGGGAGGAGCTGCCCCTGGGACTGCCATGCTCTTGCTCTGCAGTTTGGTGGGGAGGAGCAATGCCCTCCATGTCCCCAACTCTTCTTATGGGCTCAGGGCTTCTGCCCCACAGGGAGCACAAGGGTTCGGGGATTCAGCCCCACGCCTCCTGGCTTCAGCCCCACGGGGGGGTGCTAGGGCTCGGACTGTGGGTTTCAGCCATGGAGCCCCGCAGTCCCCTTGAAAGGGCTCGCGGACTCCCAGGGGGCCACGGATCCCTGGTTGAGAACCGCTGCTCTATGGAATAAGTGTACAGGTAACTGTGCATTCTTGGTGTCAGAGATTCTTCAGCAGCATGAACCAACAATCTTAAATTCTGATTTTCATCCAAAAATCAAGATTGCAAATGAAGTTTACATTTTCCTCTCAATGTGCAAACAGGATTGTGACATTCCAGAGTGCAGTCCAGACCAGCAAGGGGCTGCGTCACCCCTGCCCTGAAACCTTGGGTGCCTTACAATGCCATGCTGCAGTTGCTCCTACCTGGGCTGCTCACAGTCTTTCAGCTTGCAAGTCACACCCTGAGTGTCTGTGCGTATCTGCAACCTCCCAGCCACACTTGGGTTACGTGCTGGCTTTTACCAGCCTTGGTTGCTTCTGTGGGGTGACCCCAACACACCTCCAGTCCTAGATTTCCCCCCCCACACACACACACCCCACCCCCAGAATGTATGTTCTGTACTGTTTGGCCCTCTCCTGGGGCAAAGTGTTTCACTCCAAAGGAGTCCAGCTCCCAATTTCAGTGGATTGTTGCATTCAGTGGATTGTTGCATTAATTACTTTAATGAAGGTAATCTGTTTAATGGATAGGGCCTGTTTATGAAACTGTCAAGTTAGATTATCAAACTATAAGTACTTTGTTTTCTTTGTACCACTGGATTTCACCCTTACAGATTCTAACTCCTGCAGGCATAGCCCCTTTTTTCACAGCGTTTTTCTAAAATACTCATCAGCCAATCCCAGTGGTACAGCATGTTATGGTGAGGGACCTTAGGAATAGAACTGAGCAGCAAATTTGGTCAACAATTTTTCCATTCAAAAAATGCAGATTCAGGTCGGCTGAAACATTTTCATGAGTTTGTGTCAATTTCAGCAGATTGTTTTGGTCAAAAGTAACTTTCATATGTTGGGCTAGATTCACAAATTGGAAAAGGAGATGGTTGTGGTGCCTCCCCTTCCCCCCCAAAAAACTCAACCCTTATGCCCAATAACTCAGTGGTTAGGGCACTCATCTGGGATGTGGGATACCCATGTTCAAATCCCCACTACGAAACAGGGCCACGAGTCCTGGTCTCCTACCTCCTGGGTGAGTTCCCTAACCCACAGGTTATGGGCTATTCTAGGTGGGTCTCTTGCTCTCCTGTTGAAGCTTTTCCAATTTGCATAAATAAATAAATAAATGTTAATTAGAGTGGGGACTTGAACCTAGGTGTCCCACATCCCAAGAAAGTGCTCTAGCTGCCAGGCTTGTAGAGTCATTCTCTCTCTGGCCTAATGACTGGCACCTCAGGGAGAGGCCTGGATTCAAACCCCCATTCTAGAGTAAGGATTTAAACTAGGGTCTCCCACATCCTAGATGAGTGTTCTAGCAGTTGGGCGATTATGCCTAAGGGCATCACCACCATCCCCATCTCTTCCTCCTCCTTATTTTGAATCTAGCCGTTCATTTTCAAATTTCACTCGTTTTAATATAAATGACATTTTTTCCAACTTTTCAATTTGCTGAAAATTCTGGAAAAAAAAGTGGTTTCAGACAAAACTCATAATGAATTTTCTTTCATTTCTCGGAACTGCCAACAAACCGAAAAAGTCAGTGATTTGCCCAGCTGTGCTAAGGAATCCAATCCAAATCTGTAGGGACTACTTATATTAGGGTAGCCACATTGCTAATTTCTGTCTAGATGAAGATGTTGCCTACTCTGTGAAATGAGTTAAAGTGGAGACATTAACAATGGACTCCCTACCTTGGAGGGTAAATGCTGCAGTTACAGTGCAAGGCATATGCACTGGTGAAAAGGTCCCTGACAGCACCTAGCATAACCGTCTGACATGAATTTACTGACCTGTTTAAATAAAGCTTTAAAAATGTTTGTCATTTGATACACAATAGCTTTTCCTGTTGAACTTTTATGTTGTGGTATATAAATAAATGTATGGACAACACTGTTATTCCTGCTGGGGAATCATAAACTGCCAAAAAAGAAGGTGAGGGGGAAAGGCACTACTCCTAATTGAAGGTGAATTGTGAAGCAAAAAATGTCTCTTCCATTCTGATGAATAGATAGAGCCACCTAACCTTAAATATGAATCAGTTGTCTTTGTTTTTTTACACTTCACAGAGCAGGAATATAAGCTTCACATGTCCCTCTCTTTGCTAGAGGAACTTGGCAGGGTCTTTGGAGGATGTGAGTAATAATGCCTCATGAAAGCTGCTGCTCTCACCCTCTTCCCAGCTCTCTTGGGGGGAAAGAGAGGCGGCTGACTCAGCATCTCTGCTGGCTGTGTGAGAGAGAAAGAGAAAAAAAAAATCATAATTTGACATTTCCTCTCTGTGCAGTTGTAGGGAGAGGGAGAGCTGCAAGCTCCCCCTCCTCCAGCAAAGAGAAGGACCCTCATCTTTTGAATGTAAATATTGTTTAACTATTTGGATCAGATTATATGTAGTAAATAGCAATGAAGTATAAGGTTTTGTCTTTGCAGTTCATCTTCTCTCTGCATACACTACTGTAGCTAGTTTTCTTCTTAGTTTGTATCTTTTTTGTTTGCTATTACAAACAATGCGATAACTAAACACATGTATCTCAGCTAACACCATATTTCAGTCAGAGAAATGAAATACAAACTAGAGTATGATTTGTCCATGACAGACATATTTCACCTATAAAGAATGCACGTTTTTACTTTAATTTTCTGAACCCTTTATTTTGTATTGCCACTTGTGAATTCAGAGTTGCTCCTCTGTGTGAAATTGACTTTATAATGTGAAGTATTCAATTTAATTTTAAAGACCCCAATTTCCAGCGTATATTAAATCCATATTTATGGTGAGCACACATATACTTTGATCAAAGGGAAGCTTAATATGTATTGGTAGGTGGTTACCCCGCCACCCCTTAGTGTGTGGGGAGGAACAGTCAGTTGATTGGGTTGGCACAAGTGATTGAAATTAAATTGAATGATGAAATCTCAATGTTCATATACACAAGATGTGACCAATAGATACTGTAGGTGTTTTGAAGGGGTCATATATTGCCCTCATTTGCACACTGAGTAGGAACTGATATCGGTGAGATGTCTACTGTAGATCAAAGACAATCCCTAAACTATCTGCAGATCCTGGGCTGTTCTGCTGCATCCCTTAACAACTATTTCTTGGGTCCACCTTAATGTGAACTCTGGGGACTTTTTTTTCAAAAAGCAATGCAAATAGTTTAAATTAAATGAATAATATTCCTGCCTCCTAGGGGCTTTGTTTTTAAAACTGTGGGAGTTTGCATGCACTGATCTTTGACATTTCATCCTTCCCGAGCTTTCTTGTTACTATCCTCTTCTGATTCTCCTCCTACCTTTCTGACAGCTTTTTCAGTGGGTCCTCTTCTGCCCCCTCCCATTGCCCGTGGAGGTCATCAGGATTCTGTCTTTCACCTTCTTTTCTTCTCACTTTGCACCCTGTCTCTCTGGGCAATCACGTCCACTCAGACTGTTTCAGTTCCATCTTCAAGGTGATGATTTGCAAATTTACTTCCTCATTCTTAACCGTTCTCTTGATCTAGTCCCATGTATCACTCTGGCCCTCTGACATCTCTTGAACATCATTAGCTTAAATCTAACCTGGTCAAAAAAAGCCCTCTTACCTTCTCTCCCAAGCCCTCCCTGATTCCACCCTTTGTAATCACTGCTGATAACACCACCATCCTTCCCATCACTCAGACATTCAATTTGGGGTTATTTTTGACTCCTCCATCTCCCTTGCTTTTGGTATAAAGGTCATTTCCAAATCCTGCTGTCTTCCTTCTCACCACCTCAAAGATCCATGCCTTTATTTTCATCCCCACAACTAAATCTCTTGTTCAAACCCTCATTATGTCCTACCTCAACTAACACAACGTCTTCATTTTTGGCCTCCTTAAAATGCAAATTCACCCTCTCCGGTTCATATGAAATGCTGCAGCAAAAGTCCCTTTCCTGCCTTCTTGTTTCTGATCGCGACACTGATTTCTTTGGATCATTTTGCTGGCTTCTCATTTGCTATCGCATCAGATTCAAACTTCTAGTTGCCATTTACAAATGTCTATATAACTCTCACTGCATATTGTCTTTCCCCTACCCCACACTATCCACTTCGGTGGCATTCTCCCTCCCTAATAAATGGCTTTGCCTCCTTCTGTTTTCCCCACTATGGATGGTTTGACCATTGTGCACTCATCCCAAAAGCCTGTTCCCATTTTCACATTTAAGTCCCTCTTGAAGACCCTCTTCTGCTGTGCTGATTACAATTAATGTTATGTCCATTAAGTAAAAAGGAAAAAAAACATATGTTGTTTCCCATTTCCCCTCCTCACGGTCTACTTGTCTGTGAGTCCATAAGTGGTAAGCTCCTCAGGGCAGGGACCATTCCTTCTTGTGAGTGTAGAAAGCACTCACAGTAGCCCACAGTAGACACTAACATAAACAAATATTTTTTCTTCCTAAAGACTCCAAAGAGAGGGGCCCACTACCACATGCCAAGGCTGTACTGGAACATGTGACAGCTAATAGTTATTCATTATGGCCAAAAACATCAAAAATGGCTTTTGATTTTGGGTGCCTCTTTCTCTGGGGTGTCCAAGTTGAGACACATTAGGGCCTGATTTTTAAGGTGCTGAATACCATTGGCCTTCTAACCCCAGGGTTGTGAGTTCAATCCTTGAGGGGCCATTTAGGGATATGGGGCAAAAATCTGTTGGATGATTTAATTGGGGATTGGTCCTGCTTTGAGCAGGGGGTTGGACTAGATGATCTCCTGAGGTCCCTTCCAACCCTGATATTCTGTGATTCTAGAACACCAATTGAAGTTAATGGGAGCAGTAGGTGCTGAGAACCTCTGAAAATGAAGTCCAGTGTGTCTCAACCTGGGCACCCAAAATCAATGTTCAACTTTGAAAATGTTGGCCTGTATCTCTCTTTGAAGCATTGCTGTTGTTTATTTCTACAGCACCATCAATATACATGGTACTTTTCAGACAAATTTAAAAAAGCAAGCTCCTTCTCCATAGAGTTTACCAGTTCCAATCCCACATTTTCAGACAAGGCTCTAGCCCATGCAAGTGGAGAGGGAATCGTGCAATGTCTTTCCTGGAGAGACATAGTTATATGTTTTGTCTCCTAGCAATTAGCAGACTGATTTTTCTGAGGGACTTGGAAAATATATGACATGTTAAAACTTACACATATTGGGCAATTTAAAACAAAATCAAGAAATTAGCTAGGCATGTTGGTGATTTCATTCATCTTTCCTAAAAAATGGGTTATATTTTAATGAGAACAGAACATGACTGTAGAAAATGGGTTGAGAAGCACAAAAGAGATGGATGGATGGGTAGAATAACAGAACAAGTGAAAAATGACCATCACCTGAAACTCCCATCCTGAATTAGTATAATTAGTTGGAGATTGGATTAGCTATGTTTTTCTAGATTCTCATTTAAATATAGTACCTACAGTTTTCAGACAACGTTGGCTGGAATACAAAGGTGGCATTTTTTAAACAAAATGTGAGCTCAATATTAGATTTTATCAAAAATGTCTTCATTATATAATGTTTCTTATAAAAACCAGCTAGAACAAAATGTACCAACTATTTCTCTTTTAAACACTGAATTCATTAGACAGATGCTAATACATGTATAGTCTACATGCATTTTATGTAGGCTCAGAAACATCCTGTTCTGAGTCTGTTTCTCTGCTGTTGCATTTAAATTGGAGAATGGGATCGGGGGTACTTATTCCAAATGAATTAACAGTCTTTGCTAACTAATTCTTTTTAACCAGAAATCTGACTTCATTTTTCCAAAATGAGATCTGGTGACATTCATGGGGAAATTGCTGTTTTGATTTCTTTAGTAACTGCAAATGCAAATACAAGCCCCCTTGTTAACAGCTTGTTGTTCTTAAGAAGTAAAGAGCACCGGAAATTATTACAGTCCATATGGTACTTAAAGGGTTTTCGTGTGGATTAGTGGCTTATATAATGGTGGGCCTAACCCACATTGGGCTTAATTTAGCTTCCCCCCTCTCCCTCTGGAGAAAGAAAAGTTCATTTCCTAATTATATATGTGGGTATTAGTGCAATTTACATTTTGTTTGCTTTCAGGCACAATCAGCATACACTGGAATAAGCATTTAAAAACCCTTACGAAACACTGTTAGTTTTTGCAATTATTCCTTTAAATCTTACTGAACCTATCTTGACTATTTTATTTAGTTGAATCAAAATGGTTAGGGTTTGATTTGAAATTACATATAGTACTTTTTTAAAAAAAAGACTAAATAGTATGCAGTCTTCATTGGGAAATAAAATCAAATTCAAGATTGTTCAGTAAGGATGGAAAGATTTTAAATTTCTGGGTCCTGGTTCACTCAATAGACCTGAGGAAGGTTCCCACTATACAAAGAATACATAACCAAAGTCATTAACACAGGATATCACAAATAAATAGCTGCATAGAATATTTTTATAGCAATTTAAGTTAAACAAAGCCATAAGAAAGAAGCCCCTGATGCATTCTACATTTTCATTCAAATTGTTTGTTACTAAAAGCAAAACTTTTTTTAAAAGTAACATTTATTTTATTTTTCCCAATTCCAGTTCATATTACCACAGTGTTCCATTTTGGAAAATGTAGAAGATCTAACCTCTCAGATTTAGATTTAAAAAAAAAAAAAAAAAGCATCTCATTTGGGGTGCCTCCACTTTTTGTTGCCCAACTTGACATAGCTAGGGCCAGATTTCTCACAGCTCTAAATGAAGCCAATGGGAACTCTGAATGCTCAGCACCTGTGAAAATCAATCTCACATGTGGCAGCCAGAAATTAAGCTAAATCAAAATTAGCTGACACTTTTCAAAATGTTGGGCTTGAGAAGCCCGATCCTCCGCTGGTGTAAATCAGTATAGTTCCATTATACCAGCTGAGGATCAGGCCAAACCTGTTTCATTAGTTCTTTCTACTGCTTTCTGCACACCATGATTTTATTCTGTGAAGACAACAGTTGGAGTAGAAAACACGTTTACGAACTGGCTATTTGGAAAAATATTTCCAATCTGGAAAGTGTAGATAGCAGAAATGTTCTTGGAGTAAATCTTCCTCCTTTGAGTGCTGCTGCCACAGATATAATTTGTATGATTGAACCAAGCAATTTGAGATTGTACTATATTCACAATTGGCTGCCAAATGGAGTTGTCAAACACTTGCTACAGATAAAGGTGGACTTGATATACTCAAACTACTCAAGTAGAAACAACCACTACCAAAATATGTGCCCTGTTTTAGATTCATCATATTGGTATCGGTGTTTAATGTGCACACCTGTAGTATTTCAAGGAAAAGTGTCTGCTTGAAATGACTGATCACTGACAAAAATCTAAGTCTTAATTTCTTATAGTTATTAGTACAGTGAAGACAACAGATGCATTCCTATTATACTATCAAAGGTGGGGGACAATTATGGTAGGCACTATGGTAGGTAATTGAGAACAGCAGAGACACATAAAACTATTCACCTCACACTACTTGTCTGCAGTGATATTTCTAGAATACAACAATAAAAGATTATTAGATTTCAGGAAAGAAAATGTTGAGGAAATAAGAAATCTAATGAGTAATGTTTTATAGGGGGGAAGTATTAAAGTCCACCCAGATAGTGGAAGGTTGGGGAATCCTAAAAGTTGCAATACTTAAAACACAGTTATGACTATTCCCCTGAAAAAGAAAAATGCTGGCAATATGAAATATGTAGCTTCACAAGGGAAAGCTCAAGTATTAGGGTTAAAAGAGCCTTGTACTACAAATGGAAAAGCAGAGAGTTCACAATGCCAGAATATGATATTAGTTAAGACTAGCCTAAGGCCAGTGAAAAATGAGTTCATGTTAGCTAAGAGGTCAAGGAGAAAAGCAAATGTCATGTTAATTTTTAATAAAAGGCAATATGATGAGGGCAGTCACTGAGGAGGAAGAAATCATCTCGGGAGAGGGTTTTGTTTTTTTCTCTGTAGATAAACCAATTTGGACTTTAGGGCCCAAGAATGAAGTTTCATAAGCAGGTGTCACTGGAGCTCTGCTCAGCTCTGTCTTCTAAGGTCCCCTGTTAGGGATTAGAGCAGTGGTTCTCAAACTTTTTGTAGCGGTGACCCCTTTCCCACACCGGGCCTCTAAGCGCGACCCCCCCCAGGGGTCAGGCGGGGGGGGGGAGAGCACGCCTGCAGCCCACTGCGGCAGGGACTGGGATGCGGGGTTCCAGCAGCCCCCAGGGCAGGGGTCGGGATTGAGGTGGGGGTTCCAGCAGCCCCATGGAGGCACCAGCAGCCCACTGCAGCAGGGGCCGGGCTGACGGGGGCACTGGAAGCCCACCTCTGCAGGGACCGGGTCAGGCACGTGGCAGTGCCAGCAGCCCGCCGCAACAGGAGCCAGAGCCCGGACCGGTCTCGCCAGCAGCCTGCCACAGCGGGAGCTGGGACTGGGCTCGCGGGGCCACCAGCAGCCTGCTGCGGCAGGAGCCATGTCCGGGACCAGCCTTATAGGGGCGCCGGCAGCCCGCCATGGCAGAGGCATGGGCCGCCTGCAGCAGCAGGGGCTGGATGCCAGCAGCCCGCGGCAGCGGCATTGTTCAGGGCCAGCTGCTGGCAGCAGGAGCTTGTGACCCCCACAGAACTGGCTTGCGACCCCCAGAGGAGTCCCGACCCCCACTTTGAGAACCAATGGATTAGAGGGCATGTTAGTGCCTGTACCCATTCAATCCTTGGCCTCTTTGATGAGAGTGTCAACTTAGTTTCCAAGTAATATCAATTTGTAATGCTGATTTATATCCTTAACTAACACTATTATCTATCAAAGGGCTAGATCCTCCGCTAGATGCTAAATTGGCAATGTTCCACTGGCTTCAGTAGTACTACATTAATTTACACCAACTCCAGATCTGGTTGGCCCTAAAGGTATAGAGCTCACCAAACAGTAATAAGGTGGTAAGGATTTACAGTCACTACCAGCATGGGCCAGCTTCAAAGCAGTGACCTAGAGATTCCAAGGTTCTCTCTGGCAATGCAAATCCATTGAGCCAATCAGATTCCTGCTCACCACCTCTAACACACGTGCATGGCACATCTCACCACTGGCTATGGGCTGCCACAGAGTCCATGGCTAATGTTTACCCTTTTATAATTAGTGAATATTTTAGTTGTGTACCTGTATAAACTTGGGATGAATATTAAAGGAATGCAAAGCTGTCCTCACACCTGTTAAAATCACACGTAAAACCTACTAATAGTTTAAAATAGATTTTAAAATGCCACACATATAAGAACACATATGCCAAATCTGCAGAAAATGTAAGTAACAAAAACAAAGGGATAGTTTTAAAATAGAGTATTATTTTTACTCATCTTTAAAGAAATTGCACAGATGAAAATATCTGATGAGAACACCATTTAAAAACAGGAAAAATTAAGAATCAGAGAGGTAGCCGTGTTTGTCTGGAATAGCAGAGGTAACAAAGTGGTTGCATCCAACAAAGTGGGTATTAGCCCACAAAAGCTTATGCTTCAATACTTTAGTTAGTCTTTAAGGTGCCACAGGACTCTTTGTTACCTCAGGAAAAATTAAGAGACTCCAATCTCATTATCTGCTTCTTGCTGTCACAAATCTAGACGTGCACCAGACTGCTGCGAAAGGATCCAAATGCTGAATTCTCGTGTGCTTTAAGCCTCCAGTCTTCTCTTTAAGGGTATGGTTAGACTGGTGCTTTGTAGCGCTAAAACCCTCCAGTAGCGCTATAATTATCTTACCCTACACACTTGCAAGTAACATTTTGCGCAATAAGTCACCGTTTAAAGCGCAAATATAAAACCACCTCTCCCAGAGACAGAAGGCTTTTTGCGTATTCCCTGTAGCGTGTTAGGGCCAGTGTATTCACTTATTACGTGATAAGGGATCTCTGGCACCCCTCCGAGCCACCAAAAAAAAAAAAAAAAGCGCGGCCGCCCCGGTCCCCCGTCCCCGTCGCGGGCGGGCTGCCAGGTTCGCCTCGGTCCCCCCTCCCCGCCGCGGGCGGGCTGCCAGGTTCGCCCCAGTCCCCCGTCCCCGCCGCGTGCGGGCTGCTGCGTGCGCCCCGGTCCCCCGTCCCCGCCGCGGGCGGGCTGCCGGGTTCGCCCCGGTCCCCCGTCTATCTTTAGATTAGTGAGAACCCTGTGGGGTGAAATCCTGGCACCCCAGAATTCAATGGTAAAACTTCTGTTGAATTCGGTGGGGCCAGGATTTCACCCTCTGTTGGTATTAGTCTCCAAGGCATAGTCCAAATTCCATGACCCAGCGTGCTCAGTAGTACCTTATTTTTAGGTAGTTAGCTACACTGTCCACTGTTGGTTACTGTATCCTTGCCTGCACTGACACTGCTCTTTCAGCAACCCGTTATATTCTTTGGTAGCTATCATATTTCTTTCACCAACTGAAGTTGGTTCAGTAAAAGATATTACCTTACCCACCATGTCTTTTTAACGTTTATCAGATGTTCCTGCAGAACTCTTACAGTGGAAGATATGTAGGTGAGAGGAAAAGACGAAAACTGGAATCTTAGACTGTATTTAAAAATATGTGCCCAAATTCGCAGCTCTGCCCCATAGCCCCAGGGTCCAGCTGAGAAGAATGGGGGTAGCAAGAGAGTCAGTTGTGTTTCCCTGATCCTTGGACTGATTTTCCTCCTCCCCCAGTTTAGTCCTGTTGTAGCTCAGAGCTGCTTTAGAAGTGCTCTAAAATGTCTATGGCTCCTCAGAGCTAAGACAGCACCAAGAGATTGCTGCACTCCAGCCATTCCTCCTTTTACTTAGGTGTGTCCCCAAAACACCCTGTAACACTGGATATTATAGGAGAATTGTTATCTGTATTGGCTCTGTGACAGTAGGGGACATCCCAGCGCTGGGGGAGTCTTCAGCTAAATAACTCCACTGGTGGGCGAGCCCAAAGTGTCTATGAAGCTAGTGGAGAATCTGGTCCTCAGGAGTCAATGTGAAGAGCAGATGAACCTTGGAACTATAGGTGAGGAATTAGTCCCCTTTCCAGAACTGTGGTGTCTTCAGGCCAGGGTATTCTTTTGCAAACCTAAATCTGCAATGCAGCTGCCAGCAGAGTTTGTGTCTTGTCAATAAAGCAGTGGAGCCCCTTGGACTCCGAATGGCTCACTAGCAATGAACCTTACATTGATTAGAACATTAGTCCTCAATTTAACCAAAAAAGAAGAAGAAGAAGAAACAAACAGCACAACAAATCTCAAATGGTAGCAAATAAACCTTTGCTCCCGCTGACAGTTACTGTAAATTGAAATGCTTTCTCTTTAGGAGACTCATTAATATGAGCCCCTCAAGCTCATTTCTTCATGGTCTAGAGTTTTAAATCAAGATTTAAAATTCCCAATCGATGAAGCAGCTGACAAATCTCTTGGCAGTCTGCTACGAGCATGTATTTTGTGCTTTCCATTTAGATGGCACTTGGTACTGTCCTCGACTCATTTGAACGCCACACAGTAATGCTAGCTTTGAAAGAAAATTATTCTCATCCTCTCACCTTCATGTGGTGAGATCTGGGGTCTCTTGTGTCTATTCTATGCATTTATTAGCATGAAAAAAGAGCTTCACTGAAAACTACCCTGGGTTCTGACTTGTGCCAAACTCCCGTTGATTTTAGTAGGAGTACTTCCTCTAAGAACTGAAAAAGGACGTCAGGATTTAGACCACTGGAGAGAAATTTTGGCCCCATTGAAGATAATGTGAATTTTGCTATTGCCTTCCATGGAATCAGAATTTTACACATGGTATTTTGCTGTTGAAAAGTTCCTTTGGGCAGATCTTCAGCTGGTATTGCTCAATTGGAGTCAATGAAGTTGCACTAATTTACCTCCAGCTCAGGATCTGATTCTTTCTTTGCAGTCCCCAGTATACCATCCCTATTCAACAAAGCACTTAAGCACATACTTAAGTTAAGCAGGTGGTTAAATGTTTTGCTAAACTGGGGCTTTCAAGTGCAGAAGTTTTGTGATGTTTCCTCTCTTCCTAAGTATTTAAAAATAATTTCAGTCTTAATTTCTTACTGTTTCAAGAACCATTGCCATGAAAAACTCCAATTACCCATTGTTAGTAATGAGACTGCTCTACTGCTAGCACAAAAGATAAAATGAAAACACTGTCACACTGAAATGAATAATCTTTATGCTTTATTCAAGTTCTCAACAGCTGTTAGTAAACAGGCATCAGAACCGAATATTCTTAATTATATGTAATCCCCAAATTCCTTTGGGTTATCTGGTCACTTTGCTTAAGTACCAAAACAAATTTGGTGTTAAGTACCTGCATCTTTTTTGTACCAATTACTGCCCATTGCTTGCAATGTGTAAAACAAATTCATGTTTTGACAAACCAGAACACTGACTAAATCTGTATCCAGAATAGCTTTGTAGTGTGTAGCATGTTTTACAGTCCACATTATTGGTTTCATGTTATTATTTTTAGAGTGACCCGATGTTCCTTTTTTATAGGGACAGTCCTGTTTTTGAGGAAATTTTCTTATATTACCACCCTCCTCCTGTCCTGCTTTTTCACAGTTGCTCTTTGGTCACCCTAATTATTTTCAAACTTGTTATTGTAAGTATTACACTATTGGAAGATTATATATAATGTTTGTTTCACTATTTACATCAAAGCAAGGGTATGAAGCACTGCTTATATCAAATAGATACAAAAATCATATGGTAGTGGTAAGCTATTTTATGGCTTTTAAAATAATGGGATTTGTTATTTCCCATTTTCTATCAAACTGTTCCAAGCTCTGTATTGCTTTGGCTACAGTTTGCTTCATAGTAAGAGTTACTATCACATTGAGTGATGCACTCTTTCTGTTGTCCCATAGTCCATATTTCAACAGCTTTCTGCTGGAGCTTTAATGGTTTTCATAATGTAATTTGGGGCTTAACTTAAAAGAAGTACTTAAAGGAAGATTGTTTATAACACTTACGTTTTCTGCCATTATCAAGTCGTAGTCATCTGTCTGGAGATGGAAAGACTGTATCTCTTTCCTACTTCTTTACCACATTACCTATGCATGATTTTAATATTATTATTTTGAGTTTTGTGAAAGCAAGTCTGCTAGTAGTCCCTGAATACGGTCATTTTCTTTAGCTGTGACTTGTTTTTTTTTTATTAATAATTGTATTAGTGTGGTCATTTATTATTTTCTTTTCTTTTAGAGTACCCTGGTCTTTCAGCCTTTTCACAACATTCTGTTACTTCACTAATGTACTGAATTCTTGGCAAGCTGTATTTCAACCATATTATAGCCGTTTTTCGTGCGTCTCTGCTTGCTGAATCAAACTTTCTTGGCAAAAGTGCATTCATTATTGTACTCCTTCTAGCTGACTTTAGAGATGCCCCCATTTCTTCTTAGATAATGTAAATTTGGTTTTTCATTTGATTCTGGTTGGCTTTGGTTTCTGTTATCATCTGCAGTATCCTATTGAGGATGTTACCACCCACTGACAAAGCAATTTCTGCCATTACTGTACTTTTTTTATTCCCATTTTTAATATTGTCAGAAATAAATGACGTTTCCCAATACATCCTTTCAGGGACTCCTAATGTAATGTAGATGTTGCAGGCTGGAACTTCTCCTCCCAGTTTTGGGTGGGTGGGAACCTCAGACAAATACAAGCCACCAAAAATCAAGCCATAAGTGTGCAAGAGTTCACAGGATCCAGATTACTTTAAATATCCCTTGAGTATTAGTCACAAATCCAGTGTTCTACACTGAATCTTCTGAATCTTCATTTAACTAGTGTAATATTCACCCACTTTTTTTTTAGTGCTTTTCAGGGAATGGTGTCTAACTTTAAAACTTTTATCCAAAACAGAGAATAAAGTTAGAAATTCAAATATAAATTTTCAGCTCTACAAATGTTTACTTGATTATTTTTAAACTCAACAATGGACTAATAGCTATACATTTTCCCCTTTCCTCATATATTCCTATTTGGGAATATTCAAAATTGTACATTATCATTTCTATATAGTAGCACCTAGAGTTACTGATCAGGGACCATTGTGTTAGGTGCTGTACACATATAAAATAAAAAAAACAGTCTTTGACCTCACAGAAACTGAAGTGTCCTTCAGTTCTGTATTTTCAGAATAAGTAGGGCTAGCAACTTCTACACACATTACATATTACAGCATTGTCAGCACTTATGCAAAAGACTTACAAACTATAAAAGCAGAAAACAATTATCTGTACTAATTTAAAGAAAATGCTTGTCCCCTGTGCTGGTTAGCAAACTGCTGATACTGCTTGTAAACATCTTCTCCCTGCTAGAGGGGAAAAATGCCTCCAAACATAAAGCAGTAATGTACAGAGTACCTTATGTCGTGTAGGAATAGAATAGCTTTACTGCCCTTCAGTTACCCAGCAAGTCCACATTTCATATAGGTTTAAGTCTTCTATGCCATTAGTGTTTGAGGTTGAATACAATCATGTGCCTGCATAATAGATACAAAAAAGGCAGCCTCCAAAGGCCAGAGCTGTGTAAGAAGGAACACTGAAAACTCAAATATAAAGTAAGCCTGGGTCATATTTCTTCTCTATAGTAGAGAATATTTTCCTGTGTAGTACATTACAAGAAAAGCAGCCAGTGCCCTTCTATTTCTCTGGAGTATTGCCCCCTTAGTCTACGGCTGTAACAGAAGAAGTTTTGAAACACACAAGTAGTCCATAACTGTGGGCAGACTGATACACAAATGCATCAGCAAACATTCCACATTATTTCAGTTTGCAAACTCCAACTTTAAGGAATAGCCTTAGGTCCTGCCTTAGGAGCCACTCTGTACCAGCTTTGATAAGGCAAACAGACATACAACAGAGACCAAGCAGCACAATATGGTGAAAAAACGCTAGTCATTTGTGAAAACAATGGAGTGATTTAATACCAGACAACAGCCCAAATTCACTTATGATCCCAATGACAGAATGTCTGCTGCGGAAGAGAATGGACAGTGCCAAGGATCAACATCCTCCCCCTCTGCTGGGCTTCATGCAGCTCGGAGCAGCTCCCAAAATGGACCGTGCTGGCTAGGAAGGGGAGCATGATTAGGATGACTGATGATGAGCTCGTTCAGAACATGCTTTTCCCATCTGCGGGGACATAAGCAGGGAGATGCAGGGATATGGGCTGAACAGGGATGCTCTCCTAAATCGGGGTCCAGGATTCGTGACTCTCATTCCTGCACACTAACCATGAGACACACTTCCCTCCCGCCATCATGCTGAATATACCCAGGAGTTGTGACTGCATATAAGATTACTAGTTACCAATAAATATAAATAGTTAACATGGCGCGGTAATGAACTTTATTTGTAAAACTTTAATATGAGGAAAATTAAATGACAATCAGAGAATGTTTTGGCCACTTTCCAAGATTTTTGCACATAAATATAATGGTTGCTAAATGGAGTTTGCTTGCATGGAGTATGAAGACTATGGGGACACTTGATTTAGTAAACCACAGGATGCAATATAGTTCAGTAAACAATTTCTTAATTCAGTGTAGCATTTTATTGGTTTGATGTTTACTTTGATTTAGAGTTTTTTTAATAGTTTCTATTCTTTCTTTGTTAGGTGGGTCACATAAACCTCTCAAGCATGAAACATCCAATGTTCCATTAATTATCTCTCAGATAGTCACATGACCATCAAAAAGAATCCTGATGACTGCTCTCAAATGAACCAAAATGATCCAATTATTTCATTGTAACTAATCAATCCTCCTAGGACCCATACGGCCTGATTCTGAAAGGTGCTGAGCACCTCATGAGGGAAGTGATCTATTCTCATTGATGTCTGAGAATTCAGGGAGCTCAGCGCTTCCAGGATCAATCCCAAGCACACTGAGGTAAGAGCTGTTCTAATTAGGCAATTACAAATGTGTGTATTTTTGACTGCAGATAGATCACGTAGACCGGTAGGACTGCTCTTTGGTTTCATATTTCGGAATGCTGGATACCGTAAGTCAATTCTCTCACACTTGTATCGGGCATGAGACAAGGAAAGGAATTTGAACTGATCACCCTGGCACCTGTTACTGACAATTTGTGGATCTTTGGTACTATACACTACGGCACCTTCTCCAGCATAAATTTGCTGCAGGGGGCAATGTGGCACAATTGTGAGCAGTCCAAGTAAATCTATTTAAGGATTAATGTACTTGTTTAAAATGTCGAATGCAATTGATTCATTATTAGTAGCAGTGAATCTTAGGCATCTAAGATTTTTTCAAATACCATTTTGTGATGGGGTGTACAAACCCCAGACTGGGCAACAAAGGGTTAAGGAGCTGCTCTGGGCTCAGCCAGCCTCATCCCACTGCACCTGCCTCATCCCAGATGCACAAGCTGGAGGAAGAGTTTAAAGGGACCAGAACAGCTCATTGGTGAGCACGGCAGGGATGCGACAGGAGCTTTACCTTGTAGCTCCTGAGGAAAGGGCAAGGGGAAGGCAGGTTCTCTCCCTCAAAACCAGTCTGAAGGTCCCGTTTCTCCCCACCTCCCAAGGGAAGGGAGGATCTGCTTCTGATGGACCCAGAGAGGGAGGCATTTACCCCTCTCACCTACTAACCCAGTTATTGCTGATTCTCTGTTGTTTATTTATGGGCTACCCCTGAAGGGAGAGACTCAGAGCTGACTGGCGGGTGGGCCAAGCCATGAGTGGAGGCAGCGGTCGCTCCAAGTAGGAGAGAGCTACCAGGCCACGTCTGGCTGTGAAGAGCCTCTTGTGATAGACTGTGAACTTTGGACAATAGTAGTAGGGGCAGCCTTAAAGCTCTCCTGGGTGTCAGACCCTTGGGTCACCCTCAGAGGGCCCTGGGTCAGCTCCTGATGGAATGGGGGGTTCTGGGCTCCCCTGCCAAAACCCTCCTGTAAATGTCGAAGGGCCTAAGCTAGACAATGTTCCCCATGAGCAAAGACCATCACATGTTTACATTAAATGTATCCCATCTCCCCTTGAATCCTCCAGCACCTTTTGTTTGCTTGTTTATAGAAAGGGGTTGGGGAAAGTCTGCCTTTTTTCATACTTTTTAAAAACTCTCTTTATTTCAAGTTTTCCTCACAGGTTAGAGAAAAGGCACCAAGTTCAGAGCATAGATTTTGGACTGTTTGTGTTTATTTTACCCTGCCCCCTTTTTCCTGTATGAATGATAAAACAAACATATGAGTGCCCATGTCAAATACTATATATCAGTGGTTCTCAGACTATAGGTCGGAATCCCAAAGTGGCTCATGACCCCATTTTAATGGGGTCACCAGGGCTGGTGTTAGACTTTCAAGGGCCCAGGGCCAAAGCCCTACTGCTTGGGCTTCAGCCTTGGACGACGGGACCCAGGCTTTGGCTTCAGCCCTGGGCGGAGGGCCTTGAGTAGGCTCAGGCTTAGGTCCCCCATCCTGGGGTCTTATAGTAATTTTTGTTCTCAGAAGGGGGTTGTGGTGCAATGAAGTGTCAGAACCCCTGCTATATATACATAGATAAAAGATGTTAAGGACGTGGGAGTAGAGAAAGAAAGGCAGGGGATTTCAAAGAAAGATGAGCGAGGTAGGCACCCAAATACTATTGAGCCTAGTCCTTTCAGGCTCCTTTGAAAAGATCAAGCCTCAAAGTGTAAGAGAAACTAAGGAAACAAAAATTAGACACGTGTCTTCAAGTTATGCTGCTCTCCTCTTGAAAGTGCACTGGACAGCAGTCTGAGGAAATACTTTTTCACTGATCGTACATATATATGGTTTATTTCTGGTTGATTTTTATAGCGCTAACAGTTCCTGGGGAGAGAAATTAGCCTTCTTTAAAACCACAAAAGTGTATTGCAAACTTTCCCGTGTTCCGTAGTGATGCCAACATTTTCAAAAGTGGCTTCTAATTTAGGGTGCCTCTGTTTCTGGGTGCCTGTTTGCAGCACACAGTGTCAGATTTTTAGAAGTGCTGGATACCCACAATCCATATGAAGTCAGCGGGGGCTGTGGGTGCTCCATACCTCTGAAAATTAGGTCTTAAATTCTTAGACTAGGTTACAAAAAAAATTGAGGAATCTAAAATGGATGGTCCCTTTAGAATGGCGGTTCTCAAACTTTCCCCCGCCATGACCCATTTTTACTTTCTTTCAATGCTCTGCGGACCCTTGTATGGCCGCCAAATAAATTACTTCTGCATTCGGCGGCTATTTTTGGCAGACAAGTCGAGCGCTCCCGAAATAGCTCGACATGTCCGCCGAAAAGCGGTAATTCATTCGGCAGCTTTTCAGCAGCACAAGGAGCTCACGACCCCTTGGGAGGCAGCCGGCAACCCCCTGAGGGGTCACGACCCCCGGTTTGAGAACCGCCGCTTTAGAATATTCTGGTCTAAATGTGTCAGTCTGACTGGAGAGGGGCCTCCTCAAGTGGTGAGATGACTATCTAGACTTCATGCCCATAGAAGCTGTGATTCTCAAAAGCCCTTAAGCACATACTTAAGTTATTCTCCCCTATTCCGGAGAGCACTTAAGCATGTACTTAAGTTTAATTTTAAGCATGTTCTTTGCCCCATTGACTTCAATTCTTCTTTGCTGAAGGTGTCACTTGTAATGTTGGTTTTGGAGATGTCCTATGTAAATGGAGGTAACAAAGAGTCCTGTGGCACCTTAAAGACTAACTGAAGTATTGGAGCATAAGCTCTGAAAGCTTATGCTCCAATACTTCAGTTAGTCTTTAAGGTGCCACAGGACTCTTTGTTACCTCTGCTATTCCAGACTAACACGGCTACCTCTCTGATTCTTGATATGTAAATGGAGTGAACTCCAGAAGGGTGGAAAAGAGGCCATATTTGGACATATTCAGATGTTTTGTCATCTGAGTCACATTAAAGGGCTTACATATCTAGCATATGTTTGTCACTATATCTGTAAATGTGGCCCATTATTAAACAGTAATGTCCCAAGCCTGCAACAAGCTTTGAAGATGTAGAGGAGTCTCATAGAAAGATTCGGGTCCATAATTGTAATTCTGTTGATGGGTTCTAGTAACTTCATAAACCAAAGGAATGAAACTTGTCACCAGAATCCCAAAATGGAGCTCCTGGTTCAGCCGTTGAGACAATGCAGTTGTAGTATCATAGGCATACGTGCCGGGTGTGCCCAGGCACACCCTAATGCAGGGGTGGGCTGCTGAGCAAACTACGGCCCGTAAGCTCCAGCCGGTGGAGCGGGGCCCAGCGTGGCAAGCCACAGGCCCCCCATTCCCTGGCCGGAGCACCCAGCCAGTGCAGCAAGCCGCCGGCCCCTTTCCTGCCTTTCCCCTCTCCCCTGGAGCCATGCCGCCATGCGCATAGAGGCTGCACGCTCCCGTGGGGCAGTGTTTGGCTCTGCGGGCAGCCAGGCATGCTTCCCGCTCCCCCAGAACATGCTGGGGGCCGGGACTGTGCACTCCTGCGGGGCAGCGTGTCTGGCTTGGGGCAGAGCCAAACATGCTGCTAGGAGCCTCATGGTAAGGTGTCCGGGGCCGGGGGGTTAGATAAGGGGTGAGGGAAGTCAGTGGACAGGGAGCAGGGTGGGTTGGATAGGGGGTGGGATCCCGGGGGGGGTGGGTGGTTAGGGACAGGGGGGTCTCTGGAGGGGGCAGTCAGGGAGCAGGGGCGGTTGAATGAGGTGAGGGAGTCCTGGGGTTTGTTAGGAGGTGTGTGGTGGATAGGGGTCAGGGCAGTCAGGGGACAGGGAGAAAGGAGGGTTCTGGGGGGCAGTTAGGGTGAGGGGTCTCAGGAGGGGGCAGTCGGGGATAAGGAGCGGGGGGGGGTTGGAGGTTCTGAGGGGGGGCAGTCAGGGGGTGGGAAGTAGGAGGGAGTGGATGGAGGCGGGGCGGGGCTTTCTGGGTGCACACCCAAATGAAATGTGCTGTGCATGCCTATGTGTAGTATCAAAATGAATGAAAATGGTAGAGCAAGGCACTTTATTGCCCAGCAGTCCTCAACATTTCTGTTTTTACAGATTTAGGCAATACTGCATATCACTTTAGTAAGTCAGGTTAAACTTTGTAAGTTTTGCTGCAAATATGAGCCAAAGTTAGCAGCTTGGCATGTGTTTCTTGATTTCTTTAGTATTTGGTGGATTGTCACAGAATTTAACCTCCGTGTTTTATTGAGACCTTTTCCTTATTTGCTGGGCCAAGCTTTGGCCTGTTCTATTTAAACTGTGGATATTTAAATTAACAACTGGCGAAAATAGAATGAATCTGGGTCCATAGCTAATGCTTCTCCCTGATCTGTTGTTAGATTCCTGTAATTTTTAAAAAACATTATTCCCCTTTCCGCCCCCCCCACCAAAGAAGAGGATTTCAGCCTTTTTTCTAAGCTGCGGATTGACCATTCATTAGTCCCTATTTCCCACAAAGGTTCTCCTGAAATCTCTTCCTTATCTTTCCAACATGATGTGGCTCCAGAGTAGCCCCCAACCAACCAGATTGCAGAACAACACCCAAATTGTTGGATCTCCTTTGAAAGGAAGTTTCAGCCTGATCAGAGACTGTTCTTTATTGAGGGTACTTAATGCTGATGATCCTTTTGTTTTATATTTTTTTATTTTGGTCTGTTCCAGGGCCAGCTCCAGGCACCAGCCCAGGAAGCATCTGTTTGGCATGTTCCAAGGGGCAGCGGTCCGGCCATTCTTTGGGCGGCACAATTTGGTGGCCCCGGCAGTCCGGCCACCCCCTTTTTTTGTTTCTTTGCTTCAGCGGCAAAAAAGCTAGAGCCAGCCTTGGTCTGTTCAATTTTGTATCTATTTCTTTGCTCCCCGGAGATCAAGTTTAAAGATAAATATTTTCTTGAACATGATCTTCAGCAGTGTACTCACAAACCTTTTTAAACCACATGTGCTTAAGCCCCCCTTTGAGAGATCTTCACCCCAGCATCTGATCCAAGAAAACTTGTCTTCATGGCAACTGGTTGAAGGATTATTGAACAGCTATAAATACATTGAGCCTGAATGTGCCATGTGTATGTGGAAATTCATAACCTCTTCTTGCCCAGAAACCAAGAAGAGAGGATGAAATCTTGGCTCACTGAAGTCAGTGGCAAAACTCCCACTGATCTGAATGGGTCCATGATTTCACACACAGAGTCTATTTCTATTCATAATCCTTGAGCCACAATGAGTACTCTGTAGTCAGCAGCCTGGCTAGAGCTAGGTAACATTGGAAATAGAAAAGTTTTATTTCAATAAACTTATCACAAGTCAGTTGTACTTAAATATGCAAAGTATTCGATACCTAGTAATATTACAATTACAGCTTAATCTCTCTCTCTGGGGAGAGAAACACCTGGGGTTAATTTGACCAACCATTGGATGTCACTGTTGAGCTACAGAATAAAGTTGAAAAGAACAGTTACATTTATGCAACAGTAATAACTTGAGTTTTAAAGGTCTTTTATGTTATGAGTTTCAGCTGGTTTGCCACATTTCAGAAATTCCATAGGCAAGTATTCTGTGTCTGTCTATTTTTTAAGTAGATATTTAAATTATAAGTAACTAGCGAATACCTGGCCTGTGGACACTTCTCAGATTCAAACTCAGCTCATGACAGCAGCCAACATAGCTCTTGAAGGTAGTAATAACTTTTTTCAAACAGGAGGGGATAGTTTAAAACCTCTGCTAATCCTGGAAACAGGAGGATTTTTCAGTCTACAATTAACTGACATTAAACACCATTTTCCCATTAATAAACAGGCATTTATTTTTCCATGTAAATGAGAGTGCAGAACTGTGGGGAATATGTGCATATTCAACAAGGAAAAAGACTAATTAGGCAACAAGAACCCTTTCCTTTCCTGAATTTCATTTGGGTTTTTGTGTGTTCTACAAGCCCCCTCAAGGACAAATCTAATATGAAAAGTTAAATAAGTAACAGGAAGTGTTGTGCAAAATTTGCACAACGAATAGATGTCACTTTAGATATGTGAGCAGCTGTGTCAGCAAATACCAAAGCTAACACAGGCCAGAAATGCAACATTACTTGCATATAGAGTCCTGGCATGTCACTGAGAGGAATGTGATTATTTTAATTGCTAGCCACTCCTTGAAAATGGTATATGTGTAAAATACAGTGGGAGTATTCTGACCTCTAACAACAATGAATAATATGTTGCGTTTCTGTTACAAACATTAATTAAGTCTCACAACACCCTGGGGGGGTGGATAAAGGATAGGGTGGGGCCTCACCACACCCACTACGGAAATGTGGGGTTTCCATACGAAAGCACTACACAGTGGTGTAGGGCAGGAAGTGGATGACACTGTATCCAACTGACATTGAAAGGGGTGTTTAGGAACACTGAATGCACTTACCTAAGCTGGAAAGTTCTTAAAACCTACACCACGGGGGGGAAGAGGGGGCTAATGACCACAAGCATTTGCTTTTATGTCTCATTCAAAAGACACTAAATTCACTTTCTGGGCTAAAATCTTCACTATATATTACACTGTACTGTATTTGCACTGTACATATGAGAACACAAACTTTGGCTTAGGTTTACATTGGTTATTCTGTTAGTATTTATTATTTCTATTACTGTAGCATTAAAGCAGGGGTTCCCAAACTTGGTTTGCAGCTTGTTCAGTGTAAGCCCCTGGCGGGACGTGAAATGTTTTTTTTACCTGAGCATCCGCAGGTACGATAGCTCCCAATGTCCGCGGTTCGTTGTTCCCAGCCAATGGGAGTTGTGGGAAGTGGTGGCCCGGCCTTCGCTGCTTCCCGCAGCTTCCATTGGCCTTGAACAGTGAACCCATGCACACCAGGAGCTGCGATTGGCTGTACCTGCAGATTCTCAGGTAAGCAAAGCATCTTGCGGCCCGCCAGGGGCTTATCCTGAACAAGCCGCAAATCAAGTTTGGAAACCACTGCTCTAGAGTCTCCAGCTGGGGATGAGAACCCCAGTGTGTTAGTCAGTGTGTGCACACAAAACAATAGGTGGTCTTTGCCCCAAAGAGCTGCCAATCTCTACAGTCTAATTTGTTATGCAAAGAAATCAATTGTTGCTCTCCTGGTTGAGAGAGACGTCATAAGGGAGCAGGGCTGGCGACAGAAATTTGGGGGCCCCCTACTCCGATAGTTTGGGCCCCCCCAGCCCAGCCGGCCCCCCCCCAGCCCAGCCGACAGTGGATGGGGGCCCCCCCAGCCCAGCCGCCCCCCCCAGCCCAGCTGACAGCGGATGGGGGCCCCCCCAGCCCAGCCCCCCCCCCCGCCAGCTGACAGCTGGCGGCAGCGAGAGCAGCGTGAGCCGCCCTTTCTCCCCTCCCCTCCCCCGGACAGCGCTGCTGCCGCCGGACGGGCTCTCTGCTCCTGCCGGGGCCAGGCGCACTTGCCCGGAGGGAGCCGCGCCGCCTCCCCGCCCCTTCCCCGCTCTCCAGGTCCGGCGACAAGGGGGGACAATGGGTACAGCTGTGTACCGGGGGCCCCCTAAAGTCGGGGGCCTGGTACAGCTGTACCCGTAGTACCCCCCTGTCGCCGGCCCTGTAAGGGAGAGAGTCTGAGGACCCGGTCATCCAGTTCAGTGCCTGCTTGTGTTTTGCAATGCAATTAATTACTAATCAAATTCTCAGACTTAGTCACTGCGTTTACATGGGCAAGCAATTATGATAGACTAATAAGCACTGTGCAATGTGTTGGCGCCCATTTCCGTCAAATCAAATGACTAAGGGGTAAATCAGAGTCTAAAATCCATTTGAAAATGTTTTGTCTGTATTTATTTGTTTAACGTGGCTGCCTCTACACTCATGGTATCCACAGAGCAGTGCTCCCAGTGTGTCCAGGCAGCAATCATAGATAGCTCTGGCTATGGCTATGCTAGAGAGCTTACAGAGGCACAGCTGTGCTGATGTAAGCTCTCTAGTGTAGCTGCTCTAAGCAGATGGGAGAGTGCTTTCCAGCCAACTTAATTAATCGGTCAGTTTAACTTTGTCGCTCAGCAGGTGGCTGATTCACATCCCTAAGGTATGTCTATACTACCCGCCGGATTGCCAGGCAGCGATCAATCCAGCGGAGGTCCATTTATCGCATCTAGTCTAGAAGTGATAAATTGACCCCCGAGCGTTCTCCTGTCGACTCCTATACTCCACTGGAGTGAGAGGCACAGGTGGAGTACAGCCTTAGCAACAGGAGAGGATTGAAGATTTCCTAGTGAAGATGAGTATGACAGAGGTGAGGCTTTCAATGTGCATTTTGGATGAATTGGTTTTATTTTGTTTTTTTAAGGAAAAATAGACACAGGACCCTTAAATTCAGGCTACGTCTACATGGCACTTTCGATGGTAAAACTTTTGTTGCCCAACGGTGTGAAAAAAACACCCCTGATCAACACAAGATATACGTGCTGTGGATAGTGCTTTGTCGGCAGGAGATGCTCTCCTGCCAACAAAGCTTACTGCCCCTTGTTGCGGGTGGTTTTATTTTGTCAACAGGAGAGCTCTGCACTACACTGCGTTCCTTAGATTGGCAAGGCTTTAGTGGCACAGCTGTGCCACTGTAAGCAGGGCCGGCGACAGGGTGGTACAACGGGTACAGCTGTACCGGGCCCCGGACTTAAGGGGGGCTCCCACTTAAATCTGGGGATGGGCCCGGTATGCAGCTGTACCTCCTTGTCGCCGGGCCTGTGAGCAAGGCGCGGCTCCGGGCAGCCGCTGCAGCGCTCGTCAGCCCCCTCCCCCGGCACCCAGCAGCCTCCCCCTGCCCCCCTTTGCTTCTCCCGGCCGGGCCCCGCGGCCAGAGCGCATGCGGGGGCCCCGCGGCCAGAGTGCATGCGGGGGTTGGGGCCCACGGGTGGCGGGAGACCGGCTGGGGGGGGGGGCGCGGGCGGCGGGAGACCGGCCGGGGGGGGTCGCCGCGGGCGGCGGGAGACTGGGGGGGGCCCCCCGCACGATCTGCATACGGGGCCCCAAAATTCCTGTCGCCGGCCCTGACTGTAAGTTTCACAGTGTAGACATAGCCTAACTAAAAACCAAATACCAGCATCCTGGCAGCCAGGCCCAAGTGGGGAGTGGAAAGAGCGGGACCAGCGGCTTCTCGTGCCAGATGCTGTGGGTTAATGCTCCATGCAGCGCAGCAGCTGCCTGATAGAGCTTGGCCAAGGAGGTGATGGCAGTGGCTAGTCCCCTCCCCCCCCCCCCACCTGCCAGGGTCAAGGAAGCGAAAAAACCCTTCCCCTCCCCCCCCCCCCGACACATTTCCAGCTTACTCAGGCCCTGTCCCTAGTGGTGGGGGGCCACTGCTGCCACCTCCCCAGCCAGGCTCTCTCAGGCAGCTGCTGTATTGCATGGAGCAGAGACCCAGAGCGGCCACCTTCAGCCAAATGAGAAGTGGCTTCATCCCGCTCCCCATGTGGGCCTGGCTGCCAGCAAGAGCAGCAAAATGTGCGGCGGGGGGAGGGGGGGGTGTTTGCAGCGGGAGAAGGATAGAGCCTCCGCAGGTAACATGGGGTGGAGAAAACAGCAGCCTCACTTTGGACACAGGGTGCGGGGGGGTTGCTGGGCAGAGGAGATACATAGGGCAGTCATATGTCCTCCCTTTAGACTGTTCTTCCCCAGTATGAGGAGGCACGAGAAGGTGTAAAGGCCTCAGAGCTAATTTTACGAAATCCACTCCTTACACTCCAAGGTAGGAAGACTTATTGTGGGTAGCTGCTGGCGGGAAGGCATGTGGCCACGTACACTATGATCTCCAACCATGTAACAGTGCCCAGAGCATAACTTAATTACACAGAGTCCAAACCAGCTCCCAATCAACCCTAGGATTTTGGAAACAAAGTGGTAGCTGAGTGTTACCGTTCCCTCTCTCTGCATGTCCCCCACAGATCCTGTGCTGAACAGAGCTCAACCAGACCCAAGAAGTCCATTTTATTTAAGAGTGTAGATTAGATGCTGTAAGAGCTAACATTTACTATAGATCTTACCTCAGGTAATTTGCTAAACTATTAATTTTGTAGATGTAGTTGTGGGATGTTCTATTAACACTGTCACTGAGAGAAAACCTTATTTGACTCTTACAGCCAGATGCCTTTATTTTTAAGCTGCCCCATTTTGCCTGATTGTTTCAGTATTTACTATTTAGTTTTAAATTACGAGCTAAAAGCACAGAATATTTAAAGGAACAGAAGGCAAAATAAAAGTATAATTTTCCAATAAAATATAGCATATTAAATAAGATACTATCCAAACCCACAAATATTATGAAATATGTTTAGCATATTCCATTTATGTTTTATATCCCTGAAAATAAAAGAAGAAAATCACATCCACATCTAGATACCAAAGATGGATATTTTGACACTTACATTCTGACACCTACAACTGCAATTGCTTTGAATGAACTATGTAACTAATACATCCACCCCAAACATGTACCAATCAGCTTTTTGTATTGCACCATCCGGTGATGTATTTATCTACACAGGATGTACATTTCATGAGAGTCAGATTTTAAAAATTAAGCCCTCTAATTCCACCTGATTGGCATGTAAGTGTCAGAATACCCATATTTTAAGTGCTGACCTATTTTTTGTTAGGTAGCTATTTAGCCCATATTACATTCACATTTGAGTACCTCAGTTTGTTTGTATCCTCTCACACCTTTTAGGTAGGAAAGTACTATAATTGCCATGTTACAGATGGGGAACTGCAGCCCAAAGAGACTAAGTGACTTGCCCAAGCTCATACAGGAAATCCAGAAACTTGTGGCAGAGCAGGAAGTTAAACCCTGGTCTCTCGAGTCCGGTACTACTGTCCTTAGCATCCTTCTCCTCTCAGGAAGAGTTGGACACCATCAGAAAAACTGACACCCTCCCATTGACTTCAGCTGGAGTCATGTGACTGCTATGAAAATCAAGCCTGAAGTCTACAATTTGGTGGCCTAGCTCAGTCAGACAGTTTGGCAGACTGGACTTCCTATATGACTGTGTGTTGTTTCTCTCTCTCCATAGAACATGTTCGTACTTGTGAGTACCTGCAGAAACTGGTAAACAGATTAATAAAGTTTATTATAATTGTACAGCTTTTCAGCTTTTGCTACCTTGGGATGAGTTACAGTTTTTTTTGTTTTGAGCCAATTGGGAAGCTGAATCAATGTCAGAACCAGTGCTAGAGAGTAAGGTCCAGATTCACAAAGCTACTTAGGTACCTAAAACCCAGACTTCATTGGCTAAGGCCCAGTTTGGGCTTCACTGTGATCCATAAAACTCCTATTGAGCCCGGTAGGTACCTAAATTCACTCGGTGCCTAAGCTTGCAGGGTAAAAGTTCTCTAGGTGCCTATGCTTCTGCCTCTGAGCATGCAGACTGCTATCTCGCCATAGGCCTTCAGGTGCCTATCTCTTGCCTGCACACCATAGCAATTCACAACCCAGGGAAGATGGACATTTGGCCAGCTAAGTCTCATGAGGGAGCCCAATACAGTAGGTGTGCTCTGAGATTGTCTGCTGGACTGGATCCCATTCAAAATCTGTCAGGAGGAAAGGGTGGTGCCCACTTTGTCACTTTTAGCCCAGTGGTTAGAGCACTCACTGGGATGAGGTTCAATTCTCCCCTCAGATAGAGGAGGAGAAATGTGTTGGAGACCCCTGTTCAAATCATCTGAGGAGAGAGCTCTAACCACGGAGCTATGGGATAGTCTGAGGTGGGACTCCCTCAGTCACTCCTGTTGAAGCTGTTTCAGTTTAGATAAATAATTAGAGTGACTGGAGAGAAGAACTGGACCCTGGGTCTCCCATCACCCAGGTGGGAGCCCTAACCACCAAGTCTCCCTCCCAATGACTCTTAAGTATATAGTCACAGAGAAACAGCTTCAAATACTTTGTGAACTCAGGCCTAAGTGCTTTTTCTACCTGAGATTAGTGAAGCTAGAATGTTAGAATTATAATCTCTTGGATTCGTATATTCTGCAGGAACAGTTTTGGAAATAGAATATTCCTTTATGCTGTGACTGGTTTGCATTCTGAAGGATCCATCTTATTCCCTGGACCATAGTGATAGTTCGTTTTCCTTTTTCTACCCCAGTATATATTGACATGCTTTTCATAGGCTGTCAGCATGAATGACGTCAAGTTTCTGTGAGCTATTATGCAAAATTCAAGCATTAAAGTTCACCACGCTCTGAAGAAGAAGGAGAAGAGAAAAGGAAGATTAATGGGAACCAGTTCTTCATAATCACAGTACATGGTGCAGCCACTCTCAACATGGTACTCCAACTCCCAGGGTATGTGGTGGCCTGTCAGGCAGAGGGAAAGGGCAAATTCTCCTGTCCTCTTGGGTTTCTCAGGATATGATGTACTGAATTTTAGGAAGGTCTTTGCACAACTGCATTCTGCACTTGTCTGTGTAATGACTCTAACAGCAGATTTGATGGTAGTTTATCCACACACACTCTGGCTGCAGAGATTTCACAGCTGGCTTCAGAAGATTGTATTCAGGAACATCTGCTTTAAAACGCAGGCCTTTTACCCTGTCAGTTAAAGGAGAACTTCTGTTAGCTCTCAGAATGTTTAATAGTAATAGGGCTTACAGGCTCTGTAGGTCAGTTGCAGAAGGGTGATTTATTCTGTCTCTCACACACATTTTTGATTAGGTGTGACTGGTCTTGAATGGGTCTGGGATGGGAAAGAGATATGTACATACAAGCCAGTACCTGACAATGTATAGATATATAAAGCGAGAAATACTTGTAGCACCTTAGAGACTAACTAGTTTATTTCAGCATAAGCTTTTGTGGGCTATAACTCACTTCATTGGATGCAGTGAGCTATAGTCCACGAAAGCTTATGCTAAAGTAAACTAGTTAGTCTCTAAGGTGCTACAAGTATTCCTCGCTTTCTTTACGGATATAGACTAACACGGCTGCTATTCTTGAACCTGTATAGATATATAGCTATATATATAGTAGCACGAAGAGCATATGGCATTAAAACAGGCAATTATAGAACCCAGAATCTTTAAACTCTGTAAAGATTTTTTTCTCTCAAAGACAGAGGCCAATGAGAAGAGGACCTGTGAATATCCAGGAGTTTCATTCAACCAAATGCTTGAATACACTGGAAACCTCATGTGTATTTGTTTTCATTTTTGCTTGACTAGTTTAATGTTTTTAAAGGGTCTTACAAGCACCTTATTGATAAAGGGTTAAAAGAAATCACTGTACTTAGTGAGTGGGGCACCCATCCCCTTCTAATGATGTTGAACTATATTGTGAGGAATGGTTGAAAGTCAGTTCTTACGAGAAGCACTGTTCTTTTGTGATCATTTTCAGGGACAAGGCTTAAATGATATCTAGGGCTGATAATCAAGGAACTATAAAGTTGTCCTTGTCATACAAATATTTAATTTGCACTGATACAGTTTTAGCCAATGAACCATTGTCTCAGAGCTTAGAAAAGTCTCTTTAAAATTCATAAAACTCTTTTTATACAACACAGCCTCAGCATTACTTATAGCATGAGACACTTTTCATCTAATTACTATTCTATCCCCGCCCTTTCTTTCGTTGTCAAGTGCATTGTATTAAAAATAATAATGAATAATGAAATCCTCCATGTCTTAGGATAGGTGAACTTTACTGGTCCGTTTATACAAATGGCCATATTGTTTGGGTTATTTTAGTGCAAAGGAAATATGTTTGTGCTACTCACCATCGGGCAAACATGGAG